>CM046943.1:139054536-140267752 GCA_025698515.1 Gossypium sturtianum
AGATTCGGCTAAGCTTTACCAATGGTGATCGAAGGAATTAAGGTTGAGAGAAGGAAAAAGAATACGAAGAGAGAATGAAAAGAATTCGGCAATAAGTCTAAAGGAGGACAAAAGATGGATACTCCTAAAAAGATAATTTCGGCACCTATTTTCCTCTCCCAAACTCATTCAAAAATAATTTGAATTAAGCCAATCTTTATCTCTTATCCTATCATTTAAATTGAATAAAATAACCCACATTTATCTACCTATTTAAACTAATAAAATAAAATAAATAAAGCCATATTTATCCTACCTTCTGCAAAAGAGAGTTTTAATAGGATTAACCAAGCCTTTATCTTCATCCAAAGAAGTCCACATGCTGTCCACCACCTTTCCAATCTGACGCAAAATAAAAATAAAATACTCCCATGCCATCACCCAGACTCGAACCCCTCACCTCCTGAAGCCCCCTTGCACCCTAGCGCCCCAAGCCACTTTGCCAATTAATTTCTTATGTCCTAAACTTCTCAAAATTTCTTTTAAGGCCTCCCTGCCTAGTTTCCCCTTTTTACCTAAAAATCCAATATTTTCCAAAGTTTTTCCCCTTCACCCAAAGTTCTCAAAAACTCCTAAAATATATCCCAACACACTTAAAGCCTACTAATACTTGAGTTATGCTCCAAACGCATAACCCCTAATCTAGGATGTCACAATCAATTCCCAATTCAGCTGATGAATCAACTGAGATGGTCTGTCTTGAACTATATAGAGCTGGTGACTCAATTGATACAGTTTGCACAGGATTACAACTTGGAGCAGGAGGCGAAGATATAGTAGGCAGCAAGATAGTGGTACTGCTAGGTTCTGCAGTGGATCAGACAGCTGAACTATAGGAACATATGTGGGGATACTTGAAGAAGATTGAATGGTGGCCAGAGCAGGCGAAGGAAACAAGAATCGTCGTTTGTCAAAAACAACATGTCGAGAGATAATAACCTTACCATCTGGTGTAAGACAATGTTAGCCCTTATGTTGAGAGCTATATCCTAAAAACATACATGGCTGTGAATGAAAATCCAATTTGTGATGCACAAATGGGTGTAAATACGGAAAACAACAACAACCAAATACCTTTAAGGATCATACATAGGTTCATGTCCATAAGGAACTTGATACGGAGACTGACCTTTCAGGAATGGGGTAGGCAAACAATTGATAAGATGAACAGCACTACAAAAAGCATAACCCCAGTAATCCATGGGTAGATTTGCCTGAGCTAAAATTGTAAGACTGGTCTCCACAATGTGTCTGTGTTTACGCTCAGCAACACTGTTCTGTTTTGACGTATGTGGGCAGGAAAGCCGATAAAGAATCCATTGACTAGCCAGAACTGATGCAAAAGCACGAAACTCACTGCCCCAATCACTCTGGAATTTTTTAATATTTTTTTCCAATTTGAGTTAAGACCATCTTCTGAAATTGAAGAAAACACTCAACCGCTTGAAATTTACGTTTAAGTAGATAAACCCAAGTAAACCAACTACTCATGTCAACAAATGAAACATAATACATATTACTTCCACAAGCAATAATAGTCAGCCCCTACAAATCAGAAACAACCAAGTCAAATAATTCCAAATATGCAGTATTAGAATGTGAAAAGGGAAATTTATGTGATTTCCCTTTCTGACAAGCAATACAAACATTATCCAGACATTTCCTTTTTGAAACAATTTGACATTTATCAAGAACAAGTTTAACAGTTGTGGCAGAAGGGTGACCAAGTCTTTTATGCCACAACGTAAAAACATCATTATCTGAAGGGCAATCGTGAATCCCAACGTTGTGAATAGAAGCAACTGTGTTAGATAAACCAGACAGACCGACTGAAAATTGATATAGACTATCACGAGCTTGGCCCTGCAGTAATATTTCCTGCGTCTGGATGTCCTTAATAACACAATAAGATGGATGAAATTCAAAAAATACATTATTTTTATTAGCAAACTAAAAGACAGACATAAGATTCCTTCGGATACTCGATACGCACAAGACATTAGAGAGATGTAATAGCTTTTTCTTTGTAGGCAAGATAGAATTTCCAATAGACAAAATTTTAGTGGGGGCCCTATTCCCTATTAAAAGAGAAAAAGTACCTGAGTATGAAGTGGACTCATTTAATCCCGAGGCATTCTGACAAACATGATGAGTAGCCCCTGAATCTGGATACCATGACGAGGTTCCTACAGGCACAGGAATATATGAATCATTATTATCAAAATTGGACCCATACTCAATGGTGGCTGAAAAGTCAAATGCATGAAAATCAGAGATACGAGGTAGTCCAATACACTGCAAGGAGTCAAAATCAATAACACGTACGCGAGGTTTAGTCCTCCACGAAACTCTGAAACTATTATGTTGCTTGGAAACCGTGCGACCAAAACCTTGGCCAGATCCTAAAGATCCCTCAAGGCTAACATAATTAGTAGTAGGCCCAAGAGGAATTTGCCCAGAATTTTGGTCAGCAGTGGGCTACTCACCAGAAATGGATGGCCCAATATGCTGGCCTACATCACTCGATCTATGGATTGCAGCAGAGGGCCTAAACTGACGCTGGCCCAACTCTTACTCCATGTGCAGTCTGCCATAAGGGCCATTGGGTCTAAATCAGTGCTGGCCCAATTTTTACTCCATAATTTGTCTACCATACGGGCCATAAGGGTCATGATACATAGGTAGGCCACCAGCAGACCCAACTGCATGAAATTTAAGATAATGATAAACCATAATATATACATATTTTAATCCCACATTTAGCATACTTTTGGATGATTTAATCCCTTGATTTGATGAATTCGGTGCTTCTAATCTCTTAATTTCATGTTTTATACTCAGGAGAGCTTAGGGAATCGAAAAGAACGAGAAACGGGCCGAAAACGGATAAAATGGGCCAAAGTAGGAAATCAACACAGCCTGGAGTTCACCACACGGCCGTGCCACTTTAGCAGACTCGAACACGGCCTTGGGCTCAATTCACACGGGCGTGTCCTTACCGTGACCCGTTTTAATTCCACTCGGATTAGGTTACTTGTGGGCCAAGAAAGGCATTTCGAAAGCCTATATAAACACCCTAAGTGTGACCTAAAAGGGAGTTTGACAAAAGCCTTCTGTCAGGGATTTTGACGGAGGGCGAAGCCATAGAGGGCTGAACACAGGAAATTACTCGAAGACAGACAGTTGGTTCATCCCAAAAGCCGAAATCACACTCAAGATGGAAGATTCTCCCTTCAATTTCCTTTAGGGGGTTTTAGGGTTTTTCTTATGTTTTGTTATTTACTTTCTTCTGAGATGTATTCTTTATTAAACATGAACTAAACCCCTCAAATACCCAGGGGATGAAACCTAAGACGAATCTTGTTATTGTTTTCTCGAATCGTATGATAAATACTTGATTTGTTCTTAATTATGTGTTCTTAATTGTTGTTTTAATATTTCAGGATATTGATTCAAGTATTGATGTGCTTAAGCAGCGGAGCAAAAGTCCCTGTTTAAGAGTAGATCTAGCATAGTTAAGCGGAGTTGATCGCAACCCTAGAGATAGGATGGTGAAAATCTGCCAGATTAGGGTCAAACCTAATATGGGAGTCCATAGATCGAGTTAATGCAACACTAGGGGTTTTAATTAGAAAGAGATTTCAATTAATCAACCTAGGGTTAGACGTTATTAGTCTCGAAAGGGATAATAATATAAATTAGGGAATCCTACGGATCAAGTCAAGTGAATAAAGCATCTAGTTTAGAGTTAAGTAACAAGTGAAGTCTAGGTGGATTCTTCCTCGGGTATTGTCTTAATCAACTGGTTTTCCCAAAAGTATTTTCCCAATTCATTCTCTATGTCTTAGCATCCTTAGTTTAGTAATTAGTTAATTAAACATCGATTCCCTTAATACTTAGGCTAGATAATAAAAAGATAGTAACTACTAGTACTCTTGGTCCTTGAGGATACGATATTTCCGGTCTTGCCATAGCTATACTACCGAATGATAGGTGCGTTTGCCTTATTCGTTGTCATAGTTAGTTTGGACACGATCAAGTTTTTGGCACCGTTGTCGGGGACTAAGATATTAGGAAAACTAAATTTTTATTACTTTAGCCATTTTATTTATTTGCAATTTATTTTTATTTTTTTTTTTATTTTAACTTTTCTAATTTTTCTTTTATTTTCTTCTGGCAGGTAATTTTAGTTTATGACTAGGAGGAACCCGTCAGGACCCTTAATTTTTGACAGTGATATTAAAGGTACCATTCGCAGATATTGAAGAGAAATTAGGCGAAGCCTACAGTACATACAAGAAGAGCAAGAGAACGATACTAATAACACGGAAGAGATGGTTGATCCCTAGAATAATCCACTTCCTCCTGTGGTTGCCGAAAATCCTCCTCCTCGAACTATGTATTATTATGCTAAACCTAATTTAACAGGAACTAAATCAATCAAGTATTGTTAGACCTCCTATCGTTGCAAATAGTTTTGAACTAAAACCTAACACAATACAAATGATTCAGCAATTTGTTAGTTTGATGGTTTGCAGGATGAGGATCCAAACAATCACTTGGCAAATTTTCTTGAGTTTTGCGACACTTTCAAAATAAATGGCATTTTTGATGATGCCATTTGTCTTCGGTTGTTTCCCTTTTCATTAAGGAACAAAGCTAAACAGTGGTTGAACTCGTTACCACGAGGATCAATCACTACATGGGAGCAAATGACCGAAAATTTTTTGTTAAAATATTTTCCGCTGGCTAAAACGGCCAAGTTGAGGAATGATATCTCTTCTTTTGTGCAGATGGATTTAGAAACACTTTATGACGCATGGGAGAGATACAAGGATTTGTTGATAAGGTGCCCACACCATGGGTTACCTCTATGGTTACAAGTTCAAACCTTTTACAACGGTTTGAACCCCTCAACTAGGCAACTGATAGATGCCGCCACCGATGGAACCCTGGATAAAAAAAATCCTGAAGCGGCTTACGAATTCATTGAAGAGCTATCAATGAATAACTATCAGTGGCAAGTGATGAGGACGAAGCCAACTAGGACATCGAGTAATCAAGGTGAAAACATAAACTCTACTAATGACCATTTAGTTCAACCTTCTTTTCAGATAGCACCACGAAATTACACAACTGAGCCATATCCTAGACATTGTGCCAATAAAGAAATAACTCATGAGAAACGAAGGCTTCAAATCGATGAACTAGACGAGTGGAAGCCACGTGTCAAGGAGAAACCAAGAACACACGAAGCAGAACCAAAGCAAAACCATGTCAAACTTAAGGATGAGGCAAACCAGGTTTGGATCGGGATCAAGTATTGTTGGATAAGACGGACCCTCGAATCACCACTTGGACCTTAACACAAACAAAGAAATCCCTTTTAAGGCACTCAATGTCTGCCCATACGGAACAGTCGAGGTAACTAATCCTAAATTTAGCACTTTTAAGGTAAACACCACTCGACTCGAACTATATACTGATAATAGAACTGATAGCATGAGAAAGGATTTTCAACTCCTCAAACCACCATGATTATGCGAATGAGAGGTAAGTCTAGCTTAAGACTTTAAACGAGCACTTCTCGGGAGGCAACCCGAGCACTAACCCCACTAATTAGTTTGTTTTCACTTTCGTTCATGTTTTAAAACGTAGATTCCCATACCACATGGCCTTGCACACGGGCGTGGCTGTGGCCGTGTGGACACCACGAATAGGTACATGGTCATGGCGGAGATCGTGCAGAAACAGGACAAAATTTACCCCAAGACACGGGATCCGACTAAACGCCACGGCCGTGCGATGCGGTCGTGGTCGAAACTACCTAAAGAACACGGGCTGAGATAAATCCACACGGTCGTGCGAGACGGCCATGGTCGATATTATCAGCTTTTTCACATATCACCGTAACCACCACCTCGAGATCACTCCGATGATGAGGACCTTTGAGTTCTTTTATTTTCTTTATTCTTATTTTTATTCTTACTTTTATTTTCATTTTAGTTCATTTTCCTTTATTATTAAACTCTTTAAATTTTTAAGTATAATCTGATTTCTTTTATCTCTGGCTATTTAACTCTCGAGTAACTACAACAATTGTCCATTAAATAAGAACTCCCTAAAAACTTTACTGATGACTTCGCAGTTTAAAAAAAATGGTTCAAGATGCCACTCAAGGAACAAACAAACCACCGGAGTATTCTCCACCACCTTCACCTATGCCTAGTCATCATGTTCATCATTGATCATCCTCCAAGGATTTCATCCATAATTCCGGAAGTTTCACCTCTCTCCCTCTCTTATGATTACTTATCATTATCTATCTTTGTACATTGAGGGCAATGTACATCTTAAGTGTGGGGGGTGAATTTTATTCAGAAAAGTTCTTAACTTTTGGCATTATTCTCAAATCCCTAAATTTTATCTTTTTCTCAAGTCACTTTCTCATATCACTATTAGAACAAATTCTGACTGATTTATGATTTTTATTGATATGTTTTGGATTAATTTATAGGTAATTGTGCAGTGATGATTTAAACTTTAGGATACTATAGAATTAAGCATGATGAGTCAATTTTCAGAATTAAAAATTTTTTAGGTTGTTTACCTAAATCTAAATATTACTTGAAGTTTGAAATTTACAAGGATGACATCAAAAACCCATAATTTTTGTGAGATCTTGAGCCTTTTAGAGCATACATTCTTTCTTGCTCACTTTATTGATTATGAGTCTATCAACATTGATTTTTTATTCTAGAACTTGCTCCGATTATACATGTCGAGACCACACTTTTGATTTGATATACAGAGATGATAAAGGCACCTAAGTTTTAACCCACTTATTCCACTAAAAACCCTACCCATTTAATTAACCCTTAGTGAACCCCTTTGAATCCTAACAAACCATTTCTTGACTCACCCATTAATATTAACCCAAAACCCACTTTGTATTTGTTATCACCAATTCTCTTGACTACCCTTATATCGAGATTTGATTTGATCAGTTACTTAATTATTTTCTTTATTTCAGTTGTTAAATTCTATCTTATTATTATTGTATGTAATTTGTTCCTAAAATAAACGAAGTATATTCATTATTAGTTCTATGTTATTTGAGCTTAAGCGCTAATGTTACATTTTGAGAAGAAGCTCGTGTTATTAGTGATGAATTCTTAATTAATGTAATTATTTAAGTTTTAGTTATTTTTCTAGTTAGGTAATTTATCAATTCAATCTCAATACTAACCCTCTAATTCAGCCTTTATCCACACCTTTAACCCAAGCCCCATTAGAACCCTTTCAAACACCTTTTGATTTGTGTATCATATCATTTTATAGTGGTGGAGATTTGATTTTCATGCAAGCCTATGGGATTAACTTTTCATGTTTGACTTTTGAGTGCTTATTTTTGAACCTTCAAACACCTTGAGTGATTTGAGTGAACCCTTAGTGAGGATGTCAATTCTTTTTGATTTTGAATTAAAGGTGATTATTTAGGTAAGGGGAAACACCTATTTTTCGTACTATAAAAACTATGACTTTGATTGTTTGAATCTTTAGGAACCTTCTGGTTAAATTATCAATGTATGAATTACCTCTAAATTATGATGAAACATTATTGATGAAGATTATGAATTGAGGAAATTCGATTTTAATTGTGAGTTGAGAACTTTGCTTGAGGATAAGCAAATGCTTAAGTGTGGGGGTATTTGATAAACCATAATATATACATATTTTAATCCCACATTTAGCATACTTTTGGATGATTTAATCCCTTGATTTGATTAATTTGATGCTCCTAATCTCTTAATTTCATGTTTTATACTCATGAGAGCTTAGGGAATCGAAAAGAACGAGAAACGGGCCGAAAACGGAGAAAATGGGCCAAAGTAGGAAATCAACACAGCTTGGAGTTCACCACACGGCCATGCCACTTTAGCAGACTCAAACACGGCCTTGGGCTCGATTCACACGGGCGTGTCCCTGCCGTGACCTATTTTAATTCCACTCGGATTAGGTTACTTGTGGGCCAAGAAAGGCATTCCGAAAGCCTATATAAACACCCTAAGTGTGACCTAAAAGGGAGTTCAACAGAAGCCTTCTGTCAGGGCTTTTGACGGAAGGCGAAGCCAGAGAGGGCTGATGATTGCTGTGAATCAGAGCTTTAAAATTTATAAAAAGAATGACCGAACCTGGAAACTAACTCTGACAACGATTGAGGCAAGTGCACCTATCGAACAGTAGTATAGCTTAGGCAAGACCGGATTATCGAACCTAAAGGAACTAAAAGTACTAATACTAACTTTCTTCTTATTATCTAGCCTAAAAATAAAGAGAGATTGTTTATCTAATCTAAATTAATTAACTACTAAACTAAAGACTCTAAGACAAAGAAGAATGAATTTGGAAAATAACTTGGGAAAAACTCAGTTGATTTAGATGATACCCTAGGAAGAATCCACCTAGACTTCACTTGTTATCTAACACTGAACAATACGATTTATTCACTTAGTTTGATCTGTAAGACTCCCTAACGTATATTAAACCCTCTCTCGAGGCGAATAACGTCTAACCCTAGGTTAATTAGTGGAACTCTCATTCTCTTATAATAACCCCCTAGAATAGCAGTAAATCGATCTATGGATTCCCATATTAGGTTTCACCCTAATCTGACAAAATCTCGTCACCCTATCTCTAGGCGTGCGATCAACTCCGCTTAATTATGTTGGATCTACTCTTAGGCGTGGTCTATTCCTCCTCCACCTAAGCACATTAAATTTGGATTAAGCTCACATAATTAAGAACAAACTAAGTATTTATCATATAATTGAGAAAACAATAACAAGATTTATCATAGGTTTCATCCCTTTGAATTATCCAAGGGTTTAGTTTATAACAATAAAGGAAAACATCTCAAGAGAAAAGATAAAACAAAACATAAGAAATCCCTAAAACCCCTGAAGGAATTGAAGGAGAGATCCTCCGTCTGTAGTATAATTCTGGCTTCTTGAGATGGATAAACTAGCTATCCCTGAGTGAATCCCCACAAATCTGCCTTCTCTGGCCTAGCACGACGCCCCTAGACGATGGCTTTGGGCTCCCCCTCTTAGGTCATACTTAGGGTGTATTTATAGGCTTTTGAAATATGTTTCTTTCTCCCTAAGTATCCTTTCCCGAATGAAATTGCTCTTCTCTACAGCAGAGGCACGGCCATGACGCACGCCCGTGTGAATCGTGGCCAGGCCGTGTTCAGATTTCTTTAATGAGACACGGCCGTGTGAGTCGGGGTTAAACCGTGTTCTAGATGATTGTCTTGGCACGGCCGTGTGGGTCCAAGTCCAGGCTGTGTCGATTTCCTCTATGGCTTGTTTTGGTCTGTTTTGAGCCTGTTTCTCGTTCTTTTTATCCTTGGGTGCTTTCCTGAGTATAAGACATGAAAAGAAAGGATTAAGAGCACCTTTTTACATAAATCAAGAGATAATTCATCCAAAAGCATACTATATGTGGGATTAAAATATGTTACTATTTCGGTTCATCAAATACCCCCACACTTAAGCTTTTGCTTGTCCTCAAGCAAAATTCTCAACTTACAATTAAAACAAACTTCCTACAATTCATAATAGTAATTGATAGTGTCTCATCATAATTCAGGGATAATTTATACATGGATAATTCAACTCAAAGTGTCCTAAAAATTCAAACACTATAAACCTTATATTTTGTAGCACAAAACATAGGTGTTTCCCTTCATCTAAATAATTATCTCTGATTCAAAATTGTCAAGGATTGACATCCTCACTAAAGATTCACTCAAATCACTCAAAGTGTTTAAGGTTCAAAATTTAGGCACTCAAAAGTCAAACATGAAGAGTTAATCCCATAGGCTTGCATGAAAATCAAATCTCCACCACTGAAATATGAGATGAAACACAAATCAAAAGGTCTTTGTTAGGGTTGTAACGGGGCTAGGGTTAAGGTGTAGAATAAGGCTGAATTAGAGGGTTAGAATCGAGATTGAATTGATAAATTACCTAACTAAGAACTAATGAACTAATAATAATAATTACATCAATTGAAAACTAATAATACTAATAATACGAGCTTCTTCTTCGATATTTGGAATTTAAATAAATGTATAAGCTCGTTTAATCACATAACTAATAATGAATATACTTCGTCATTTTTTTTAAGTACATAATAAATACATAATAAAGGATAAATTAATAAAATTCATAATTAGGCAACTAATCAGATCAAATCTCGATTAGAGGTAGTTAGAAAGAATGGTGATAACAATTACAAAGGGTTTTGGGTTAATATTAGTGGGTGAGTCAAAAAATAGGGTTGTTAGGATTAAAAGGGGTTCACTAGGGGTTAATTTGTGAAGGTAGGCTTTTAATGGAGTTAGTGGGTTAAAACCTAGGTGCCTTTATCATCTCTGTATATCAAATCAAAAGTGTGGTCTTGACATGTATGATCGATGCAAGTTCTAGAATAACAAATCAGTGTTGACATACTCATAATCAATAAAGTGAGCAAGAAAAAGAATATATACTCTATAAGGCTCAAAAACTCACAAAAATTATGGGTATTTTTGACATCAACCTTGTAAATATCAAATTTCAAGGTAATATTTAAATTCGTTGAGACGACCTAGAAAATTTTTAATTCAGAAAAATAGACTTATTATGCTTGATTCTCTAGTATTCTTAGAATTTAATCATTAATGCACAATTATCAATGACTTAATCTAAAACATATCAATAAAAATCATAAATCATCAGAAATTTCATCCTAACTATTAATATGAGGAAATTACTTTCAAACAAGACTAAATTCAGGGATTTTGAGAATAATGAAAAAGGTTTGGTACTACGTCTAAGATTCACCCACCACACTTAAGATGTACATTGCGCTCAATGTACAAAGATAGATAATATCATTATAAAATCATAAGATATGGGAAGAAGTGAAACTCCCTGAATTTTCGGATGGCATCCTTGTATGATGGTGTGGAAACTTGACTTATTGAGATGACTATGTAGAAATGATGTTTCGTTCCTTGAGTGATAAATTAAATATGTTTGTTCTGCGAAGTCATCAGTTAGATGTCGTGGGGCGGATTTAAGCAAGTGTTTGTTAGTAGGATTCTATGGTTAGATAGCCAATAAAAACATGAATAAAGTTATGAAATATAAAAGTCAAAACAGTTTAAATTAAAACAACAGAACTGAAAATAAAGAAAAGAAAAAAATGTAGGGATTCAAAGTTCCTCATCATCAGCTGGGTCGCTGGGCGGTTGAGGCGGCGATGAGATATGGAGGTACTGGCATATCTGTTGGAGGGTGGCCTCCAACCTATTAAATCGTCGAGTGTTGTCAATGTAATACTGGTCTAGCCGTGCAGAGATATCCGCCAATGAAGTTGCTGCATGGGATGGCCGCTGGCTCGAAATTGGTGCCTCTTGTGATGGTGGTGGGACATCATCAATAATGTCCTCGGGCTCCCCCTCGTCTGTAGGTGTCACTAATCAGTACTGAGGAGGGTCGGTCCCCCGACGATATTGAATCATCCTCATGTGTAGCATTGTCTGGATGCCCTGAGGTATCATCTGTCCCATCAATATGAGTGAAGAGATTTGTGCATCTGTGTTGAGAAGACCAAAGTGTCGAGCCAGTCGTGTTATGTACGGCCCCATCGATAAAATCCCCTTCCTGTGCGGCTCTGTCTGATGTTGAATTGCACAGGCGATGAAGTATGCCAGGTCGAAAACGTGCCCTTCTGACATGCACGATAGGTAGTAGACATCGTGCTTGTTTACCACACCTGTGCTTTCACGTCGTCCCGTGATGGTGTGAGCGAGAATGGCATGAATATACCGTAACGGTGGACCAATGGCTGTCGCCTTCGAGCGACTGGGGTCGTAGACATTCGTGGTGGGTGCTAAGCTGCGCCAGCAGTAAAGGGGGTTGCAGTGGAGTTGACGGTCTAACTCGGAGAGTGGGTTGTCTGCTATAAACTTCTCCGTATAGAGTCTAAGTGCTGTGCCAAATTGTGGTATGCTCAGTCGACGTACCGTGCCCCTTAACTGAAATTGGATTGTGCCTGGGTCGTCATATTGGGCCATCACTGTTTGTAAGGTAAAAGTGGTGCAGAACTCGAGAGTGAGTTCCAAATATGTGGGCTCGATGATAGAGAAAAATTACTCCCATGGCTCGGTCGAGATGAGGGCCCGAATGTCACCGCTAGCTCCGACTGCTCCACAAATGCGTCCCGATCAATGCACCTCATCGGTGCCAAGGGGTCGTTGCCGGAAGGTGTTGTAACGCTCTTTCTGAGCTTCCTGAGAAAATTAGAGGAATTGGTGTCGTATCTAGGAAGAGGCACTTGCTGAAGATGATCTGAGCCCCTTTCGTTTCTTGGTTGTGGCGGCTGTGGATCGTTTGGGTCGTGATGACGACATTTGTACCTGAAATTAGTAATCAAATATAAAACAAGTTCTTTTGATCGATCCTCAACAATAATATAGCCAGAATATTCTACACTAAATCGAGCAAAATTTGAACAGTTAGAATCTTAAGCATGTTAATCATCAAAATTTATTTGACAGCAGTGATTATTTTCAAGCAAAGAAATGTATCAGTCTTAATAGTTTTAAGATGCATGAATTTATTCCTAAAATAAACATGAAATCTAACAAATAGCAACCAATTCATCACAATAAATATTCATGGGGACTGAATTTTTGAGACAAGTTCCTAAATAGAAATCATTCTTTTTATACTAAAACTAAACAAAAGATGAATAATGAAGCAAATTGACATAATGTTTATCAAGTTTTAAGTCAAGAAAAAGGGAACCAGGGATTTGGATGGTGTAAAGCTTTTGAGCACGGGCGGAGCACGTCGGTGGCGCGAGTTTGCAGCACGAACACGGTGGTGGCAGAGGCGTGGCGTTTCGGCAGCACGGCAATGGTGAGGGCGTGCAGAAAGTTTTTGTAAGGTTTTTGGGGATGAAATGAGAGTTGAGGAGGTTTTAGTAAGGTGGGAAATATGGGTGTGGCCAGATTTTGGAAGGAGGGGTGCTGAAAATAGATTTTAGGGTTGGTTTTGGGAAAGTGACGATTTAATTTGGTTAAATAGGGGAGGGGACACGGGCCATCGCCACGCCCGTGCTCTGTTTTAAAGTGCTCGTGTTTTTCGCGATTTCAAATTTTAGGCGCCTTCAGGTGGATTTGCCACGGCTGTGTTGCTTATGACACGATCGTGCTTGATAAGTCAGTAACCTCACACGTTTAGTTAGCACGGGCGTGGTCTAGTATCGCACCCCGTGTTGGGAAGAGAAATTCTTCCCTGTCATGCACGGCTGCTGGCACGCCCATGGTTTATCCCCTAGCTTCCGCACGGCCACGGGCACACCTGTGTGTAAGGCCGTGTGGTCTAAAACCTGCACTTTATTAGATTAATTAGTATGAGGTTAGATGCTGAACAGTTAAAGTATAATGTTAGGGAAGTTAGTGCTCGGGTTGCCTCCCTATTTTCGGGAAGTATAATGTTAGGGAAGTCTAGTCTTAAGCTAGACTTTCCCTGTTTTCGGTTCTAAATGAAGGTTCCTGGAGCAGAAGCTCCTCACTCATATCAAAATCTGCACCATTATAAATTTTGAGTCGGTGACCATTTACCTTGAATGTGCCCTTAGTGGGGTGAGTTACCTTGATTGTGCCGTATGGAAAAATTGTTTTGATCATGAATGGGCCTGACCATCTAGATTTCAGCATCCCAGGAAATAATTTAAGCCTTGAGTTGAACAGTAGGACCAAGTCCCCTACTTTGAAGTGGTTTTTTGTTCCTATTTGCTCTTTTGGGGGCTCCTTCGGTTTTATCTTGTGTGGTTCCAGTTCTTCGTCGTGTATCCCTAATTTCTCCTTGAAGTGTGTCTTCCACTCGTCTAGATCATCGATCTGAATCCCTCGTTCCTCATGAGTTATTTCTTTGTTGGCATGGGGTTTAGGATCGGGTTCAATTGTATTCTTTGGTGGTGCTTCCTGAAAATAAGGGTTAACCAAATGGTTATCAGTAGAATTTACGTTCTCACCTTGATTACTCGATGTTCTAGCCGAGTCGAGAGCCTTGAGGGTGACCGTCTCATTACCTACACAAAGTATGAGTTCTCCTGCATCAACATCAATTTTAGTCCCGGCGATCGCTAAAAAGGGTCTTCCTAAAATTAGGGAATCGAATTATCCTCATCCATGTCTAAGATAACAAAATCTCTTTGGGAAAACAAATCATCAATTTTACAAGAACATCTTCGATAATACCCTAGGAATTCCAAATGTTTTATCATTAATTGAATGCTCATCCTAGTTTGTTTGGGTTTCTCTAGACCTAATTGTTTAAACAATTTGTAAGGCGCGACATTTATGCTTGCCCCTAAATCAGCTAACGCATTATTAATAGTTAGTCTACTAATTAAACATGGAATTGTAAAACTCCCTGAGTCTTTTAATTTTCGTGGTAGTTTATTTTGCAAGATTGCTGAGCACATTGCGTTTAGCTCCACGTGTGATGCCTCGTCTATCCTTCGCTTGTTCGTCAAAAGTTCTCTTAAAAATTTTCTAGAATTTGGCATCTGTGAAAGAGCTTCAAGTAACGGTAAGTTAATATGTAATTTCTTTAAAAGTTTAAGAAACTTACCGAACTGTTCCTCTGTGTCGTCTCTCGTTAACGCTTCGGGATATGGTATACGAGGTTGGTACTCCTTGATTACCGGTTTTGGCTTTTCTTGTGTTACCTCAAATTTACCTTTTTCTACCTCGTTTCCTTGTGTTGGACTGGGTTCGTCTACTTCTTCGCTTTCTTGAGCTGTTATGGCTTGGATTTGCTCCTTTGGATTAATTTCAGTATTACTCGGTAGATGCCCTTGCGGTCGTTCGGATAATAGCCGCAATTTGTCCGATCGATGAGGTAATTTCCCCGATTGCCTTTGTAAGTCCTCCAACTTGGTTCTCGATCGTTTTGATCGATGTTTGTTGGGTGTTGAGTGTTACCTCAGTTTTTTAAAGACGGGCTTCCGTGGATGCTATGAATTTGTTCAACGTCTCTTCAAGATTCGGCTTCTTTTCCTGTGGATAGGGCTAATTTTGGAAATTTTGAGGAGGTTGTTGTCTTTGATTTCATTGATTTCCTTGACCTCCCCATGAAAAATTTTGGTGGTTCCTCCAACCTGGATTATAATTATTACTATATGGGTTATTATTAGATCTGAAATTGTTACCTATATAGTTCATCTGTTCGCTTTCTGTGCCCGGTTGGTAGGGTGGGTACTCAGGATTCGCCACAGTTCCACTTGTGTCGCACTGCATTACTGGATGTGCCTACGAAGAACACAAACTATCAAGCTTTTTATTCATCATCTCTACGTGTGTTGATAGCATGGTTACAGCATCTATGTTGAAAACTCCGGCCGATTTTGTTGGTTTGGTCCTTGTATCCTGCCACTGATAGTTTTTTAGTGACATCTTTTCAATAAACTCGTAGGCTGCCTCAGGAGTGTTATTATTCAAGGTTCCACCGGCGGCTGAATCAATTAGTTGTCTCGTTGAGGGGTTTACACCGTTATAGAAAGTCTGGACTTGGAGCCACAAAGGTAAACCATGGTGCGGACAACTTCTCAAGAGATCCTTATATCTCTCCCATGCATCGTATAATGTCTCTAAATCCATCTGCACAAAAGAAGAGATATCATTCCGTAATTTGGCCTTTTTGGCTGGTGGGAAATATTTTAATAAAAAATTTTCGGTCATTTGATCCCATGTAGTGATTGACCCTCGTGGTAGCGAGTTTAACCACTGTTTAGCTTTATTCCTTAATGAAAAGGGAAATAACCGAAGTCATATGGCATCATCAGAAACGCCATTTATTTTGAAGGTATCACAGAACTCTAAAAAGTTAGCTATATGAGTATTTGGATCTTCGTCCTGTAAACCATCAAATTGAACAAACTGTTGAATCATTTGTATAGTGTTAAGCTTTAATTCAAAATTATGAGCAGCTATAGCAGGCCTAACAATACTTGATTTGGCTCCTGTTAAATGAGGTTTAGCATAATCAAACATTATTTTCTCCCACATCTTGTGGTGGTGGGTTATTTTCGTCCATCCCTTCAGTAGGATTGGATCTGTCTTCTCGCTCTTCTTCCGTGTGATTTAGGGCTCGCCTAATTTCTCTGCGATTCCTGCGAACGGTAGCATCAATATCACTGTCGTATACTAAAGATCCTCTCGGGTTCCTTCTAGTCATAAACTAGAGGTACCTGCTAGGAAAAGAAAGGAAGAAAATTTAACAAAATTTAAAAAAAAATTGCGGAAAATAAAAAATAATGGCTAAAGTAATAAAAATAGAGCTTTCTTAATATTTTAGTTCCTCAGCAACGGCGTCAAAAACTTGATCATTGTGAATCGAGCTTTAAAATTTATAAAAAGAATGATCGAACACGAAACTAACTCGACAATGATTGAGGCAAGTGCACCTATTAAACAGTAGTATAGCTTAGGCAAGACCGGATTATCGAACCCAAAGGAACTAAAAGTACTAATACTAACTTTATTCTTATTATCTAGCCTAAAAATAAAGAGAGATTGTTTATCTAATCTAAATTAATTAACTACTAAACTAAAGACTCTAAGACAAAGAAGAATGAATTTGGAAAATAACTTGGGAAAACTCTCGGTTGATTTAGATGATACCCTAGGAAGAATCCACCTAGACTTCACTTGTTATCTAACACTTTGAACCATACGATTTATTCACTTAGTTTGATCCGTAAGACTCCCTAACGTATATTAAACCCTCTCTCGAGGTGAATAACGTCTAACCCTAGGTTAATTAGTGGAACTCTCGTTCTCTTATAATAACCCCTAGAATAGCGATGAATCGATCTATGGATTCCCATATTAGGTTTCACCTAATCCGGCAAAAATCTCGTCACCCTATCTCTAGGCGTACGATCAACTCCGCTTAATTATGTTGGATCTACTCTTAGGCGGGGTCTATTCCTCCTTCACCTAAGCACATTAAATTTGGATTAAGCTCACATAATTAAGAACAAACTAAGTATTTATCATATAATTCGAGAAAAATAATAACAAGATTCATCATAGGTTTCATCCCTTCTGTATCCGAAGGGTTTAGTTCATAACAATAAAGGAAAACATCTCAAGAGAAAAGATAAAACAAAACATAAGAAATCCCTAAAACCCCTGAAGGAATTGAAGGAGAGATCCTCTGTCTTGAGTATAATTACGCTTCACGAGATGGATCAACTGGCTATCCCCGAGTGAATCCCCACAAATCGCTTTTCTCGGCCTAGCACGCGCCCCTAGACGATGGCTTTGGGCTCCTCCTCTTAGGTCATACTTAGGGTGTATTTATAGGCTTTTGAAATACTTTTCTTTCTCCCTAAGTATCCTTTCCCGAATGAAATTGCTCTTCTCCACGGCAGAGGCACGGCCATGGCACACGCCCGTGTGAATCGTGGCCAGGCCGTGTTCGGATTTCTTTAATGAGACATGGCCGTGTGAGTCAGGGTTAGACCGTGTTCTAGATGATTGACTTGGCACGGCCGTGTGGGTCCAAGTCCAGGCCGTGTCGATTTTCACTTTGGCCTGTTTTGGTCCGTTTTGAGCCCGTTTCTCGTTCTTTTTATCCTTGGGTGCTTTCCTGAGTATAAGACATGAAAAGAAAGGATTAAGAGCACCTTTTTACATAAATCAAGGGATAATTCATCCAAAAGCATACTAAATGTGGGATTAAAATATGTTACTATTTCGGTTCATCAGCTGAACACAGGAAATTACTCAAAGACAGTCAGTTGATTCATCTCAGAAGCCAAAATCACATTCAAGACGGAAGATTCTCCCTTCAATTTCCTTCAGGGGGTTTTAGGGTATTTCTTATGTTTTGTTATTTACTTTCTTCTGAAATGTATTCTGATCGTGTGTCGAGAGTCTTAATATTTATATAATGAATGATCTAGCCTAGAAACTAACTATCACCACGATTGAGGCAAGTGCACCTATCGAACAGTAGTATAGCTTAGTGGCAAGACCGGATTGTCAAACCCAAAGGAACCAAAAGTACTAATACTGACTTTTTTATTATTATTTAGCCTAAGGATTAAGGGATTTGTTTTTTATTCTAAAATTAACTAACTACTAAGCTAAAGATGCTAAGACACAGAGAATGAACTGGGGAAAATACTTGTGGGAAAAACCAATTGATTAAGACGATACCCAAGGAAGAATCCACCTAGACCTCACTTGTTATTTAACTTTCAACCGCATTTATTTATTCACTTGACTTGATCCGTAGGATTCCTAATTTATATTAATACCTCTCTCTCGAGGCTACTAACGTCTAACCCTAGGTTGATTAATTGAAATCTCTTTCTAATTAAAACCCCTAGGATTGCATTAACTCGATCTACGGACTCCCATATTAGGTTTGACCCTAATCAAATGATTTTAGTCATCCTATCTCTAGTGTTGCGATCAACTCCGCTTAACTATGCTAGATCTACTCTTAAACAAGGAATATTCCTTCATCGCCTAAGCACATCAATACTTGAATCAATATCCTGAAATACCAAAACAAGAATTAAGAACACATAGTTAAGAACAAATCAAGTATTTATCATATAGTTCAAAAACAATAACAAGATTTGTCTTAGGTTTCATCCCCTCAGTATCCGAGGGTTTAGTTCATAATCATAAAAGAATACATCTCAGAAGAAAATATAAAACAAAACATAAGAAAACCCTAAAACCCCCTGAAGGAATTGAAGGAGAGATCTGCCGTCTTGAGTAAGATTTCAGCTTCTCCAGATGAATCAACTGGCTTTCTTCGAGTAAATCCCACAATTCTGACCTCTCTGGCTTGGCTCCTTAGCCTAGCTGGACGCCCCCTTAAGGTTGGCCTTTAGGGTGTTTATATAGGCTTTTGGAATGTCTTTCTTTGCCTCTAAGTACCCTATTCCGAGTGAAATTCCTCTTCGTCACGGCAGGGACACGCCCGTGCAACACGCCCGTGTGAATCGAATCCAGGCTGTGGTCGAGCTTGCTAAGGGGCACGGCCGTGTGGCTTGGTCCCAGGCTGTGTTGATTTCCTACTTTGGCCCATTTGGTCTGTTTTTAGCCCGTTTCTCGTTCTTTTCATCCTCCTAAGCTTTCCTAAGTATAAAACATGAAATTAAAGGATTAGGAGCATCAAATTCCACAAGTCAAGGGATAAATCATCCAAAAGTATGCTAAGTGTGGGATTAAAATATGTATATATTACGGTTTATCATATTCTTTATTAAACATGAACTAAACCCCTCAAATACCTGAGGGGGATGAAACCTAAGACGGATCTTGTTATTATTTTTTGAACTGTATGATAAATACTTGATTTGTTCTTAATTATGTGTTCTTAATTCTTGTTCTAATATTTCAGGATATTGATTCAAGTATTGATGTGCTTAAGCAGTGGAGCAAAAGTCCCTGTTTAAGAGTAGATCTAGCATAGTTAAGCGGAGTTGATCATAACCCTAGAGATAGGATGACGAAAATCTGCCGGATTAGGGTCAAACCTAATATGGGAGTCCATAGATCGAGTTAATGCAATTCTAAGGGTTTTAACTAGAAAGAGATTTCAATTAATCAACCTAGGGTTAGACGTTAGTAGCCTCGAGAGAGGTATTAATATAAATTAGGGAATCCTACGGATCAGGTCAAGTGAATAAATCGTCTGGTTCAGAGTTAGATAACAAGTGAAGTCTAGGTGGATTCTTCCTCGGGTATTGTCTTAATCAACTTGTTTTCCCAAAAGTATTTTCCCAATTCATTCTCTGTGTCTTAGCATTCTTAGTTTAGTAATTAGTTAATTAAACATCGATTCCCTTAATACTTAGGCTAGATAATAAAAAGATAGTAACTACTAGTACTCTTGGTCCTTGAGGATACAATATTTTCGGTCTTGCCATAGCTATACTACCGAACGATAGGTGCGCTTGCCTTATTCGTTGTCATAGTTAGTTTGGATACGATCAGATTAGCAAAGAGATTAGAATCCCTAGTCTGCGGCAGTAATCCAAATTTTGAAAATGTTGGCCATCCTCCCCACAACATGTCGATAGGAAACTGTACTGGACCAGTTCCCACCGAGCCAGCATATTGTCCATGTCCACCAGGCCCAACATGCAACTCTTTTCCATTAAAAGAAAATCACGCCGTGGTTG
Source organism: Gossypium sturtianum (assembly GCA_025698515.1). Classification (NCBI taxonomy): domain Eukaryota; kingdom Viridiplantae; phylum Streptophyta; class Magnoliopsida; order Malvales; family Malvaceae; genus Gossypium; species Gossypium sturtianum. The sequence continues at coordinate 139,074,856 of CM046943.1, forward strand.
AAGGATTCGGACAATCGTAATCACGATTAAACCGGTAGAAGTAGCGCTACGACAGATGAACATACTAACCGCAGATTTGACACTGTATTCGAGGATGAAAACCATGCCCACGCGAGCCAGATATGGAACGCCCACCATGCACATCACGCACATCACGTAGATCTGACTCAATGACCACTGTAATCGGAGGAGCTTCAACCATATGGGCATGCATCGGGACATTACGCACCACTGACGTCTGACATCTTTCAAACTCCATTAAAACGTCGACTAATTTTTGAAAAGGAAGAGTCTCCGACGAGAACGATGCCAAAGTCAACACTGCGTCAAAGTCTGACGAGAGACCGACAAGGATAACCTCCACCTTTTCGGCCTCCAATACAGCAGATCTAGAAGCTGCAAGTAAGGCACAAATATTCTAGATTTTGGCGATATACTCTTTTACAGTTAAGTCACCTTTCTTGATATAGTGCATGTCATGTTTAATAAAGGATATCTTAGCACCAGTGGAAGCAATGAAAAGACGATTCACAGTGCTCCAGACTTCGCATGTGGATTTAGCAGCTGTAAAACATGATAACAAAGACGTACTAATCATAGATGTAACAACCTATTTTTAGTTAAATTAGAAGAGTGGTTTTGGGACCATAAATTCGAAGTTGAAATATTTATATTATTATTATTTTGAGGTCTACAGCATGATAGAATGTTTGCATAAAAAATTCATTAAGAAATTTAATCATTTGCATGCTCAATTTGATAAAAATGACTAAATCGCGTAAAGTGCAAAAGTTGGGTTCTAATAGCTAAAGGTGTCTAATAGCTACAGAACTTTAAAATAGAGGTCCTTAAATGGTAATTATCACATTAATAAGTTAGTGAATGATAATGGCTTGGTATTTTGTGAAATAAATAATGTTCATAAAGGTTAATTTTGTAATTTGGTAAATAATGATAATTAAAATAAGTAAAACAAAGTTATCATCTTTCTATTCTTTCTTCAATCGAAATTTCAAAAAAAAAAAAGAAGCCATGGAATCTTGCTAGGTTCGGCCTTGGTGTTTTTGTGTGCATGGTATGATTTCTCATCCCTTTTTTAATGATTTCTACGTTTTTGGAGTCGTTGTAGCTTAATCTAGCTAGCCCAGGGACTAATTTGCAAAACTGTTAAAGTATTAGGGTTTCGCCATTGTTGAATGTGTATGTATTTTGAAGTTTAATGGTAGATAATGAATGGTTGTTGTTAGATTAACAACATTTGTTAAGTGATTTTGAATGAAATTGTAAATTCGGGATTAAATTGAGAAATGTGATAAATTGTGTGGTAAAAGTGTGAAATAATGAAATGTGTGGGCTGCTATGAGTATAGGTGAAATTCGGCTAGCATGGGTGTGGGTTAAATTGCATGAATTTGTATTTTTGTGAGCTAGGGACTAAACTGTAAAGAATTCAAAATTTAAGGGAAAAAGTGTAATTTTGCCAAAACATGATTTTTAGATTAAATTGAATAGAATTTATTTTGAATAAGTTGAATTTAATTATATATAGATTAAGAAAAGTAATGTTCGGAATTAAATCGGGGCAAAAACAAAATAATTGATTGATAGCTCGATTCTCTCCGTATAAATTCGAGGTAAAATCGTATGTTAATAAGCATTAATATAATTATGCTTTAAATGCTTTATAATTGCATTATTGATGAATACGACTTTAAAAAAATGTTCGACGAAGATTTGGCGACATGTGAAATCCCGGTTGAACCTTAGGAATAGATAGGATACAAATGACATGTCATTAGGGGTTATTGTGTTTTGGGTGCTGGTCTGTACATTCTATCGGTGGCTGAGTTTTCTGGCATGTGTTGCAATTACTCATCAGCTTCTGTAAGCAGCACCGTGTAGCTACGTCTTGAACGTCAGCTTGTGTGAGCAGACCCAGTGATAGCTCGAGATGAGCATTTACATATGAGATATGAGATTGAGATGGTTTCGACCATGTATTTGCACTTAGGGTGTGAGACTCCCGAGTATCCGATATTATTCCAAATGGTTCAATGGGTATATTCATGGTATGAAAGAATAAGTGATTGATAACAGGTATGTATGTGAATCATATAAGCTTTGAGATTATGAAACTTGTGAATTTCATATCTAACCTTGTGAATGAATATGTGATAGGTTTGTGGATCAATATGAGTTATATTATGATATGTTTGATTACTTAAATTGTGTTCATATGGTAAGTTGAGTTTATTGCTATACGAACTTACTATGCATAATAGCTTACTCTATTTACTTTTCCGTGTTTTATAGTGATTTCAAAGCTTGCTCGGATTGAAAGTTGTCAGAGATCTCATCACACTATCCAACCGTCGTTTTGGTACTTTTGAACTTGTGTACTTGGTTATATGGCATGTATATGTGTTGTGGTTAATACGGCCTATATGTTTGTAATGTATATAGCCAATTGATTTGGCTTGTAAATGATGTATGTTTTGGTTATGTGTATAGCCATGTGATTTGGCTTATTTTGGTATACTTGGTTATGTATATATGTGTAAATGGCCTTTGATATTTGGTTTATGATTACTATGTGAATGCTTTGTTTTGAATTGGTATTTTGAGAACAAAATGATTGAATTTGAGAATGTGATATGCTTGTTGATTTAGGCACAAAGTCTAATAGGTGAGTTTGATCATTTAGGTGATTTTTTGTTGTGAAATTGGTTTGAATTTGAATGGCTATTTGGGATGTTTATGAGCATTTTGATTGTTGGAATTGGTAGTATATGATTTTGGCTTGAAATTGGTTGGTTATAAGTGCCTATTTATGCATTGGTTGTTTGTGCATTGTTGAACTTGGGATTACCACACTTTGGGTGAGAAAAATGGCTTGAAAAATAGCCTATTTTTGTCCACATGGGTAGAGACACGGCCGTGTGTCTCAGCCGTATGTGAGACACGGCTAGGTGATAGGGCCGTGTGTCCTCTAGTAATTATTTAAAAACCAAGTCAGTAGCTTCACACAGCCTATCACACGGGCGTGTGACTTGGCCGTGTGGCATAAGTCAGTATACCCTCCAGTTTTCACACGGCCTAGCACATGGCCTGACACACAGGCGTGTGAGGGCATTTCGAAGGGTACACAGGCTAGTCACACGGGCGTGTGGTTGGCCGTGTGACCCAAGTCAATGAGTTACCCGGGGTAGGACACAGGCTGGGACATGGCCATGTGATTCCATTTCGAATGTCCACACGGGCATGTGTCCTCTGTGTTTTGAAAATTTTCTATATTTTAAAAAAAATTTCCCTGAGTTCTCGGTTTAGTCCCAAACCTCTTCTAATGCTTGTTTTAGGCCTCGAGGGCTCGTATTAGGGACTATATGATTGTATTTGAGTGATATTTGTTTTGATATGAAAATTATATGATTGTTTAATTGATAAGTCCGGTAATGCTCCGAAACCCTATCTGATGACGGATATAGGTTAGGGGTGTTACAATAGAGAGAAGCCAAGAGGCAAATAACTTATCTTGTTAAGTAAACAAAGATGCATCTAGATTTGGAGTAAGAACACCATCTGGAGATGCCACAATTCAAGGCAGAGCAGGTAACGTGCCCTCCAAAAACACTTACAACTCATATCCTTCTATGATTAATCGAATATGTTGCTGCCATTGGAGAAAATTTCCTTCATCTAGTTTCACTCTGTCATGATGAGGGAATGATTGAATCAAACATGCGCTGGAAAAAGATGGACTAGTATGATCAGCTGAAGTATAATATGTTGAATGAGCCATGGTTGGTAGCGGAAGCATGCACCAGGAACTAGGCAACTGATACCATGTTAGATACTACACAATTTCATAAGAATAGAGAACAAATTTAGAGAAATGAATTTTACTGAGAAAATTACTTAGTATTCTTTTACTACTTGAATCAATACACTGCTAATGTTTATATACTTGTATATGAGTAACTGCTCCTAACCAACTACATACCAGACTAAGTAACTAAATGATAACAGACTAACAATCTCTATACTAACAATCTCTATACTCTAACACAGGACATATCCTCCTTCTAGGACCAAATGGAATAAACTCGAAGTTACACCCTTTATAGTCAATTGAACCATTGATGAATCTCTCTGGATAGAACCTCTCAGCTTCATTCCAGTAGTTGGAATCTCTTCCAATTGTGCATGCATTAACAGTCACTTTGGTCTTGGTTGGTATCTCATATCCATTAATCTCTCATCTCTCACTATTTTCTCTTGGAATTAGCAAAGGTAGAGGAGGGTGTGATCTTAGAGTTTCCTTTATAACCAACTTCAAGTACTTCAGTTCATGATGGTTTGACTCATTAACATCCCTTTTTTTATCATATAGTTCCCTCACCTCGGCTTGTGTTTTTCCAAGGATCTTAGGATTTTTCATCATTTCCGACATTGCCCATTCTGCTAGAGTTGAAGATGTCTTCGTTCAACCCATGAGAATGTCCTATTGAATAAATATTACTTCCCAAATATATCAACCTGAAGCTTGAAGTAATTTGATGTTTGAGCATGTTAAATTTATAGGACTATATAAACCCATATATAAACATGCAAGATATTACATATCAAACCACTAACCAAGATAACAGATTTAATGTTGTCAGTTGTTAAGGGAAACTCAAGTCCTCCATGATCCTAAAGATTCAGAAGAACATCAACTAGATCCTCTGTTACATCAACACTATCCTTCAGATTTGCATTGCTATCTCTATATTCTTGAATGATGCTTTCAAGCATTGTGTCTAAATCATGGTGAAACCTCTCAAGTTCAGCTCTTAGCTCACTAATCCCCGGAAGAAATTTAATTGATGGAAACAGATAAACAATATTAAAACCAGACATAGCTTCCACGAATTTCTTCAGAATTAAAATGAATTCTTTGTGCTGCTTGCATCTCCAGAGAAAGCAGTCATTAAATTAAGTTGCAAAACATTTCTCCAAGGTTGATTTCCTTTCCTGTCTTAGAAAAGATGGATCTAATTAAACTTGACACCTTCTCTTCTCTGACTGAACGAAATTATTGTACACTTTTCATATTGAGCAGCTCCAATGTGCAAACTTTTCGAAGTTGCCTCCAACAGCTTCCATATGGTGCAAAAGTAATATATGAAAGATTGTATAATACGATTTCTGCACCAAAGAGAAAGGGCCTGTTAGCAAAACTAATATCATATGTTCTCATCACTTCTTTAGTAGCCTCTGGAGAAGAAACAACGTGTGATAAGTCACCAAGTTGTAGGTTGTTGGTTTAGCAAAGAACTAATTGAAGCATAGAAAAAATATGAATAAAGGGATGATGTAATTCATTAACAAAGCAGCCCTTATATAGTCTCAAGTAACAACCTTAACAAAAAATTCAAATTGTTACTCCTAACAAGCTAACAACTCCCACTCCTACTAACAAGCTAACAAATCGACTAACATGAAAAATTTAGTAAAAATATCTGTCATCTGATCCTCTGATTTGCAATAAACCAGTTTCTTCAATATTCACCTTCTACGAATTCCTTCTCGATTAGCATAACTTCAAGAGTTGCCTCCAATTGTTTCCTAGCGTGAAATTCCATCTAAATCAAAATTTCATAATTCAAAATCATTACAAGCTGCTCTAGAAAGGTCATGAGAGTGGCCAGAGTACTGCCCCTTTTTCCAAGGTCTTGTGTTCCCAATAACAACTACCAAAACCATCAACTATATATGATACATAACAAAGCAACCCCTAAATTACAATATATTTCATAAATAACAACATTCTCTAACAACTACCAAAACCAAACTATTTACTCAAATTCCTAATGAAAAACACAATTTTCTAACCAAATACTCAAAGTCCTATTGGAAACCCAATTTTGTAAAAATTCTTAAAAAATGTAAAAAATTGTTAATTAAAAATTGTAAAATAATTTTATGATTTTTAATCAACAAATTTTAAGAATTTTTACAAAGTTAGGTTTCCAATAGGACTTTGAGTATTTGGTTAGAAAATTGTATTTTTCATTATGAATTTGAGTAAATAGTTGATGGTTTTAGAAGTTGTTAGAAGCTTATAGGAATAACCGATTAAAATTTGTGTTTTATGAAAGATCATGAGAAGTTCAAATTAAGAAGCTCACCCAAGAATATCCCGGCTTTGGGTTAAGTTAAGTACGAAGAAGATGAGGAAAAATAGTGGAGAGAGAATGGAAAGGGAAAAATGAATAAAGAATAAAAGAATAAAGAAAGAAACAATTAAAAAAATCAAGTGCGAAATAAATGAGTTTAATAGTACATTGATTTTTTTCGTTAATCTTTTTAATATCAATGACCAACTTGAAAAAAATATATTTAGAATAGCCAAAATAAAAATGGCCCTATATAGTTAATTCTAAAAAAAATGTAATACCCCTACCCCGTCTCCGTCGTCGGATTAAGGTTATGGGATATTACGATAGTTAAAAAGTCTGATTATACATTAAAACAATACAGAGATTAATTTAAACATCATAAATCAATAGTCATTCACTATTCATAGAATACAAACAAAAATGAGACTTAAATCGAGCTTACGGAACCCTAAAATCAGTTTAAAAACAAGTAGGGACTAATCTGAAACAAAATAGAAAAATATGGTAAAAAACTAAAAATAAGGGTCACATGGCCATGTGGCCAGGTCGTGTGACAGAGCCCAGACCATGTGGCTCAAGACATGGCTGTGTGGCCAAACCGTGTGACAAACTGTGTTCGTATTATGTAACTCTCTGATCCCGTGTGAACCTTGGTCACACGGCCCTATCACCAGGGCGTGTAACAAAGTGTGACAGTGTGTACAAATCTATACCAAAATTCAAATAGGCCACATTGTCGTGTAGGGTGATCATGTGTGGCACACGACCGTGTGGCAGACTATGTCACAGGCCGTGTGCACCTAAAATATCTTCAAATTCAAGTCATTTCACCTACAATTTCTTAGATTCCAAGCCATATCATTTCCATACATTTTTACCTATTCAAACACACAAAAACATGCCAAAATATACCATATAACATTCAACCTAAGTGCCTAACCAATGTGCCCTTGTTGGCACCACAATTCAAATATTAAACCATGTCACATTTATCAATTATAAGCATGTACTTATCATTCATACCATAGCACCTTACCATATTTCAAACCAAACTCACAATGCATGATTCAAAATCACTTATGCATACATGAACAAGGTTATACGAAAATTACCAAATAAGTAACACTTCCACAACATTACATAATCAAAACATAAAACAACAAGATTATGAACAAGTGAACTTTAAAACTCCTAGTACATGCCATTTATAACCTAAACCAAAATGATCAAATTTTCTACTGAGTCGTTGAACGAATAGTGTGAGCTTCGACATGAACTTCCAACCGACCAAACTTCTGATAATCTACAAGAAATCAAACACAACGGACGTGAGAAAATCATTACTTAGTGATGGGCTCGAAACTAACTAATATTTCAACAAAGGCAAGCGCACCTATCGAACAGTAGTATAGCTTTGATGAGTCTGGAATATCGTATCCTCAAGGACTAAAATTACTAGTAATAACTATCTTTCTATTATTTAGCCTAATATTTAAAGGGATTTATTTTAATCTAAAATTTGACTAACTAATTAACTATGAACAAGACAGAGAGTGAAGGAAATAATCGAATAAACCAATGATAAAGACAATACCCAAGGAAGAATCCACCTAGACTTCACTTATTATTCTAACTCTGAATTAAACAATTTATTCACTTGCCTTTATCCATAGAAATCCCTAAATTATGTTAATATCTCTTTCAAGACTAAGAACAACCGACTTTAGGTTGATTAATTGAAATCTCTTTCTAATTAAAACCCTTATCGTCGCATTAACTCGATCTATGGATTCCCTTATTAGATTTGACTCTAATCCGACAGATTTATGTCATCCTATTTCTAGGGTTGCAATCAACTCCGCTTAATTATGCTAGAACTTCTCTTAAACAAGGACTTTTGCTCCACTGAATAAGCACATTAAACTTGAATCAATATCTTGAAAATATTAAAGCAAGAGTTAAGAAACATAATTAAGAACAAAAACAAGTATTTATCATGTAATTCAGAATAATTAAATAATAAGATTCATCTAGGTTTCATCCTCCCTAGGTATTTAGGGAATTTAGTTCATAACGTAGAAGGAAAACATCTTAGAATTAAGAAAACAACAAGACATAAAGAACCCAAAAACTTCTAAAGAACTTGATGGAGATCTTCAATCTTGACTGAGATCTTGCTTCCGAGATGATTCCAACGGCTTCCTTCGAGTAATTTCTTCGATCTACTCTGCGTGCTTTTTTAGGTCTTCCTCTGGCGTGCATTTATAGACTTTAGAAGGCTCAGAAACCCTAAAAATTAGCTTTTTCTGCGTGAAAACAAAGCAAGGTGCGACAGGGACACGGGCGTGTGATCAGCCCGTGTGAGGAGGCCCAGGCCGTGTGAGAATTTGCATGGCTCTCGATTGACACGAGCTAGCACACGGGCGTGTGTCCATCCCGTGTGGCTCACACGGGCATGTGCTCAGCCAGTGTGGTACAGGTTTGGCCGTGTGGATCCTTAAGATGGCCCGTTTTATCTGATTTTGGCCTGTTTTCCATTCCTTTCGCTTCCCTATGCTCTCTTGAGTATAGAAACATGAATTTAAAGGATTAGGAGCATCGAATTCACCAAATTATATAAATAAACATCCAAAAACATGCTAAGCGTGGGATTAAAATGTGTTACTTTTATGGTTTATCAAATATCCCCACACTTAAGCGTGGGATTAAAATGTGTTACTTTTATGGTTTATCAAATATCCCCACACTTAAGCGTTTGCTTTCCTCAAGCAAAATCCTCAACTCACAATTAAAATTAAACTTTCTTAATTCATAATTCTTATCAATAATGTCTTATCATAATTCAAGAATAATTCATTCATTGATAATTTAACTAAAAGAGTCCTAAAGATTCAAACAATCCAAGTCACAAATTTTTATGGCACGAAAACATAGGTGTTTCCCTTTATCTAAATAATTACCTTTGATTCAAAACCGACAAGAATTGACATCCTCACTAAAGATTCACTCAAATCACTCAAAGTGTTTAAGGTTCAAGTTAAGCACTCAAAAGTCAACATGAAGAGTTATTACCATAGGCTTGCATGAAAATCAAGTCTCCACCACTATAAAATGAGATGATACACAAATCAAAAGGTCTTTAAAAGGGTTGTAATGGGGCTTGCGTTAAAGGTGTGGATAAAGGCTGAAAAAGAAGGTTAAAATTGAGATTGAATTGACAATTTACCTAACTAGAAAAATAAACTAATACTGAATAATTACATCAATTGAAAACTTATCAATAATAACACGAGCTTCTTCTCAAAATGTGAAATTAACTACTTAAGCTCAAATAACATAGAACTAGTAATAATATATATTTCCACTTTTTTTTATCATGTACAATAATGAGACGAATTTAACAACTGAAATAAAGAACATAGTTAGGCAACTGACCAAATCAAATCTCGACAAAAAGGGAGTCAATAAAATAGGAACAACGAAGCAAAAGTTGGGTTTTGGGTTAATATTCATGGGTGAGTCAAGAAACGGTTTATTAGGCTCAAAGGGGTTCACTAGGGGTTAATTATGAAGGTAGGCTTTTAATGGAATAAGTGGGTTAAAACCTAGGTGCCTTTATCATCTCAGTATATCAAACCAAAGGTGTGGTCTTGACATGCATAATCGAAGCAAGTTCTAGAATAACAAATCAATATTGACACACTCATAATCAATAAAGTGAGCAAGAAAAGTGTATGCTCTAAATGATCAAAATCTCACAAAAATTATGGTTTTTGATGTCAATCTTGTAAATCTCAAACTTCAAGGTGGAATTCAAATTTAGGGAAACAACCTAGCAATTTTATTTCTAAAAATAGACTTGTCATGCTTGATTCTCTAATGTCTTAAAGTTTAAACCATCAATGCACAATTACCTATGACTTAATCCAAAACATATCAATAAAAATCATAAATCAAAAAAAATTCATTCTAATAGTAATATGAGAAAATTACTTAAGAACAAGACATAATTCAGGGATTTTCTAATAATCATATAAATACCCTCCCCACACTTAAGATGTACATTGTCCTCAATGTACCAAAATAGATACTGACAATATAAGAAAATCAAAAGAGAGGGAGAGAAGTGAAACTTCCTGAATTTTGGATACGCAAAATTGTAGATATAGAGTGAAGTGCATGATTCTGAGCAACTATTAAGAAAAATAAACACAACTGTGGAGGAAGATTAAGGGATTACTCGATTAGGAATAATTATAAAAAAAACTAAAATATAGTTCAAAATATAAAAGATAAGTCTTTTGGAAATATAATATGAAACATAAAGGGAAATAGACTAAAAATAAAAATAAAAGGAAAATAAAACTAAAAATAAAGATAAAAATAAAATAAATGGACTCAAAGGTCCTCATCGTCAGATGCGTCGCGAGGTGGCGGTGCTGAAGGTGAAATATGCAGATGGTGGCAGATTTGTTGTAAGGTGGCACGAGATCACAAATAACACTAACATTGCTTTCCGAAGCGAGTGAGTCACTCGGATATGTCGTTCAAAGTGGCAGCAGAAGGAGGAGGTCGGTGACTCGGATGTGGAGGGTGAGGTGGATCCTCGTGAGGGAGAGGAACATCCTCAGTGATGTCCTCAGGATCATCCTATTCATCAAGACGAGATAATCGATACTGTGGAGGATCGAATCCACTGCGTCGCTCGATCATCCTCATATGTAGCATGCTCGAGATGCCCTGAGGGGACATCTGGCCAACAAGGGTAAGCGAGGAGGACTGCTCCGGTGTGTCGAGGAGACCGAAGTGTCGAGCTAGGCGAGTCACGTAAGGGCTTAAGCAGATGGGGCCTTTCCTGTGGCGGTCGGTCTAATGGCGGAAAGATAAGGCAATGAAGTATGCCAAGTCGATAACATGGCCGTGGGCCATGCTCCATAAGCAGTGGGCATTGATCGTTATGTCAGAGTCTTAATATTTATATAATGAATGATCTAGCCTAGAAACTAACTGTGACAACGATTGAGGCAAGCGCGCATATTGAACAGTAGTATAGTTTAGTGCCAAGATCAGAATATCGAACCCAAAGGAACCAAAAGTACTAATACTAACTTTCTTTCTATTATTTAGCCTAAGAATTGAAGTGAATTATTGTTTAATCTAAAATTAACTAACTACTAAGCTAAAGACGCTGAGACAAAGAGAATGAATTGAGGAAATACTTGTGGGAAAAGCCAATTGATTAAGACAATACCCAAGGAAGAATCCACCTAGACTTCACTTGTTATCTAACTCTGAACCAGATGATTTATTCACTTGACCTGATCCGTAGGATTCCCTAATTTATATTAATACCTCTCTCGAGGCTACTAACATCTAACCCTAGGTTGATTAATTGAAATATCTTTCTAGTTAAAAGCCCTATAATTGCATTAACTCGATCTATGCACTCCCATATTAGGTTTGACCCTAATCCGGCAGATTGTCGTCACCCTATCTCTAGGCGCGTGAGCAACTCCGCTTATGTAACACCCTGGTTTAGGGGTTATGCGCTTGGAGCATAACTCAAGCAGTTGGTAGGCTTATGGTCATGTTGGATAGATTTTTAGGGGTTTGGAGAACCCTAGAAGGCAAAGAATGCTTTAGAAAAATTTTGGATTTTTCTTAAGTAATAAAGGGGAGCTTGGCTTTGGGAGGCCTTAAAAGAATTAATTGGGCGTTTAAGGCACATGAGAGGCTTTGGCAAAGTGGCTTCATGCGCTGCTAAGAGAATTTGGAAGTAGCGCCTTTGAGGGTCTTGGGTTCGATCCAAGAAGGCGTGAATCTGGTTTTAATTTTTGGGTGTGGCGTTGCAAATGGAGGAGGCTTTAAAAGAGAGTCAGGCGACTTTAAGACACAAAGAACTCGTTGGTCAAGTGGCTAGCGTCGTCACCTAGGCGCTGGAGGGAAGTGAGAGCGCTGGTTCGAGGGTGGAGCAAAGATTTTTTGGCGTTTTATATTTTGCTTGTGATGGGCTGTGAAGTAGGAAGGGTTTATAAATAAATGTTGGGGTTTCTAGCATGAAATTCAAAGTGGCCGAGTGGCACAGGCGTTGGGGCAAGGAGTGCGGCGATTGGTCCCAGTTCGAACTCAGTGTGTGGCATTTGGAGTTTTGTTTTTTTTTTTTATTTTTGGGCAGCAAATTTGGAGGTATTGGACGGTTTTGGGAGGCTTGAAAGGTGGAGAAGACTTGGTCTTTGTTTTTAAATTTTGGCTAGTTAGGTTTGATTTTTTTATTTTTTTCAAAACATTTTGAATGGATGGTAGGGAGGTGTTTTAGGAGATTTTGAGGGATTTTTGTGGGAGGTTGGAGCTAGGCCATGTAGTATAAATAGGGGAAGGGGAGGAGCTCATTTTCATTCATCATTCGTTCATCAATTCTTTGTAGCCGAATACCCTCAGCCTCTTCTCCTTTTCTCTTCTTTATGTTCTAGCCGAATCTCCTCTCACCCTTGTCGAAATATCCTCTTAGTAGCCTAGGGTGGTTGGCCGAATATCAGCAAGGGCGACCTCTCCTAGTTCTGCTCCATTTGGTTTAAGGGAAGCCGAAAGAAGGAAGCATTGAGGAAGTCTCTTGGATTCAATCATCTAAGGGGCATATCGACAAGAGCAAGGGAAGCCGTCGGGATCTCAGATTATTTCGGTAAGGATATTAGTAAGTGACTTAGAATTAGTTGTTTATGACTTCGTTGATTAATCGTGTGGTTCTGATTAAGTGACTTTCGATGGACGTGGATGCGAGTACCGACCAAGAAGGGAAAGGAAGGTCCCCGTCCCAAAGTTCAAGAAAAGAGCCGTCTCGGCGATGCGTGATTGGCCACCGGTGTGGGCCAACAACAGAAACGTTAAGCAAATAGCCATAGTTTCGCTGAGCGATAGCGTCGAGGATCGAGAGTCTAGAACTCCTAGTAATAAGGTGTGTAATTAGCCTCTCTGTTTCCGGGTTTTATGTGTTAAATGTTTTACTAACAAGTGCAGTAATGAGTGTGCCATATGTACCCCTAAAGGGTATAGCGACGATCAGGTTAGTACCGAACCTGTTGCAATGTGATTACTTGCTTGTTTATGAGTATGTTTATGGATATTAATAAGCATGTGCATGCATTATCATGATTATAATTTATGTGGCATGTGCATGGGTGGGATATGAAAAGAAGGTGCGGGTGTACTTGAGTGCGTGGTTGATGTCGACCGTGCTACATCGTGGATTAGCGCTGGATCGAGGTCGCGTTGTGGATCTTTGCGATTTGGTTCGCGTGGTTACCTTGATTGATATGAGCTTTATGCCATATCGTGGCTTGATGGATTGCTGTGTGCTCCATCGTGGTTTGATGTTAGCTATACGCTACATCGTGGATGGCATTGGTTGCCTTTTTGAGGGAAAAGGAGAGGTGACTCGATAGTCCCCGTGTGTGTAAGTAGGTTTGGATAAGGGGTGTGTAGCGGATGGACCCTAGGTTGGGTTGGGAATCATGTTGCATTATTTTTGTAGTAATATGGAAATGGGCCAAGCCCAATATGATTTGTGGATAGGTATGTTTTGGGAACATACGTGGAAATGGGCCAAGCCCAGTTGATATGTGGTTTATTGGGGAAAGGGCTGGCCCGATGGTTGGGTATGTTTTGAATGTGGGCCAAGCCCAGTTGTAGTAATGAATAAATGTACATATACTTATTGCATCGATAATTGGGATATTATGTGGCTAGCATATGGGTGGATTTCAGTGGATAACTTACACACTGAGTCATGTATGACTCACCCAACTTTTAATCATCGCGGGAGTCGTGAGTAATGGACCGGGTAGGAGTGGATACAAGGTGGCCCATGCAGAAGGAGATTTTCTTACAGAAGATGTTTTACTTTATTTAAGTATTCTATATTATCAGTATTTTGGAATTTTATTTGATGTAATAAAGGCCTCTTTGATTTAAAGTACTCTACTTATTAATGTTGAAGTTTACACTTAGAGATATTTTTGCAAAAGATCCATATTATAATAATGTTTTAATTCGGAAGTTTCCAACAAGCTTACATTAGGTAATAATTTTAAATGGACACGATTTTCAGCGATAACGAATTTTCAAGTTTGATTCTAAAGTCAAAGATTTCCAACCATCTTTCCCAGTGACATAACCAGATTCGGTCGTAGTGAATGGGCCGGGTTTGGGGGTGTTACAGCTTAATTATGCTAGATCTACTCTTAGGCAGGGTCTATTCCTCCTCTACCTAAGCACATCAATACTTGAATCAATATCTGAAATATCAAAACAAGAATTAAGAACACATAATTAAGAACAAATCAAGTATTTATCATATAGCTCAGAAAAATAATAACAAGATCCGTCTTAGGTTTCATCCCCTTAGGTATCTGAGGGTTTAGTTCATAATCATAAAAATATACATCTCAGAAGAAAAGATAAAACAAAACATAAGAAAAACCCTTAAACCCCCTGAAGGAATTGAAGAGAAGATCTTTCGTCTTGAGTATGACTCCGGCTTCTTGAGATGAATCAACTGGCTTTCTTCGAGCAAATCTCACGATTCTGACCTCTCCGGCTTGGCTCCTTGGCCTAGCTGGACGCCCCCCTAAAGGTTTGCCTCTGTCGACTCCCCCTTTTTAGGTCATACTTAGGGTGTTTATATAGACTTTGGAATGTCTTTCTTCACCCCTAAGTATCCTAATCCGGGTGAAATTCCTCTTTGTCATGGCAGGGACACGCCTGTGTGGCACACGCCCGTGTAAGTCGAGTTGTAGGCCGTGTTCGAGCCTACTAAGGAGGCACGATCGTGTGGTGAAACCCCAGGTCGTGTCGATTTCTCACTTTGGCCCATTTGGCCCGTTTTAAGCCCGTTTCTTGTTCTTTTCATCCTCCTATGCTCTCCTGAGTATAAAACATGAAATTAAAGGATTAAGAGCACCAAATTTCATATTTCAAGGGATAAATCATCCAAAAGCATGCTAAATGTGGGATTAAAATATGTTACTATTACGGTTTATCAAATACCCCCACACTTAAGCTTTTGCTTGTCCTCAAGCAAAAATCTCAACTCACAATTAAAACGAACTTCCTCAATTCATGATATTCATCAATAATGTTTCATCATAATTCATAGGTAATTCATACATTGATAATTTAACCGGAAGGTTCCTAAAGATTCAAACAATCAAAGTCATAGTTTTTATAGTACGAAAAATAGGTGTTTCCCCTTACCTAAATAATTACCTCTGATTCAAAATCGACAAAAATTGACATCCTCACTAAAGATTCACTCAAATCACTCGAAGTGTTTAAGGTTCAAAAATAAGCACTCAGAAGTCGAACATGAAAAGTTAATCCCATAGGCTTGCATGAAAATCAAATCTCCACCACTGTAAAATGATATGATACACTAATCAAAAGGTCTTTTAAAGGGTTGTAACGGGGCTTAGGTTAAAGGTGTGGATAAAGGCTTAATTAGAAGGTTAGAATCAAGATTGAATTGACAAATTACCTAACTATAGACAACGAACTGAATAAAGAATAATTACATCAATTGAAAACTTGTAATACTAATACTAATAACACAAGCTTCTTCTTAAGATGTGAATTTAACTGTATAAGCTCTCTTAATCACAAAACTAATAATAAATATACTTTGTTTTTTTAATAACAAAGCAAATAATAATAGTAAGATAGAATTTAACAACTGATATAAAGAAACTAGTTAAGTAACCGATCAAATCAAATCTCGATATAGGGGTAGTCAAGAAGAATGGTGATAACAAATACAAAGGGTTTTGGGTTAATATTAGTGGGTGAGTCAATAAAATGGGTTGTTAGGATTAAAGGGGTTCACTAGGGGTTAATTATGATGGAAGGTTTTTTAGTGGAGTAAGTGGGTTAAAACCTAGGTGCCTTTATCATCTTAGTATATCAAATCAAAGGTGTGGTCTCGACATGTATAATCGATGCAAGTTCTAGAATAACAAATCAGTGTTGACACACTCATAATCAATAAAGTGAGCAAGGAAAAGAATATATGCTCTAAAAGGCTCAAAATCTCACAAAAAATTATGGGCTTTTTTTATATCAACCTTGTAAATTTCAAACTTCAAAGTAATAATTAGATCCGGGTAGACAACCTAACAAAATTTTTACTTCTTAAAAATAGACTTATCCTGCTTGATCCTCTAGTCTCCTAAAGTTTAAATCATCACTGCTAAATTATCAATGACTTAATCCAAAACATATCAATGAAAATCATAAATCAAAGGAAATTTCATTCTAATAATAATATGAGGAAATTACTTAAGAACAAGAAATAATTCAAGGATTTGAGAATAATGCAAAAAGTTAGGCACTTTTAAGATTGGCACTTTTAAGATTCACCCCCCACACTTAAGATGTACATTGCCCTCAATGTACAAAGATAGATAATAATCATATAGTAAGAAAATCAAAAGAGAGGGAGAGAAGTGAAACTTCTTGAATTTTGGATGGAATCCTTGGAGGATGATTAATGATGATGACTTAGGTATAGGTGAATGTGGTGGTGAACTCTCCGGTGATGTGTTCGTTGTTGAAGTGGCAAATTGAACCTATTTAAACTGCAAAGTCATCAGTTAAATGTCCAGGGAGTACTATTTAATAGATGTTGTTAGAGATACTCGAGATTTAGACAGCCAGTGATAAAAGAAATTAAATTGTACTAATAAAAGTTTTAAACAAGAAAGGCAAAAAGTTTTAATTAAGAACGAAAATAGACTAAAAATAAAAATGAAAAATAAAGAAAATAAAAGGACTCAAAGGTCCTCGTCATTGGAGTGATCTCGAGGTGGTGGTGGCAGCGATATGTGAAAAAGCTAATAATATCGACCACGACCACCTCGCACGACCGTGTAGATTTATCTCAGCCCGTGTTCTTTAGGCAGTTTCGACCACGAACGCGTTGCACGATCGTGGCATTTAGTCGGAGCCCGTGTCTTGGGGAAAATTTTCGTCCTGTTTCTGCATGATATCCGCCACGCCGATATGCATACTCGTGGTGTCCACACGGCCATGGCCATGCCCGGGTGCAAGGCCGTGTGGTATGGAAACCTACGCCTAAAAATTTGGTAAGTTTTTAGTTAGATGCTAAAATTTGAAAATATGGATGTTAGTGGGGTTAGTGCTCGGGGAGCCTCCCGAGAAGCGCTCGTTTAAAGTCTTGAGTTAGACTTACCTGTTATTCGTATGGCCATGGTTGTTTACGGATTCGAAACTCCTTTTTCTTACTATCAATTCTATCAACATATGGTTTGAGTCGGGTAATATTTACCTCAAAAGTGCTGAAATTAGAATGTGTTACCTCAACCGTTCCGTATGGAAAGACCTTAAGTACCGTAAAAGGAGTCGCACCGTTTGTATTAAGTTCTGAAGCGATCGTCGAGGTCGGTTGCATCTAACGATGCACAGTCCCCAACTTTGAAGTGATTGGTTCCACCTTTAATACTCGATGTCCTAGCCGTGTCAAGAACCTGAGGAGTGATCGTTTCCTCACTTACACGAAATGTGAGCTTACGTGGTAGTTTATTTCGTAGAATTGCTGGGCACACTGCGTTTAGCTCCACATGCGACGTATCGTCTAACTTCCGTTTGTTTGTCAAAAACTCTTTTGAAAATTTCCTTGAATCTGGCATCTGCGAAAGAGCTTCAAGAAACGGCAAGTTAATATGTAATTTCTTTGGAAGTTTAAGAAATTTACCGAATTGTTCCACTGTATGGTCTTTCTTTATCGCATTGGGGTATGGCACACGAGGTTGGTACTCTGTAATTACCGGTTTTGGTTTATCATGGCTTACCTCAACCTTACCTTCCTCTACCACATTCTCTTGCTTCAATTTTGGTTCATCTAACCCTTCACTATCGTGAGCAGTTATTGCTTGCGGTTGCTCTCTTGGGTTAGTTTCGGTGTTTCTAGGCAAGATACCTTGTGGTCTTTCTGAGATCAGCTTAGCAAGCTGACCTATTTGGTTCTCGATCCCTTGAATTAATGCCTGCTGGTTTTTGAGCATTGTCTCATTGTTTTGAAAACGGGTTTCTGACACTGCGATAAATTTTGTTAGCATCTCCTCAAGGTTCGGCTTCTTTTCCTACTGGTAAGGTGGTTGTTGAAAGCCTGGTAGGGGTTGTTGTCTCCGATGTCCTTGGCCATCCCACGAGAAATTGGAATGGTTCCACCAACCTGCATTATAAGTGTTACTATAGGGATTATTTTGAGGTCTAGAATAGTTAGCCATATAGTTGACTTGTTCGTTCTCTGTGCTAGAGTTCCAGGATAGATATTCTCTGTGTTGTTCACCCCTCCTCCATTTGTATCAGATCTTTGTATTCTGGATGTACTGCGTAGAACCATACCAACCATCAAATATTTTATTTAAAAGCTCTACCTGGTTAGATAACATGGCGACCGCGTCAAGGTTGAAAACACCGGCTGCTTTATTAGGCATTGTCCTCATGTCTTGCCATTGATAATTATTCAGTGACATCTCTTCGGTTTGAGCGGTATGTTCTATTTCACTGTCAAAAATCAAGGGTCCTGATGGGTTTCTTCTAGTCATAAACTAGAAATACCTGCCAGAAGCAAAGAAAGAGGAAAATTAGCAAAGTTAAAATAAAATAAAAATAAATTGCAAATAAATAAAATGGCTAAAGTAATAAAAATCAAGTGTTCTTAATATTTTAGTTCCCCGGCAACGGCGCCAAAAACTTGATTGTTATGTCAGAGTCTTAATATTTATATAATGAATGATCTATCCTAGAAACTAACTGTGACAACGATTGAGGCAAGCGCACCTATCAAACAGTAGTATAGTTTAGTGGCAAGACCGGAATATCGAACCCAAAGGAACCAAAAGTACTAATACTAACTTTCTTTCTATTATTTAGCCTAAGAATTGAAGTGGATTATTGTTTAATCTAAAATTAACTAACTACTAAGCTAAAGACACTGAGACAAAGAGAATGAATTGGGGAAATACTTGTGGGAAAAAACCAATTGATTAAGACAATACCCAAGGAAGAATCCACCTAGACTTCACTTGTTATCTAACTCTGAACCAGACGATTTATTCACTTGACCTGATCCGTAAGATTCCCTAATTTATATTAATACCTCTCTCGAGGCTACTAGCGTCTAACCCAAGGGTTGATTAATTGAAATCTCTTTCTAATTAAAACCCCTAGAATTGCATTAACTCGATCTATGGACTCCCATATTAGGTTTGACCCTAATCCAGTGATTTTAACACACCCTATCTCTAAGCGAGCGAGCAACTCTGCTTAATTATGCTAGATCTACTCTTAGGAAGGGTCTATTCCTCCTCTATGTAAGTACATCAATACTTGAATCAATATCTGAAATATCAAAACAAGAATTAAGAACACATAATTAATAACAAATCAAGTATTTATCATATAGCTCAGAAAACAATAACAAGATCCGTCTTAGGTTTCATCCCCTCAGTGTCCGAGGTTTAGTTCATAATCATAAAAATATACATCTCAGAAGAAAAGATAAAACAAAACATAAGAAAAACCCTAAAACCCCCTGAAGGAATTGAAGAGAAGATCTTCCGTTTTGAGTATGACTCCGACTTCTTGAGATGAATCAACTGGCTTTCTTCGAGTAAATCCAACGATTCTGACCTCTCCGGCTTGGCTCCTTGGCCTAGCTGGATGCCCCCCTAAAGGTTGGCCTCTGTCGACTCCCCCTTTTTAGGTCATACTTAGGGTGTTTATATAGACTTTGGAATGTCTTTCTTCACCCCTAAGTATCCTAATCCGAGTGAAATTCCTCTTTGTCACGGCAGGGACATGCCCGTGTGGCACACGCCCGCGTAAGTCGAGTTGTAGGCCGTGTTCGAGCCTACTAAGGAGGCACGGCCGTGTGGTGAAACCCCAGGCTGTGTCTATTTCTCACATTGTCCCATTTGGCCCGTTTTAAGCTCGTTTCTCGTTCTTTTCATCCTCCTATGCTCTCCTGAGTATAAAACATGAAATTAAAGGATTAAGAGCACCAAATTTCATATTTCAAGGGATAAATCATCCAAAAGCATGCTAAATGTGGGATTAAAATATGTTACTATTACGGTTTATCAGGCATTTTGTGTGCTCACGACACCAGTGCTCTCTCGCCGTCCTGTCAAAGTATGAGCTAAGAAGGCATGAATATACCTTAGGGTTGGAGAGAGAGAAGTCGCTTTCAAGCGACTAGCATCATAGGTCGTCAGGCTGCCCGCGATATTGTTCCAACAAAGCGGTGGCGAGTAATGAATGTGCCGATGTAGGTGAAGAAAGTCCTCTACGCTTATGAACTCCTCTGTATAAAGTCCCAAAGCTGCACCGAATTCTGGGATGCTCATGTGGCGTACCACACCGCCAAGGCGAGAGACAATGGTGTCGGGCTCGTCATGGACTGACATGACGCTCTAAAGGTGGAACGTCGAGCAGAACTCCAAAGTAATCTCCATATAAGTGGGCTCGATGATACCGAAGAAGTGATCCCATGGTGCTGTGATGATAAAGGCGCGAACCTCATCAACGAGGTGGACCTGGTCCAACGCTGCCCAATCAATGCAGCGACCCAAACCTAGGGGTCAAACTCGAAGGAGCTGAAATAAGTCCTCCGGTGGGTCCGCGGTAAATCTGAGGTAAGGGTGGCGCACTTCAACAGCGCGCTCGAGGAGGTCGCGCCGGGACCCTTTCACTTTTTTGAAGCGGGGACGGCGACTTTGGTTTTACCTCGAGTATTGGTCATGGTGTCTACAAGAAAGCGATTAGGAAAAATTAAAATGGGCTAACATACATACTAGAGATATGCTAATAAAAATGGAAACTAATCTAAATGAAGTTCATCAACAAGACTAAGAAATAACATTATTGTGAAAAGAGAAAGCTAATTATCAGAATACGGAAAACCAGAAAATAGCAAAATGAGATAAATCTAATTAATAAATAATTGAATATCTAAAAATAGTATAAATAAAATCAAGTATGTGGGATATTACTAATAATTAATAGCAAACCAATTAATCAGAATATTCAAACAATTAAAATTAACTAAAAAGAACAAAATATGGCATGAATAAATAAATAAAATTAATAATAGACATAAAATAATAATAATAATTAAAAATATAAATAAAATAAAGTGGGGTAAAGGGAATGTAACCGGCGGCAGTGAGGGTGGTGGCCGGCGTTAGGGGCGGGCGACGAGGCTGGGCACGATGCGTCGGGTCGGGGAGAAGGGGCGGCGGTGAGGGCGGCGCAAGGTTGGGTGATTAGAGAAAGGAGAAAGAAGGGGAAGGAAAGGGGAAGAGAGGGAGAAAAGAGAAGAAAATGAAAGGAGAATGGGTGGGTTTTTGGGTTGGGGAAGAAGGGACGGCGAAGCAAAATGGAGGAGGGAGATCAATGGTGGCCGGAAGTGAGAGCGGGGAGGCTGCGGCGGCTAGGGTTTTAGGGGGTTTGGGAAAAAGAAAGGAGAAGAAAGAAAAGGGAGTTGGGGGTTTTATAAGTGAGACGGTCGTGTAACAGCCCGTGTTAGGTCACACGGCTGTGTCACACGCCCGTGTGGTAAAGCACCTAGCCCGTGTTCATCGCGATTTGCAAAAGGTTAGTTTTCACATGGCCTTGGACACGCCCGTGTGTCCAGGCCGTGTGGTCTAAACGGCCGTGTCGCACGGCCGTGTGCTAGGTCCTTCGCTTCTCCCACGCCCGTGTGGATTTTCACACACCCGTGTGATCGCACACACGACCGTGTGTGTGGCCCGTGAAGCCCTCTGACTTGTTTTAAATTTTAAAATTTGAAAAATTAAGTTCCAGTTTTCACACGTCCTAGGACACGCCCGTGTGGAATATTGCCACGCCCGTGTGATCGCACACACGGCCGTGTGTCGTGCCCGTGGAGCCCCCTGACTTGTTTAAATTTTGAAAAGAGAGGCTCCAGTTTTCACACGGCCTATGACACGCCCGTGTGGAATAAATTTGGGCTGTGTCTCTGTCGATTTTTGGAAATTTTAAGCTTCAAGGTCTACACAGCCAAAGACACGCCCGTGTGTCCAGGTCGTGTGGGTGACACGGCCATGTCGCCAGGCCGTGTACCTCACTGTCGATTTCTTTAAGATTTAAAAACTAAGTCCCCACATCCACACGGCCTGGGACACGCCCGTGTGTCCAGGCCGTGTGGGTCAATAAACCTGCACTAAAACTTGAATGGCAGTAAAAATAGACTAATTAGCAGGGTTAGTGCTCGGGTTGCCTCCCGAGAAGTGCTTGTTTAAAGTCCTAAGCTAGACTTACCTTATGTTCATCACTTTATGAAGGTTCACGGAGCTGAAGCTCTTCTCTATTATCCCTAAAATCTTCACCATTATATAGTTTAAGTCGTTGATTGTAACACCCCTAGCCCGAAACCGTCACCGGAATAGGGTTAAGAGGAGTTACCATTCAATTCCGATCATTACACATCATATTACGACACCAAGTCAATCATCATTAAAACATATTATAACTTAAACTTATAGTCCCTTAATAAGGTCCACGAGACCATAAACACATGTTAGAAAGAAGTCGGGACTAAACCGAACATATACAAAAATTTTTGAAATTTAAACATTTTTCAACACTGCAGAGATCACACGCCCGTGTGGGCAGGCCGTGTGCCTCACACGACTACCAGACACACCCATGCGTCCAGGCCGTGCCAAAACAGATCATACATACTGACTTGTCCACACGGCCACCAGGCATGCCCGTGTGCCATGGCCGTGTGAAATTAAGCTAGCTACTGACTTGATCACACGGTCACTAGGGACGCCCGTGTGCCACGACCTTGTAATCTGCCCAGACACATTTCGAAATGGTCCTTGAGCCACACGACAGAGACACACGCCCGTGTCCCTTGATTGTGTATGCAAAATAGGCCATTTGCAAGGTCAATTTGCCACCCACATAAGGGTCAACCCTACAAGCACATTTAAGCATATTTTCACACACAATTTGACAACCAAATTCATGTCAAATGATCAACATATCATTCCATCCAATATCATTCTCTAATCATGTCAAATTATATACCAAATTGCACAACTAAAACACATGCATTACTAAGCATGATTTATCGACAATATCACTAGATCTCAATAGCATTAATTTATCACTAAGCTTACCATTCATAAGACATTTTCATTGCCATCAAGACATAACATAATGTGCATCATATACCAAATCCACACATGTATATTGCCAACATTTATCTAGCCACATCACATGGCTGTTTACACATCTCAAACATGTTTCAAAACAACTAGCCTATACATGCCATATTCAAATATACACATCTTCAAAAGTACCAAAATAGATTGCCAATAGTGTGATAGAGATGCTGACGATCCCCGGATCCGAGCTAGCTTTACTGACACTATAAAACAAGGAAACAATCACACAGTAAGCTTTCAAAAGCTTAGTAAGTTCGAAATACAATACATACTACTCAATAATACCACATCAATATATATTTATTCCATCACATAGATAAAAGCACAACTAAGCACATTATCACTCTCAACCACATACTCAATTATCTATTCATTCAGATCTTACATCTATCATCAACCACATAGGTTCAAACGTACCTTAATCAACACGTAGTTACTCACCATTCATGCTACTCACATGCTCGATATTACATCTCATTCAACTTTCACTATTCTTTTGATTTAATCGCACACTTAGTGCCAGTTTCATAACCGAAACATACTCATCATCGCACACTTAGTGCCTAGAAGTTTAATCAAACTATATCAGTATCGCACGCACAGTGCCAAATCATTAAGCCAAAGCTTCTATTCTTTCGCACACACAGTGCTAACCATCTCTGTCTCGTTTCAAATTCCCCACACTTAGTGCCATTTATTTCAATCCAGCACATAGCATTTCCAATCTCACAATTATGTATATATATTCATTTAATTCACATCACATAGATATAATTTAACAACTAGTATTATATCCGAACTTACCTCGGACGTCGAAATACCGAAACGGTCGATTAATCGAGTACTTTGTCTTTGCCTCGATCTCTATCCAAACCTCTCCTTTCTTGGTCTATACACATTCAAATTTAACTCATTCAATCACCAACTCATTCAATTTAGTCCAAACACACATATATAGGGCATTTTGCAAAATAGCCCTCACATTTTCACATTTTGACACTTTAGTCCCTAATTCACAAAATCACAAAATACACCAAATTTCTACTCACACAAGCTTAGCCGAATTCTTCCCATGCTAATACAAACCCACACATTTCATTTATTTCACATTTTAGTCTTTCAATTTACACTTTTCTCAATTTGGCCCAAATTACTCAATTTCACCAAAAATCCAAATACAAACTATGTTAACCCAACACTAAGCTTTCATATTCCACCTACTAACAACACAAAGCTCACATATTCATCAATGGCATATATCAAAATATTCATAAATTTTCAAAATTGAAGCATGGGTTTGATAGTACACTAAGCAACGATCACAAAAACATAGTAATTATCAAAAACCGAAGTCAAAACTTACCTTAATTGAGCTTAGCAATAACCGAACATTCAAAAGCTTAAAACCCTTGTTTCTTTTCTTATTTTTGGTCAAGAAGATGAACACTATGGCTATTTTTCAAGCTTTTTCTTTATTAAACTAAACATAATTATCAAATCCCCTTTTTACCCTTAATGAATTTATAATAAAACCATATATAAACTATGTCCAAAACCGTCCATTAGCCATCCACTATCTTACAAATGGTTTAATTACCTCATAAGGCCTCCACATTAAAAAGACAACAACAATTAGGTACTTATAAATCAGCAGACAGCTTTTACATTTTACGCGACTAAGTCCTTTATCACAATTCGACACACAGTCGATAAAATTTTCACACAAAACTTTCACACAGGCTCAATCACACATTATAAACATCAAAAATATTTTTAAAATATTTTTTCGACCTCAAATTTGTGGTTTCGAAACCACTGTTTTAACTAGGGTCTAAATCGGGCTGTTACATTGACCGTTTACCTTGAATGTGCTATAAGTCGGGTGAGTTACCTCTATTGTGCCATAGGGAAAGACGTTTTTGATTACGAATGGACCTGACCATCTTGATTTTAGCTTTCCAGGGAACAATTTGAGCTTTGAATTGTATAGTAGAACAAGATCTCCAACTGCAAATTGCTTAGGTTGCTTCAAACGAGCATCATGGTGTCGCTTTGTTGCTTCTTTGTATAATCGTGAGTTCTCGTAAGCATTTGCTCGCCACTCATCTAACTCGTTCAACTGCATCAATCTTTTCTCACCTACAAGTTTAAGGTCATAGTTTAAAAATTTTATAGCCCAAAATGCTTTGTGCTCTAATTCAAAAGGTAGATGACAACTTTTCCCGTAAACAAGTCTATATGGAGATGTTCCTATGGGAGTTTTAAAAGCGGTTCTATAGGCCCATAAAGCGTCGTCTACTTTTAATGCCTAATCTTTCCTATTTGATTCAACGGTTTTCTCTAGAATACGCTTAAGCTCTCGGTTGGCTACTTCAACTTGCCCACTGGTTTGAGGGTGATAAGGGGTAGCTGTTTTGTGGTGCACTCCATATTTCTTTAAGACTTTATCAAATTGAGCATTACAAAAATGAGTACCCCTATCACTAATAATTGCTCTAGGTGTTCCGAATCGAGAGAAGAGTTTCTTAAGAAATCTCACTACCACTCTAGCGTCATTAGTAGGTAAAGCTTGAGCTTCCACCCATTTTGACATATAATCAACCGCTACTAAGATGTATTTATTCCCAAATGAGCTAGGGAATGGACCCATGAAATCAATACCCCAAACATCCAATATATCACATGATAACATATATGTTTGAGGCATTTCATCGCGTTTAGAGATATTACCTATTCTCTGACATCTATCACAAGAAGTAACATACCTGTTAGCGTCCTTGAATAGAGTGGGCCAATAAAAACCTGATTCAAGCGTTTTATATGATGTCCTAGTCCCACTGTAATGTCCTCCTGTTGGTCCTGAATGGCAATGTTCTAGGATTTTGCTTGCTTCTGACTTTGTAACACATCTCCGAATTACTTGATCTGCACATATAAGAAAAAGAAAGGGTCCTCCCAAAATAGTTTTCACATCGCACAAAGAATCGCTTCTTTTGATGATGTGTCAACCCTTTTGTAGGATGTTAGCAGACTAAGTAATTCGCAATATCTGCAAACCAAGGTACCTTAGATTTGGTTATAGCCTCCTCAGGAAATGAGTCATTTATCTCACTCTCATCGAGCTCTTTGAAGTGTGGATTCTCAAGCCTAGAAAGGTGGTCTTCCGTAAGGTTTTCAACTCTTTTCTTATCCCGAATTTCAAAATCAAATTCCTGCAAGAGTAGAATCCATCGTATGAGTCGAGGTTTTGCATCATATTTAGTTAAGAGATAACGAAGAGCTGAATGGTCAGTGCAAATGACAAATTTAGATAATATCAAATACTGTCTAAATTTATCAAATACAAAAACCACAGCTAGCAGCTCTTTTTCTGTGGTGGTGTAATTTTCTTGCATGGCCGTCAATGTCTTGCTAGCGTAATAAATCGGCTGAAAATGCTTGTCTCTTCGCTGTCCCAAAACTGCACCTACTACAAAATCACTCGCATCACACATTAGTTCAAAGGGCAAATTCTAATCAGGTGCAATTATAATTGGAGCATTTATTAATTTATTTTTGAGGGTATTAAATGCATCAAAACATTCCTGATTAAAATTGAAAGGCACATCTTTTTCTAGTAATTTCGTTAAAGGCTTAGCTATTTTAGAAAAATCCTTAATAAATCTTCTATAAAATCCAGCATGTCCTAAAAAGCTTCTAATAGCCTTAACTGAACTAGGAGGAGGTAATTTTTCTATGGTTTCAATTTTTGCTTTATCAACCTCGATTCCCTTACTAGAGATTTTATGACCTAACACAATCCCTTCTCGAACCATGAAGTGACACTTTTCCCAATTAAGCACAAGGTTCGTTTCCTCACATCTTATTAGAACTTGTTTTAAATTTTTAAGGCAAAGGTGGAAAGAATTACCGAATACCGAAAAGTCGTCCATAAATACCTCCATAATATCTTCCACAAGTTTATCAAAGATGGCTAGCATGCAGCGCTGAAAAGTAGCAGGAGCATTACATAATCCAAAAGGCATTCTACGATAAGCAAACGTACCGTATGGACATGTAAATGTTGCCTTTTCTTGATCCTCAGGAGCTATTGGGATTTGGAAGTAGCCAGAGAGTCCGTCTAGGAAGCAGTAGTACATATGCCCAGATAATCTTTCTAACATCTGATCAATGAAGAGTAAAGGAAAGTTATCTTTTCTCGTGGAATCATTCAACTTCCTATAGTCAATGCAAACTCTCCAACCTATGACTGTTCTTGTTGGAATTAATTCATTCTTCTCGTTGGCTACAACAGTCATGCCTCCTTTCTTTGGAACAACCTGCACATGACTCACCCAAGCACTGTCAGAAATAGGGTAAATAACTCCAGCATCTAGAAGTTTAATTACCTCAGCTTTAACAACTTCCTTCATATTGGGATTTAATCATCTTTGAGCTTGCACACATGGTTTATATTCATCTTCCATTAAAATTTTGTGGGTGCAAAACGATGGGCTTATCCCTTTAATGTCAGAAATCTTCCAAGCTATGGCTCTCTTATGCTCCTTTAGTACCTGTAGTAACTCATCTTTCTCATTGGGTTCCAAGTCTAAAGAAATAATTATCGATAGTGTAGAATTATCTTCGAGGAATGTATACTCTAAGTGATTTGGTAACTGTTTTAATTCCAATTTGGAAGGTTCTTCAATAGAGGGTTTTTGTTTTAGTTCGTCATTTATTTTAATGCCCTCATACTTCTTTTTTCTTGGGAAAGAATTATTAGAATTTAACTCAATTTTTATCTCCCCCATCTCAGTGGTATCGTCATCCTCCTCACCTTGGACAAGACACAGTTCCAACGTGTCTTTATGTATGATTTCCTGAAAAGAATCTTGAATAGAATGATCAATAGAGTCGATAAAATAACAGGAATCATCTTGCTCTCTAGAGTATCGCATAGCATCATAAATCTTAAAAATAATTTCCTCGTCACCTACCCGAAGAACAAGTTTACCATCACCTACATCAATAACAGCCCTAGCAGTAGCTAAAAATGGACGACCTAAAATTAAATGCACCTCAACGTCCTCATCCATGTCAAGCACAACAAAATCAATAGGGAATATGAATTTATCAACTTTTACCAAAACATCTTCAATAATTCCCCTAGGATATTTAACAGATCTATTAGCTAATTGGATACTCATCCTAGTGGGTTTTGGTTCCCCAAGACCAAGCTGCTTGAACATTTTATAAGGCATTAAATTAATACTGGCACCTAAATCAGCTAATGCTTTTTCAATATTTAAACTACCAATTAAATAGGGAATAGTGAAACTTCCTGGATCTTTCAATTTGGTTGGTAGCTTATTTTGGAGAATAGCTGAACATTCCTCGTTAAGTTCCACGGTTGATAGCTCTTCAAACTTCTTTTTATTTGTTAAAAGCTCTTTTAAGAATTTTGCATACGTAGGCATCTTTGAAATAGCTTCAACAAAAGGTAAGTTAATATGTAATTGTTTAAAAAGTTCAAGAAATTTACCGAATTGTGCATCCATGCGGTCTTTCTTTAACTTTGCCGGATATGGGATCGGTGGTTTGTACTCTTTAAGTACCGGTGTCACATTCTCGTTTGCCTCCTCACCCTTTGCCTTATCAGTTTCTTGTTGCATCTTCTTTTCAGCTTCAACCAACACCTTCCCATTCCTTAGTGTAACTGCCTTCACATGCTCTTTTGGGTTAGGTTCGGTGTTACTAGGTAAACTACCTGGTTTCCTTTCAGAAACTAACTTAGCTAGCTGTCCAATTTAATTTTCAAGCCCTTGAATCGATGCTTGCTGATTTTTCAATGCCATTTTGGTATTCTGAAAATGAGTCTCTGACACCGAAATAAACTTTGCTAGCATATCTTCAAGGTTCGGCTTTTTCTCCTGCTGGTAGGGTGGTTGGAAACCTGGAGGAGGTTGTGGTCTTTGATTCCCTTGACCACCCAATGCAAAATTTGGTGGTTCCTCTATCCTGGATTATATGTGTTACTGTAAGGATTATTTGGAGGTTTAGAGTTATTACCCATATAATTCAGTTGCTCATTCTCCATGCTAGGATTGTAGGGTAGATATTCTAAGTTATTCATCCCTCCTCCATTTGTGTCACATTGCAACACCAGATGTACCTACGTAGAAACACATAAACCATCAATCTTTTTATTTAAGAGCTCTACTTGGTTTGATAACATGGTGACCGCGTCGAGGTTGAAGACACCAGCGGGTTTTGTCAGCTTTGTTCTCATGACTTGCCACTGATAGTTATTCAGTGACATCTCCTCTATAAACTCATAAGCCGCTTCAGGTGTTTTATTATTTAGGGTACCGCCGGTGGCTGCATCAATCAATTGCCTAGTTGAGGGGTTCAAACCGTTGTAAAAAGTTTGA
This sequence comes from Gossypium sturtianum, assembly GCA_025698515.1. Taxonomy (NCBI): domain Eukaryota; kingdom Viridiplantae; phylum Streptophyta; class Magnoliopsida; order Malvales; family Malvaceae; genus Gossypium; species Gossypium sturtianum. The sequence goes on from CM046943.1 coordinate 139,104,699, forward strand.
ACCTGTAGCCATAAAGGTAACCCATGGTGAGGGCACCTCCTCAATAAGTCCTTATACCTCTCCCATGCATCGTAAAGAGTTTCTAAATCCATCTGCACAAAAGAAGAGATATCATTCCTCAACTTTTCCATTTTAGCCGGCGAAAAATATTTTAATAAGAATTTTTCGGTCATTTGTTCCTAAGTAGTGATAGAACCTCGTGGCAACGAGTTTAGCCACTGTTTAGCTTTATTTCTTAAAGAGAAAGGGAACAACCGAAGGCGAATGTCATTATCAAGAACGCCATTGATTTTAAAATTATCGCAGAATTCTAAGAAGTTGGCCAAATGAGTATTTGGGTCCTCATCCTGCAAACCATCAAACTGAACAAACTGATGAATCATTTGAATAGTGTTAGGTTTCAGTTCAAAATTATTTGCAGCAATAGCAGGTCTAACAATACTCGATTCAGCCCCAGTTAAATTGGGCTTAGCATAATCGTACCTAGTACGAGGAGCAGGATTTTTATTCACCAGATTTGCGGCAACCACAGGAGGTAGCGGATTATTATCAGCCATCACCTCGGTAGTATTAGTATCGTCCTCTTGCTCTTCCTCTATATACTGTAGACTTCGCCTGATTTCCCTATGATTTCTACGAGCGGTACTTTCTATCTCACTGTCAAAAAGTAATGGTCCTGATGGGTTCCTTCTAGTCATAAACTAAAGATACTTGCCAGAAGCAAATAAAAGAAAAATTAGAAAATAAAAATAAAAATAAAAATAGATTGCAATAAAAATAAAAATGGCTAAAGTAATAAAAATTAAGCGTTCCTAATATCTTAGTCCCCGACAACGGTGCCAAAAACTTGATGGGCTCGAAACTAACTAATATTTCGACAAAGGCAAGCGCACCTATCGAACAGTAGTATAGCTTTGATGAGTCCGGAATATCGTATCCTCAAGGGCTAAAATTACTAGTAATAACTATCTTTCTATTATTTAGCCTAATATTTAAAGGGATTTATTTTAATCTAAAATTTAACTAACTAATTAACTATGAACGCGACAGAGAGTGAAGGAAATAATCGAATAAACCAATGATAAAGACAATACCCAAAAAAGAATCCACCTAGACTTCACTTATTATTCTGACTCTGAATTAAACGATTTATTCACTTGCCTTGATCCGTAGAAATCCCTAAATTATGTTAATATCTCTTTCGAGACTAAGAACAACTGACTCTAGGTTGATTAATTAAAATCTCTTTCTAATTAAAACCCCTATCGTCGCATTAACTCGATCTATGGATTCTCTTATTAGATTTGACTCTAATCCGGCAGATTTATGTCATCCTATTTCTAGGGTTGCTGATAAACCGTAAAAGTAACATATTTTAATCCCACATTTAGCATACTTTTGGATGATTTATCCCTTGATTTATGTAAAATGTGCTCTTAATCCTTTCTTTTCATGTTTTATACTCAGGAAAGCACCCGAGGATGAAAAGAACAAGAAACGGGCTTAAAACGGGCCAAATGGGCCAAAGCACGAAATCGACACGGCCTAGACCTAAGACCACACGGCCGTGCCTCCTCAATAATCTCGAAACACGGCCTGGCCACTACTTACACGGGCGTGTGCCAGAGGTCGTGCCCCTGCCATGGCAAAAAGCAATTTCAATCAGATTTGGATATTTAGGGGCAAAGAAACACATTCCAAAAGCCTATAAATACACCCTAAGTATGACCTAAGGGGGGAGCCCAAAGCTATCGTTTAGGGGCGTCTTGCTAGGCCAGAGAGGGTAGATTTATGGGGATTCACTCAGGGAGAGCCAGTTGATCCATCTCAAGAAGCCGAAATTATACTCAAGACGGAGGATCTCCTCTTCAATTCCTTCAGGGGATTTTAGGGATTTCTTATGTTTTGTTTTATCTTTTCTTCTGAGATGTTTTCTTTTGTTGTTATGAACTAAACCCTCAGATACCTGAGGGGATGAAACTTAGATGAATCTTGTTATCGTTTGCTGAACTATATGATAAATATCTGATTTTTTCTTAATTATGTGTTCTTAATTCTTGTGTTGATATTTCGCGGATATCGATTCAAGTTTGATGTGCTTAGGTGGAGGAGCAAAAGTCCCTGCCTAAGAGTAGATCTAGCATAGTTAAGCGAATTTGATTGCGCACCTAAAGATAGGGTGACGAGGCATTGTCGGATTAGGGTGAAACCTAATATGGGAGTCCATAGATCGAGTTAATGCAATTCTAGGGGTTTTAATTAGAAAGAGATTTCAATTAATCAACCTAGGGTTAGACGTTATTCGCCTCGATAGAGGGTTTAATATAAATTAGGGAATCCTACGGATCAAGTCAAGTGAATACATCGTCTGGTTCAGAGTTAGATAACAAGTGAAGTTTAGGTGGATTCTTCCTTGGGTGTAGTCTTAATTAATTGGTTTTTCCTCAAGTTATTTTCCCAAATTCATTCTTCTTTGTCTTAGAGTCTTTAATTTAGTAGTTAATTAATTTAGATTTAAAACAACAAATTCCCTTTATTTTAGGATAAATAATACAAAGAAAGTTAGTATTAGTACTTTTAGTTCCTTTGGGTTCGACAATCCGGTCTTGCCTAAACTATACTACTATTTGATAGGTGCACTTGCCTCAATCGTTGTCATAGTTAGTTTCCAGGTTCGATCATTCTCATTATTTAAATTTTTTAAAACTCTGACACACGATCAAGTTTTTGGCGCCGTTGTCGGGGAACTAAAATATTAAGAACACTCTATTTTTATTACTTTAGCCATTTTTTTATTTTTTATTTTTTGCAATTTAATTTTATTTCTTATTTTATTTGCTAATTTTTCTTCTTTTATTACTTCTTCCTTCCAGGTACCTCTAGTTTATGACTAGAAGGAACCCGAGAGGACCTTTAGTATACGACAGTGATATTGAAGCTAGCGTTCGTAGAAATCGCAGAGAAATTAGGCGAGCCCTAAATTACCAAGAAGAAGAACAACAAGACGAATCCAATCCTACTGAAGGGATGGACGAGAATAATCCACCACCACAAGATGTGGCAGAAAATAATGCTCCACGTGCTATGTATGATTATGCTAAACCTCATTTAACAGGAGCCGAATCGAGTATTGTTAGGCCTGCTATAGCTGCTAATAATTTTGAATTAAAGCCTAACACTATACAAATGATTCAACAATTTGTTCAATTTGATGGTTTGCAGGACAAAGACCCAAACACTCATATAGCTAATTTTTTAGAGTTCTATGATACCTTCAAAATAAATGGCGTTTCTGATGATGCCATACGGCTTCGGTTATTTCCCTTTTCATTAAGGAATAAAGCCAAACAGTGGTTAAACTCGTTACCATGAGGGTCAATCACTACATGGGATCAAATGACCGAAAAATTTTTATTACAGTATTTCCCACTGGCCAAAACGACTAAATTACGGAATGATATCTCTTCTTTTGTGTAGATGGATTTAGAGACATTATATGACGCATGGGAGAGATATAAGGATCTCTTGAGAAGGTGTCCGCACCATGGTTTACCTTTGTGGCTCCAAGTCTAAACTTTCTATAACGGTGTAAACCCCTCAACGAGGCAACTAATTGATTCAGCCACCGGTGGAACCCTAAACAATAGAACTCCTGAAGCAGCCTACGAATTCATAGAGGAGATGTCACTGAATAACTATCAGTGGCAGGTTACAAGGACAAAACCAACAAAATCAGCCGGAGTTTTCAACATCGATGTAGTAACCATGCTATCAACACAGGTAGAGATGATGAATAAAAAGCTTGATAGTTTGTGTTCTTCGCAGGTACATCCAGTAATGCAGTGCGATGCAAGTGGAACTGTGGCGAATCCTGAGTACCCACCCTACCAACCGGGCACAGAAAGCGAACAGATGAACTATATAGGTAATAATTTCAGATCTAATAATAATCCTTATAGTAATACTTATAATCCAGTTGTTGAGGAACCACCCAAATTTTTCATGGGGAGGACAAGGAAATCAAGGAAATCAAAGACAACAACCTCCTCAAAATTTCCAAAATCAGCCGTATCTACAGGAGAAGAAGCTGAACCTTGAAGAGATGCTGACAAAATTCATGGCAGCTATAGATAACCATGTCCAAGACACTGAGACCACCCTTAAGAATCAACAGGCATCAATCAAAGGGATCGAGAGCCAAGTTGGGGAACTCACTAAGTCGGTTGGACAACTTGCTAACACAAATTGGACAACTTATCGAGATAGTTTCAAATTCGATCGAGATTTTTTCTAAAGGAACCGAACAGGTAAAGGCGGTTACACTGAGAAGTGGAAAGGAGTTAGTCAAACCAAAGAAAAAAATACCACATGAAGATGACAAAGCAAAGGATGGGGGAGTTGAGGATGTAACTCTAGTGCGCAAAGAAAGTAAAACACCAATCCCATATCCGGCAAAGTTGAAGAAAGACCGATTAGATGCCCAATACGGTAAATTTCTTGAACTTTTTAAATAAATACATATTAACTTACCCTTTGTTGAAGCCATTTCACAGATGCCGAAGTACGCGAAATTCTTAAAAGAACTCCGATTTAATAAAAGAAAGCTCAAGAAATATCAACAGTGGAGCTTAATGAAGAATGTTCAGCCATCCTCCAAAACAAATTACCAACCAAATTAAAAGACCCAGGAAGTTTTACTATTCCCTGTTTAATTGGTAGTTTAAATATTAAGAAAGCATTAGCTGATCTAGGTGCCATGTAACATCCTGAAAAGGGCCTATGCATTTTTGGTTTAATTGTACGAAATGACATATCTTATGTGTTATGAATATATTTTGAACACTTTTGGAAACACGGAAATGTATGGAAATGTTAAGTTTAAAGAGAGGAAAGTGAACATTTTAGAACCTTGGAAATGTAAGGAAATGTCTTGTAAGGAAATGTCATGGAAATGTAAGGAAATGTCTTGGAAATGTAAGGAAATGTCTTGTAAGGAAATGTCATGGAAATGTAAGGAAATGTCAAGTTTACTGAGCCGATCGAAAATTTTTGGAAAATTAGAAATGACCTAGAAATGACGAGTTTTAAGGTTTAAAGGGGGAAATTAAGGCAAGGTGGCCTTAAAAGAAAAAGTTTGTGAAATTTGACACACAAACAGGCTTGGAAAAGTGGTCTCAAGATGCCACTTAGGGCTTATGGAAATGGCGCCATATGCAAGAGGAATGGGCCTAAGTTCGAGTCACATGGGAAGCAAATAAAAGAAATTTTATTTTGCTACAAGGAGCAGAGAGGTGGACGGCACATGGCTATAAATTAGGAGCTTTTATTCTTTTATAAATAGTGGATAAATAAGGGATTTATTTATCATTATTTTCAAGAGATAATTGTTGGATTAAATTCTTTTAATTTGAATAAAGAGATAAAGAGGAAAATAAGGGAGAAGTGATGGCCAAGTAAGGGACTTTGAGTTTAATAATTTCGGCTAAGTAAGGATAGTTGCTGAATTATCTTTTATTTTAAGTGATAATTAAAGGATAAAGTTATCAGATAGAGGAGTGGTGGCCAAGTAAGGGACTCCTTAGATGATAATTTCGGTTATAAAAGGAAGGAAGGAGGGCTACTCATCAATTTGTGGTTCCTCCTTTCTCTGCCGAATTCTCTTCACCAAATCTTCTTCTTCTTTTATTTTTGCCAAGCTGAAATACCTTGTGTTCTAGCCGAATCCTCCATCTTTATTCTTCCTTTTCTTTTCTTTCCAATCCATCAAAAGCCGAATCTCGGAAGGGCTTCAAGCATAGGTGCTGTCGATTTCTTCAAAGGACCTTTCGGGATTATCAGAGTAGTCGACTAAAAGGAGGAGTATTCGGGATTTCTAAGATTAAGGGATTTTGACATTCCTAGTGAAACAAGGAACAGTTTCGGGATTTGTTGGTGTTCCAATCGGCAACAAGGGATTAAGGATCTAAGCATTAGATCAAGCTTTTCGGGATCTCAAGGAAATTTTAAGCGAATCAGGTGTGTACCCCACACTAATTCTTAATATGTTTTATGGCTGTGTTTAATTAAAATATGTGATATTAAGAATATGAAAGTGGCTAAGGTACCATGATATGGTACAAAGTACTCAGGTACGTTTCCTACTTCCACTAGGATTATGAAATATGTTATTTATAACATGTGAAAATTTATAAGAATGAGAATTTAAGTATGATATGCATGATATGAATAATATGGGTCATTCGGGATATATGAAAAAGGGGAAGTGAAGGTGATGACTACGGTCTCACTATCTGAATGTGGTGACTTCGGTCACATTATCTGAATGTGGTAACTTCGGTTACATTATCTGAATGTGGTGTCTCATGACACAATTATCTGGTGGCTATGCCACAAATTTTATATGGGCGATGAGCACGCGATCGCAGCTGATCGCTTTCGATGGTGTGTAGCGGATGGAGGGTTGACTTAGTAGTCCCCACGGTGTGACTGGCAGGTACGGGGGTGTGTAGCGGATGGACAACTAGGTTTGGGTTTGGGAATGCATCATAACCTGTATTCTATGTTTTGAATGTGTAATATGTGATATGCCTGATTCTATTATGATTTAGTGTCGTGTACACATTGAGTCTGTTTGACTCACCCCGTTGGGGAACATTTTTCAGGTGATGAACAGTGATGGACCTGGACGACGAGAACTTGTGGTGGCCATGCTCAACATGAAGTTTATATTTTTGAGGACTCTTGAATTTATTTTAGTACTTTGAATTATTTTGGGAATTATTTGATGTAATAAGGCCATAAGGCCATAGTTGAATTACTTTACACTTATTTTTATTTATTATGATTATGAATTTTATCTATTAAAATTTAATTAAAATTTCTTTTAAACTAAACCCTAAATATTTTGTCACTTAAGATAAAAGGGATTTCAATATAAAACGAACATGTTTTCAACACAAGCCCAACCCAAAACAATATTTTTCTTAAAATCACACAAGTTTTCCTAAGAACAAAAGAATTTTGAACCGGTTTACTTGAGGAACATACCAAATCTGGTCAAAGCTCGTAGGCCGGGTTTGGGGTGTTTCAGTTTGGTATCAGAGCCCAGTTTTAAACTCTCGGCCTGTGGGCTAAGGCTTAAAACGTTTTCAAATCGAGCCAAGTAAGCTTTTTGAAAGGATTTTATGAAATAAACAGGTTTTCTGGCATGGCTCCTAAGTTCCGACCCGCAGTTCACCAGGTAAGTACCCCTAACCATTTGTGTGATTATGTGTAATGAATATTAGAAGGGTAGAAAAGGAATGGAACGTAGAATAGCATGATAGGAACTTGAACCCTAGGACTAGTCTACTCAAACACAAACACATAAGACTTAAGGAACGTTAAACAAACCTATGACTAAGACGCCGAGTTAGGGTGTGGTAACCATTATGCGCATGTCTAGGATTGGATCCGGAAGAGCCTAGTACTTAAGCAGTCCTAGTGACTCACCTCCTCTTCGCTGGAATCCTGCCTGGTGCGTAGCTTCGGTTCACCCTAACCAAGAGGACTCAGTCATAGGCTAAACACAATGACTAAAACCCGAAAGGGAACTAGCCGTGTTTTTATAAACCCTAGTTTTAAAACTCTTAAAATTACCTTTTTAATTTGTGAGAACTATTTTTACAAAATTCTTTCAAAAAATTTTTGATTTATAAAATTACAAAAATACCCCAGTGGTAAATTACAAAAATACCTTTGGTTTATGAAATTCCCAAAATACCCATAGTTCTTATCAAAATTTTCATTACTTTATAAAATGTTCAAAAACCCTAATTTGCAAATTATCAAAAATACCTTGATTTGGAGAAAAATTACGAAATTTCCCTTAACTCACAAAATTACCAAAATGACCACGATTTTCAAAATTTTTGCAACATCACCGTTTTGGAAAGTAAAATTCTCAAAAAGAACCCTCAAAGTTTTGCAAATTTTGAAATATCCCTGATTTATTAAACTTTACAAATTTACCACTGTTAATTACCAAAATACCCCAGAGTTCCAAAATTAAAAAATACCCCGAATTTTAAAATTTTTCAAAATACCCCGGATTTCAAAATTACCTAAATACCCTTATTGACAAAATCACTAAGGAACCTTATTTTGACAAATTTTGAAAATACCCCTGTAGGACAAAATTACGAAATTACCCACAGGTAGGGAAATGGATGGAATGGCCATAAAAGTGTAGTGAATGATGTTGTGAATGAATGTGACTTCGTGGAAAAATGAATGTGTCTCGCTTATGAATGTGAATGTGACTCCTGAGTTAGAGTAGTGAACTTGAACTAGAAACTTTAGTTGATCGAAAGAACTACTTCTGAACATCTCTTTTCATAAAACTGTTCGCGAATAATCAGTGGAACAAAATTTCTGATGCATAAAACTTTTTAATCAGATTAAATCGCGATGTTAGAAATGAGTTCTAGGGGCGTGAACTTAGAGATCAGTGCCTAGAAAGTATGATGGTTCTATTAAGATCAGAGTGCGCAGCATAAGCGTAGTGTGGTGAGTTAAGATGTACGATTATTCGTTAATAAGTAATTTCGAGGACGAAATTATTTTTAAGGAGGGTAGAACTGTAACATCCTGAAAAGGGCCTATGCATTTTTGGTTTAATTGTACGAAATGACATATCTTATGTGTTATGAATATATTTTGAACACTTTTGGAAACCTGGAAATGTTAAGTTTAAAAGAGGAAAGTGAACATTTTTAGAATCTTGGAAATGTAAGGAAATGTCTTGTAAGGAAATGCCAGTATTAATTTAATGCCTTATAAAATGTTTAAACAGCTAAATCTTGGGGAACCAAAACCCACTAGGATGAGTATTCAGTTAGCCGATAGATCTATTAAATATCCTAGAGGAGTTATCGAAGATGTCTTGGTAAAAATTGATAAATTTATTTTCCCTGTTGATTTTGTTATGCTTGACATAGATGAGGATATTGAAGTTCCTTTAATTTTAGGGCGCCCTTTCTTAGCTACTGCTAAGGCTGTTATAGATGTAGGTGATGGTAAACTTGCATTAAGGATAGGCGAGGAGGAAATTATTTGTAACACCCCAAACCCGGCCCACGAGCCTTGACCGGATCTGGTATGTCACTGAGAAAAACGTTTGAAAAAGATTTAACTTACGAGTGAAAACACGACAATTTGTTGTCATTTGTAAAACATTATATACTTAAAATGCCAAGAAAAATTTGGATGTTACATAATATCCGGATTTAAAAACTTTAATATATAGATATATTTTATATTGTAAGTTGTTGAAAATAAAGTCATTTCCAAATAGTAATTTAATCGGCAATCCAACTAAAACATATTAATAAACTTCAACTACTTAAAGTGGCCCTTATTACATCAAATAAATATCCAAAATACTGAAATATATGACGTGCATAAAATTAAATAAAACATCTTCTGCATGAAACAAATAAAATTAACTTCTGCATGGCCACCTTTGTATCCTCTCCAACCCGCTCCAAGAATCACGTATCACCTGCGATGTTGATAATTATTTGGGTGAGTCACACGGACTCAGTGTGCAATTAGTCCACTGAATTCCACCCACATATCAAACCACATATCAACCCACATAACAGATAACAAGGCAATTTATTCACATAATATCACAATTCGGGCTTGGCCCATATCCATACCACATATCGGATCATAATGTAATTAACCACATGATTCCACATATTGGGCTTGGCCCATTTCCACACTGTTCCACATTCACATATTGGGCTTGGCCCGTAATCCCATTAGATACACATATCCGATGTAATTATGCAAATGCACCGAACCCAAACCTAGGGTCCATCCTCTACACACCCCCGTATCCAGCCACCACACACCGTGGGATTACTAAATCACCCTCCAACCGCTACACACCAATTTCGCAATTAATGTCGCCCACGATGTAGCTCGTAGCTAACATCAAACCACGATGAGGCACATAGCTACTCATCAACCACGATATGGCACTAAGCCGATATCAACCACGATGAGGCACGCAGCCACTCATCAATCCACGTGAACTTAATCACAAGTAATCCACAACGCGACCTCGTCGGGCGCCCAATCCACGATGTAGCTCATGGCTAACATCAAACCACGTACTCGAAGTACACCCTGTCCTTCTTTCACATTCATATCCCATCCCATGCACATGCAACGTACAATAGTGACATAATAAAATAGTGCATGTACATGTTATTCATGCATTCAATCATATTCACATTCATAACCACATTTCATCAGTTTTGGTACTGACCTGGTTATCGACATACCCCCTTAAGGGCATCCATTTCATAATTGCCACTGCACTTATTAGCACATATATAACACATATACAACACATGCAAGTATCACATAAATCCCGGAAAACGGTAGGCTAACTACACACCTTATCACTTGAAGCACTACGCTCTCGATCCCGATGCTATCACTAAAGAAACTACAGCTATCTGCCTATTTTCCTGCTCTGCTGCTGGCCCACACCCTGGTGGCCAATCCCGAGCGGCAAAAACCGATCTCTTCTTAAACTTCGGGATAGGGACTACCCCTTTCTCTCCTTGACTGGTATTCGCCTCCATCAACAATACTTAATCAGAATCAAAACGGTTAATCACCACTATACGAGATCTTAACCGAATAAACCATAACTTAACATCCTTACCCAAATGAATCAAAATCCCGAAAAGCATCTGCTTACTCTTGTCGTCGATTTGCCCCTAAATAACCATGGTCAAAATCGGCTAACACTTAAATATCCATAACATGGCCTATGGCCGAATATTACCAACCACTTACCTTGCTTGCCTAAATCCTGAAATCACCATCTGTCTATGAAGTTGTCGAAATCCCTGAGTGAAACCACATTAGAATCGGCTTTAAGCATATATCTTAGGAAAATGGCCCTTGGCCGAATAATACATTGCTTACCTTGATCACTTCAAATCCCGAGAGACTTCTTTAATGCCTCCTTCCTCCGGCTACACACAAAAAAACACATCACTATGGCCTTAAAGAACATTCGGCCAACCTTAGACCAAGGCTTAATCACTTGATTTCGCCACACCAAAAGAGAGAACCAAAAACTGATGGTTTAAAGAGGAGATTACTTACCACTACACGCCTGCTTGAAGAGACTACAAGAGAGTAGCCAACGGCACCACTCTAGAAGATTCGGCCTCAAAGACTTGCAGAATAGAAGAGAGAATAGGCACCTTTGAGATTCGTCTATGACTCAAAATGAAGATGAGATATTTGGCTAAGAAAAGAAAAGAGTTTGAGAAAGAGATGTGAATTCGGCCAAGAAAGCAAATAGATCAAAGTGATCAAAGTTTCGACTAAAGCTCTAAATGACAAAGAGTCATTCGGCTATTCAAGAAAAAGACTTGAATTGGGGTTGAGAGAAAAAGAATAGGAAGAGAAAGTGAGAAGAAATTCGGCAAGGCACTAAAAGAGAAAGAAAAAAAAAAGATGGATACCCTTCAACTAAAATTCGGCACACACACTACTAATAAAATTCGGCACTTATCCCCCCTCTATATGATAGAATTTTGCCAACCCAAGAGTCCCTTGGCCGGCCAATTCTCATCCCCCTCTAAAAACCCAAAATTTTCTCCTATTTTTCCTCCATGCTACTCATTCAAAAAAAATTGAATTAAACAACACTTATCCCTTACCTTATAGCCGGATTTTAAAAAAATAAAACAAGTCTTATCCTCATCTTTTCCAAGTCCACCAGCCGTCCATCACTCCCCCCTTTCTTGACGCAAAAAGAAAATAAAATAACACCTTATGCTGCCCTCATGACTCGAACTTGAGCCCTTCACCCTTGCTTGAAGCGTCATTCACCAAGGCCCTAAGTGGCGCCTCCAAGCCACTTTACCAAGCCCAATCTTATGTCCATAATCCCTTACAAATTTCCTTAAGGCCTCCTTATCCTAACTCCCCCTACTAAACTCAAAATCTCATATTTTCCCAAGGCACTCTCCTACATCCTAGGGTTCTCCAAACCCTTAAAACAAAACCAAACACACACTAGGCCCACTATCACTTGAATTATGCACTAACCACATAACCCCTAAATCCTGGATGTTACAGTTCTACCCTCCTTAAAAATAATTTCATCCTCGAAATTACTTGGTTAAACTAGCTAGGGTACTGCTATTCCTTGGACTTCGAAAGGCACTCACTAAAAGTTTACCTACCACCACTGATCGCCCTAACGAACTAGGTACGGTCATCTTCCTAGATACAATCTCAAGGTTCACATTCAAGGTTCCAAACACCTCACTAACCTTATAAGAATAAGCTAACTCCATAACAAACAAGGCAATAAAGGGTATTCCAGGAACAAGGAACGTACCCATTGTCACATCTGGCACATCTTTCTTCTCGCGACGGCTGACTGCCTAAACCAACCTTGGTTGTCTCGCCTCTGAACCTTCAAAGACTTCTACTTGGTGTTCCACGACCTCTGCGGAACCATTTCCTCCCTGGTTTGGACCACGACCCCTCGTCGTCTGGGGGACAATTTTTAACCAAATGAGCCTTAGACCCACAACGGAAACATTCTTTACTATTTCCCCAACACTCTCCAGCATGAGCTCTTCCACACCGAGCACATGTACGACTCTGATTCTCAGTAACTGGTACAGGCGCACGTATAGCATTCTCGGTCCTTGGTCTCTTCTGGAAATCCTCAGATGATATCGATGGTCCAAAACTCCTCTTGTTCCAACTCTTATTCTTCTCTCGGTTCTGTCTCGCGGTTCTCTTAACTTCCTCAGCTATCCGAGCTTTCTCCACTAGAATAGCAAAGTCCCTTTCTCTTTGCGGAGCAATCAACACTCGTAGCTCATCTCGCAATCCATCTTCAAATCTAACACACCTTTCGTAATCAGTGGCCACGATCCCCTTGGCATACTGACTTAACCGCACAAATTCCGCTTCATACTCTGCCACCGACTTACTTCCTTGAACCAAGTTTAGAAACGCCTTCCTTTGCGAGTCTAAGTAACTGGCTCCAACATACTTCCCCTCAAACTTAAGCTTAAAATACTCCCAATCCAATCGATCTGCCGGGACACCTTGCCTGACGGTGAGCCACCATCGATAAGCCTCGCCTCTCGAGCAACGACAAAGACCTTTAACTTTTCCTCAAGATGCAGTCCCAAATCATCCATGATTCTTTCGACCGCTTCTAACCAATATTCTCGCTACATTCGGAGCTACTCGGATACTCCTCTAAAAACCTCACTCCGCTTGACCTTAGTCTTTCCGATCTCGACTTCCGAGCTCCATTTCCCATACCAGCTCTTGCCACTTGCTCTAGCACTTTCGCGGCATAGCCTCGCGATATTGCGTCATCCTCCCGTCGGATCTTGATCCTCCTCGCCCACCGCCGGGTTGTGGCACATCATTTTCTCGACCCATGGCGGACCACTATTGGTTCCGATACATGATCATTCGACCACGTCCTCTAGAACTCATATCTAACGTCACGATTTAACTCGATTAAAAGTTTTATGCATTAGTAATTTGTTCCACCGATTATCCGCGAACGCTTTATGCAAAGACGTTTTAGAAGTAGTTCTTTCGATCAATCAAAGTTTCACTCAAGTTCACTATTCTAATTCGTGAGAATCACATTCACATTCATCAATAGAGACACATTCATTCATCCACCATACTACTATGGCATTTTATCCATTCCCAACCCAAGGGTAATTTAGTCATTTATCCTATAAGGGTATTTTGGTAATAAATCAGGATCAATTTGAAAATCTTTACAAAGGTATTTCAAAATTTTCAAAGCCCAGGGTTATTTTAAAAATTCTCTCAATCGGAGGTATGGTAGAAATTTTAGAAATCAGGGTCATTTTGGTAATTTTGTAAGTCAGGGGTATTTTAGTAAATTTCCAAATCAGGATATCTGGATATTTTTCAAATAGGGTTTCTGGGTATTTCTGTAAAGCAAGGTTATTTTAGTAAAAATCGAGGGTAGTACGGTAAATTTATAAACCAGGGGCATTTTAGTAATTTTACAACCAGGGGTATTTGGGTAATTTTGTCAACCGGGAATAATTCGAAAAATGTTTCTCTCAAAATCTAATTTAGTGTTTTCAAATTAAAAGAGTAATTTGGAGATTTAAAAACTAAGGTTTTTATAAACAGCAAGGCTAGTCCCTTTCGGGTTTTAATTATCGAATTTAGCCGATGACTAAGTCCTCTTGGTTAGGGTGAACCGTAGCTACGCACTGTAGGATTCGAGTAAAGAGGAGGTGAGTCACTAGGACCGCTAAGTACCAAGCTCTTCTGAATCCACTCCTGAACATGCGCACAACTCATGTTGCCACACCCTAGCTCTACGACTTAGTTCACGAGTTTGTTTAATGATTCTTAAGTCTTATGCATTCGTGTTTGAGTAGACTAGTCCTAGGGTCCAATAGCCCTAATCTACTAATCTATGATCCCTTAATGCCCACATAGTTCACCTATTCAAATCACTTCAATAGTCAGAAGTACTTACCTGGTGGACCTCGGCCGAGATACAGTGCCATGCCGAATAACTCGAAATAAAAGTCCATATTTTGAAAAGCCCATCTTAGAAAATGTTTTGGACCCAAAACCCTCAAAGCCAAGTTTTGAACCGGCTCGATATCAAATCAGAACACTCAAAACCCGGCCCCACGAGCCTTGACCAGATCTGGTATGTCACCGAGAAAAACGTTTGAAAAAGATTTAACTTACGAGTGAAAACACGACAATTTGTTGTCATTTGTAAAACATTATATACTTAAAATGCCAAGAAAAATTTGGATGTTACATAATATCCAGATTTAAAAACTTTAATATATAGATATATTTTAGATTGTAAATTGTTGAAAATAAAGTCATTTCCAAATAGTAATTTAATCGGCAATCCAACTAAAACATATTAATAAACTTCAACTACTTAAAGTGGCCCTTATTACATCAAATAAATATCCAAAATACTGAAATATATAACGTGCATAAAATTAAATAAAACATCTTCTGCATGAAACAAATAAAATTAACTTCTGCATGGCCACCTTTGTATCCTCTCCAACCCGCTCTAAGAATCACGTATCACCTGCGATGTTGATAATTATTTGGGTGAGTCACACGGACTCAGTGTGCAATTAGTCCACTGAATTCCACCCACATATCAAACCACATATCAACCCACATAATAGATAACAAGGCAATTTATTCACATAATATCACAATTCGGGCTTGGCCCATATCCATACCACATATCGGATCATAATGTAATTAACCACATGATTCCACATATTGGGCTTGGCCCATTTCCACACTGTTCCACATTCACATATTGGGCTTGGCCCGTAATCCCATTAGATACACATATCCGATGTAATTATGCAAATGCACCCAACCCAAACCTAGGGTCCATCCTCTACACACCCCGTATCCAAATTTCACCACACACCAGGATTACTAAATCACCCTCCAACCGCTACACACCAATTTGGCGCAATTAATGCCGTCCACGATGTAGCTCGTAGCTAACATCAAACCACGATGAGGCACATAGCTACTCATCAACCACGATATGGCACTAAGCCGATATCAACCACGATGAGGCACAGAGCCACTCATCAATCCACGTGAACTTAATCACAAGTAATCCACAACGTGACCTCAGTCAGCGCCAATCCACGATGTAGCTCATGGCTAACATCAAACCACGTACTCGAAGTACACCCTGTCCTTCTTTCACATTCATATCCCATCCATGCACATGCAACGTACAATAGTGACATAATAAAATAGTGCATGTACATGTTATTCATGCATTCAATCATATTCACATTCATAACCACATTTCATCAGTTTTGTGCGGACACGATTATCGACATACCCCCTTAAGGGCATCCATTTCATAATTGCCACTGCTTATTAGCACATATATAACACATATACAACACATGCAAGTATTACATAAATCCCAAAAACGGTAGGCTAACTACACACCTTATCACTTGAAGCACTACGCTCGATCCCGATGCTATCGCTAAACGAAACTACACTATCTACCTATTTTCTGCTCTGCTGGCTGGCCCACACCACAGTGGCCAATCCGGAGCGGCAGAACCGATCTCTTCTTAAACTTCGGGATAGGGACTACCCTTTCTCTCCTTGACTGGTATTCGCCTCCATCAACAATACTTAATCGAATCAAAACGGTTAATCACCACTATACGAGATCTTAACCGAATAAACCACAACTTAACATCCTTACCCAAATGAATTAAAATCCCGAAAAGCTTCTGCTTACTCTTGTCGTCGATTTGCCCCTAAATAAACATGGTCAAAATCGGCTAACACTTAAATATCCATAACATGGCCTATGGCCGAATATTACCAACCACTTACCTTGCTTGCCTAAATCCCGAAATCACCACCTGTCTATGAAGTTGTCGAAATCCCTGAGTGAAACCACATTAGAATCGGCTTTAAGCATATATCTTAGGAAAATGGCCCTTGGCCGAATACTACATTGCTTGCCTTGATCACTTCAAATCCCGAGAGACTTCTTTAATGCCTCCTTCCTCCAGCTACACACAAAAGAACACATCACTATGGCCTTAAAGAACATTCGGCCAACCTTAGACCAAGGCTTAATCACTTGATTTCGCCACACCAAAAGAGAGAACCAAAAACCGATGGTTTAAAGAGGAGATTACTTACCACTACACGCCTGCTTGAAGAGACTACAAGAAAGTAGCCAACGGCACCACTCTAGAAGATTCAGCCTCAAAGACTTGCAGAATAGAAGAGAGAATAGGCACCTTTAAGATTCGGCTATGACTCAAAATGAAGATGAGATATTTGGCTAAGAAAAGAAAAGAGTTTGAGAAAGAGATGTCAATTCGGCCAAGAAAGCAAATAGATCAAAATGATCAAAGTTTCGACTAAAGTTCTAAATGACAAAGAGTCATTCGGCTATTCAAGAAAAAGACTTGAATTGGGGTTGAGAGAAAAAGAATAAGAAGAGAAAGTGAGAAGAAATTCGGCAAGGCACTAAAAGAGAAAGGAAAAAATGATGGATACCCTTCAACTAAAATTCGGCACACACACTCCTAATAAAATTCGGCACTTATCCCCGCTCCATATGACCGAATTTTGCCAACCCAAGAGTCCTTTGGCCGGCCACTTCTCGTCCCCCTCTAAAAACCCAAAATTTTCTCCTATTTTTCCTCCATGCTACTCATTCAAAATAAATTGAATTAAACAACACTTATCCCTTACCTTATAGCCGGATTTTAAAAGAATAAAATAAGTCTTATCCTCATCTTTTCCAAGTCCACCAGCCGTCCATCACTCTCCCCTTTCTTGACGCAAAAAGAAAATAAAATAACACCTTATGTTGCCCTCATGACTCGAACCTGAGCCCTTCACCCTTGCTTGAAGCGTCATTCACCAAGGCCCTAAGTGGCGCCTCCAAGCCACTTTACCAAGCCCAATCTTATGTCCATAATCCCTTACAAATTTCCTTAAGGCCTCATTATCCTAACTCCCCCTACTAAACTCAAAATCTCATATTTTCCCAAGGCACTCTCCTACATCCTAGGGTTCTCCAAACCCTTAAAACACAACCAAACACACACTAGGCCCACTATCACTTGAATTATGCACTAACCACATAACCCCTAAATCCCGAATGTTACATTATTTTTCAAATTTATGATGCTATGTGATATTCTAGAGAACAAGATGATTCTTGTTATTTTGTTGATACCACTGATCATATTATTCAAAACTCATTATAGGAAATCATACATGATGAAAAGATGGAACTATGTCTTACTCAAAAAGAGGAGGAAGAAGATGAAGTCGATGAGCTAAATTTAAAAACATCTTCATCTAGACAAATGGAAAAAGAGATCATTGAAGTCAATGACGAACTAAAATAAAAACCCTTCCATTGATGAACCACCCAAATTAGAATTAAAACAGTTACTGAAACATTTAGAGTACGCATTCCTTGGGGACAATTCTACGCTACCGGTAATTATCTCTTCAGAATTAGAACCCAAGGAAAAAGAGGAGTTAATATAGGTACTAAAGGAACTTAAGAAAGCTATAGATTGGAAAATCTCTAACATTAAGGGAATAAGCCCATCGTTTTGCACCCACAAAATTTTAATGGAAGAGGAATACAAGCCATGTGTGCAACCTCAAAGACGATTGAATCCCAACGTAAAAGAAGTTGTGAAAGCTGAAGTAATTAAACTTCTAGATGCTAGAATAATTTATCCTATTTCTGACAGCAATTGGGTAAGTCCTGTGCAGGTTGTTCCAAAGAAAGGGGGCATGACGGTGGTAGCCAACGAAAAGAATGAACTAATTCCCACTAGAACGATCCACAAAGTTGGAGAGTTTGCATCGATTATAGGAAGTCAACAGCGCCATTAGAAAAGACCACTTCCTCTCGCCCTTCATTGATCAAATGTTAGAAAGGTTATCTGGGCATATGTACTATTGCTTCCTAGATGGACTCTTCGGCTATTTCCAAATCCCAATAGCACCTGAAGATCAAGAGAAGACAACATTCACATGCCCATACGATACGTTTTCTTATCGTATAATGCCTTTTGGATTATGTAATGCTCCTACTACTTTTCAGCACTGCATGTTGGCAATCTTTGACGAACTTGTAGAAGACATTATGGAGGTATTTATGGACGATTTCTCGGTATTCGGTAATTATTTCCATCTTTGCCTTAAAAATTTAAAACGAGTTCTAATGAGGTGTGAGGAAACAAACCTTATTTTATATTGGGAAAAATGCCACTTTATGGTACGAGAAGGAATTGTGCTAGGACATAAAATTTCTAGTAAAGGGATCGAGGTAGATAAAGCAAAAATCAAAACCATAGAGAAATTACATCCCCTTAGTTCAGTAAAGGCTATTAGAAGCTTCCTAGGGCATGCTGGATTTTATAGAAGATTCATTAAAGACTTCTCTAAAATAGCTAAACCTTTAACAAGATTACTAGAAAAAGATGTTCACTTCAATTTTGTTCAGGAATGTTTAGATGCATTTAATATCCTTAAAGACAAACTAATAAATGCTCCGATTATAATTGCACCTGATTGGAATCTACCCTTTGCACTAATGTGTGATGCGAGTGATTTTGTAGTAGGTGCAGTTTTGGGATAGCGAAGAAACAAGCATTTTCAACCAATTTATTATGCCAGCAGAACATTGACTCCTGCACAAGAAAACTACACCACTACAGAGAAAGAATTGCTAGCTGTAGTTTTTGCATTTGACAAATTTAGGCAATATCTAATATTATCTAAAGTTTTCGTTTACATCGACCATTCAATTTCTTCGTTATCTTTTAAATAAGCCTGATGCAAAACCCCGACTCATACGATGGATCTTACTCTTACAGGAATTCGATTTGGAAATTCAGGATAAGAAGGGAGCTGAGAATCTTGCAGTAGATCACCTCTCTAGGCTTGAGAACCCGCACATCGAAGTACTTGATGAAAGAGAGATAAACGACACATTCCCTGAGGAACAACTCTTTTCTATAACCTGCTCCGAGGTATCATGGTTTGCAGATATTGCGAATTATTTAGCCGCTAACGTCCTACCGAAAAAGCTAACACATCATCAAAAGAAGCGATTCTTTTCTGATGTGAAGAACTATTTCTGGGAGGACCCCTTTCTTTTCTGTATATGTGTAGATCAGGTAATTCGAAGATGCGTTACAAAGGCATAAGCAAACAAGATCCTAGAACATTGCCATTCAGGACCTTCAGGAGGACATTACAGTAGCATTAAGACAGCACATAAAATACTTGAATCAGGTTTTTATTTGCCTGCTCTATTTAAAGATGCCAACAGGTACGTCACTTCGTGTGATAAATGCCAAAGAACAAGTAATATTTCTAAACGCGATGAAATGCCTCAAACATACATGCTATCATATGAAATATTCGACATATGGGGTATTGATTTTATGGGTCCATTCCCTAGTTCATTCGGAAATAAGTACATCCTAGTAGCAGTTGATTACATGTTAAAATGGGTAGAAGCCGAAGCCTTACCTACCAATGATGCCAAAGTAGTAGTTAAGTTTCTCAAGAAACTGTTCTCTCGATTTGGAACACCTAGAGCCATCATTAGTGATAGGGGTACTCATTTTTGTAATACTCAATTTGATAAAGTCTTTAAAGAATATGGAGTACACCACAGGATAGCTACCCCATATCACCCTCAAACCAGTGGGCAAGTTGAAGTAGCAAACCGAGAACTTAAGCGTATTCTCGAAAAAACGGTTGAATCAAACAGAAAAGATTAGGCATTAAAAGTAGATGATGCCCTATGGGCCTATAGAACAGCATTTAAAACCCCCTAGGGACATCCCCATACAAACTTGTCTACGGGAAAAGTTGTCATTTGCCATTCGAGTTAGAACATAAAGCCTTTTGGGATATAAAATTCTTAAATTACGATCTTAAAACTGCAGGAGAGAAAAGAATGATACAGATGAACGAGCTAGATGAATGGAGAGCTGATGCCTACGAGAACTCAAAACTATACAAGGAGGCAACAAAGCGACGGCATGATGCTAGTCTAAAGAAATCAAAACAATTCGAAGTAGGGGACTTGGTCCTGCTATACAACTCAAGGCTTAAACTATTTCCTGGGAAACTGAAATCAATATGGTCAGGTCCATTCGTGATCAAAATAATTTTCCCCTATGGCACAATCGAGGTAACTCATCCAACTCAGGGCACATTTAAGGTAAATGGTCACCGACTCAAAATCTATAATGCTGAAGATTTTAGGAATATGAGAGAGGAGCTTCAGCTCCGTGAACCTTCTTTTAGAAATGAAAACAGGGTAAGTCTAGCTTAAGAATTTAAACGAGCGCTTCTCGGGAGGCAACTCGAGCACTAACTTTACTAACATTATAATTTTAATTGTTAGCATCTAACTCCATATTATCTAATCCAATAAAGCATAGGTTTTAAGACCACACGGCCTTACACACGGGCATGCCCGTGGCCGTGTGGAAGCCACAAGACAAAACACGGGCGTATCTATAACCGTGCTCGACAAAGGCGATTTTTTTCCCCAACACGGGCTACGACAAATCCCCACACCCGTGCTGAGCAACCGTGGACTTTACTGACTTTCCAAACACGGGCTGGACACGCCCGTTCTAAATGACCGTGTGAATAAGAATATGGGCGTGCCACTTTAACCACGACGTTGCCTAAACACCCTGAACGCGCCCAAAAATTCAAAATCACGAAAAACACGGGCTAATTAAAATTGAGCACGGGCGTGGCCTTTGCCCGTGCTCCCACCCCTATTTAAGCAACTTAACCACTCATCTTCCCTAAACCAACCCTAAATCAATTTTCTCAGTCTCCTTTCACCGAAATCCGGCCACCATACCCAAAAATCACCCACATTTTAACTCTCAAAACCCATCAACCTTCCCTTCTCTCCAAAACCCATACAAAAAAAAAGCGCCTACGCCCTCGCCACTGCCGTGCTGCAAGCAACCCACGCCCTTGCCACCGCCGTGCACCTCCAAAAAATTACAGCACCACCGTGCTCAGCCCGGGTTCTGTCGATTCACACCACCACACCCTCAAAATTCTGCTGGTTTCCTTCATTTCTTCATTTTCTTACTGATTGTTTGATTTAAATTTTAGAATACTTTGTTTATAATATTTTGTTTATTTATTTTCTTTTAGAATAATTTCTTAAAATTTTAGAATTCGTTCCCATTTTTATCTAGCTTTTTGTCACCTATTAGTGTTATTTACTCTCTTGCAATTTCATACTGATTGTTATTTTGAACATTTTGCTTTAGATATTTATTAGATAGAATTGGTTGCTCATAGATAGAATAATCATATTTAGCTTTTAAATATCTCGGGTCTTGATAAAAGTGCTTGATTTGATTTAGTACAAACATTACTTGAATTTTCACCATTTTTAGGTATAATGTCATCGAGAGAGGAAAACGAACCACGGCCGCCCCCACTAAGAAAAGAAAGGGACCCGGCTCGTCCTCAGCCAGTGCCTCTTCTGAAATACGACACCGCTTCCTCCAATTTACTCAGGAAGCCCAGGAGGAACGATACAAGGCTTTTCGAGCACGACCTCTCGGCACCGGTAGGTGCATTGGTAGGGCGCTTTGGAGCAGTCGAAGCTAGCGAGCGATATCCGCGCACTTCTCTCAACCAAGCCGTGGGAACAATTTTTCTCCATCATCGAGCCCACATTTTTGGAACTCACCCTAGAGTTTTGCGCCACTTTTACCCTACAGACAGTGATGGCGCAATACGATGACCCAGGCATAATTCAATTCCGGCTAGGGGGCACGGTATGATGACTGAGCGTACCATAATTCGGGACGGCACTCGGACTCTATACAAATGAGTTTGTAGCAGAAAATCCACTCTCCGAGCTAAACTGCCAGTTCCACTGCACTCCCATCGGCTGTTGGCATAGCTTAGCCCCCAACACGGGCATCTAAGACCCCAGTCACTCCAAGGCGACAGCCCTTGGCCCATCCCTGCCGTACATCCATGCCATTTTAGCTCACACCATTACGGGTCGATGTGAGAGCACTGGCGTGGTGAATACACACGACGTCTACTACTTATCGTGCATGTCAAATGGGCATGTTTTTTACCTCGCCTACTTCATAGCTCATGCGATTTAGCACCAAACGGAGTCGCACAGAAAGAGGATTCTATCGATGGGGCCATACATCACCCGACTGGCTCGACACTTTGGCCTCCTCAACACCGAGACTCAGACCTCCTCCCTAACACTGATCGGCCAGATGGTACCTCAGGGCATCCAAACGATGTTACACATGAGGATGATTAAATATCATCGTGGGACTGACCCTCCTCAGTACCGATTAGCCATCTCTCCTGACGAGGAGGAGCCCGAGAACATTACTGATGATGTCCCACAGGAGGCACCAATCCCGAGCCAGCAGTCCTCTCATGCGGCAGCTTCACTGACGGATATCTCTGCATACTTTTCCCAGTTCAAACAGTACTGTACTCAGCAGTTCACTGACACCGCTCGATGTTTTGACGGGATCGAGGCCACCCTTCAGCAGATATGCCATCACTTCCATATTTCTTCACCGACACCACCGCAGGACCTGGCAGATGATGAGGACTTCTGAGTCCTCTTACTTTTCTTATTTTTAGTTTTCTTTTCTTTATATTAAGTTTATCATTTTAATTTTTAAGTTAAACTTTTGCACTTTTTATATTTCGAACTGTTTTTATCATTGGTTATCTAACCTTCGAGCATGCCTAACATTTTTTACGCCATCGAGACATCTAACTGATGACTTCACAGATTCAATTGCACATTCCGTATAAATGAACAAATCACTAGGAGTAATTCACTGCTACATAAGTCATCCAGAACGACCCCTCCGACCTATCTTTCACCTCCAACCCAAGGATGCCATCCGAAAATTCAGGAAGTTTCACTTCTTCCCATATCTTAAGATTTTATAATGATATTATCTATCTTTGTACATTGAGGGCAGTGTACATCTTAAGTGTGGGGGGTGAATCTTAAGGATACCAAACTTTTTGCATTATTCTCAAATCCCTGAATTTAGTCTTGTTTTTAAGTAATTTTCTCATATTACTAATTAGGATGAAATTTCCATGATTTATGATTTTTATTGATATGTTTTAGATTAAGTCATTGATAATTGTGCATTTATGATTGAATTCTAAGAATACTAGAGAATCAAGCATGATAAGTCTATTTTTCAAGAAAATAAAAAAAAAATTCTAGGTTGTCTACCTGAATTTGAATATTACTTTGAAGTTTGAAATTTACGAGGTTGACATCAAAATACCCATAATTTTTGTGAGATTTTGAGCCTTGTAGAGCATAAATTCTTTTTCTTGCTCACTTCATTGATTATAAGTGTGTCAATATTGATTTGTTATTCTAGAACTTGCATTGATTATACATGTCGAGACCACACCTTTGATTTGATATACAGAGATGATGAAGGCACCTAGGATTTAACCCACTTACTCCACTAAAAGCTTGCCTTCATAATTAACCCCTAGTGAACCCCGTTTAATCCTAACAACCTTTTTATTGACTTACCCACTAATACTAACCCAAAAACCCGTTTTATTTGTTATCACCATCATTTTAACTACCCTTATATCGAGATTTGATTTGATTAATAGCCTAACTATGATTTTTATTTCAGTAATTTATCCTTTGTTATGTATTTATGATGTAAAAAAAATATCAAAAGTATATTCATTATTAGTTTTGTGATTAAAGAGCTTATACATTTGTTTATTGAAAAAGAAGCTCGTATTATTAGTTTCAAAGTTTCAATTCATGTAATTATTTATTTTTCAGTTCGTTGTTTCTAGTTAGGTAATTTTTCAGGTCGATCTTGATTCTAACCCTCTAATTCAGCCTTTATCCACACCTTAACCCAAGCCCCGTTACAACCTGATAAAGACCTTTTGATTTGTGCATCATCTCATATTACAGTGGTAGAGATTTGATTTTCATGCAAGCCTATGGGATTAACTTTTCAGGTTTGACATTTGAGTGCTTAATTCTGAACCTTAAACACTTCGAGTGATTTGAGTGAATCTTTTGTGAGGATGTCAATCCTTGTAGGTTTTGGATCAGAGGTAATTATTTAGATTAGGGGAAACACCTATGTTTTGTGCTACAAATGTATGACTTATCTTGTTTGAATCTTTAGGACTCTTTGAGTTAAATTATCCATGTATAAATTATCCTTGAATTATGATGAAACACTATTGATAAATATTATGAATTATGGAAAGTTCGTTTTAATTCTAAGTTGAGAATTTTGCTTGAGGACAAGCAAAAGCTTAAGTGTGGGGGTATTTGATAAACCGTAAAAGTAACATATTTTAATCCCACATTTAGCATACTTTTGGATGATTTATCCCTTGATTTATGTAAAAAGGTGCTCTTAATCCTTTCTTTTCATGTTTTATACTCAGGAAAGCACCCGAGGATGAAAAGAACAAGAAACGGGCTTAAAACGGGCCAAATGGATCAAAGCACGAAATCGACACGGCCTGGACCTAAGACCACGCGGCCGTGCCTCCTCAATAATCTCGAAACACGGCCTGGCCACGACTTACACGGGCGTGTGCTAGAGGTGTAACATCCCAAAAATGGGGTTATTTGGAATTTAATTATTTTTCTTATTACGAACTGCTGAGATATTATTTATGGAATGTTAAGGCTTAATTATGGATTTTTAGTAAGCTCGAGTAGTGGAAAAAAAATATTATTTTCAAGCTTTGAGGTAGGGAGCCTTAACAAGTGGGGGTTATAAGAATAAATAGGGATAATTTGGACATAAGATGAGCCTAGAATAAGTGGCAAAGTAAGCCCACTTAAGAGCTAACATGTGACGCCACATCAAGCAAGGGGATCACTGGTTCGAGTCACAAAATTCCCTTTCTTTTTTTGCACTATGTATGGACGGCACAAGTGGGAGAGTCTTCCTCCCTTTAAACTCTTTTAATTATTATTAATAAGAGATAATATGAGCATTTAAAATTAGATTTTTAATTGTTTAATCTCAAGGATAATGGGAGATAAATGAGGTTATTATATGGATTATTAGGAGATTATTATTTTATTAATTCAAATTTTTTGAATTAAATCAAATGAGTGGCCAAGAGAAAAACTAGGAGTTGGCTAGGAGTTGAACTCCTTGTTGCCAAGGGTGGACGGCAAGCTTTAGGAGGGGGGGCCGAATGCTTATAAAAACCTCACCCTACCACCTTGTTTTGGTTTTTTTCCATTCTTGCTAGTTGCCGAAAATCCCTAACCCCTCTCCCTTTGTGCTCTTTTATTTTCTTTGTTCTCTCAAACCCGTTCAAGCCGAAATTTCTAGCACCTTTCTTTCCTATTATTTTCTTTCTCCCCTTGGCCGAATACACTCCCTTGGAAGTGCTGATTTCTTTTCCTCTTATTAAACTCTCTGTTGGCCGAATATTGCGCATAGTATCTTCCTGCATCTCCTTTGTTAATCGATTTGGATCAAGGTAAGTAATGGCCGAATATCTATCTCCCCTTTTCCTTCTTTTGTCAATTTCTTTTACAAGGGGAGGTGCCGATTTCGGCAATGGTTACTAGGCTTCTAAACGTTTTGGTAAACGATCTCTCCTAGGTACCCCAAGTTCGTGAAGCAATCGACCCAAGCTCCTAATCTCTAGCATTCGGCTTTGGTAAGTGGTGGTAAGGGCCTATTGTTAATAGATTATTCTTTTAAGTGATTAAGCCGAAGGCTACTAACTTGGTTGAGTGCCGATTTTAGGGTGGTGAAACAAAAGGCTAGTACTCAAAACACGCGGGTAAGGTTTTGGGATCCATAGGAGAACCCTCTTAAATTTTGGGTTTGGCCGAATAGGCCATAGTACTAATCCCATAGTTGGCCGAATATAGGTACAGTGAGATCTAGGGTGGCCGACTTCTCTTTTCGGATTTAGACTTCTCATCGACATCGTGTGTGTACATACACACTTATAATTAATTAAATGTACTAAATCATAGTGTGCTAACCTGGATCTGTAGATTCGGGATTAATACCATGAATGGTATAAGCAAGGAACCAGTAAGTCCTTGTTGTCTATGAAATATTCTAAGATGCTTTTGGGAAGCATGGTGTGTCTAGTACACGTTGCTTATTGCTGATGATAAAACCTGTACATGTGATTAAGTATATGGTAGCATAAATTATGTGATATAAATGTTGATGTGGGATTGATGAGTGGAGGGGCAGTGATGTTTCGTCTTGACGAGCACCACCGATGTTTTGGTAACACACTTTGTGACTATATGTCACCAGAGGTTTGGTACCTCCAGAGGTTTGGTACCTCATAGCGACTCGTCCCCGTGTGTTAACACCACCGTGGGTTGGCCCCACTTGAGATATGGGATCGTCGCGCGTGATTTGGTATCACACGATGGGTTGGCCCCATCACCCGATTTGTGTCTACGGACACCGGTGTTTTGGTAACACATCGTGACTATATGTCACCAAAGGGTTTGGCACCACCAGTGTTTTGGTAACACATTGTGACTACGGTCACCAAAGTTTTGGTACCACATGGGGTAGACAAAGGCGTTTGGTTGGCTAGGTCGGGTGCATGACTTAGTACATGATGATTGATTATATCTCGTGTATGAAATTGTTTACATACGGGGAAGGGTTACATATCGAGTCTTGGTGACTCACCTTCTCCTTTAACATTTTTCAGTGACTCGTAGGTGGTGGTTGAGGAGCCGGTTGGACTCGAGGTGGCCATGCAAGAGACTTAAATATATTGAACTTTAAACTTAGCTATTTTATTTTATTATTGGTTTATTTTTATTTTGGTTGTAATAAGGCCTCCATAAACTTTACTTTGGTTATTTCTTATATGTTGGATACTTTGTTTAAACTATATTATTAAAATTGAATTAAGATCACATGTTTTCTTAAATTAACACGAAAAGGTTTTATCGTGCCATCGGGCACATTTGAAATTTGTATAACAACTCGACTCAATTAATTCTAAGTATAGTTTTGGCAAGATAACCAAAAACGAAGTTTTCAACAAAACTTAAATTGGTTTTAAAATGGTGTTCAAAAAGTTTTTTCCGTAACAAATCAAATTCGGTCGTAATGTTTGGGCCGGGTTTGGGTTGTTACAAAATTGGTATCGAGCCCGCTCAAAGCTCTACCTGTGGGGCCCAAGGTCCAAAAATGTTTTGGTAGGCCTTATGGAATGATTTTTGGTTTTTGAACAAAGATGGCCCGAGTCTCCTGCACCAATCCGCCTGGTAAGTATATCTAAACCTCTTGGTGAATTATATTCAGTAGAAGGGTAGGAAGCATGGAACGTAGATAGACTTATAGGACTTGGACCCTAAGGTTAGATTACTCAAACGCAAAATGTAACATAAGACTTAAGGAACTAAACCAACCTATGACTTAGTCGGTGAGCTAGGGTGTGGTAACCCCACATGCGCATGTCTAGGATTGGATCCGGAAGAGCACTGGTATTTAAGCGAGTCCTCGTGACTCACCTCCTCTTCTTCGCAGTATCCTACCAGTGCGTGCGTAGCTTCTGTTCACCCTAACTCGTAGGGCTCGGTGGTGTGGTAACCTCTGCATGCGCATGTCTAGAAAGGTTCAGTGAGAGCTTGGTATTTAAGCGGTCCGTGTGACCCACCTCCTCTTCACTCGACTCGCACTGGTGCGTAGCTTTGGTTCACCCCGACCGGGAGGGCTCGGTCATAGGCTAAACCCAATGATTAAAACCCGAAAAGGGAATTAGCCTTGTTTTTCGAAATAGAATGAAACAACAAACCCTAATGTTTTCAAAACTTGTGCAATAACTTTCTCAAATCCTAGAACATTACTTTTACAACGTTTTCCTCGAAAAACTTGACTTGTGAAAAAAATTACAGAAATACCCTTAGGAGTAAAATTACCAAAATGCCCCTGACCCATAAAATATTAACTCAATGGTTTTGCCCAAAAATTTCAACTATTTTACAAATATTCAACAACTTAGCTTTGGAAATCAAAGAAAAAATATTTTGGTTCTGAAAAATTACGAAAAATACCCTGTAGGAAAAAGACTAAAAATACCCTCAGGATAGAAATGGGCGTAAATGTCCGATGAGCGAATAGGTATGGAAAGTATTAGGGAATGGATGCATGAACTTCTTTGTGTGAACTAGGATAGGAAACTGAAACATTGTTTACTCGAAAGAATCTCTGATTAAACCTTATCCATAAATTTCTTCGCGAGTAATAAAGTGAAACAAATGCTAACGCATAAAATTTTTCTTAATCAGATTAAAAGCGCGGTAGATAGAATGAGTTCTAGAGGACGTGGACGCCGTGGGCGTGGTAGGGGTAGGATGACTCGTGTCCAACCCGTCAGTCGGAGACAAGGTTCTCGAAAATGAGGTACCACCGCCACCACCACCTCCTACTTTTAGAGTGAGGCCGGATCGGGCCGGTGGCGGCGGTATCGCAAGTCGTGTGTTGCAGTCTTGGAGATGGTGGTGAAATGCCGGTGGAAATGTGGGAGCTCGAAATCGTCCCCCGAGCGACTCCGATCTAACGGAGCGGAGGTATTCCGAGGTGTGTCAAGAGTGGCACCAGTCAAATGAAATCTCGCTAGAGTCAATCGAAAGAATTATGGATGACCTTGACTTTGACCGAGGAAGAAAAGTCGAAGGGGCAAAGCGTGTCGCTTCTAAAGGATGAAGCGTATCGGTGGTGGCTTACGGTTCGAGATGGGGCTACAGCAGATTATTTGACTTGGGAGTATTTCGTAACCACCTATCGGAAGAAGTATGTGGGCACCAACTACACCGACGCCAGAGAGAAAGGCTTTTCGGGATTAGTGCAAGGAACTAAGTCCGTGTCGAATATGAGGCGAATTTTTAAGGCCGAGTAGGTATGCGAGAGGCATCGTGTCTCACCGAACATGAGCGCTGTGTCCGCTTTGAGGACGGACTTTGAGATGATTTAAGGTTCTTGATTGCCCCACAAAGAGTTCGTGAGTTCTCATCCCTAGTGGAGAAGGCTAAGGTAGCCGAAGGGATCAAGGAGGCCGTGAGGCAAAGTTATAGTAGGAATAATCGTAAGAGAGGATTTGGGTCACCGGATCAAGCAAAGAGTGCTCGAGAAAAGGCTAGGCCAAGTGGGCCAAATCAGCGGCAAGGCCCACGACTACTAATCGAGGCCGACTCGGTGTAATCGTGGAAAGACCCATTGGGGAGGTTGTTGGACCGGTGATAAAGGATGTTTTGAGTGTGGGTCTTTGGAGCATCGTGTCGAGAGATTGTCCCCGAAACTAGCTAAGAATCACCCAGAGGCGTAATCGCACTCGCAATAGAAGTGTGGGACCACGGAGGGTCGTGGTAATGGCAGAGGAAACAACGGTCCTAACCGAGGTCGTGGAACTCAAGGCGAGGTTCAGGGCAACACGAGGCTAGGCGGCTGGCTTAGTTTACGCAAAATGCAGGTGTCGCGAGGAAGGTGGCGCGCCGGATGTCATAACCGCACGCTTCTAGTTTTTGGTTTTCCTTATGTTGCATTGATTGATGTGGGCTCGGCGCACTCGTACATTGCTAGTAGTGTGGTAGGAACTATGGACCTAAACTCAAACCGCTTCTAGGGAGATGATCGTAGTTAGCCCTTTAGGTCACTCTGTAATAGTAGACAAACTTTATAGAGGCGTACCCTAGAACTCCAAGGGGTAGTATTTGTGGGTGATCTAATGGAACTACCGCTTGGGGAGTTCGATTTGATCCTTGGAATGGACCGGGTGGTTAAGTATCAAGCGAATTTGGATTGCGCGCCAAGCGCATGGTTCTTAAGACAGTGAAGGTGATGAAGTGGTTATGATAGGAGATAGAAGGAATTACCTATCCAATGTAGTGATCGCCTTTAAAGGTGAAAAGATGGTCAAGAAGGGTTGTGAGGCGTATTTGGTTCAAATCGTGCTTTGGAAGCTAAGGGGTTAGTAGTTGAAAAGGTCCGAACGGTTGGGGAATTTGCTGATGTGTTCCTGAAGAGCTTCCGGTGCCGCTCCAGATCGGGAAGTCAAATTCGAGTATAGACTTGCTACCGAACGGCACTGTGTCTATAGCACCATACCGAATGGCACCAAAGGAATTGGTGGAGCTAAAGGCTCAAATTCGTGGAGCTCTTGGATAGAGGGTTTATTCGACCAAGTATATCTCCGTGGGGAGCACTGTGTTGTTTGTCAAGAAGAAGGACAGTTCTATGCGGATGTGCATCGATTCCGTCGCTTAAACAAGTTAACGATCAAAAACAAGTATCCGCTGCCTCGGATCGATGATTTGTTTGACCAACCGGAAAGGTGCGTCGGTATTCTCAAAGATTGACCTTAGGTCGTTTATCATCAATTAAGGGTGAAGGAGGTCGATGTTCACAAGACGGCATTCCGAACTCGGTATGGGCATTTCGAGTTCTTGGTGATGCCATTCGGGTTGACCAATGCACCGCGGCATTTATGGACTTAATGAATAGGGTATTTCAACGAGACTTGGACCAATTCGTCGTGGTGTTCATAGACGACATATTGGTTTATTCAAAGACGTAAGAGGAGCATGACAAGCATTTACGGATAGTTCGCAAGTATTGAGGAGAAGCGAGCTTATATGCCAAATTCAGTAGTGCGAATTTTGGCCGAGGAAGTAGCTTTCTTAGGGCACGTGGTCTCGGCGGAAGGAATTAGAGTGGACCCTCGCAAGATTGAAGCGATATTGGAGTGGAAACCACCTAGGTCGGTGGGTGAAATACGAAGTTTTCTCGGGTTTAGCGGTACTATATCGGAGATTCGTGGAAGGATTCTCTCTAATAGCAGCACCATTAACCAAGTTACTAAGGAAAGGTGTCCCATTTGTATGGACGGAGAAGCGACAAGGAAGCTTTGATAAGCTAAGGAAAATTTTGACTAAGCTCGGTTTTGGTACGACTGAAGCGGGAAAGTTATTCACCGTCTATTGTGATGCATCTCACACTTTGGTTTGGGATGTGTGTTGATGCAGAGATGGGAAGGTAGTAGCCTATGCATCCCGTCGCTTAAGACCGCATGAGGTTAACTACCCAACGCACGACTTGGAGTTAGCGGCAATCATCTTCGCTCAAGATATGGAGACATTACCCGTATGGGGAGAAGTCGATAGTCTACACGGATCACAAAAGCTTGAGGTATCTTCTCGACTCGAAGGATCTCGAATCGAGAGCAATGTCGGCAGGATTGAACTACTAAAGGATTACGATTGTTCAATCGAGTACCATCCGGTAAGGCTAATGTGGTAGCCGACGCATTGAGCCTAAGGTTATAACGGACTTAAGAGCAATGTTCGCTCGGTTGAGTCTATATGATGATGGGAGTCTTTTGGCGGAACTCCAAGTAAAGCCAACATGGATTGAGGAGATTAAGGAAAAGCAGTTAGTGGATGAAGGCTTGAGCGCTAAGAGGGTACAAGTTCAGGATGGTGGTTTGGAAGGGTACAGTCTGTCTAGTGATGGAGTGCTTTGTTTTCAAGGACGAGCTTGTATGCCAAAGGATACAGAATTAAGGCAGAAAATTCTCCAAGATGCACATAGCGTACCATACGCTATGCATCCCGGGGCAAGAAAATGTATGGAGATTTGCAAAATTGATTACTCGTGGCCTGGGTTGAAGCGTGAGATAACGGAGTTCGTAGGAAAGTGTCTGACATGCCAGCAGGTTAAGGCTGAACACCAGCTACCATCGGGACTACTTCAACCGATAAAGATCCCTCAATGGAAATGGGAGAGGATCACCATGGATTTTGTTAGTGGGCTACCCTCACGCCCAACAAGAAAGATGCGATTTGGGTAATTGTGGATCGCTTTGACTAAATCACTCACTTCATGCCGGTGAGAATGGATTACTCACTCCGAAGCTAGCGGTTGTATGTGGGTGAAATAGTGAGGTTGCATGGTGTGCCAAGATCGATTATCTCGGATAGGGATCCCGATTCACGTCAAGGTTTTGGAAAGCGTTGCATCAAGCTTTGGGTACACTGGTTAGATTTCGATCGGCTTTCCATCCACAATCGACGGACAATCGGAAAGGGTTATACTGATTTTAGAAGACATGTTAAGAGGTTGTGTCTTGGATTTTAGTGGTAGTTGGGAGGAGTACCTACCATTAGCGGAATTCGCTTATAACAATAGTTATCAAGCAAGTATTCAAATGGCTCCATATGAGGCCCTATATGGACGAAAATGCCGTACTCCTACATGTTGGACGGAGTTGGGGGAACGACAAGTTCTGGGTCCAGAATTGGTAACAGAGACCAAGACAAAGTCAAGGTGATTAGGTCTCGTCTCAAGGAAGCATCGGATAGGCGTAAGTCTTATGCCGATCTCAAACGCAAGGAAATGGAGTATCTTTGTGGGAGACAAAGTCTTTACGAAGTGTCGCCTTGGAAAAAGGTGTTGAGATTTGGACGAAAAGGGAAGGCTGAGCCCAAGGTTCATCGGGCCATATACGCTGTAAAGCGAGTAGGACCGGTAGCTTATCACCTAGAGTGCCGGCGGAATCGAATCG
This sequence comes from Gossypium sturtianum, assembly GCA_025698515.1. Lineage (NCBI taxonomy): Eukaryota > Viridiplantae > Streptophyta > Magnoliopsida > Malvales > Malvaceae > Gossypium > Gossypium sturtianum. The sequence continues at coordinate 139,137,972 of CM046943.1, forward strand.
ATCCATGATGTCTTTCATGTATCAATCTTTGAGAAAGATGTCGGTCGGATCCTTCGCACGTTGTGCCGATGCGAGATTGAGGTGAACTCAGATTTATCTTTTGAAGAGGAACCGGTTGATTGTAGACCGAGATGTGAAGGTTCTACGTAGGAAGGCAAAGCCTTTAGTGAAAGTGATATGGCGGAACCACGGAGTGGAAGAAGCTACGTGGGAGCCCGAGGAGGTGATGCGGCAAGCAATACCCCCATCTCTTTTGATCAAGGAATTTCGAGGACGAAATTTATTTTAAGGGGTAGAATCAGTAACATCCCAAAAATGGGGTTATTTGGAATTTAATTATTTTTCTTATTACGAATCTTTGAGATATTATTTATGGAATGTTAAGGCTTAATTATGGATTTTTAGTAAGCTCGAGTAGTGGAAAAAAAATATTATTTTCAAGCTTTGAGGTAGGGAGCCTTAACAAGTGGGGGTTATAAGAATAAATAGGGATAATTTGGACATAAGATGAGCCTAGAATAAGTGGCAAAGTAAGCCCACTTAAGAGCTAACATGTGACGCCACATCAAGCAAGGGGGATCCTGGGTTCGAGTCACAAAATTCCCCTTTCTTTTTTGCACTATGTATGGACGGCACAAGTGGGAGAGTCTTCCTCCCTTTAAACTCTTTTAATTATTATTAATAAGAGATAATATGAGCATTTAAAATTAGATTTTTAATTGTTTAATCTCAAGGATAATGGGAGATAAATGAGGTTATTATATGGATTATTAGGAGATTATTATTTTATTAATTCAAATTGTTTGAATTAAATCAAATGAGTGGCCAAGAGAAAAACTAGGAGTTGGCTAGGAGTTGAACTCCTTGTTGCCAAGGGTGGACGGCAAGCTTTAGGAGGGGGGGGCCGAATGCTTATAAAAACCTCACCCTACCACCTTGTTTTGGTTTTTTCCATTCTTGCTAGTTGCCGAAAAATCCCTAACCCCTCTCCTTTGTGCTCTTTTATTTTCTTTGTTCTCTCAAACCCCTTCAAGCCAAAATTTCTAGCACCTTTCTTTCCTATTATTTTCTTTCTCCCCTTGGCCGAATACACTCCCTTGGAAGTGCTGATTTCTTTTCCTCTTATTAAACTCTCTGTTGGCGAATATTGCGCATAGTATCTTCCCGCATCTCCTTTGTTAATCGATTTGGATCAAGGTAAGTAATGGCCGAATATCTATCTCCCCTTTTCCTTCTTTTGTCGATTTCTTTTACAAGGGAGGTGCCGATTTCGGCAATGGTTACTAGGCTTCTAAACGTTTTGGTAAACGATCTCTCTAGGTACCCCAAGTTCGTGAAGCAGTCGACCCAAGCTCCTAATCTCTAGCATTCGGCTTTGGTAAGTGGTGGTAAGGGCCTATTGTTAATAGATTATTCTTTTAAGTGATTAAGCCGAAGGCTACTAACTTGGTTGAGTGCCGATTTTAGGGTGGTGAAACAAAAGGCTAGTACTCAAAACACGCGGTAAGGTTTTGGGATCCATAGGAGAACCCTCTTAAATTTTGGGTTTGGCCGAATAGGCCATAGTACTAATCCCATAGTTGGCCGAATATAGGTACAGTGAGATCTAGGGTGGCCGACTTCTCTTTTCGGGATTTAGACTTCTCATCGACATCAGGTGTGTACATACACACTTATAATTAATTAAATGTACTAAACTGTTGTGTGTGCTAACCTGGATCTGTGTAGATTCGGGATTAATACCATGAATGGTATAAGCAAGGAACCAGGTAAGTCCTTGTTGTCTATGAAATATTCTAAGATGCTTTTGGGAAGCATGGTGTGTCTAGTACACGTTGCTTATTGCTGATGATAAAACCTGTACATGTGATTAAGTATATGGTAGCATAAATTATGTGATATAAATGTTGATGTGGGATTGATGAGTGGAGGGGCGGTGATGTTTCGTGTCGACGAGCACCATTGTTTTGGTAACACACTTGTGACTATATGTCACGGAGGTTTGGTACCTCCAGAGGTTTGGTACCTCATAGCGACTCGTCCCCCGTGGTTAACACCACCGTGGGTTGGCCCCACTTGAGATATGGGATCGTGCGCGGTGATTTGGTATCACACGATGGGTTGGCCCCATCACCCGATTTGTGTCTACGGACACGGTGTTTTAGTAACACATCGTGACTATATGTCACCAGTGGTTTGGCACCACCAGGTGTTTTGGTAACACATTGTGACTACGGTCACCAGTGGTTTGGTACCACATGGGGTAGACAAAGGCGTTTGGTTGGCTAGGTCGGGTGCATGACTTAGTACATGATGATTGATTATATCTCGTGTATGAAATTGTTTACACATACGGGGAAGGGTTACATACTGAGTCTTGGTGACTCACCTTCTCCTTTAACATTTTTCAGGTGACTCATAGGTGGCGGTTGAGGAGCCGGTTGGACTCGAGGTGGCCATGCAGTAGACTTAAATATATTGAACTTTAAACTTAGCTATTTTATTTTATTATTGGTTTATTTTTATTTTGGTTGTAATAAGGCCTCCATAAACTTTACTTTGGTTATTTCTTATATGTTGGATACTTTGTTTAAACTATATTATTAAAATTGAATTAAGATCACATGTTTTCTTAAATTAACACGAAAAGGTTTTATCGTGCCATCGGGCACATTTGAAATTTGTATAACAACCTGACTCAATTAATTCTAAGTATAGTTTTGGCAAGATAACCAAAAACGAGAAGTTTTCAACAAAACTTAAATTGGTTTTAAAATGGTGTTCAAAAAGTTTTTCTCCGTAACAAATCAAATTCGGTCGTAATGTTTGGGCCGGGTTTGGGTTGTTACAAGAGGCCGTGCCCCTGCCGTGGCAAAGAGAAATTTCAATCGGATTTGGATACTTAGGGGCAAAGAAACACATTCCAAAAGCCTATAAATACACCCTAAGTATGACCTAAGGTGGGAGCCCAAAGCTATCGTTTATGGGCGTCTTGCTAGGCCAGAGAGGGCAGATTTGTGGGGATTCGCTCAGGGAGAGCCAATTGATCCATCTCAAGAAGCCGGAATTATACTCAAGACAGAGGATCTCTTCTTCAATTCCTTCAGGGGGTTTTAGGGATTTCTTATGTTTTGTTTTATCTTTTCTTCTGAGATGTTTTCTTTTATTGTTATGAACTAAACCCTCAGATACCTGAGGGGGATGAAACTTAGATGAATCTTGTTATCGTTTGTTGAACTATATGATAAATATTTGATTTGTTCTTAATTACGTATTCTTAATTCTTGTGTTGATATTTTGCGGATATCGATTCAAGTTTGATGTGCTTATGTGGAGGAGCAAAAGTCCCTGCCTAAGAGTAGATCTAGCATAGTTAAACGGAGTTGATCGCGCGCCTAGAGATAGGGTGACGAGGCGTTGCCGGATTAGGGTGAAACCTAATATGGGAGTCCATAGATCGAGTTTATGCAATTCTAGGGGTTTTAATTAGAAAGAGATTTCAATTAATTAACCTAGGTTTAGATGTTATTTGCCTCGAGAGAGGGTTTAATATAAATTAGGGAATCCTACGGATCAAGTCAAGTGAATACATCGTCTGGTTCAGAGTTAGATAACAAGTGAAGTCTAGGTGGATTCTTCCTTGGGTGTCGTCTTAATTAATTGGTTTTTCCTCAAGTTATTTTCCCAAATTCATTCTTCTTTGTCTTAGAGTCTTTAATTTAGTAGTTAATTAATTTAGATTTAAAACAACAAATTCCCTTTATTTTAGGCTAAATAAAAAAAAGTTAGTATTAGTACTTTTAGTTCCTTTGGGTTCGACAATCTGGTCTCGCCTAAGCTATACTACTATTCGATAGGTGCACCTGCCTCAATCGTTGTCATAGTTAGTTTCCAGGTTCGATCATTCTCGTTATTTAAATTTTTTAAAACTCTGACACAAGATCAGTTGCAATCAACTCCGCTTAATTATGCTATATCTTCTCTTAAACAGGGACTTTTGCTCCACTGAATAAGCACATTAAACTTGAATCAATATCATGAAAATATTAAAGCAAGAGTTAAGAAACATAATTAAGAACAAGAACAAGTATTTATCATGTAATTAAGAATAATTAAATAATAAGATTCATCTAGATTTCATCCTCCCTATGTATTTAGGGAATTTAGTTCATAACGTAGAAGGAAAACATCTTAGAATTAAGAAAACAACAAGACATAAAGAACCCAAAAACTTCTAAAGAACTTGATGGAGATCTTCAATCTTGACTGAGATCCTACTTCCGAGATGATTCCGACGGCTTCCTTCGAGTAATTTCTTCGATCTACTCTTTGTGCTCTCTTAGGTCTTTTTCTGGCGTGTATTTATAGACTTTAGAAGGCTCGAAACCCTAAAAATTGGCTTTTTCTGCGTGAAAACAAAGTAGGGTGCGAAAGGGACACGGGCGTGTGATTAGCCCGTGTAAGGAGGCCTAGACCGTGTGAGAATTTGCATGGCTCTTGATTGACACGGGCTGGCACACGGGCGTGTGTCCAGCCCGTGTGGCTCACACGGGCATGTGCTCAGCCCGTGTGGTGCAAGTTTGGCCGTGTGGATCCTTAATATGGCCTGTTTTATCTGATTTTGGCCCATTTTTCGTTCCTTTTGCTTCCATATGCTCTCCTAAGTATAGAAACATGAATTTAAAGGATTAGGAGCATCGAATTCACCAAATTATATAAATAAACATCCAAAAACACGCTAAGCGTGGGATTAAAATTTGTTACATTTATGGTTTATCACTTAGTAAGTTCATATTAAACATAAACTTTAACTTACTGTAAGGAACGTAACTTAAACATTTCACAATTTAATTCACAATCAAGGTCGTGAGTTCATTTATTTCTTATACACATCACAAGTCTCACAAAGTTAGTGAGTTCATATATATGAAACATGTAACCTTATCATGACATGAAACATATACAAGTAAAAACATTTAAAACTCAAATCAACCATCATTAAACTTGAATCAATATCCTGAAAATATTAAAGCAAGAGTTAAGAAACATAATTAAGAACAATAACAAGTATTTATCATGTAATTCAGAAAAATTAAATAATAAGATTCATCTAGATTTCATCCTCCCTATGTATTTAGAGAATTTAGTTCATAACGTAGAAGGAAAACATCTTAGAATTAAGAAAACAACAAGACATAATGAACCCAAAAACTTCTAAAGAACTTTATGGAGATCTTCAATCTTGACTGAGATCCTGCTTCCGAGATGATTCCGACGGCTTCCTTTGAGTAATTTCTTCGATCTACTCTTTATGCTCTCTTAGGTCTTCCTCTGGCGTGTATTTATAGACTTTAGAAGGCTCAAAACCTTAAAAATTGGCTTTTTCCGCGTGAAAACAAAGCAAGGTGCGACAGGGATACAGGCGTGTGATCAGCCCGTGTGAGGAGGCCTAGGCCGTGTGAGAATTTGCATGGATCTTGATTGACACGGGTTGGCACACAGGCGTGTGTTCAGCCCGTGTGGCTCACACAGGCATGTGCTCCACCCGTGTGGTGCGGGTTTGGCCGTGTGGATCCTTAATATGGCCTGTGTTATCTGATTTTGGCCCATTTTCCGTTCCTTTCGCTTCCCTATGCTCTCCTGAGTATAGAAGCATGAATTTAAAGGATTAGGAGCATCGAATTCACCAAATTATATAAATAAACATCCAAAAACACGCTAAGCGTGGGATTAAAATTTGTTACATTTATGGTTTATCACTTAGTAAGTTCATATTAAACAGAAACTTTAACTTATTGTAAGGAACGTAACTTAAACATTTCACAATTTAATTCACAATCAAGGTCGTGAGTTCATTTATTTCTTATACACATCACAAGTCTCACAAAGTTAGTGAGTTCATATATATGAAACATGTAACCTTATCATGACATGAAACATATTAAAGTAAACACATTTAAAACTCAATTCAACCATCATTAAACTTGAATCAATATCCTAAAAATATTAAAGCAAGAGTTAAGAAATATAATTAAGAACAAGAACAAGTATTTATCATGTAATTCAGAATAATTAAATAATAAGATTCATCTAGGTTTCATCCTCCCTAGGTATTTAGAGAATTTAGTTCATAACGTAGAAGGAAAACATCTTAGAATTAATAAAACAACAAGACATAAAGAACCCAAAACTTCTAAAGAACTTGATAGAGATCTTCAATCTTGACTGAGATCCTACTTTCGAGATGATTCCGACGGCTTCCTTCGAGTAATTTCTTCAATCTACTCTGTGTGCTCTCTTAGGTCTTCCTCTTGCGTGTTTTTATAGAATTTAGAAGGCTCGAAACCCTAAAAATTGGCTTTTTCCACGTGAAAACAATGCAGGGTGCGACAGGGATGATCGCTGTGAATCAGAGCTTTAAAATTTATAAAAAGAATGATCGAACCTAGAAACTAACTCTGACAACGATTGAGGCAAGTGCACCTATCGAACAGTAATATAGTTTAGGCAAAACCGGATTATCGAACCCAAAGGAACTAAAAGTACTAATACTAACTTTCTTTTTATTATCTAGCCTAAAAATAAAGAGAGATTGTTTATCTAATCTAAATTAATTAACTACTAAACTAAAGACTCTAAGACAAAGAAGAATGAATTTGGAAAATAACTTGGGAAAAACTCAGTTTATTTAGATGATACCCTAGGAAGAATCCACCTAGACTTCACTTGTTATCTAACATTGAACCATACGATTTATTCACTCAGTTTGATCCGTAAGACACCCTAACGCATATTAAACCCTCTCTCGAGGCGAATAACGTCTAACCCTAGGTTAATTAGTGGAACTCTCATTCTCTTATAATAACCCTCTAGAATAGCAGTAAATCGATCTATGGATTCCCATATTAGGTTTCACCCTAATCCGGCAAAATCTCGTCACCCTATCTCTAGGCGTGCTATCAACTCCGCTTAATTATGTTGGATCTACTCTTAGGCAGGGTCTATTCCTCCTCCACTTAAGCACATCAAATTTGGATTAAGCTCACATAATTAAGAACAAACTAAGTATTTATCATATAATTCAGAAAAAATAACAAGATTCATCATAGGTTTCATCTCCTTCTGCATCGTAAGGGTTTAGTTCATAACAATAAAGGAAAACATCTCAAGAGAAAAGATAAAACAAAACATAAGAAATCCCTAAAACCCCCTGAAGGAATTGAAGGAGAGATCCTCCGTCTTGAGTATAATTCTGGCTTCTTGAGATGGATCAACTGGCTATCCCTGGGTGAATCCCCACAAATCTGCCTTCTCTGGCCTAGCACGACGCCCCTAGACGATGGCTTTTGGCTCCCCCTCGACAGAGGGTTTCTGTCCAACTCCCCCTCTAAGTTGCTCCCTAGGGGGTTTATATAGGCTTTGAGATGTGTTACTTGGCCTCCAAGTATCCAAATTTGAGTGCAATTCCTATTTGGGGGTTTAATTAGACTTTGGAGTGTGTTTCTTTGCCTCCAAGCATCCAAATCCGAGTAAAACTCCTCTTGGCCGCGGCAGGGACACAGCCATGGCACACGCCCGTGTGAATCGTGGCCAGGCCGTGTTAGACTCCATTAATGAGGCACGGCCGTGTAGATCGACTTCAGGCCATGCTCTAGTATATTTGAGGAGGCACGATCGTGTGGGCTTTAGTCCAGGCCGTGTAAATTTCTTCTTTGGCCCATTTCGGTTAGTTTTGAGCCCGTTTCTCGTTCTTTTTATTCTTGGGTGCTTTCTTGAGTATAAGACATGAAAAGAGAGGATTAAGAGCACCTTTTTACATAAATCAATGGATAAATCATCCAAAAGTATGCTAAATGTGGGATTAAAATATGTTACTATTTCGGTTTATCAAATACCCCCACACTTAAGCTTTTGCTTGTCCTCAAGCAAAATTCTCAACTTACAATTAAAACAAACTTTCTATAATTCATAATTCCTATCAACAATGTCTTATCATAATTCATAGATAATTTATACATGGATAATTCAATTCAAAGAGTCCTAAGGATTCAAACAATCTAAGTCATAGATTTGTAGCTCGAAAATATAGGCATCTCCCCTTATCTAAATAATTACCTTTAATTTAAAACCGACAAGGATTGACATCCTCGCTAGAGATTCACTCAAAGCACTCAAAGTTTTTAAGTTTCAGGAAAAAGCGCTCAAAAGTCGAACATGAAAAGTTAATCCCATAGGCTTGTCTGAAAATCAAATCTCCACCACTATAGTATGAGATGATGCACTAATCAAAAGGTCTTTGACAGGGTTGTAACGGGGCTAGGGTTAAGGTGTGGATAAAGGTTGAATTAGAAGGTTAGAATCGAGATTGAATTGACAAATTACCTAACCAAAAACAATGAACTGAATAATAAGTAATTACATTAATTGAAAATTAATAATTCTAATACTACGAGCTTTTTCTTCAATATTTGAAATTTAAATGTGTAAGCTCACTTAATCACAAAACTAGTAATGAATAATGACTATACTTCGTTTTTTTTTAAAGAAAAAATCGAGTAATAATAAAGAACTTTAACAACTAAAATATAGAACATAGTTAGGCAACTGCTCAAAATCAAATCTCGACAAAAAGGGAGTCAAGGAATGGTGATAACAAATATACAAAGGGTTTTGGGTTAATATTAGCGGTTATGTCAATAAAAAGGGTTTGTTAGGATTAAAAAGGGGTTCACTAGGGGTTAATTGTGAAGGTGGGCTTTTAATGGAGTTAGTGGGTTAAAACCTAGGTGCCTTAATCATCTCTGTATATCAAATCAAAGATGTGGTATCAACATGTATAATCGAGGCAAGTTCTAGAATAACAGTTCAATGTTGACACACTCATAATCAAAAAGTGAGCATGAAAAGGATATATGCTCTTATAAGGCTCAAAATCTCACAAAAATTATGGGTATTTTGATATCAACCTCGTAAATTTCAAACTTCAAAGTAATATTTAAATTTAGGTAGACATCCTAAAAAAAATTTAATTCTTGAAAAATAGACTTATCATGCCTGATTCTCTAGTATTCTTAGAATTTAATTCTCAATGCACAATTATCAATGACTTAATCTAAAACATATCAATAAAAATCATAAATCATTAGAAATTTCATCCTAATTAGTAATATGAGGAATTTACTTTAAAAACAAGACTAAATTCAGGATTTTGAGAATAATGCAAAAAGTTTGGCACCTAATTTCAGAAATTTGAGAATAATGAAAAAAGTTAGGCACCTTTTTAGGTTGTTCACCCCCCACACTTAAGATGTACATTGCCCTCAATGTACAAAGATAGATAATATAACTGTAATGGTCAGATCAGAAGATATGGGGATAAGTGAAACTCCCTGAATTATGGATGTAATCCTTGAGTTGGATGAACGATATGTTGGAGGGGTTTGTCTAGGTGACGATCCTGCGCTAGATGAAGAAATTGGGTAGCTCATGTAGGATTAGCCAGGGATTATTAAGACGCAATAAACTAAATATATAATTAAGGACAAGGAAGATAAAGAGAAAGTAAACAGAAAGTAAAATAAATTAAAAATAAAAGATGAATGGACCGAGGGGTCCTTATTGTTGGATGGTTCGCGAGGTGGGTGTGACCTCTAAGGCTGCGGAGGTGCTGGTGGTGGCGGAATTGGCGTGATTCCCTAGCAGCCTTTAGAACCTAAAATTAAGAAACTAAGATAAAATAAACTAAATTAAGCATAAGAGTGTTAAAGAGAAGGAAAATAGAGGAGAAGATAAAAATAAAAGAACAGATAATTGGTCTCAAAGACCCTTGGCTTGGCGAGTGATTGAAGCGGCCGGCATGAACTTATATGTATCGGTCTCCATGAGGGAGACTGTGCTTGGCTTCTTCCGCTTCTTTGGCATTGTTTTGGTGTAGCTCAAGGGTATAGAGAGAAAGAAAATGAAAAGTTGAAGGTTGAAAGTTAGTAGGAGAAGAGGGTAGGGAGGGGGGTTAAATAGATTTTCAAACCTGGTACCATCCCACGCCCGTGCTCCTTAGGCGTGCCGATTCACACGGCAGCCTCTCACGGCCGTGTGTCTAGGCGTGTTGGTTCACCCACGTCCGTTTTATAGATTGCCATGCCCGTTGGTGATAAGTCAGTGTCGTCCACGGTCGCGTCGCACGGCCGTGGCATTCTGTCGGTGCCTGTGGGGCGGTGGTTGGAGTCCGTGACTTCGAAGATTTGATTCTTTCTCGACTGCACCACCTCTCGCCATGTCGATCTGGCGATTCGGGGCATCCACACGGCCACGGCCACGGCCGTGTGCTAAGGCGTGTGGCCTGGAAATCTGCACTTTTTGGTTAGTTTAAAGCTATATACTATAAAGGAAGGGTAAAATAGAATAAATAAGAAAAATAAAAATGTAAAAGTTAATGGGGTTAGTGCTCGGGTTGCCTCCCGAGAAGCGCTCGTTTATAGTCTTAAGCTAGACTTTACCTCTCATTCGTATGGTCATGGTGGTTTGAGGAGGTGAAAATCCTTTCTCATGCGATCAATTCGGTTTTTGATAAATGGTTTAAGTCGAGTAGTGTTTACCTCAAAAGTATTGAATTTAGGATTGCTTACCTCGACTGTGCCGTATAGGAAGACATTAAGTACCTCAAAAGTGATTTCTTCGTTTGTCTTGAGGTCTGAATTGGTGATTCGAGGGTCTTCCTTATTCAACAATACCGATCCCCTATTTTGAAGTGATTTGTTGTTCCTATCACTCAAATGCAGGGTTTCTTCTTGCCACTTCGTGTATTCATAGTTTCTCTTTAAAGTGTGTTTTCCACTGTCTAGTTCATCGACCTGAAGTCTTAGTTTTTCATGAATTATTTCTTTATGGGTACGAGTTCTAAGATCTAGCTCAGCTAGGTGATTTTGTGATGCTTCCAGTAAAGAAGGTTGAACCAAATGGTTATTAATAGAATTAACGTTCGTACCTTTATTACTCGATGTCCTAGCTGAGTCAAGAGCTTGAAGAGTGATTGTTTCATCGTCTACACGAAGTGTGAATTCACCGAATTCTTCCTCTGTGTGGTCTTTCTTTATTGCATCGGGATATGGCACACGAGGTTGGTACTCTGTAATTGCCGGTTTTGGTATATCATGGCACACTTCAACCTTACCTTCGCTTACCACAGGTTCTTCCTTTGGGTTTGGTTCGTCTAACCCTTCACTATCGTAAATGGCTTGATTCTCGCTTCACGGGTTAGTTTCAGATTGCATGGCAAGCTTTCTTGTGGTAGTTCTCGAGATCGACTTAGCAGCAAGTTGTATAAGCCCGACTTAGTAAGTTCTCCAACTGACTCAGTAAGTTCCCCAACTTGGTTCTTGATCCCTTTGATCGATGCTTGTTGGTCATTAAGTGTTGTCTCAGTTTTTTGGAGATGGTTATTTGTAGCTGCCATGAATTTTGTCACCATCTCTTCAAGGTTCGACTCCTCTTCTTGTTGGTGAGGTGGTTATTGAAAATCTGGAGGAAGTTCCGGTCTTTGGCTATTTTGATCACCCCACGAGAAATTGGGATGGTACCTCCAACCTACATTGTAAGTGTCATTATAAAAATTATTTTGTGGTCTAGAATAGTTACCCATATAGTGGACTTCTTCGTTCTCCATGCCATATCCGTAGGGTGGGTACTCAGGATTTGCCACGCCTCCTATATTTGAGTCATATTGCATTATTGGGTGTACGTCGAGGTTGAAGACACTGGCTGCTTTGGCTGGCCTTGTCCTTGTAACTTGCCACTGATAGTTATTCAATGACATCTTCTCTAAAAGCTAAAATTATCTGCCAAAAGCAAATGGAGGAAAAATTAGCAAAGTAAAAATAAAAATAAAATAATAATAATAATAATAATGAAAATAAATTGCAATAAAAAAATGGCTAAAGTAATAAAAATAGAGCTTTCTTAATATTTTAATTCCCCGGCAACGGCGCCAAAAACTTGATCACTGTGAATCAGAGCTTTAAAATTTATAAAAAGAATGATCGAACCTAGAAACTAACTCTGACAACGATTGAGGCAAGTGCACCTATCGAACAGTGGTATAGTTTAGGCAAGGCCAGATTATCGAACCCAAAGGAACTAAAAGTACTAATACTAACTTTCTTTTTATTATCTAGCCTAAAAATAAAGAGAGATTGTTTATCTAATCTAAATTAATTAACTACTAAACTAAAGACTCTAAGACAAAGAAGAATGAATTTGGAAAATAACTTGGGAAAAACTCAGTTGATTTAGATGATACCCTAGGAAGAATCCACCTAGACTTAACTTGTTATCTAACACTGAACCATACGATTTATTCACTTAGTTTCATCCGTAAGACTCCCTAACGTATATTAAACCCTCTCTCGAGGCGAATAACGTCTAACCCTAGGTTAATTAGTGGAACTCTCGTTCTCTTATTATAACCCCATAGAATAGCAGTAAATCGATCTATGGATTCCCATATTAGGTTTCACCTTAATCCGGCAAAATCTCGTCACCCTATCTCTAGGCATGTGATTAACTCCGCTTAATTATGTTGGATCTACTCTTAGGCAGGGTCTATTCCTCCTCCACCCAAGCACATCAAATTTGGATTAAGCTCACATAGTTAAGAACAAACTAAGTATTTATCATATAATTCAGAAAACAATAACAAGATTCATCATAGGTTTCATCCCCTTCGGGTATCAGAAGGGTTTAGTTCATAACAATAAAGGAAAACATCTCAAGAGAAAAGATAAAACAAAACATAAGAAATCCCTAAAACCCCCTGAAGGAATTGAAGGAGAGATCCTCCGTCTTGAGTATAATTCTGGCTTCTTGAGATGGATCAATTGGCTATCCTTGGGTGAATCCCCACAAATCTGCCTTCTCTGGCCTAGCACGACGCCCTTAGACGATGGCTTTTGGCTCCCCCTTAACAGAGGGTTTCTGTCCAACTCCCCCTCTAAGTTGCTGCCTAGGGGGTTTATATAGCCTTTGAGATGTGTTACTTGGCCTCCAAGTATCCTAATTTGAGTGCAATTCCTATTTGGGGGTTTAATTAGACTTTGGAGTGTGTTTCTTTGCCTCCAAGCATCCAAATCCGAGTAAAACTCCTCTTGGCCGCAGCAGGGACATGGCCATGGCACATGCCCGTGTGAATCGTGGCCAGGCCGTGTTGGACTCCGTTAATGAGGCACGGCCGTGTAGATTGACTTCAGGCAGTGCTCTAGTATATTTAAGGAGGCACGGCCGTGTGGGCTTTAGTCCAGGCCGTGTCGATTTCTTCTTTGGCCCATTTTGGTTAGTTTTGAGCCTGTTTCTCATTCTTTTTGTTCTTGGGTGCTTTCCTGAGTATAAGACATGAAAAGAAAGGATTAAGAGCACCTTTTTACATAAATCAAGGGATAAACCATCCAAAAGTATGCTAAATGTGGGATTAAAATATGTTACTATTTCAGTTTATCAAGGGACACGGGTGTGTGATCAGCCCGTGTGAGGAGGCCTAGGCCTTGTGAGAATTTGCATGGCTCTCGATTGACACGAGCTGGCACATGGGCGTGTGTCCAGCCCGTGTGGCTCACACAGGCATGTGCTCAGCCCGTGTGGTACGAGTTTGGCTGTGTGGATCCTTAATATGGCCCGTTTTATCTTATTTTGGCCCATTTTCCGTTCCTTTCGCTTCCCTATGCTCTCCTGAGTATAGAAACATGAATTTAAAGGATTAGGAGCATCAAATTCACCAAATTATATAAATAAACATCCAAAAACACGCTAAGCGTGGGATTAAAATTTGTTACATTTATGGTTTATCACTTAGTAAGTTCATATTAAACATAAACTTTAACTTATTGTAAGAAACGTAACTTAAACATTTCACAATTTATTTCACAATCAAGGTCGTGAGTTCATTTTTTCTTATACACATCACAAGTCTCACAAAGTTAGTGAGTTCATATATATGAAACATGTAACCTTATCATGACATGAAACATATACAAGTAAACACATTTAAAACTCAATTCAACCATCATTAAACTTGAATCAATATCCTGAAAATATTAAAGCAAGAGTTAAGAAACATAATTAAGAACAAGAACAAGTATTTATCATGTAATTCAGAATAATTAAATAATAAGATTCATCTAGGTTTCATCCTCCCTAGGTATTTAGGGAATTTAGTTCATAATGTAGAAGGAAAACATCTTAGAATTAAGAAACCAACAAGACATAAAGAACCCAAAAACTTCTAAAGAACTTGATGGAGATCTTCAATCTTGACTGAGATCCTTCTTCTGAGATGATTCCAACGACTTCCTTTGAGTAATTTCTTCGATCTACTCTGTATACTCACTTAGGTCTTCCTCTGGTGTGTATTTATAGACTTTAGAAGGCTCAAAACCCTAAAAATTGGATTTTTCCGTGTGAAAACAAAGCAGGGTGCGACAGGGACACGGGCGTGTGATCAGCCCATGTGAGGAGGCCTAGGCCGTGTGAGAATTTGCATGGCTCTCGATTGACACGGGTTGGCACACGGGCATGTGTCCAGCCCGTGTGGCTCACACGGGCATGTGCTCAGCCCGTGTGGTGCGGGTTTGGCCGTGTGGATCCTTAATATGGCTCGTTTTATCTGATTTTGGCCCATTTTCCGTTCCTTTTGCTTCCCTATGCTCTCCTGTGTATAGAAACATGAATTTAAAGGATTAGGAGCATCGAATTCACCAAATTATATAAATAAACATCCAAAAACACGCTAAGCGTGGGATTAAAATTTGTTACATTTATGATTTATCACTTAGTAAGTTCATATTAAACATAAACTTTAACTTACTGTAAGGAACGTAACTTAAACTTTTCACAATTTAATTCACAATCAAGGTCGTGAGTTCATTTATTTCTTATACACATCACAAGTCTCACAAAGTTAGTGAGTTCATATATATGAAACATGTAACCTTATCATGACATGAAACATATACAAGTAGACATATTTAAAACTCAATTCAACCATCATTAAACTTGAATCAATATCCTGAAAATATTAAAGCAAGAGTTAAGAAACATAATTAAGAACAAGAACAAGTATTTATCATGTAATTCAGAATAATTAAATAATAAGGTTCATCTAGGTTTCATCCTCCCTAGGTATTTAGGGAATTTAGTTCATATAGTAGAAGGAAAAC
This sequence comes from Gossypium sturtianum, assembly GCA_025698515.1. Classification (NCBI taxonomy): domain Eukaryota; kingdom Viridiplantae; phylum Streptophyta; class Magnoliopsida; order Malvales; family Malvaceae; genus Gossypium; species Gossypium sturtianum. The sequence goes on from CM046943.1 coordinate 139,153,175, forward strand.
ATCTTAGAATTAAGAAAACAACAAGACATAAAGAACCCAAAATCTTCTAAAGAACTTGATGGAGATCTTCAATCTTGACTGAGATCCTGCTTCCGAGATGATTTTGACGGCTTCCTTCGAGTAATTTCTTCGATCTACTCTGTGTGCTCTCTTAGGTCTTCCTCTGGCGTGTATTTATAGACTTTAGAAGGCTCGAAACCCTAAAAATTGGCTTTTTCCGTGTGAAAACAAAGCAGGGTTTGACAAGGACACGGGCGTGTGATCAGCCCGTGTGAGGAGGCCTAGGCCGTGTGAGAATTTGCATGGCTCTCGATTGACACGGGCTGGCACACGGGTGTGTGTCCAGCTGTGTGGCTCACACGGGCATGTGCTCAGCCCGTGTGGTGCGGGTTTGGCCGTGTGGATCCTTAGTATGGCCCGTTTTATCTGATTTTGGCCTATTTTTCGTTCCTTTTGCTTCCCTATGCTCTCCTGAGTATAGAAACATGAATTTAAAGGATTAGGAGCATCGAATTCACCAAATTATACAAATAAACATCCAAAAACATGCTAAGCGTGGGATTAAAATTTGTTACATTTATGGTTTATCACTTAGTAAGTTCATATTAAACATAAACTTTAACTTATTGTAAGGAACGTAACTTAAACATTTCACAATTTAATTCACAATCAAGGTCGTGATTTCATTTATTTCTTATACACATCACAAGTCTCACAAAGTTAGTGAGTTCATATATATGAAACATGTAACCTTATCATGAAATGAAACATATACAAGTAAACACATTTAAAACTCAATTCAACCATCATTAAACTTGAATCAATATCCTGAAAATATTAAAGCGAGAGTTAAGAAACATAATTAAGAACAAGAACAAGTATTTATCATGTAATTCAGAATAATTAAATAATAAGATTCATCTAGGTTTCATCCTCCCTAGGTATTTAGGGAATTTAGTTCATAACGTAGAAGGAAAACATCATAGAATTAAGAAAACAACAAGACATAAAGAACCCAAAACCTTCTAAAGAACTTGATGGAGATCTTCAATCTTGACTGAGATCCTGCTTCCGAGATAATTCCGACGGCTTCCTTCGAGTAATTTCTTCGATCTACTCTGTGTGCTCTCTTAGGTCTTCCTCTGGCGTGTATTTATAGACTTTAGAAAGCTCGAAACCCTAAAAATTGGCTTTTTCGCGTGAAAATAAAGCAGGGTGCGACAGGGACACGGGCGTGTGATCAGCCCGTGTGAGGAGGCCTAGGCCGTGTGAGAATTTGCATGGCTCTCGATTGACACGGGCTGGCACACGGGCGTGTGTCCAGCCCGTGTGGTGCAGATTTGGCCATGTGGATCCTTAATATGGCCCGTTTTATCTGATTTTGGCCCATTTTCCGTTCCTTTCGCTTCTCTATGCTCTCCTGAGTATAGAAACATGAATTTAAAGGATTAGGAGCATCGAATTCACCAAATTATATAAATAAACATCCAAAAACACGCTAAGCGTGGGATTAAAATTTGTTACATTTATGGTTTATCACTTCGTAAGTTCATATTAAAAATAAACTTTAACTTACTGTAAGGAACGTAACTTAAACATTTCACAATTTAATTCACAATCAAGGTCGTGAGTTCATTTATTTCTTATACACATCACAAGTCTCACAAAGTTAGTGAGTTCATATATATGAAACATGTAACCTTATCATGACATGAAACATATACAAGTAAACACATTTAAAACTCAATTCAACCATCACATATTCATTTAACATTTCACATTTCATTTCAAATATTCATATCAAAAGTATCCTTTCATATATTTATTTCCATGTAACAAGTTCATATAACCATTTCCATTTACACATCTATCACTTGATGAACCAAATGAAGTAACGTCGGATATGCAGGAACGATGCTCACACAAGATGTGATTGTAAATTCTCACACGAGTTGTGAATTGGGCCTGCTCACACGAGTTGTGAAGAATTCGCAACAAATGTAGGACCTTAGCAATCAGTAGGACATCCAAAACCAACATGGAAACAATAATAACCCTAATGACATGTCATTTGTGTCCTAAGCATTCACAAGGTTCATACGGACCACATTTCATATCCAAATCATTTAACTATATACACACTATTTCATCACAAGAACTCATCCATATAGTTTCTCATTTTCAAACATAACCATCAACTTAGCTAACACTGCAATTTAGTCCAATTCACCATTTACCATATATCAAGCAATTAAAATCATTCACAACATACATAATAGTTAATAAATCAGAAAAACAACAACTAACTAGTTTAACCAATGTACGAACTTACCTAATAAAAAACGGCTACGAACATGATGTCGATGTTTACTCCGCTAATTTTTCTTTTCCACGATTATTGCCCGATTGATTTGTTTCTTAATCTAAATAATAATTTTAATTCAATTGACCATTTAAAACAACTTAAACAATTAAAATTATGCATATAAGCCCTTTTATTATCATTTTACAAAATTACCCAAATTTTTACCCTTTATGCAATTTAATCTCCAAACCTAAAACTTTCAAATCGAACATAATTTATCCCAAACCATGCTAGCCGGATTTCCTATAGTCCCTATACAACCCACATTTATCACATTTTCAGAAGAATTTCATGTAACTTTACTATTTTAACAACTTAGTCTTTAAACTTTAAAATCAATCAAAATCACTTTACAAAATAGTCCTATTTAACCATCAAGCTTATAAATCTATCATCAAACTTCAAAAAAACCCAAAAATAATTAATAGCAAGTTTCAAAATCTTTATCCGTTTCACGAAATAGTCGCTGGACTAGCTAAATCAAGTTCTTGATATTCTAAAAATATAAAAATTACAAGAAACGAGTTAGAAATCACATACCAATTAAAGCTTAAAGGTTGAAAAATGAAAACCCTATTTTTTCTCTCAACATTCGGCCATGGAAGATAAAGATGATGAAGATGATGGAAAATAGCATCTTTTGTTTTATTATTTTAACTTACATAGTTTGGTTTTCTTGTAAATATTAAGACATTTTTAATTAAACCATAATTAACTTATCATTAAGCTTAATTAAACCCTATCAACATGAATGATGACATATAAATCCACTAGCATAAACACATTTTGGTCTAATCAATTGAACCTTGCTCTATTTAATACTTCATGATAATAGAACTTTTACCTTGTTTACAAATTAATCTTGAAGTCTTAACTAATCAACCAATCACGTCCCAAAATTTGGAATTTCGAGGCGGCTAAACGTAAATGCAAAGTTTATGGATTCTCCCAACTACCATTATTTACCCAAATCTATATTGCTTAGTTGCCAACCTAATCTAAGAGAAACAACATAATATTTCAAATTAAACAGCGGAATACATTGTGAGCACACTTGTCTTTTCAATATGCTCCTATCTCAGGGTAAAAATTAAAGGGAACATCATTCAAACACGAATTAAAAAAAAGGAAGCAACAACTCCCATTTTGGAATGTGATTTCACAATCTTTTCAATGCCATGTGGAATACATACATTCTAACTATTTAACACATGGTGGTAACCATTCGATAGATTTTGTATTGATCCGCTTCGAATAGAGTAGAGTTATTTTTGAAAAAGTGAATAGGTTTAGTAATATTGACTCCCGTCACGCTTCACTGTCATTCCTAAGTGATACATAGTGGGAATAAGGTAGAGCTCGCTTTTTTTTTTTTTTTTCTAACAGAAGCACCAAAAGCCTCAGTCATGTCTAGATCCTCATTTTTCATTCCATTAGGGAGTTTCCAATCAAAATGGGATAGTAATTTTGCAAGGGAAAGCTCGACAACAGCCATACCATATGACATGCCAGGACATATCCTCCTTCCAGCACCAAAGGGAATAAATTCGAAGTTAGCCCCTTTATAGTCAACTGAACTATTGATGAATCTCTCTGGTATGAACCTCTCGGCTTCACTCCAGTAGTTGGAATCTCTTCCAATTGCCCATGCATTAACAATTACTTTGGTCTTCGCTGGTATCTCATATCCATTAATCTCACATCTCTCACTATTTTCTCTTGGAATTAGCAAAGGCAGAGGAGGGTGTAATCTTAGAGTTTCCTTTATAACCAACTTCAAGTACTTCAATTCATGAAGGTCTGATTCGTTGACATCCCCAGTTCTATCATAGACTTGCCTCACCTCAGCTTTTTCAAGGACTCTAGGATTTTTCATTATTTCCGACATTGCCCATTCTACTACAGTTGAAGATGTCTCAGTCCCACCAATAAACATGTCCTGAAAAGCATATCAACTTGGTTAAAGTACAAAACATGTTCGTGTTGCTTTCAAGCAACTGAAGAAAGCGAAGTCTCATATATTTGAATAATAAATAAAAGTTCCTTTGCGATCATATCATCCTCAAGCTTGATGTTATTTGATCTTTGGGCATGCAAAGGTATGGGACTATATGCGAGCAAATATAAACAAGCAAGACATGAGATATAAAACTACTAACCAGTATAACAGCTTTGATGTTGTCAGTCGTTAAGGGAAATTCAAGGCCTCCTTGATCCTGGAGATTCAGAAGAACATCAAGTGGATCATCCGTTTCATCATCACTGTTTCCCAGATTTGTATTGCTAGCTCTACGTTCTTCAATGATGCTTTCAAGCATCACGTCCAAATCATGGTGAAACCTCTCAAGTTTGGCTCTCATCCCACTGATCATGGGAAGCAATTTGACGGAAGGAAACAGATCGGTAATACTGAAACCACCTAAAGCATCGACAAATTCTTTGAGAATTGGAATCAATGTTTCGTGTTGCAACTTGCATCTTCCGGCCAAAGCAGTCCTTAAAGTGATGTTATATGACAAGTTGCATAACGTTTCTCCAAGGTTGATTTCCGATCCTGTATTACAAAAGATGGATGTAATTAAACTTGATACCTCCTCTTCTCTGATTGATCGGAATGATTGTACACGTTTCGTACTTAACAGCTCCAATGTGCAAACTTTTCGAAGCTGCCTCCAGTGGCTTCCATATGGTACAAAACCTATATCTGAAAGATTTTATAATACGATTTCTGCACCAAGGAGAAAGGGCCTGTTAGCAAAATTGATATAATGTGTTTTCATCACTTCTTTAGCAGCCTCTGGAGAAGAAACAACAACGTGTGATAATTCACCAAGTTGTAGGTGCATCAGGGAACCATGTCTTTTGGCTAATTCCGCCAAGCGCTGATGGGGAAGAGCAAATATTAAAAGATGCAAGTGCCCTATAATAGGTAGTTTCCATGGTGCAGGAGGTAGATTTTTGGGTGTCTCCTTTATTTTGGATCTCATCCATAGTTTAAACACCATGAAAATGAACACAAGGAAGGTGAAGGACAAGGGGAGCAACTTATCCATGGTAAACCTTGCAAAACTTAAGGGTAAACTGTTCTTTTTGCTGAGAAAATCTCATTTCTTAATTTATACAGGTTTCTGATATTGAAATTTGTGCCTGTCAAAACTGATGGCTTCGAAAATCTCGTCTTTTGTCACCAGAACATAACAAAATTGAAGAGTATTGCAATTTAATATTTGATAAACAGCAATGCCGGGGCTACGCCGGGGACCTAAAATGGGAAATTTTGATTTTTTGGCCCTTTACAATTTATAAAATCTTTAAGTTAGTATAGTTAAAATTGTACTTTGATCTTTAAAATGACAAAATTTTGATCTAAAATATAGTATTTAGATGATTTTTGGAATATACATTAAAAAAATTACGATTATTCGAACCAAACTGAATTCCTGAATTCTTTTATTAAAAACCTTTTATTAAAAACCCATTAATCATTCATAACAAAAAGTCTCAAACATATAAAAGCTAATTTGTTTTAACCTTTTGTTTGAAACCCCCATTAATAGCAAAATAAAATTTGTATTTTAGAACATTTTTTTTGGCTAATTATCGAATAAAATGTTATTAAATTTCTTATCAGAAATGAAGTTGATGTGTTAAGTTCAAACTCTTACAAAAATAGGACTAAATTAGAACAAAAAGTAAAGAAGAGGGGTAGATTGAAAGATTGAAGGTTTGATTTTAGCTAGATTTTAGCACTAGAATTGTGTATAAATACCTGGGCTGACTTGGCTTTGGAATGAATCAATTCTTTACTTTTATTTATTCCTTTCTCTGTCAGTGCTCTCTATTATGTTGTTTCAAATTTCTTTTACTTTCAACAATTTTTTTAGTTTAATTACCTTCCAAGTCCTTTCCCCTTTCCAAATTCCACCACTTCCATACTCCATCTAGCATGATTTATTTCATGCTTAACTAAACCTCTTTTTAGCCTTAATCTGATTACCGCTACGACAAATAATCGTGAGATATGAACCCACACTAAATACTTTGTGACTCGGTATTCGCTATCTCTCCGGTATATGGGATAGTACAAATTCGTCCCTTAAAGTTGATTTGATTTCAATTCAAAAAGCGCACGTTGGGAAGGAATTGTTTGGCGTACAGTTGGGAACTTGAGTCGGCCATGCTGTATTCAAAATCCCACGAACAAATTGGTATGTTCAATTGGAAAAAGCTAGTTGGATTCTGTCAAGGGAGATAGTGATCGAATTTAAACAACTCAAACGGTTGAGGCCGTTAATTCGAGTTGGGCTTTTCAGATCGTAAGGCTGTCAAAGTCTTAAATTACAAGTACGTGCCACGTGGTTAGAAATTTGACAATGGTCGATATGCAGGTCATACTGGAATCGACTACGAGAGGAAGAGTTGGCAGTTTGAGGCGCCCTCGATTGCTATAACCAACTTATCAGTTGGAAGGGAAAAACCATTTTTCAAGGATCGGTTCGAGTTCGAAGTATACCGAGGCTAAGGCTAAGCTTTAAAAATATTTTATTTACCAGTTTATTTTATTTCGCTTAATTTATTTTGCAATCACGTTTTTTTTGTTTTCTTTATCTTATATACATATATTTTTTTCTTTTAATATTATTATCTTTATCAACTAAAACCCCTTTTTATTTTCCAGCATTGTAACGCACAGGTCATGGGCACGACTGTTACGACGACAGTAATTCTGGTAATGAGAAAAGGCGAAATTAGATAACCAGTCCCTGTGGATTTGACCCTACTACTCTATATTTCAATTTACTGTTATTTTTTCGTAGTGATATATATTTAGTGATTTCGACGCCCATCAAATTTTTGCACTGTTGCCGGGGACTAATTTTTTTTTCTAATTTTTGTTTGTTTTCTTTATGACCAGGTCAAAATCGGGGACTGTAGAATTTGAACCAAAAATAGATAAGTTGGCTCGAACATTGCGAAAAGAAGCTATTCAACGTGGTAAACGACCACATCCCGACTTCGAAGTAGGATCTTATACCGAAGATATTTTCTCATTTGACAAATTAGACGAAATGGCAGATCAAACTATACGTTAACTCGCAGCAGCACCAGATAAACAACAATCGCTATGCATAACTTATCCGGCGGGAGAAACACCAAAGATATTTTTTGACAAGTTTTCCCAAGCAGCTCGAGCAGCCGAATTAATGAGGAGTATAGTCAGAATACAAAAAAAGAAAGCAGAGTCACTCTATGAATATTAGGAGCGATACAATAAGTTGTGTGCAAGTTTCCCACAACATGGCCTGTCTGAACAATCGCTCTTACAATATTTTTATAAGGGGTTACTCCCAATGGAAATGAAAATGATTGATGCCGCTAGCGAAGGGGCGCTTGTGAACATGACTCCTCAAAGAGCTAGAGAGTTAATTTCGACTATAGCTGTAAATTCTCAACAGTATCAACCACCTATGGAACCTACGAGAAGGGTTCATAAGCTCAGTACTCCTTCCTTAGTAGATAAGATTGATGAACTTACTAATGTGGTTAAAAATATGCTTGCAGGAAAAACGAACCCAACTCGGTTGTGCGGGATTTGCGCTAAGCCTAATCATCCTATCGACTCGTGCCCGATTTTACTTGAAGATAGAACTACACAAGTAAACGCTGTTGGAAACTTCCTAGAGCCACCTCAAAGGTGTTATGATCCATATTCAAGCTCGTACAATGCAGGGTGAAGGGATCACCCAAACCTGAGCTATGGATTGAACCTTCAATACAATCAATCGTATCAAACAAGGCCACCTCCACCTCAACAATATCAACCTCCAAAGTCATCTCTTGAAACCATAGTAGAGAGGTTAGCCGTTAGCACCGAAAAGTTCAAACAAAAGACTGAAGCACAATTCCAAGAACGAGATCAACAAATAAGTTAGCTTAAGCTTACAATTAGTCGTTTGGAGACCCAAGGGAGATTGTCGTCTCAAATTGAGTTGAATCCTCAACATAATGTAAATGCTATGACATTAAAACGTGGAACAGTTTTGAAAAGTGCTATGACAGTAATGATCACGACACTGAACGAAAAGAATAGAAACCCGAACCAATAGCTTCCACAGAGTCTGCACCACAAAAACCATTCGTTGTACCACCCCCATTCCCTAGAAGGCTGATCGCTATGAATCAGAGTTTTAAAATTTATAAAAGAATGATCGAACCTGGAAACTAACTCTGACAACAATTAAAGGCAAGTGCACCTATCGAACAGCAGTATAGTTTAGGCAAGACCGGATTATCTAACCCAAAGAAACTAAAAGTACTAATACTAACTTTCTTTTTATTATTTAGCCTAAAATAAGTGAAGTTTGTTTATTAATCTAAATTAATTAACTACTAAACTAAAGACTCTAAGACAAAGAAGAATGAATTTAGAAAATAACTTTGGAAAAACTCAGTTGATTTCGACGATACCCTAGGAAGAATCCACCTAGACTTCACTTGTTATCTATCACTGAACCATATGATTTTATTTACTTAGTTTGATCCGTAAGACTCCCTAACGTATATTAAACCCTCTCTCGAGGTGAATAACATCTAACCCTAGTTTAATTAGTGGAACTCTCGTTCTCTTATAATAACCCCCTAGAATAGCAGTAAATCGATCCGTGGACTCCCATATTAGGTTTCACCCTAATCCGGCAAAATCTTGTCACCCTATCTCTAGGCGTGCGATCAACTCCGCTTAATTATGTTGGATCTACTCTTAGGCAGGGTCTATTCCTCCTCCACCTAAGCACATTAAATTTGTACTAAGCTCACATAATTAAGAACAAACTAAGTATTTATCATATAATTCAAATAATCAAATAACAAGATTCATCATAGGTTTCATCCCCTTCGGGTATCCGAAGGTTTAGTTCATAACAATAAAGGAAAACATCTCAAGAGAAAAGATAAAACAAAACATAAGAAATCCCTAAAACCCCCTGAAGGAATTGAAGGAGAGATTCGTCGTCTTGAGTAGAATTCCGACTTCTTGAGATGGATCAACTTGCTATCCCTGAGTGAATCCCCACAAATCTGCCTTATCTGGCTTAGCACGACGCCCCTGAACGATGGCTTTGGGCTCTCCCTTTCAGGTCATACTTAGGGATTATTTATAGGCTTTTGAAATACGTTTCTTTCTCCCTAAGTATCCTTTCCCGAATGAAATTGCTCTTTTCCATGGCAGAGGCACGGCCATGGCACACGCCCGTGTAAATCGTGGCCAGGCCGTGTTCAGATTTCTTTAATGAGACACGACCGTGTGAATCGAGGGAAGACCGTGTTCTAGATGATCAGTGAGGCACGGCCGTGTGATCTTTGGTCCAAGCCGTGCCGATTTCATGCTTTGGCCTATTTATCCCGTTTTAAGCCTGTTTTGTGTTCTTTTTATCCCCTGGTGCTTTCCTGAGTATATATCATGAAAAGGAAGGATTAAGAGCACCAAATTACATAAAATAAGGGATAATTCATCCAAAAGCATACTAAATGTGGGCCTAAAATATGTTACTATTTCGGTTTATCAAATACCCCCACACTTAAGCTTTTACTTGTCCTCAAGCAAAATTCTCAACTTACAATTAAAACGAACTTCCTGTAATTCATAATTCCTATTGATAGTGTCTCATCATAATTCAGAGATAATTTATACATGGATAATTCAACTCAAAGCGTCCTAAAAATTCAAACAATATAAGTCATAGATTTTGTAGCTCGAAAACTTAGGCGTCTCCCTTCATCTAAATAATTACCTTTAATTTGAACCCGACAAGGATTGACATCCTCGCAAAAGATCCACTCAAATCACTCAAAGTGTTTAAGGTTTAAAATTTAGGCACTCGAAAGTCGAACATGAAGAGTTAATCCCATAGGCTTGCATGAAAATTAAATCTCCACCACTGAAATATGAGATGAAACACAAATCAAAAGGTCTTTGTTAGGGTTGTAACGGGGCTAGGGTTAAGGTGTGGAGTAAGGCTGAATTAGAGGGTTAGAATCGAGATTGAATTGACAAATTACCTAACTAAGAACTAATGAACTAATAATAGTAATTACATCAATTGAAAACTAATAATACTAATAATACGAGCTTCTTTTTCGATACTTGGAATTTAAGCGTATAAGCTCATTTAATCGCAACTAATGATGAATAATGAATATACTTTCAATTTTTTTTTTTTTAAGAATAATCATAAATACATAACAAGAGATAAATTACTGAAATAAAAACATAGTTAGGCTATTAGTCAAATCAAATCTCGATATAAGGTAGTCAAAAGGAATGGTGATAGAAAAAACAAAGGGGTTCTGGGTTAATATTAGTGGTTATGTCAATAAATAGGGTTGTTAGGATTCAAAAGGGTTCACTAGGGGTTAATTATGAAGGTAGGATTTTTAATGGATTTAGTGGGTTAAATCCTAGGTGCCTTTATCATCTCTGTGTATCCAATCAAAAAGTGTGGTCTCGACATGTATAATCGATGCAAGTTCTAGAATAACAAATCAGTGTTGACATACTCATAATCAATAAAGTGAGCAAGAAAAAGAATATATGCTCTATAAGGCTCAAAAACTCACAAAAATTATGGGTATTTTGATGTCAACCTCGTAAATTTCAAACTTCAAAGTAATATTTAAACTCAGTTCGACAACCTAGAAAATTTTTAATTTCTAAAAAATAGACTTATCATGCTTGATTCTCTAGTATTCTTCAAATTTAATTATCAATGCACAATTATTAATGACTTAATCTAAAACATATCAATAAAAATCATAAATCATCAGAAATTTCATCCTAATTAGTAATATGAGTAATTTACTTTCAAACAAGGCATAATTCAGGCTTTGAGTTAGGTATCTTTTTAGGTTGTTCACCCCCCCACACTTGAGATGTACATTGCCCTCAGTGTACAAAGATATATAATAACCTTGTAATAAAATCATCAGATATGGGGATAAGTGAAAACTTCTTGAATTTTCAGATGATTCCTTGAGAGGAGATTGTGCCTTTGGTGGTGGTGATGGCCCGTCTGGATGACGATCCTGCGCTAGATGAAAAAATTGGGTAGCTTATACAGGATTAGCCAGGATATTTAGAGTAATATTAAAACTATACTAATAATGTAATTAAAGATAAGAAAGATAAAGAGAATGAGACTAAGAAGAAAACTAAAATTAAAAGAAAAGATGAATGGACTGGGAGGTCCTTATTGTTGGGTGTGATTTCTAAGGCTGAGGTTATGGTGGTGGTGGTGGCGTGATTCCCAAGCAGCCTTAAGAACCTAAAAACAAGAAACTAAAACAAAATAAACTAAATTAAGTAGAAGAGAAGTAAAGATAAAGAAGATAAAGGAGAAGATAAAAATAAAAGAACAGATAATTGGTCTCAAAGACCCTTGGCTTGTTGTTTGGATGAAGCTGCCGGCATGAACTCAGGTGAATCGGTCTCCTTTGAGGAGATTGGCCTTTTACGCTTCTTTGCCATGGATATGATTTTGTTGTAGCTCAAGAGTCTGAGGATTTATTAGGAAAAGGAAAAAAAAACAAAAGGGAGAAAAGAAAGGAAGGAAGAAGAAGAAGAGTAGGTAAGGAGAGAAAAGAGAGGGGCATGGTATTTAAATAGAATCTCAAGTCTGGCAATTTACCACGCCCGTGGGTTGAGGGTGTGTTGATTCACACGGCCGCATCGCACGGCCGTGTTCCTAGGCGCGTTGGTCACCCCACGCTCGTGTCTAGCCTGTGTTCGACAAGTCAGTATGTTGGCACGGGTTTAAGGCACGGGCGTGTTCTGCCTGTGGTTGGAAAGTCAGTAGCTTTACACGGTTATGGGGCACGGTCGTGCCCCTTTGTTGGTGCCCGTGGTGTAGTGGTTGGATCCGTGACGTCGAAAAGTGGTTGAAATTGATTTGCACGGCCTCTGCTATGTCAGTACGGGTATTTTTATGGTCGACACGGCCACGGCCACGGCCGTGTGCAAGGCCGTGTGTCCTGGAATTCTGCACCCCTTGTTAGTTTATAACTAAGTGTTCAGAAAGAAAAGAAGAAAAGAAAAATAAATTTAAACCAAAATATGAGAATAAATTATGTTAGTGCTCGGGTTGCCTCCCGAGAAGTGCTCGTTTATAGTCTTAAGCTAGACTCTCCTCTCGTTCGCTTTGTCAGGGTGGTTTGAGGAGTTGGAAGTCCTTCATCATGCTATCATTTGCGTCTTCGTGACAAAATTTAAGTCGAGATGTGTTTATAGTAAAAGTACCAAAATAGGATTACTTACCTCAACTGTTTCGTGTGGGAAAACACTGGTTACCCTAAAAGATATTTCTTTGTTGGTGTTAGGGTCCGGAGGAGATATTCGAGGATCTACTTGATCTAACAGTACCTGGTCCCCTATTTTGAAGTGGTTTGTTGTTCCTATTAGCTCTTTTGGGGGCTCCTTCGGTTTTATCTTGTGTGGTTCAAGTTCTTCGTCGTGTATCCCTAATTTCTCCTTGAAGTGTGTCTTCCACTCGTCTAGATCATCGAACTGAATCCCTCGATCTTCATGAGTTATTTCTTTGTTGGCATGGGGTTTAGGATCGGGTTCAGTTGTATTCTTTGGTTGTGCTTCCTGAAAATAAGGGTTAACCGAATGGTTATCAGTGGAATTTACGTTCTCACCTTGATTACTCGATGTTCTAGCCGAGTCGAGAGCTTTGATGGTGACTATCTCATTACCTACGCAAAGTATGAGTTCTCCTGCATCAACATCAATTTTAGTCCCGGCAGTTGCTAAAAAGGGTCTTCCTAAAATTAGGGGGATCGAATTATCCTCATCCATGTCTAAGACAACAAAGTCTCACTCGGGAAAACGAATCATCAATTTTACAAGAACATCTTCGATAATACCCCTAGGAATTCTAACAGTTTTATTAGCTAATTGAATGCTCATCCTAGTTTGTTTGGGTTTCCCTAGACCTAATTATTTAAACAATTTATAAGGCATAACATTTATGCTTGCCCCTAAATCAGCTAACGCATTATCAACAGCTTAGTCTACCAATTAAACATGGAATTGTAAAACTCCTGGATCTTTTAGCTTTTGTGGTAGTCTATTTTGGAGAATTGCTTTGAGCACTTTGCGTTAAGTTCCACATGTGACGACTCGCCTAACTTCCGTTTGTTTGTCGAAGCTCTTTTAAAAATTTCCTAGAATCGCATCTGCGAAAGAGCTTCTAGTAATGGTAAGTTAATATGTAATTTCTTTAAGAGTTTAAGAAACTTACCGAATCGCTCTTCTCGTGTCGTCTCTTCTTAATGCCTCGGGGTAAGGTACGCGAGGTTGGTACTCCTTGATTACCGATTTTGGCTTGTCTTGTGTTACCTCAACTTTACCTTTTTCTACCTCGTTTCCTTGTGTTGGGTAGGTTCGTCTACTTCTTCACTTTCTTGTTGTTATGGCTTGGATTTGCTCCTTTGGATTAATTTCAGATTACTCGGTAGACGCCCTTGCGATCGTTCGGATAATAGCTTTGCAATTTCTCCGATCGATCGGGTAATTTCTCGATTGCCTTTGTAAGTCCTCCAACTTGGTTCTCGATCGTTTTGATCGATGTTTGTTGGGTTTCGAGTGTTGCTTGAGCTTTTTCGTAAACGAGCTTCGTGGATGCTAGGAATTTGTTCAACGTTTCTTCAAGATTTGGCTTCTTTTCCCGTGGATAGGGCTAATTTTAGAAATTTTGAGGAGGTCGTTGTCTTTGATTTCCTTGATTTCCTTGTCCTCCCCACGAAAAATTTGGGTGGTTCCTCCAACTGGATTATAATTATTACTATATGGGTTATTATTAGATCTGAAATTGTTACCTATATAGTTCATCTGTCAAGCTCTCTGTGCCCGGTTGGTAGGGTGGGTACTCAGATTCGCCACGCCCACACTTGCGTCGCCTTGCATGACCGGATGTACTGCGAAGAACACAAACTATCAATCTTCTTATTCATCAACTCTACCTGATTTGATAGCATGGTTATCGCGTTGAGGTTGTAAACTCCATTTGCTTTTTGTTGGCCTTGTTCTTATAACTTGCCACCGATAGTTATTCAAATGACATCTCTTTTATAAATTCGTAGGTTTGCCTCGGGAGTTACATTTGTTCAAAGTTCTACTGGTGGTCAATCAATTAATTGCCTCGTTGAAGGATTCACACCGTTATAAAAAGTTTGGACTTGGAGCCACAAAGGTAAACCATGGTGCAAACACCTTCTCAAGAGATCCTTATATCTCTCCCATGCATCGTATAATGTCTCTAAATCCATCTGCACAAAAGAAGAGATATCATTATGTAATTTGGCCGTTTTGGCCGGTGGGAAATACTTTAATAAAAAAATTTCGGTCATTTGTTCCCATGTAGTGATTGACCCTCGTGGTAACGAGTTTAACCACTATTTAGCTTTATTCTTTAATGAAAAGGGAAATAACCGAAGACGTATGGCATCATCAAAAATGCCATTTATTTTGAAGGTATCACAAAACTCTAAAAATTAGCTATATGAGCGTTTGGATCTTAAATCCCAGAAACCATCAAATTGAACAAACTGTTGATCATTTGTATAGTGTTAGGCTTTAATTCAAAATTATTAGCAGCTATAGCGAGCCTAACAATACTAGATTCGGCTCTGTTAAATGCGATTTAGAATAATCAAACATAGTACTGGAGCATTATTTTCTCCCACATCTTGTGGTGGAAGATTATTTTCGTCCATCCCTTCATAGGATTGGATCTGTCTTCTCGCTCTCCTTGGTAATTTAGGGCTCGCCTAATTTCTCTGCGATTTCTTCGAGCGGTAGCTTCAATATCACCATTGTATTCTAAAGGTCCTCTCGGGTTCCTTCTAGTCATAAACTAGAGGTACTGCTAGGAAAAGAAAGAAAGAAAATTTAGCAAATTTAAAATTAAAACTAAAAATAAAAATAAATTACGAAAAATAAAAATAATGGCTAAAGTAATAAAAATAGAGTTTTCTTAATATTTTAGTTCCCAAACAATGGTGCCAAAAACTTGATCGTGAATCGAGTTTTAAAATTTATAAAAGAATGATCGAACTCGAAACTAACTCGACAACGATTAAAGGCAAGTGCACTGTCAAACAAGAATATAGTTTAGGCAAGACCGGATTATCGAACCCAAAGGAACTAAAAGTACTAATACTAACTTTCTTTTTATTATTTAGCCTAAAATAAGTGAAATTTGTTTATTAATCTAAATTAATTAACTACTAAACTAAAGACTCTAAGACAAAGAAGAATGAATTTAGAAAATAACTTTGGAAAAACTCGGTTGATTTCGACAATACCACAGGAAGAATCCACCTAGACTTCACTTGTTATCTATCAACTGAACCATATGATTTTATTTACTTAGTTTGATCCGTAAGACTCCCTAACGTATATTAAACCCTCTCTCGAGGCGAATAACGTCTAACCCTAGGTTAATTAGTGGAACTCTCGTTCTCTTATAATAACCCCCTAGAATAGCAGTAAATCGATCCGTGGACTCCCATATTAGGTTTCACCCTAATCCGGCAAAATCTTGTCACCCTATCTCTAGGCGTGCGATCAACTCCGCTTAATTATGTTGGATCTACTCTTAGGCAGGGTCTATTCCTCCTCCACCTAAGCACATTAAATTTGGATTAAGCTCACATAATTAAGAACAAACTAAGTATTTATTATATAATTCAAATAATCAAATAACAAGATTCATCATAGGTTTCATCCCCTTCGGGTATCCGAAGGTTTAGTTCATAACAATAAAGGAAAACATCTCAAGAGAAAAGATAAAACAAAATATAAGAAATCCCTAAAACCCCCTGAAGGAATTGAAGGAGAGATCCGCCGTCTTGAGTAGAATTCCGGCTTCTTGAGATGGATCAACTGGCTATCCCTGAGTGAATCCCCACAAATCTGCCTTCTCTGGCTTAGCACGATGCCCCTAAACGATGGCTTTGGGCTCTCTTTTTTAGGTCATACTTAGGGTGTATTTATAGGCTTTTGAAATACGTTTCTTTCTCCCTAAGTATCCTTTCCCGAATAAAATTGCTCTTTTCCACGGCAGAGGCACGGCCATGGCACACGCCCGTGTAAATCGTGGCCAGGCCGTGTTTGGATTTCTTTAATGAGACACGGCCGTGTGAATCGAGGGAAGACCGTGTTCTAGATGATCAGTGAGGCACGGCCGTGTGATCTTTGGTCCAGGCCGTGTCGATTTCATGCTTTGGCCCATTTGTCCCGTTTTAAGCCCGTTTTGCGTTCTTTTCATCCCCTGGTGCTTTCTTGAGTATATATCATGAAAAGAAAGGGTTAAGAGCACCAAATTACATAAAATAAGGGATAATTCATCCAAAAGCATACTAAATGTGGGCCTAAAATGTGTTACTATTTCGATTTATCAAAGGCTCATCCAAATTAAAAAAGAGCGGGAAGAGAGAGAAATCCTTGAGACATTTTGGAAGGTAGAAGTCAATATTCCTTTACTTGATGCAATTAAACAAGTTCCACACTATGCAAAATTCTTGAAAGAGTTGTGCACCGGCAAAAAGAAACTCCAAGGAAACGAATGGGTAAATGTGGGAGAAAATGTTTCTGCAGTGTTACAAAGGAAAATCCCACATAAATGTAAGTATGGGTGAGCGTTCGATCGAATCAAATTGAATCAAATGAAAAATTTTCGAGTTAATCGAGTTGACGAATCATATTTTATCATCCTAACTTGATTTGAAATTTTCTCGAATTAAGTCGAGTGAGATGGAATTCGAATCGAATCGAATATATTTGTTCGAGTTAAATTTTAAAAGATAAGTTTGGGTCCTTGTAACCACTGTCACCCATCGTAATCAAATTTGTCCACTTAATCAAATTTGTTATTAACTTTCATCACCTCATAATTTATTTATTAATCTTTTATATACGGGTTAGCTTATTTGCTTACTTAGTTGCTTCAATTATCTTCTAATTATGTATTTTGAAATTAAAAATATATTAAAATGTAAAAATGTGATTTTTTTAATAAAAGTTATTTTAAAGATAAAATGTGAAAGTGATACTAACATAAAATTTTAACACATATTTTATGACATTATTAATAATTCAATTTTAATATAAATATTCAATATGATTAAATAATTCAATAATTTAAATAGTACAAAATGTGGAATTTAATTTAATAAAATAAATAGTAGATATAAATAAAATTATTATTTAAGTTTAGAGATTTTTTTTGGATGATTTTGATTTTTTATTTGGGGGTAAAGGTTGAGAAGTAAAAGATTAAGGGGAAATAAAAAGTTTTTGAGGAGTAAAATTTTGAGGGAAAGTAAATAGGGGGAGTAAAACTTTGGAGAGAAAATATTAAAAATGGGGATGGGTTTGGGGTAGATGGGGGTGGGATGGGAGGGGAGTAAAAAAGTATGAGGGAGTAAAAATTTTGGAGGAAAATAAAAAGTTTTGACGGTTTTTGGGAGTAAAATTTTGAGGGAAAGTAAATGAGGGAGTAAAATTTTGGAGGGAAAATGTTAAAAAAAAATTGGTGGGAAATGGATTTGGGGTAGATGGGGGGTTGGGATGGGAGGGGAGTAAAAGTTTTGAGAAAAAGGTAAAAAGGTTTGAGGGTTTGGGGTAAAAATGTAAAATATTATAGTTTGATATTTGGTTTATTCAAATTATTCGAGTTATTCGAATTCGAAAATTCAACTTGATTCGAACTCGAAATTCGAAAAAAATTCGAATT
The DNA here is from genome assembly GCA_025698515.1 of Gossypium sturtianum. NCBI lineage: Eukaryota > Viridiplantae > Streptophyta > Magnoliopsida > Malvales > Malvaceae > Gossypium > Gossypium sturtianum. The sequence continues at coordinate 139,171,334 of CM046943.1, forward strand.
GACTCGAATAACTTGATTTGTTTAACTCGAAATTTGAATTTTTCTTCGATTTTTTCGAGTTGAATCGAGTTTTGCTCACCCTTAAGTGTAAGAACCAAGGTATGTTTTCTATATATTGCAAAATAGGTAATATTGGCATAAAGAAAGCCATGTGTGATTTAGGAGCATCTATTAATGTATTGTCTTTATCTATTTTAAAATTGCTAAATATGGGTCCTTTGAAAGAAATAGGGGTGATTATTCAATTGGCAGACAAATCATTCGTATATCCAGAAGGGGTGTTGAAGGATGTCCTCGTTAAAGTAAATGAATTAATTTTTTCTACAGACTTTTAAATCTTCAATATGGAGGACGACCACTGAAGAAATGCTTCCAATATTCTACTTGAGAGACCATTCCTAAGTACCGCACGTACAAAACTTGATGTTTTAAGTGGAACCCTCACTATGGAATTCGATGGTGAGGTGGTAAAATTTAATGTTTATGAGGCGATGGGCTAACCCAACACAATGTCAAATATTTCTAGTGTTGATATTATTGAAGCACTAACAAAATTTCATTTAGAGTATCATGAAGAGGATGAGTTACAAATTGTACTTTGCAAGAAATTAGGCCTCAATACGATGGATAAATTGGAGGAGATAATGACGTTCAAAGAACCACTTCGTGAAACTGGTATTCTATTGGAAACTCCACAAGTTCCTAAAAGTCAAGGTAAATATTTTGAACTGTCGCATTCTAAAACTACACTCTTACCTTCTATTTTGTAAGCTCCAGAACTGGAACACAAACCATTATCAGTATATTGAAGGATTCCCATAGAGGAAAAGGCAAACCCGAATGGAAAAGCTCAAAAACGCCTTAATCAACCAATAATGGAGGAATCCAGTAAATACTTCAAGAATAATGAGAAAAGGTTGAGATCTTTCTATGAGAACTTTCAAGTGCACGTAGTAGAAGAATTAATTCTCGAGGAACCAAACGAATAACACTCAGGTCGTTGAGCTAACAACGTTAAACAAAAGCGCTTTTTGAGAGGCAACCCATATTTATTTCAATTTATTTAATTTTGAATTCAGTTTAATTTATGTTGAAAATAAAAGAAATAAGATTATTATTTAATCTATTTTATTATGTTGTTTTATAGGAACGATGGTAGAGGTTGTCCTCTTTCATCCAAAAATAAATCAGATTTGGACTTCTATGGTGTGGGCATGCCTTGTCAGATTTCGGTGCTGTCATTTGTTGAAACATACACCCAGGACCAAACCAACCAGAACCAACCTGAACTGTCCAAACCACCCTTCGCCAAATTAACACAGGGAGTACACTTGACCCTTCTATTTATTATTATTTTAATTTGCACATTGAGAGCAGTGTGGGCTAAGTAGGTGGTTCGTAGGATCCTGTCATGCTTTCTTCTTTGCATGTGTTTTTCTAAGAATAATTTCTTAGTTCGGTTCGGAAATAAACCACTAATTCTTATGTTTAGTTTATTTAAATAAGTGGGTGAATCATGAATAACTATTACTTGCTTGATCAATGAATATTTTGTAGAATTAAAAATATTATGCCTTAGTCAATATTTCATGAAAATTGTTGGTTCTTTTGGACTTTCCTAGTGAAATTAGTCGTTTAAATAATTAATAAATTTGCTAATAGCTTGGTTAAGAGTGAAAATTCAGAAATGTGACCAAGTTGAGTAACCGGGATGAGATGCTTGGGTTGTCATCTCATTTGGCGTCAAAAGGTTTGGTGATGAGCCGAAACTTGTAACACTATGCTAGTCGAGCTGCCTTGAGAAAGGAGAAATAAATCAATTAGGGGTTTGTGAAATTGAGTAACGGGGATGAGGTGCTTGGGTTGTCATCTTGTTTCGTGTCAAAAGGTTTGATTATGTCTCGAATTCGTTAAAAATAAATAATTAAATAAAGAGAACATGTCGGGTTAAGTAACCGAGGTGAGGTGCTTGGGTTGTCATCTCACTTCGCGCCAAAAGACTTGACTACGTTTGAAAAAATAATAATAATAAAATGAAAAATAGAGAAAAAAAAATTATGTTGGGTATGATCATTTTGCATGTTTGATTAAGCCTAAATTTAGTGAAATATTTGAATTTGACATACTGTTCGAGATTTAATAAAATGTTTAGCAATTGTTTATTTTTTATTTAGATAGTTGTTTGAAGTATGCTTGACTAGGAAAGAGGGTTTTGATTTTGAAAAGGATTGACGAGTTATTTTTAGTGGATATCATGCTTGAGGACAAGCATCGGCTAAGTAGGAGGAATTTGATAGCAAGATAAATTTGTATTTTTAATACATTTATGTTTGGCTAATTATCGAATAAAATGCTATTAAATTTGGGTTTTTCTTATCAGGAAGGAAGTTGATATGCTGAATTCAAACTCTTACAAAAAGGGGCTAAATTGGAACAAAAAAGCAAAGAGGAAGTGTAGATTGAAAGATTGAAGGTTTGAAGTTGGTTGGATAAAAATTTAAAACTTGAAATTGGCTGGATAAAGATCAAATTATTTTGATATTGTTAAAATTTGTAATTAGTTTAAAATTTGATTTTTAAATTTTGATTTATCTAGTGAAAATTTTTAAGGAAAATCTAGCTAGATTTTAGCACTAGAATTGTGTATAAATACCTGGGCTGACTTGGCTTTGGAATGAATCAATTCTTTACTTTTTTTTATTCCTTTCTGCGTCAGTGCTCTCTATTTTGCTGTTTCAAATTTCTTTTACTTTCAACATCTTTTTTTGTTTAATTACCTTCCAAGGCCTTTCCCCTTTCCAAATTCCACCACTTCCATACTCCATCTAGCATAATTTATTTCATGCTTAACTAAACCCCTTTTTAGCCTTAGTCCGATTATCGCTTCTACAAATAATTGTGAGATATGAACCCACAATAAATACTTTGCGACTCGGTATTCGCTATCTCTCCGGTATATGGCATAGTACAAATTCGTCCATTAAAGTTGATTTGATTTCAATTCAAAAAGTGTGAGTTGGGTTGGAATCGTTTGGCGTACAGTTGGGAACTTGAGTCAGTCGTGCAGTATTCAAAATCCCGCGAACAAATTGGTGTGTTCAATTGGAAAAATCTAGTTTGATTCCGTCAAGGGAGAGAGTGATCAAATTTAAACGACTCACACGATTGAGGCCGTTAATTCGAGTTGGGCTTTTCAGATCGTAAGGCTGTCAAAGTCTTAAATTACGGGTACGTGCTACATGGTTAAAAATTTGATAAGGGTCAATTTGCAAGTCGTACCGGAATCAACTACGAGAGGAAGAGTTGGCGGTTTGAGGCGTCCTCGATTGCTATAACCTACTTATCTGTTTGAAGGGAAAAACCATTTTTCAAGGATCAGTTCGTGTTCGGAGTATATTGAAGCTAAGGCTAAGCTTTAAAATTATTTTATTTACCAGTTTATTTTATTTTGCTTAATTTATTTTGCAATCACATTTTTTTTGCTTTATTTTATATACATATATTTTTCTTTTCTTTTAATATTATTATTTTTATCAATTAAAACCCCTTTTTATTTTCTAGCATTGCAACGCACAGGTCGTGGGCATAACTGTTACGACGAAGTAATTCTGGTCACGAGAAAAGGCGGAATTAGATAACCAGTCCCTATGGATTCGACCCTATTGCTCTATATTTCAATTTACTGCTATTTTGTCGTAAGAATTTATATTTGGTGATTTTGACGCCCATCACCCATAGTAATTTCATCCCTCAACAAAAAGGAAATAAAAAGGGGAATGATAAATGTAACAACACGATTTTCAGTGGTGACGAAACAGTGATTTCGAGACAACAAATTTCTGTCGTTTTAACTCGTAAATATTATTTCTAGAATATCTATAGGTGCATTAGGGTCGTATTAAAATTTGGTTAAGAAATTTTAACGTTTAGATAGTGAATTAAGGAAAAAGGACTAAATTGAAAATTATGCAAAATTTAGTAAAAATTGAATTATATTGATTTGATAGCCTAACCATTAAATGAAAAGGGTCTTAGGCAATAACTGGTCCATAAGGTTATTGATGGACAATAATAGGCTTTTAAATTGTTGATTTATAAGGTTACAATTAAGGGTAAATTTGTAATTTAGTAAAATAATTAAAGATTAATAAAACAAAAAGAAAATTTGCTATCATCTTTTTCATGTTTCCACCGAAAATCAAAGATAAATTCTCCATTTTTGGAGCTTCAAATTCAGAAAAACATAAAGCCTTGCATGTGAGTGATTTCTTTACTCGTTTCTTGTAATTTTTATGTTTTTGAAATCGTTGCAACTAGGTCCAGCTAGCACGTACCTTCGTTTTTGAATCTGTTAAAAATTTTAGAAGTTTTCATTGATAAATCTTGAATGTTTTTTATGATAACTATGTATTTGAAGCTTTGATTGTGTTACTTGGTGAATTTGTGAAGTGATTTTTGTTAGATTTTGATTTTAGGATTAAATTGTGAAAATGTCAAATTTTAGGGTTTGATAGTGAATTTGATGTTTATTAAGGACTATTTAAGGGCCTAGTATATTCGGCTAAAATGTTGATTTGAGAAAAATGGTTAATTTGATGACTTTCGGGTTAATGGACTAAATTGCAAAAGTTGTAAAAGTTAAGGGTATTTGTGTAATTTCAAAAACTAAAAGGGTATAAAATGTAAATTGAATTGGAATGTGAAAATGTAAGCTAATAATTTAGGAATTTTACATTTTAGATCAAGACTCAGTTGATACTCGTGGAAAAGGAAAAATTATGGAATAGTCCCTAAACTTCTACAACTACTACAATTCAGTCCAGGTAAGTTCGTACAATTTGTAATTTAACATCTATATGAAATTTTTGATGATATAATGTGATATGATAGATATATATTTGATTATAAATGATGTAAAGTTATTTGAGGAAAAATTGTTGAAATTCTATACTTGGATCGGATTGAACGCGAAATAGAGTACAATCGAGATATGGTGTGTTATGGGGGATTGGAATAGAGATTGTTGTGGAGTGATATATATATATATATATATATTTCCCGAGTAGACCGAATTCAGCATTTTTTGCAAACTCTCGTGTTATACTCTATGTTTTGGTGTGTTTCAATTGATATATATATATATATATATGTTTCCCGAGTAGACCGAATTCAGCATTTTTTGCAAACTCTCGTGTTATACTCTATGTTTTGGTGTGTTTCAGTTGGACTAGCTCTTTGGAGCCATTGGTGTGTTATCAGGTGGACTGGCTCTTATGAGCATCTAGTGTGTTTTGGATGGATTAGCTCTTATGATCATCTGGTGTGTTTTGGTTGGAATATCGATGTACTCTTATCCGTAAGTCATTCATCAGATTGTAAATCTCGGTAAGTTAACTTGTTTAGTGATTTTTAATGGTTTTGTCATTTATTTGAGTTCTGAATTGAATTTTACAATTCACCATTGAGATTGTGGATGATAAGGAACACATATGGTTGATTTATTATTATTTGATTTTTTGTACTTACTTCGGTAAGATTTATCATTTTATTACGTCAAACTTACTAAGCTTCAATGAGCTTACTTGTGTTATTTTCTGTTCTTGCAGATACTTTGAAGGTTGGACGATCGGATCGGCATTCAAGTCACACTATCCACTCATTTTCGGTTGTTTTTGGAATGTTCATTTTGGATTATATGGCATGTAATATGCTTGTATGTCATTACTATTGTTTTGATATGTAAAATGTTAAAATATGATCTTAAGTTAAAATAGTCAACTTATATGATATATGTGAATGAGGTATGGTGTTTTTGTGCAAGTTTATGGTAAGTGTGATTGGAATTGTAACACCCCAAACCCGGCCTAGACGTTATGGCCGTATCTTGCAATGTCACACGATAGTGTTTACATTCCATGTTATCATCTTTAGTAAACCTTTGTTAGAACTTAGGAAGTCGTCTTTATTCATTTTAAACACTTGTTTTGGAACATCCCTCGTTGTTGAAGCTTTAATAAAACAGTTTAGGTGATCATGCATTTAGGAAATACTTTAACTTTTTTAAAACCAAATTTCCTACGACCAGCAGGTATAAATCCATAAAGTAAAATAAATAAATAAAAACCCAAATTTAAAACTAAAGTCTTAGAGGGTTCTTAAATTACAACCCAAATAATCAATAATAATCAAATCATAAACTGTAAATTGAAAACCATGGAGTCCAAAAATTACTGTGGTCACAGTTGAGTCCTCTGTCACTGTAACATCCCGAAATTGGGCCTAGTAGAATTGGGCCCAATGGGCCTTGAGCGTAGAAGCGTTTTAAAATTTTGAGAACAAGAGAACGGCATTATTTCAAGTTGGACTTATTAAGAAGGTAATTTTGGAAAGTTACGAGGTTTCTATGAAGTTCCGGGTTCAAGTTGGGCCTTAGTAAAATTTTGTGTTTAAGCCTATTAAGGAGAGATAGTAAGTGGCATCAAGGCTTATGGAAATAAAAGATTAAATTGCTAGCATAAATGAACAATTGGTAAAAGGGTTATGGCGCCACATGTAGTACCTTGAGGGAAGAGGTTCGAATTACTTTGTGTGCAAATTTTGACTTATATTTTTGCACCCTTTCCTTAAGTGTCGGCCAAGAGGCATTCATGGCAAGGTTGACTTCATTATTTTGGTAAGGTGGCTAAAAGAAAAAGGCAAGGTTGAAGTTGGGGAAAGAAATCAAGAGAAAGGGGAAAGTAGGGGGAACAAGTGGCCTTTTCAAGGGAAATGTTATGGAAAGTATGGTTGGCTAATTTTGACCATTTTGATCATGAATGTGGACGGTTTTGGGTGTAAGAGGGGTAGCCGAATTTTTGTTAGTGTTTTGGTAGAAACTTTGGTGCTTGGTTGGTCAAAATTCCTTCTTGCATTTTTATGCCATTTCTCTCAAATTTCTTCTCATCTTTGCCGAAACTTCAAGCCATTAGTGAGCATTTCTTTTCTTCAATTCTTTCTTGTTGCTGTAGGTACCAAATCATTGAGACCAAACTATTTTCATTCATCTTCTCTTGAAAACCAAAATTTGATAAGCACCCCTTCTCAACCTTTCTTTTCTTTTCACGAAATTCTCCAACTCTACTATCTTTTTCCTCTAATCCATACCCTCATAACCGAAACTATTCTTGTTCATTTTCTTCCATAGCTGAAACTCACAATCCACAATCACTCCTTCATAATTTCTTTCTCGTTTGAGGTGACATTCTTTCTTCGATTAAATTGGTAAGTGAATTCTTTTCTATGATCATATTCTTTTCTCTTTAGCCGAATAAGTATTTATCACTATTCGGTTGTAAATCGTGATCGTAACCGAAAATGGTGTTATCCTCCACTTCTTTATATCTTAATCACTCTCTTTTTGTATTGCTTTAAGTGGGAGACCGTGTATTTTTCTAGCCGAAGTCAAACGGTGGAAATTGGATCCAATATCGATAAGGTAAGGGGGTTCATTTTTGGATTTTTCATTATATTTCTATTTGGCTATGTTGCAAATCGGATTGAAGTTTCAACTAATCGACTATATGTTTTAGGGACAAATCACTCGATATATTTCTGCCTTCGGATGTAGTGGTAAGTGATTCAAGTGTAAGTGATACGAAATCTTTTGGAAATCCGAGGCTAACTTTTGGTTGGTATTGTTCTAGGTCATCGACGAGTGGTTCTTTAGGAAATCAAAATCAGGTGTGTAATCCCATACCTTCCGAATACATGTTTGATATTGTGTGTAATCTCACATCTCTCTGAAAGTTTGTATGATATGTTCTGTGATTTGATCAAAATACCGAAGAAAACTGAAAACAGGCATCCGTGATCACTCGGGCGTGCGTATGATCGTAATGGTAATCGTATTTTGTAATAAAACAGTTTCGGTTAGGAGCAGTGACATGTTTTTGAAAAATCACGAAAAATAGGAGAAAAGTAATTACAAAGTGAATAAGATATCAGATTAAACCTTACTGTGTCTATTTTGATATGGAAGAAACGGAGAAGGAAGAGGAATTTTATATTTTTAGATATCTTAATTTTAGTGAGACTGGTTCTGAATGACTTCGTGGTTCCCTGATCTATCTTGAAAAAATCTTATAAAATTTTACAAAGTGAATTAAGGGTTATAATTCATATGTATGGATTCAGTAGTGATCCTATTTTCATTAGAAACAAGTGGGAGCAGTATATGAAAACCTTATAGTGAGATATTTGAAATTAAGGTAAGAGAGGTCAGAATCGTTGGACAGTGAAACAAGGGAAACTTTAAGGAATAAACTGTACTAAATGGTTAAGTCAAAAATTCTGGAAAAATTATCATAAGAAGATATATGAGTCTAGTTTCAAGGAAAATTTATGGATCTAAATTTCGAGTTTCCTAATCCGAGTTATTGTCAGTTTAGTCAATATGACGCAGATGGGCCGTTTCAATTTTCTATGCTCAAATTAGTAGTTAAGTCCGGGGTTGCCGAATTACCAAATAACCCTTGGAGGGTAAATTACCGAAATACCCCTGGGTTACGAGATTACTGAATTACCCTTAGTGGGTAAAATTACCGATTTACCGAAATGTCCTTATGGACCAATTTACCGAAATGTCCTCACGGACCGATTTACCGAAATGCCCCTATGGGTCGAAATTACGAAAATGCCCCTATGGGTTGATTTAATAGAATGCTTTAATGTGCCGAATTGCAAAGTGTTATAATGGGCCGATTTATCGTAACAAATCTCTGGAGTAATAATTGTTGTTTATATTTGTAAATATGATGCCTTACTATGAATGTTGCATTTACATAATTTTGCATGGGATGGGAAACTTGAATGAAGAGAAGTATAAACCGGTGGCATTGCCACAAATTCTGATAACGGCTATGTGCCAACCTAAATATGGCTTTGTGCCATCGTGATTATGGCTTTGTGCTAAACGTATTTACAGGGCTATGTGCCTAACATATGAATTAACGACTGCGTGTGTCGATCATTTTTTTAATTTCGTGTGCCGATTATATTACCGTATATGATTACGGTGGCTCAACCACAAATAGTATAAATGGCGACTTGACTGCAAATTGGAGAGATCGCGGGGGGTGGGTTGACTTGATCCCCACGGGAGAGAGATTGGTTGGTACGGGTGGAGAGTTAGACGGTGGGTAGGATGTGATGGGTTGCATTCATTTCATTTATTTATTATTTGTTTATGGGCTTTGGTCCAAGATGATTGTTATATGGGTTCGGGCCCGGTGGATAACGATAAGGATTTCACACCGAGTTCTTGTAACTCACCCCCTTTTCTCTTAACCCTTGTAGGTAATGCTTGATGATATGGACTTGGGCTATGGATGACTCGAGGAGGCCATACTTGGAAATGGTTTATTTGGACTTTAGACTTCTTTCTCGTTTATTTTATTACTTTACTATTTTGGGTTAAATGTTGTAATAAGGCCTCTGGACTATTTTCATTTTTATTTTTTGGTTGGGATGTTTTTATTATTTTTCGTAAATTGTTTATTTCAAATATGCTTCCGCAAACGAAAAGGTTTTTAAAGATTATTATGTTTTCAAGTAGTTAACAATTGCTTAAGTGTTTTTGGTTTTAACAAAGAGGCTGTATTTCTCAAGCAAGTTTTTAATAATCACAAAGATGGTTTTTACTTCCATGTGACACACTAGATTCGGGCCTAACTTCTAGGCCGGGTTTGGGGTGTTACAGTCGCATCAATCCATCTAAGTTTGGGGATTACCTGTGCCCATTAAACAAAAAGGGTGAGTTTACGTAAACTCAGTGTGTAATCCCGCAGAAATAAACAAACAATCAGTATTCACATTGCACAGTTGAACAGTCTTGGGCCTAAGCCCTTTTCGATGATCGATGTGATTTTGGGCCTTAGCCCATCTCAGTACAGTGTCAAAAATGCAGTAGGGCCTTAGTCTATCACAGTATCAGTAGCAGTAACAGTTATGCAGTTGCAAAATCCTACCCAACCAGCCTATACACACCATCTCTGTCCAACCCTACACTTCATGTGGGGATATAATCAACCCACCCATCCCTACACTCCAAGTAGTACCAATGAATGCGGCTGTCTGATGGTTTGCACTGAGCCACAAGAAATTAGGCTTAAAGCGTTTCAATACACTTCCTCCGAATAACAACCCCCAACCCAATGCAATGAAACACACAATGGATGACATGCTATTATGCAATTTTAGTACATATATTCAGCTCAGATATTAACATGCCCATTACAGATATCATTCAGTCAATTTCACACATTTAGGGGTCTAAGTAGTGCTTACAGACCCTACAGTAGGTTCACAGTCGACTTGGGTGACCCGTGCAACCTCAAAAACATTTCGGTAAAAATAGGCCCACACGCCCATGTGACCTACCCGTGTAGGCCACTCGGCCCAAATTGGCCTTGGCCGTGTGATCCATTTTTTATATGTTTTCACTATTTACTTATATGTTCATTCAAAGCTGTCTACCTAAGTCATTATCACTAAATTATTTATATCTTGAGCTAAAGAATTCCAAATTAAGATCCTCTTGATTTTTTTTGAAACTAGGCTCAAATACCTTTCTACCATAAGATTTTTAAAATTTATAGTTTATCAAATAGGTACAGTAAAATCTTTAAAGTTATCCCTATTCTGCTGTTTGACAGCTTTGACCTTTCCTTACTAAAAATTATTTATCTCTTAGTACGGAATTTATATGATGTTTTTGTTTGTTTCTCTTGAAAATAGACTCATTAAGTATTTAAAAAAATTTAAGCCCCTAATTATATTTTTTAAATTTTTTATGATTTTCCAAAGTCAAAACAGGGGAACCAAAAATCATTCTGACCTTGTCTCACAAAATTTATTATAACTCATGATTTACAATTCCATTACTTACACCGTTTCTTCCATAAAAGACTATACTGAATAAAATTTAATTTCATATTTTATTCAACCTCTAACTCAATTTACACTATTTTTGATGATTTTTCAAAGTTAGACTACTGCTGTTGTCCAAAACTATTTTAGTGCAAAATGTTGATTTCCTAGTTTTTAACCCCCTTATTTTCTTTCTCTACAATTTTTCGCATCATTTTCTCTTATTTCTCTTATTTCTCGACAGCAAGCAATTTTGGCTTTTTGCCGAACCCCGTTTTCTGTGTTTCAGGTAAACATCTAGTATCGTTCTGATGGCTCATCACTCCCGAGCACTTCAAGGCCTAAAATCAAGATACTCAACATCAATTTAATGGATTTACAAGCAAACTGACAACCAAGAATGAACAGAAACCCAACTTACCGCCAACGATAACCCTCCGTTTAACTATTGGTAAGACGAGAACACTGAATTCACCAGTCCGAGCCTCCCCCTATGCCCAAATCGCAAAGAAAAAACATTACCACTTCAGTCGCTAAGAGATTCATGACAGAAACGAAGAGAAACACTTATTGAAACTAAGCGAGCACTAACCGTGTGCGAAAACGAAGGAAAATAAATGGATTAGGGAAAAATCAAGAAGAAGAAAAAGAAGAGAAAGATGGAAAAAATCAAAGAATTTCGACAAGAGGAGAGGGAGAAGAATAGACGGCAGGAATTTTTTTTGGAAAATGGGGCCAAAATTTGGTTATGGGAAAAAAATCCCGATAACCCCAAAAATCCCTTAATCTTCTCCCCTAATTCCCACTTCAAATCCACTACTCAGAATCCCCCTATTACACAAATCTATCCTGAAATTTGAGCAAAAAAAATAATACCTTTGCCTGCGCAGGGATTCGAACACTAGACCTCCACCATAATAACACACCACTTAACCACCAGACCAGCAGGCCCATTCTGATGTAATTTACCCAACATTTAAACTTAAATCCTTTGCACAAGGTTAAGGCTTTATTTATAAAAATACTAAAATTTGCCCAAGTAAGGCTTGAACTTGGGACCTCTCACACACACCCAGAACACATAACCACTGAAGTAGATAGACATTGTGTGTCACACATATACGAAATCAAAAATTAAAATTTCGGGGCGTTACAGGAATGTTGTTGTAACAGTCTGGTTTAGACTCTAATCGGAACAGTGGTTTTGGGACCACAAATCCGAGTCAAAAATTTTTTAATATTATTTTCGGTGCTTGCAATATGTGAATAAGCATGTGTGAAAGTTCCGTGATTTAATTTATTTGATTGTGTGTTTAATTTGATATAAGGATTTAATTGCATAAAATGCAAAATTAGCATGCCATGTGTTAAAAGTACCTATGTGTTATGTCTTTATTAATGTGGTGGCCTTATGAAGTAAATAAACCATTATGTATGATAATGGACATAAATAGCCTTAATGTATATAAGTTTTATAAGTTAATTAAAAGGCTAAACTAGTAAATAATCTATTAATATGTTTATAATAAAACAAATGAAAATACTAGTGGAATGTTCATCCATTCTAGCCAAATTTGAAGAAAAAGAAAAGAAAAGAAACCAAGCTAGGTTTCGGCTCATGTTCATCTTGATTAAGGTATGGATTTGGTTCGGTTTTTGATAATTTCTACATTTTTGTAATCGTTGCTTCGAATACTTCAAAACCCATGTCTTAATTTTGGAATTTGATGATGATTTTGAAATGTGCCATTGATGAATACTTGATTTTTGTGATGTTAGTTGATGAAATATGAAATATATGTGTTGGATTAACATGTTTTGTCTTTAGATTTTTAGTGAATTTGAGTAATTTGGACTAAATTGTGAAAATAATATTTTAAGGGACTAAAATGTGAAATAAATGAAATGTATGGACTTTTATGATCATGATGAAAATTCGGCTAAGCATGGGTACAAGGAAATTATGTGTATTTTGTGATTTTATGAAATAGGGACTTAAATGTCAAAATGTGAAAATGTGAGGGCTAATTTGTAAATTGACCTAAATGTGTGATTTTGGATTGAATTGAATGATTTGGTGAATAAAAGAGTTAAATTTGAATATGTATAGATCAAGAACCAAAGAAAACAGATTTAGATCGAGAAAAGTCGAAAGTGATCGAATAGTCGAATCCGCCCATCTATATCCGTACGAGGTAAGTCTATATACAAATAAATGTATTTAAGTTGAATTATTCATGTTCATTTGATATTGAATTGTGTTGAATGGCTTTGGATGATAAACGTGTGAAATCCAAGAAAGTATCGACAATGTGTCAAAGTTCGAAAAGTCCCGTATGAACCTTAGGAATAGATAGGATTCATATGTCATGACCTAGGGATTCCGTTATGTGATATCATGTAAGACCACGTCTGGGACATTGGCGTCGATTTGAGATTTACGTGTAAGACCATGTCTGGGACATTGGCATCATATTTAATTCGTGTAAGACCCTGTCTGGGACAGTGGCATCGATAATTGATTACATGTAAGACCACGTCTGGGACGTTGGCATTGTATGAGTATTTCGAGTTATCCGAGTATCCTATTTGATTTCGAATGGTTCAACAGGCAATTTCGAGAAATGAAAGACTATGTGAAATGTGTAACCGTTTCAGGTACGTTTGAAGTTTATGCTTTGTTTAAGCATGAAAGGTAAGTATTTGTGAATTTGCAAAAGAGAAATATGTGCATAGATTTAATGAGACAAAATGTGATATATGCATGATTGTGATATGAGAAAAAGAGATACTTTGAGATATGAATTATTGGTAAGAAATGGTTAAACAAATGAGCCAAAGAAGAATTATGAATTTGCAATGGAGAAACATTAATGATCTTGTATTTGATATGATTATGTATGTTATATGTTAAGTTTATTTGTATATGGCTTACTAAGCTTTTGAAAGCTTACTTTGTGTGTATTTGCATTGTTTTATAGATCGTTAAAGCTACGGAAGGCTCGGGGATCATCGAGGATCATCACCACACTACCAAACTCTATTTTGGTACCTTTTGGAATGTGTACATATATAAGTATGGCATGTATAGTCTAGTTGAAATGGTTGATGTTTTGAGTTGTATATAAAAGCTATGTGATATGGCATTAATTGATCTATGTTTTGTGATGCAAAGTAGGTATGTTATAGATGAAAAGATGTCATAATGAATTGGTAAATTTTGTGGATGGATTAAGTTAAGAAATGCTTATGATTAGATTGAGCTAAATGGCACAAAAGTTGGTGTCTTTGATATGTTCTTGAATGGTTAGAAAAGTTGGTCTTATTGGTATGTTTTGGTTGTTTATGGAGGTTAAAATGATGCTAGCATATGCTTGTAGGTATAACCAAAGTGTGGGTGGAAAATTGGCCTTGAAAATGGCCTATATTTGCCCACACGGTTGAGCACACGGGCGTGTGGCTCGACCGTGTCCTTCGTGGTTGCATTTCAAAACAAGTCAGTTTCGACCACGGGTAGGACACACGGGCGTGTGATTGGCCGTGTGGTGCAAGTCAGTGTCGACCATGGGTGAGGCACATGGGCGTGTCTCAGGCCGTGTGGACAAGTCAGTATGTATGCCCTGTTTTGCCACGGCTTAGACACACGGGCGTGTCTGAGGCCGTGTGAGGCACACGGCCTGCCCACACGGGCGTGTGACCTCTATAGCTTTGAAAAATGTTTAAATTTCAGAAAATTTTGTATGTGTTCGGTTTAGTCCCGACCCCTTTCTAATGAATGTTTAAGGTCTCGTTGACCTATTTAAGGGACTCTTTGATTTGAATGATTAAGTTATGTTGTGAAATGTTCGTAAAAGATCCGATTCGTCCGGTAATGCCTTTAACCCTAGACCGGAGATGGTTACGGGTTAGGGGTGTTACAGTTGTGATTGAGGTGCCTATGTTTGTCATATTGGTTAAATGTTAGATGGTTTAATTTAAAATACTTTTAATGATAGTTCTTTTTGTTGTAAAATTGTATTTACTTGTGGTATCAATGAGGATACATTGGTTAGGCATTTAGGATGGTTGATTTAGTATGTTTTTAGCTTGTTTAAGGTCACTTTGAATAAGTATTTTGGTTGGTAAATAGATTACTTAGAGTCCAAGTAAACTTGAATTGGTAAACTTGTTGTTTAAGATTCATTTTGGGTCCACACGGCTTGAGACACAGGCGTGTGACTCAGCTGTGTGAGGCACACGGCTTGACAACACGGCCATGTGTCATTTGATGAGTTGTAACACCCTTAACACAAATCCATCGCCAGAACAGGGTTACAGAGCATTATCGGAGTTTCCAAAACAATTAGACAAAAATTTCATATCATTTAATATTCATATCAGAAATCAATCAAAATCAATCATATTGTCCATTATGTAAGCCTTCGAGGCCCAAAATACACAATAGAAATAAATCAGGACTAAACCGGGCACTCAAAAAAAATTTCAAAGTTTTAGGGGACACGCCTATGTGGCCAGGCCGTGTGTCTCATGCGGTCAAGAGACAGGCCCGTGTCCCAGGCCGTGTGGCATTCGAAATAGGGACGCACAGCCGTGTCCCAACCCGTGTCCAAATTTGGGAGCTTACTGACTTGGGTCACACCGCCAAGCCACATACCCGTGTGAGCATACTAACTTGTATAAATAAGGTGCAGGGGTCACACGGCCAAGCCACACGTCCATGTGCTAGGCCGTCTGAGAAATTTTGAGCATTCTGTTTTGAATTTTTAAAGTTATTGGGGACACACAGCCAAAACACACGCCCATGTGCTAGGCCGTATGTTACACACGGCTGAGACACACGCCCGTGTGGACGAAAATAGGCCATTTCCAAGCCACATTTCTCACCCAAACTTGCCTTCCACGTATATTAACACTTTAACTCATTCATAAGCCAATACAAGACATTTAAATCAAGTCAAAACCAAGTCTTATACATGAAATGTTACCATATATATTAGCTCAAATCAATCATCAATATATCTATATGTTTTTCATCTATCAACCATACCAAACACTCACCT
The DNA here is from genome assembly GCA_025698515.1 of Gossypium sturtianum. Taxonomy (NCBI): domain Eukaryota; kingdom Viridiplantae; phylum Streptophyta; class Magnoliopsida; order Malvales; family Malvaceae; genus Gossypium; species Gossypium sturtianum. Next base: position 139,187,299 of record CM046943.1, read on the forward strand.
CAAACATGATATAGCGTCTTATATACACATCAAAACATGATCATCACAAGCCATTCCAATGGCTAGTTACAACCAAAACATTTACATGCCAACATTGGCTAATTAACCTATACATGCCATTATAACCAAAGCTGATTTACTAAATATACTAATAATGAAACACCCCAAACCCGGCCCACGAGCCTTGACCGGATCTGGTATGTTCCTCAAGTAAAACGGTTCAAAACTTTTTGAGCACTTTAGAAAAATTCGGTTGGTTTTGAAAGAAAATTTTTAATTTGTGTTAGGCTCGAGTTGAAATCAAGTTTATCTATTTGAAATCTAGGTTTTTTTAAAACTATATTACTCCATTTCAAAATTTGTCCTAAATTAAAAAAAAAATCATTTGAGTTCAATTAAATAAAATCGTATCAAAATAAAATAACTTAAAAGACATGCATCAACAGCTTTAATATCGGTGGCCTTATTACAAACGAAAACAATACCCAAAATAACTCCAAAAATATAAAATATAAAAATCCCAAAATTAAATAAAACTTCAAGTCGAGCATGGCCACCACTAAACTCCCCACCGACCCTGGTCCATCACCGATCGTCACACGAAAGAAAATGTTCCCCAACGGGTGAGTCAAATAGACTCAATGTGTAACCAACACTAGACCTCAATAATTCAAGCATATCATATTAATTCATAAATATATATAATGATAAAAGTAGTGATGCAAACCCAACCCAATCCTAGATACCATCCGCTACACATCACCCGTACCAACCCTCGCACACCGTGGGGACTACTAAGTCAACCCTCCATCCGCTACACATCATCGAAGGCGATCAGTAGACGACATGCTCATCGCCTTATAAATTCGTGGCATAGCCACCAGATAATTATTATGTGACCGAAGTCACCACATTCAGATAATGTGACCGAGGTCACCACATTCACTTCCCTTTCATAATCACCCATATGCCCATGTCATACATATCATGCAAAAATCATGCCTTATTTCACATTCTTATCATGTTCACATATGCCATATCAGTTCATTTCATACTCATAGTAGGAGTAGGAAAACGTACCTGGGTACTTTGTACCATTGCATGGTACTTTAACCACATTCACATTATTATAAGCATACATATTAATTTAAGCCGTAATCTAATAGAGTTTAGTGTGGGGTACACACCTGATAATGTTGATTACGATACTACCGATACCAACGCTCTCGCTAGCAAAAATTAACAATGAAATGCTTATCCCTATCAAACTGCCCTTAAAAGATCATAATCAAAATCGGTCAACCTTAATAGACAAAATGGCCTTTGGCCAATATTAAAACCTCCTTACCTTGATTGTCTAGATCCCAAAATATCACTTGTCCTTGTAGATGTCGAAATCCCTACATGATCTATGTTAGATTCGATTTCTAACATAATGAACTAAAATACATGGCCTTCTACTAAGATTACACTTGCTTACCTTGGATATTTATATCTCGAATGATCTCCCCTAAACGTCGGCTATAAAAGAATCCCAAAAATCCCCTTCAAAGCCCTATCGATTTCACCCTTGCAAGGAAACACAGAGATATTCGACTACTTGGAGAGTGATGGACTTTGAAGGAAAAATAGATGAAGAAATCGGCTAGATGATGATGTGCTTGGCTTTGACGAATAGTGAAAAGAAGAAGTGAAGGAAAAGAGAGTTACGGCTATGGTGTTTTGGTTTTAGGGGATTTGCAAAAAGAAAGAAAAGAGAGAATGATGGCTATAAGTTTCGGCCAAGGTTAACCAAAAGAGAAAGAAAGTTGATCACCAAAGAATTTCGGCCTAGACAAGGTAAATGAGAAGAGAAAAGGAGAAAAGAAAGGGATGAAAAATAATGACCTTAGTGCTATGGTGATTTCGGCAATGGGGAAAAGAAACTTGAGAGAATAGGCAAATTAAACCAAAATGGTCAAAATGGAATGGCCAGTAGAAAAGAGAAAATAAAATAAAAAAATAAAAGATGCTTACCTAATGCTAAAAATGCATTCGGCTAGGAGAGGGAAGGTGAAGAGAAAGAAAATATTTGCTTTAGAGAAAACACAAAATAACCCAATTGTCAAAATGACCAACTAGCTACCGATCTACCAAAACCTTCAACAAAATTCGGTCACCCCCCCTAGGCCCCAAAATCGTCCAAATACATGGACTCCAAAGTCAAAATTTTTCTACACAAAACTTTCCATAGCAAATCACCTTACATTATGCCTTGTGTTCCCTCATCATTCCTTAATCAAAATGATTCCTTTCCCCAAATTCAAGCTTACCTAAATTATTAATCATCTTGCCATAAAAATTTAAAGTCCAACTTACCAAATATAAAGCTTAACCGACACTTGATGTAAAGATGCAGAAAAAATAAAGTCTCCAAAATGCACTCCATGTTATTCGAACCACTCCCCTCAAGCAACCATTCATGCGCCATTTCCACCATGCCACTAACTCCTCATGTGCTAATTTTAGGCACTTAAATTAACTTAAGCATCATAATCACTTGATCCACTTCACTAAATTCTTCATACTAACAATTATTCTAGCTTCGAATAATTCTAAGCCTTCACAAGATTATATTAGGCACACAATAAAATCATATCCAAGCTATCACAAGCAACAAGATGATACTCAAATTTTAGGATGTTACAACTCTACCCTCCTAAAAAAAAATTCGTCCTCGAAATTACCTGGCTAGAACAAATGAGGGTATTATTGTTGCATTGCCTCTTCCGACTCCCACGAAGCCTCTTCCGATCCATGATTACGCCATAACACTTTGACCAGAGGAACTGATTTCCTCCGCAACACTTTCACATCCCGTTCCAGAATCTGAATCGGTTCTTCCTCGTAGGACAAATCTGGTCGTAGTTCCACTTCCTCAACTGATACTACATGAGATGGATCCGACCGGTAACATCGTAGCATCGAAACATGGAACACATCGTGCAATTGCTTCAACTCCGAAGGCAACTCTAACTGATATGCCACTGGTCCAACCCGCTTCAAAACCCGATAAGGTCCTATAAACCTGGGACTTAACTTTCCCTTGCGACCAAATCTCATCACCTTCTTCCAAGGTGAAACCTTTAGGAACACTTGATCCCCCACAGCAAATTCTATATCCTTCCGCTTAAGGTCTGCGTACGACTTTTGCCTGTCAGATGCCTCCTTTAACCGAGCCCGAATTACCTTAACCTTTTCTTCGGATTCAGCCACCATCTCAGGACCCAAAACTTGACGTTCCCCCAATTCTGTCCAACACGTAGGAGTGCGACACTTCCGTCCATATAGTGCTTCGTACGGTGCCATCCGAATACTCGCTTGGTAACTGTTGTTGTAAGCAAATTCCGCTAAAGGCAAAAATTCTTCCCAGCTTCCTCTGAAGTCTATCACACAGCCCCTCAACATATCCTCTAACACTTGGATTACTCGCTCAGACTGGCCATCCGACTGTGGATGAAATGCCGTAGTGAAATCCAATTTAGTGCCTAACGCCTGATGTAGCGCTTTCCAAAACCGAGAAGTAAACCTTGGGTCCCTATCCGAAATGATAGATACCGGCACTCCATGCAACCTTACAATTTCCGCCACATATAATTTTGCCAACTTCTGCAAGGAATAGTCGACTCTTACCGGAATAAAATGTGCGGACTTGGTCAAACGGTCCACTATTACCCATACCGAGTCCTTCTTGGTAGGCGTAAGGGAAGCCCACTAACGAAGTCCATGGTAATTCTCTCCCACTTCCATCGTGGAATCTTGATTGGCCAAAGTAACCTCGACGGAACTCGATGTTCAACCTTAACTTGTCGACATGTCAAACACTTGCCAACAAATTCTCAGAATCTTCCCGCTTTAGACCATGCCACCAAAACTGCTCCCTTAGGTCTCTGACAACTTAGTCCTCGGGATGCATAGCATAAGGGCTACTATGCGACTCAAGAATCTTCTCGCCTAAGTTCCTCACTCTTCTAAGATACGGACCTTTCCCTTGAAACACAATATTCCATCACCGGACATACTGTAATTTCTCTAGACCACCATTCTCGCACTTGCCGCATCTTAGCACTTAAATCCTCATCTGCCAACTGACCCTCTTTTACCTCATTTAACCATGTCGACTTGACTTGCAACTCTGCTAGCAGACTTCCATCGTCATACAAACTTAGATGTGCAAACATCGCCCTTAGATCTGACACCACTTTTCGACTTAGGGCATCCGCCACTATATTCGCCTTGCCCGGGTGATACTCTATGGAACAATCATAGTCCTTTAGTAACTCCACCCACCTTCGTTGTCTCAAGTTTAACTCCTTCTGAGTCAACAGGTACTTAAGGCTCTTATGGTCAGTGTAGATCACTGACTTTTCTCCATAGAGATAGTGCCTCCATACTTTAAGAGCAAAGACCACTGCCGCCAATTCCAAGTCATGTGTCGGATAGTTAACCTCATGAGGCCTCAATTGCCGAGACACATAAGCAACAACCTTTCCATCTTGCATTAACACGCATCCCAATCCTATATGAGAAGCGTCACAATACACCACAAAATCCTTCCCTGCCTCAGGCTGAATCAAAACTGGAGCTTCAGTCAACACTTCCTTAAGCTTCTCAAAGCTCTTTTGTTGCTTATCCGTCCATACGAAAGGTACTTCCTTCCTTAGTAACTTTGTCAAAGGTGCGATCGATGAGAACCCTTCTACAAACCTTCATTGTAGCTCGCCAATCCCAAGAAGCTACGAAATCTCAGCCACAGACTTAGGAGGTTTCCAATCTAGCACTGCTTCAATCTTCCTAGGATCCACCCTTATTCCTTCAGCAGACACCACATGTCCTAAGAATGCAACTTCCTTAAGCCAAAATTCACACTTGCTAAATTTGGCATAGAAGTCATTTCTCCTCAACACTTGCAACACAACTCGGAGATGCTCATCATGTTCCTCCTCCGTCTTGGAATACACTAGGATGTCGTCGATGAACACAACGACGAACCGATCCAAGTAGGACTGAAAAACCCGGTTCATCATATCCATGAACGCGGCTGGGGCGTTCGTCAACCCAAACGGCATTACTAAGAACTCGTAGTGCCCATATCTTGTTCGGAAAGCCGTCTTATGGATATATGCCTCCTTCACCTTAAGCTGATGATATCCCGACCGTAGATCTATCTTCAAAATATCTGCCGCCCCTTCACCGATCGAACAAGTCATCTATCCTTGGCAAAGGATACTTGTTTTTAATGGTCAGCTTATTCAACTAACGATAATCTATGCACATACACATAGTTCCGTCCTTCTTCTTCACAAACAGGACCGGTGCTCCCCACGGAGACACACTGGGTCGAATAAATCCACGATCAAGCAACTCCCGAATCCGAGCCTTGAGCTCAACCAACTCCTTTGGTGCCATTCGGTGGGGCAATTGACACAGAGTCGCTGTTTACGGTAGCAAGTCAATTCCGATTCCACTTCCCTATCCGGGTATTCTGGGTAATTCCTCCTAAACACATCTTCAAAATCCCTTACAGCTCTAACTCCACTAACACCTTCTTCCTTTGCATCCAACGCACTAATGAAAGTCAAGAAAGCCTTGAACCCTTTCTCAACCATCTTCACACTTTAAGTGCTGAAACTACGTTAGACAAGTAGTTTCTCCTTTCTCCTATGATGACTATCACTTCGTCCTCTGGGGTCCTTAACTCCATTCGCTAAGCCGCACAACCCAACACACTTGATGTCCCACTAGCCAATCCATACCAAGTATAAGATCGAATTCCCCAAAGGGTAGTTCCATTAAGTCACAGGAAAAAGTTCACTCCTCAATCTCGAGAGGTACACTCTGAAAGATTTTATTCACCACTACGCTTTGGCCTAGAGGGCTTACTACGATCATCTCCCTATCGTAAAGTTCAGAGGCTATGTCTAGAGTTTCAACTACTCTACATGCAACATAAGAATGGGTCGAGCCCACATCAATCGAGCAACATAATGTTTACCAAAAAATAAAGAACGTATCTGGTTATAACGTCCGGTGCGTTTCCATCCTCCCTTCGACGAACCAGCGTATACTAGACCCGGTGTCTTGCCTCAAGATATTACTCGCACCTCACCCCGGTGTTCCTCGTCCTCTGCCAAAGACCGTTACCTCTACCATTCGACCACGACCTCGGCCGAGGTCATTTGTCCACCTCTACCGCTTTGATTAATATTCTCGCCCGTTAGGCGCTCCCGCTCATCTTAATGGGACAGTCCTTAATCATATGGTCCTTAGACCCACACTTAAAGCATTCGCCCGTCTTCTTCCAACACTTTCCTAAATGCATCTTCCCACACTGATAACATGTACGATACTGCCCTCCTGTACCAGCTTGCTGACCACGCGGGCCCTCAGCTCTAGGCCTCTTTTGAACATTTCCTGACGATGCTGACGATCCAAAACCTCTTTTCTGCTTATTTGGATCCGAGTTCCGCCTTACAGTGTTCTTGATTCCTTCGGCCACCTTAGCCTTCTCTACCAACGCGGCAAACTCACGTTCTTGATGTGGGGCTATCAGTAACCTCAGCTCATCCCTTAGTCCGTCTTCAAACCGGACACACTGCTCATGCTCAGAGCCACCACTCCTCGAGCATACCGGCTCAACCTCGGGAATTCGACCCGTACTCGCCACGGACTTGTTCCCTTGAACCACCCTAGAAAAGCCTTTCTCTGCTTCATCGGTATAATGTGTGCCGACATACTTTTTCGTCGATACGCCCTTCACGTACTCCTGTGTCGATCCTCACCGTGGCGCCATCTCGAATCGTTAACCACCACCGATATGCCTCATCGCGTAATAGCGCCACCATTCCTTTCAACTTCTCCTCGGGGTCAAGTTGAGCTCATCCATAATTCGCTCTGCGTGGCCTCCAACCAATACTCACCAGCATTGGGTGCCACACCGTATATCGCCACGAATACCTCACTCCGTTGGCTCTCGAGTCGCTTCGCATGCACTTCGAGTTCCCATATTTCCACCGCTCCAGCCACCATTTCCGAACTCGCGCGGACGACTGCGATACAAAGATCATCCCCGTCTGATCTTGCTGTTCCGCACCAACAACAGGCGGTGGTGGTGGCGGTGGTACCTCATTTTCAGAACCTTGACCCGACCTAATGGGTTCCGACACGGTCATTCGGCCTCGACCGCGTCCTCGTACGTTACGACCACGTCCCCTAGAGCTCATTTCTACTATCGTGCTTTAATCTGATTAAGAAATTTTATGAATTAGTCATTGTTTCACTGATTATTCGCGAAGAATTTTTTTGAATAGAAGTTCAATAGTGGTTCTTTCGATCAATCAAAGTTTCAATTCTTCTATCCTTATTCAGAGGAACAAATTCATTCAATATTCCTACCACACACATTCATTATTTAAACATTTTCAGTCTATTCCTATCCCAGGGGTATTTTCGTCATTTGTCCTACAGGGTATTTTGGTAATAAACCGAGGTCAAGTTGAAAATCTTAATAAATCAAGGGTATTTTCTAAAATTTTCAAAACTTGGAGTTCTTTTTGAGAATTTGTTTTCCAAATCGGTGTTGTTGCAGGAATTTTGAAAATCGGGGGTCATTTTGGTAATTTTGTAAAACAAGGGTAATTTCATAAAATTTCCAAATTGAAGTATTTTAATATTTTGCAAAAATAGAGTTTTTGAACATTTTATAAAGTAAGGAAATTTTAATGAAACTGTGAGTAGTATGGACATTTTATAAACTAAGGGCATTTTTGTAATTTTATAGCCAAGGGTATTTTAGTAATTTGTAAATCGGAAATATTTTGGAAAAATTTTCAAGCTAAATTCTGCTACCATTTAAAAGGGTAATTTGGTGATTTAAAACCGAAGTTTTTATGAAAATACAGTTAATCCCTTTCGGGTTTTAGTTATTGAGTTTAGCCTATGACTGAGTCCTCTTGGTTAGGGTGAACCGAAGCTACGCACCAGGTAGGATTCCAGCGAAGAGGAGGTGAGTCACGAGGACTGCTTAAGTACCAAGCTCTTCCGGATCCAATCCTAGACATGCGCACAAAGGTTGCCACACCCTAACTCGGCGACTTATTCACCGGTTTTGTTTAATTAGGCACTTAAGTCTTATGTGATTGTTGGGGTAAACTAGCCCTAGGGTTTAAGTACCTATCATGCTATTCTACGTTCCATTTCTACCCTTCTACAGTTCATGCTATAAATCACCCAAATGAAATAGAGGTACTTACCTGGTGGACTTCGGGTCGGAGACTTGGGTGCCATGCCTGAAAACCTGCTCTTTTCAGAAAAGTTTTTCTCAAGACTTGTTTGGGCCTTATTTTAAAAACATTGTGAGCTTTATACCCAAGGCCGAGAGTTTAAACCTTGCTCTGATACCAAACTGAAACACCCCAAACCCGGCCCACGAGCCTTGACCAGATCTGGTATGTTCCTCAAGTAAAACGGTTCAAAACTTTTTGAGCACTTTAGAAAAATTCTGTTGGTTTTGAAATAAAATTTTTAATTTGTGTTAGGCTCGAGTTGAAATCAAGTTTATCTATTTGAAATCTAGGTTTTTTTAAAACTATATTACTCCATTTCAAAACTTGTCCTAAATTAAAAAAATTCATTTGAGTTCAATTAAATAAAATCGTATCAAAATAAAATAACTTAAAAGACATGCATCAACAGTTTAATATCGGTGGCCTTATTACAAACGAAAACAATACCCAAAATAACTCCAAAAATATAAAATATAAAAATCCCAAAATTAAATAAAACTTCAAGTCGAGCATGGTCACCACTAAACTCCCGCCGACCCGGTCCATCACCGATCACACTGAAGAAAATGTTCCCAATCGGGGTGAGTCAAATGACTCAATGTGTAACCAACACTAGACCTCAATAATTCAGGCATATCATATTAATTCATAAATATATATAACAGATAAAAGTAGTGATGCAAACCCGAACCCAATCCTAGATACCATCCGCTACACATCACCCGTACTCAACCTTTGCACACCGTGGGGACTACTAAGTCAACCTCCATCCGCTACACATCATCGAGCGGCGCATTTGCAGCGACATGCTCATCGCCTCTTATAAATTCGTGGCATAGCCACCAGATAATTATTATGTGACCGAAGTCACCACATTCAGATAATGTGACCGAGGTCACCACATTCACTTCCCCTTTCATAATCACCCATATGCCCATGTCATACATATCATGCAAAAATCATGCCTTATTTCACATTCTTATCATGTTCACATATGCCATATCAGTTCATTTCATACTCATAGTAGGAGTAGGAAAACGTACCTGGGTACTTTGTACCATTGCATGGTGCTTTAACCACATTCACATTATTATAAGCATACATATAAATTTAAGCCGTAATCTAATAGAGTTTAGTGTGGGGTACACACCTGATAATGTTGATTACGATACTACCGATACCAATGCTCTCGCTAGCAAAAATTAACAATGAAATGCTTATCCCTATCAAACTGCCCCTAAAAGATCATAATCAAAATCGGTCAACCTTAATAGACAAAATGGCCTTTGGCCGAATATTAAAACCTCCTTACCTTGATTGTCTAGATCCCAAAAATATCACTTGTCCTTGTAGATGTCGAAACCCCTACATGATCTATGTTAGATTCGATTTCTAACATAATGAACCAAAATACATGGCCTTCGGCCTAAGATTACACTTGCTTACCTTGGATATTTATATCTCGAATGATCTCCCCCTAAACGTCGGCTATAAAAGAATCCCAAAAAATCCCCCCTTCAAAGCCCTATCGATGTCACCCTTGCAAGGAAACACAGAGATATTCGACTACTTGGAGAGTGATGAACTTTGAAGGAAAAATAGATGAAGAAATCGGCTAGATGATGATGTGCTTCGGCTTTGACGAATAGTGAAAAGAAGAAGTGAAGGAAAAGAGAGTTACGGCTATGGTGTTTTGGTTTTAGGGGATTTGCGAAAAGAAAGAAAAGAGAGAATGATGGCTATAAGTTTCGGCCAAGGTTAACCAAAAGAGAAAGAAAGTTGATCACCAAAGAATTTCGGCCTAGACAAGGTAAATGAGAAGAGAAAAGGAGAAAAGAAAGGGATGAAAAATAATGACCTTAATGCTATGGTGATTTCGGCAATGGGGAAAAGAAACTTGAGAGAATAGGCAAATTAAACCAAAATGGTCAAAATGGAATGGCCAATAGAAAAGAGAAAATAAAATAAAAAAATAAAAGATGCTTACCTAATGCTAAAAATGCATTCGGCTAGGAGAGGGAAGGTGAAGAGAAAGAAAATATTTGCTTTAGAGAAAACACAAAATAACCCAATTGTCAAAATGACCAACTAGCTACCGATCTACCAAAACCTTCAACAAAATTCGGTCACCCCCCCTAGGCCCCAAAATCGTCCAAATACATGGACTCCAAAGTCAAAATTTTTCCACACAAAACTTTCCATAGCAAATCACCTTACATTATGCCTTGTGTTCCCTCATCATTCCTTAATCAAAATGATTCCTTTCCCCAAATTCAAGCTTACCTAAATTATTAATCATCTTGCCATAAAAATTTAAAGTCCAACTTACCAAATATAAAGCTTGACCGACACTTGATGTAAAGATGCAGAAAAAAAAAAGTCTCCAAAATGCACTCCATGTTATTCAACCACTCCTCAAGCAACCATTCATGCGCCATTTCCACCATGCCACTAACTCCTCATGTGCTAATTTTAGGCACTTAAATTAACTTAAGCATCATAATCACTTGATCCACTTCACTAAATTCTTCATACTAACAATTATTCTAGCTTCGAATAATTCTAAGCCTTCACAAGATTATATTAGGCACACAATAAAATCATATCCAAGCTATCACAAGCAACAAGATGATGCTCAAATTTTAGGATGTTACAAATAAAGGCCAATAGATAGTGTGATGTGGCTCCGACCAGCTTCCAACCTTAACGAGCTTCTGAGTTACTATAAAACAGAGGAAATAAAATAGAGTAAACATTTAATGCTTAGTAAGTTCGTATAACATGGAATTTAACTTACCATTATTTCACATATAAGGTAAGCATACAAAACATATTCCAACAACTTAGCCAAGAGCCTAAGCACATATCATTAACATGTTAGCCAAGTAATCACATATAATAATCCATAATGATGGATAAATAAGTTCACCAAAAATTCTCATGCATGTATCACTCATCTCATAATTTCCATATATCATGTACTATCATTTCCATGTAATTTCATGTACATTCAAGTAACAATTTGTATCAGATTCACATTTTTTTATATCAGAACATTGCCCGTTGAATCATTTAAATTATCGATGGATACACGGGTAGTACACACTAAGTGTACAAAACTGTAATCTGTCATTTCATATAATATCCGTCAATTCATATTCAAGAATGCTCATGTGAGCATATAAACGGGTAGCTCTTTCGAGCCATATAACATGAAGCTCATGTGAGCCATGTAACGGGAAGCTCATAAGAGCCATATTCAGGAAGCTCATGAAAGAGCCTTTAATCGGGAAGCTCCGGAGAGCCAATTACCAGGACGCTCATAAGAGCTGTGATGTGTCTGCAACATATGTAGGATCACAACCAAATCAGGATGCTCATAAGAGCCATTAACAGGAAGCTCATGAGAGCTATGGTGTGTCCGCAACACATGCAGGACCACAACCAATTCGGGAACCTTGTATTCCATCGAATTTTATTTGTTCAAACGGGACTTAATACTTGTCGGGCATTGGCAGATATGTGATTGATTTTCGTACATAACAATTACACAATTCACATACACAAAATTCAATTCAAATATATAAATATACAATTTAGTTACGCGAACTTACCTTGACAATGTTCGTGTACACAAAAGCTACTAATCCATTACTTTCTCTTTTCCACGATCTAACTCCGTATTTGGTCTATCCAGATCCAATTAAGCCAAATAAGCTTGCTCAAAACTTCATAACCATGGCTAGGGTTTCCATGTCTTATTTTTAGGAAAGATGATATAAAATGATGATATTTTCTTATTTAATTAATTTTTCATCTTTTATTCATTTACTTTCCAATTTAGTCCTTTTCTTTAATAAATTTTCCAATGATGACTAATCATACTTATCTACTAACTCCACTAATTGGTCTATTTGCCATATAAGGACCTCCAATTTTGAATTCCATAGCTATTTGATCCCTTTAGCTACTAGAATTCAACTTTTGCACTTTATGCAATTTGGTCCTTTTTATCAGATTAAACATGAAATTAGTAAAATTTCTTAACGAAATTTTCTTACAATATTGCTACCATTATGCAAACCATAAAATAATATCAAAATAAATTTTCTTTCGGACTTGGATTTGTGGTCCCGAAACCACTGTTTCGATTTCACTGAAAATGGGATGTTACATGAGTTCTTTAGGGTGCAAGTCAGTGAGTTACACGGCCTAACACACGGCCTGGCAAACGGGTGTGTTACATAACCGTGTGACCCTACTCAATAAGTTACACGGGTGAGGACACGGGCTGGGACACGGCTATGTGTCCCTAGTTTGATTGTTACACGGCCTGAGACATGGTGTGTCTCAGCCGTGTGAGGCACACAGCCGTGTGACCCCTGTTTCGCAAATTTTGCATCTTTTTCCTAAACTTTCTAAACTATTTCAAATTGGTCCCAAATTGTTTCTTGGTTATTTTTAAAGTCTCGAGGGCTCGACTTAGGGACGTTTTGCATGAGTATGAAAGGTTTATGATATGATTATTATACTGATTGATAAAATGTTCATATGTTTTTTATTGTTCTATAATACTCCATAACCCTAATCCGGCGACGGAGACGAGTTCGGGGTGTTATAATAAAATGCCATTTGATACCAAGAATTTGAGAGTATATGCTTTGAAGGATGATGACGAAAGAATGATGAGGCCTTGATTATGACCTTTGTTGGAATTTGCCTTTTATTTTGGGGATGACAACCATAAATCTACCATAGAGGACATTGCGTTGTTATCTAATTGAACCACATTCCCAATTGAATCATTCTTATATGCCCTCAATATGATATTTCTTTAATGAGATATTGTTTCTACATCTTATAATCATATTGAGTTTTGATTCAAATTAGGTTAATCTCTTAAACGAAAGATAAGTTGGTAAAAGTATCATGAATGCTTCTTTATTAAGACTTAGATTGCGGTTTGCCCCTTTATTAAAAAAATGGATAAATTAATTCCTATATATTAGATCAAAGATTAATTTGGTAATTCTATTAAAAATTTCATCTAATTCTATTGTTGAAATTTGGTTCATGTGCATTAGTATGAGGTACAAGTAGCATGCCACATGCATTCTGGTTATTCTATTAACTACGCCAGTTTTTAACAATAAATATAAATGGAATTTTTAGCAAAAATGATCAATTTACACTTTGATCTAATATATTAAAACTAATTTATCCATTTTTTAAGTTAAGAGAACAAAATCGCCCTCCAAATAAGTTCTATCATAAATATTTTTCATCCACAAGATCCAAATTTAAAACTTAAAAATGTTTAACTTTTTAACCCTTAACCTAGAAGTAGAAGTATTCATGAGTTAGATTGGGTCAGATTTGGGACGGCCCTAAACATAATATTAATATATTTTATGTTTGTCCAAGTCTAATCCGACTAGAAATATGGGTTGGACAAATAACCTAGCCCATGAATAGAACTACCTAGAAGTATTGATGCCCATGTGCTACTCTTTGTTATTTATATGGTTTTATCAAATGAAAAATATCTTCCACAGTTGTTGAGCAACGGTTGCACTTATGTTATATGCCAAGCATTGTGGGAGCCACTAGGATACATAAAATTCAAATATCATATCATCATAGAAAATCACCCAAAATTTTTATGTAAAATTCTAACAACGCATACAAAATTTTATAATACTATTAAAACACCACTAAGTTAACAATTTATTTAACATAAAAATAATATATTTCGACCCTATCTTAATTCTATTATTAACAATTTTAAACACTTTAAAAATGATGTTACTTGAAATATTTGAGAAGATGAAAATCTAATGAAGACACGAAATGAATTTAGAGAGAAAACTATTTTGTAATCAATTTAGGAATTGAGATAGAAAAATGAGAGGAAATGAATTTTGAGAATGAAAATTAAATTTAGTATTGATGGAATAGAATGAGAAAACATTGAATTTGGTTTGGAAATACATAGGGGATTTTAGGGACTTTGGGAAAATTTTTCTTTTTTTCTTTCACTGAAATTAAATATTTTCATTTAAAATTTATTTAATCATTAGGTCAACCGTTAAAAAATTCAACAGCCCTGATTTTTTTAATTGTTTGCATTGAATTTTTTTTTTAAATCTATCGGGTAAAAGCGCACTTTACTGGATATGCTTTTAGTGAAAACGTGTTCAGTAGGGTGCCCTTTCACCCACGTGGTACCACGTCTCAGTAAACCAAATACTCAAATTTCTAGAGAAAAAAACACCATTACCAATTACTCAATTCTTAAAACAATGTAAAAACTGTAAAAAAAAAAATGGTTAATGAAAATTTGTAAAAATCAGAAAAATTATAATTTTTTTTTTTGTATTATAAATTTCAAAATTTTTAATTAACAATTTTTTAAGAATTTTTACAAAGTTGGGTTCCCAATAATATTCTCTAACAACTACCAAAACTATCAACTATATATGATACATAACAAAGTATCCCTTAAATCACAATATATCTCATATATAACAACATTCTCAAACAACTACCAAAACCAAACTATATACTCAAATTCCTATTGAAAAACACAATTTTATAACTAAATACTCAAAGTCCTATTGGAAACCCAACTTTATAAAAATTTAAAATAAAATGTAAAAAAATTATTAATTAAAAATTGTAAAATTTATAATGCCAAAAAAAAAAATTTATAATTTTTATGATTTTTAATTAACAATTTTTACAAAATTTTAAGAATTTTTAAAAATTAGGTTTGTATTTAGTTAGAAAATTGTGTTTTTATTAGGAATTTGAGTAAATAGTTTATGGTGTTTGTAGTTTAGAAGCTTATAAGAATAACCCATTAAAAATTTTTTGTTTTATGAAAGCTTATGAAAAATTTATATTAAAAAGTTCATCCAAGAATTTTTCTGACTTTGAGTTAAATTAAGCATGACGAAGATGAGGAGAGGAGAGAGAACGGGAAGGAAAAAATAATAAAGAATGAAAGAATAAAGAAATAAATAATTAAAAAAAAATTAAGTGCGAAATAGATGAGTTTAATAGTAGAATGATTTGTTTGGTTAATTCTTTTAACATTAATGACCAACTTGACAAAATAAAAAATATGTAGTAGTCAAAACAAAAATGATCCTATTTAGTTTATTAAAAAAAAAAATCACTTCCCAAAATTTGGAATTTCGAGGTGGCTAAACGTAAATACAACTGTCATTATTTAACCAAAGCTATATTGTTGAGTTGCCAACCTAATTTAAGAGAAATAACTCAATATTTCAATTTAAACAACGAAGTACACTCTTGGCTGAATAACAACACACTTGTCTTTTCAATATGCTCCCACCTCAAGGTAAAAATTAAAGGGAACATTATTCAAACACGAATTAAAAAAAAAAAAAAGCAACAATTCCAATTTGGAATGTGATTTTACAATCTTTTCACTGCCATGTGAAATACATATATTTTAATTATTTAACACATGGTGATAAGTGATTATAGAAATGACAAAATTCGAACCGTTCAATAGATTTTGTACTCAAAATTAAACTATTTACTTAAATTCTTAATGAAAAATACAATTTTATAACCAAATACTCAAAGTCCTATTGGAAATCTAATTTTGTAAAAAAATTAAAAAAATGTAAAAAATTATTAATTAAAAATTGTAAAATTTATAATGCCAAAAAAATAATTTTATAATTTTTATGATTTTTAATTAAAATTTTTACAAACTTTTAAGAAGTTTTACAAAATTAGGTTTCTAATATACCTTTGAGTATTTGGTTAGAAATTTGTGTTTTTATTAGGAATTTGAGTAAATAGTTTATGGTATTTGTAGTTGTAGTTGTAGTTGTAGTTGTTAGAAGCTTATTAGAATTTATGAAAGCTCATGGAAAATTTATATTAAGAAGCTCATTCAAGAATTTCTCGACTTTGGGTTAAGTTAAACACGAAGAAGATGAGGATAGGAGAGAGAATGAAATGGAAAAAAAATAAAGAATGAAAGAATAAAGAAAAAAATAATTAAAAAAATTAACTGCGAAATAGATGAGTTTAATAGTAGAATGATTTGTTTGGTTAATTCTTTTAATATTAATGACCAACTTGACAAAATAAAAAATATTTAGAGTAGTCAAAATAAAAATGACCCTAGTTTATTCAGAAAAACAAATCGCTTCCCAAAATTTGGAATTTCAAGGTGGCTAAATGTAAATACAAAGTTTTTGGGTTCTCCCAATTGTCGTTATTTACCCAAAGCTATCTTGTTGAGTTGCCAACCTATTCTAAGAGAAACAACCCAATATTTTAATTTAAACAACGAAGTACACTGTCAGCTGAATAACAACACACTTATCTTTTCAATATGCTCCTACCTCAAGGTAAAAATTAAAGGGAACATTATTCAAACAGGAACTGAAAAAAAAAAAAAAAGGATGTAACAACTCTAATTTTGAATGTGATTTCACAATCTTTTCACTGCCATGTGAAATACATATATTTTAACTATTTAACACATAGTGATAAATGATTATAAAGATAGTAAAATTCGAACCGTTCAGTGGATTTTATACTGATCCACCTCGAATAGAGTAGATTAGTTTTTGAAAAGTAGATAGGTTTAGTAAAATTGACCCGCCTCACTCCATTATCATTTCTAAGTGATACGGAATGGGAATAATGTGGAGCTCGTTTTTTCTTCTAACAGAAGCACCAAAAGCCTCAGTCATGTCTAGATCCTCATTTTTCATTCCATTAGGGAGTTTCCAATCAAATTGGGATAGTAATTTTGCAAGGGAAAGCTCGACAACAGCCATACCATATGACATGCCAGGACATATCCTCCTTCCAGCACCAAATGGAATAAACTCGAAGTTAGTCCCTTTATAGTCAACTGAACCATCGATGAATCTCTCTGGCTAGAACCTCTCGGCTTCATTCCAGTGGCTGGAATCTCTTCCAATTGCCCATGCATTAACAATCACTCTGGTCTTGGCTGGTATCTCATATCCATTAATCTCACATCTCTCACTATTTTCTCTTGGAATTAGCAAAGGTAGAGGAGGGTGTAATCTTAAGAGTTTCCTTTATAACCAACTTCAAGTACTTCAGTTCATGAAGGTTTGACTCATTAACATCCCCTGTTTTATCATAGAGTTCCCTCACCTCGGCTTGTGCTTTTCCAAGGATCTTAGGATTTTTCATCATTTCCGACATTGCCCATTCTGCTAGAGTTGAAGATGTCTCAGTTCCACCCATGAGAATGTCCTGACATGAATTTCTACTTAGTTACGGTACAAAAAATCTTTTTACAGTTTTCAAGCAACTAAAAGGAGCAAGGAGTCATATATTTGAACACTGAATAAATCTTGCTTCCCAATGATATCAACCTGAAGCTTGAAGTAATTTGATGTTTGAGCATGTTAAATTAATAGGACTATATAAACCCATATATAAACACGCAAGATATGATATATCAAACCACTAACCAGGATAACAGCTTTGATGTTGTCAGTTGTTAAGGGAAACTCAAGTCCTCCATGATCCTGAAGATTCAGAAGAACATCAACTAGATCCTCTGTTACATCAACACTGTCCTTCGGATTTGCACTGCTATCTCTATGTTCTTGAATGATGCTTTCAAGCATTGCGTCTATATCATGGTGAAACCTCTCAAGTTCGGCTCTCATCCCACTGAGCTCCGGAAGAAATTTGATGGATGGAAACAGATCAGCAATATTAAAACCAGCCATAGCTTCCACGAATTTCTTCAGAAATGAAATGAATGCTTCGTGTTTCTTGCACCTTCCAGCGAAAGCAGTCCTTAAAGTGATGTTATATGATAAATTGCATAACATTTCTCCAAGGTTGATTTCCTTTCCTGTCTTAGAAAAGATGGATCTAATTAAACTTGACACCTGCTCTTCTCTGACTGAACGGAATGATTGTACACGTTTCATACTGAGCAGCTCCAATGTGCAAACTTTTCGAAGTTGCCTCCAACAGCTTCCATATGGTGCAAAAACAATATCTGAAAGATTGTATAATACGATTTCTGCACCAAGCAGAAAGGGCCTGTTAGCAAAACTGATATCATGTGTTCTCATCACTTCTTTAGCAGCCTCTGGAGAAGAAACAACAATGTGTGATAATTCACCAAGTTGTAGGTGAATCAGGGAACCATGTCTTTTGGCTAATTCCGTCAAGCGCTGATGGGGAAGAGCAAAGATTAAAAGATGCAAGTGCCCTATAATAGGTAGTTTCCATGGGGCAGGAGGTAGATTTTTGGGTGTTTCTTTTATTTTGGATCTCATCCATAGCTTAAACACCATGAAAATGAACACAAGGAAGGTGAAGGACAAGGGGAGCAACTTATCCATGGTAAACTTATGCAAGACTTAACTGTTCACGTGTGGCTGAGAAAATTTCATTTCTTCTTAATTTATGCAGGTTTCTGATATTGAAATATATGCTTTCCTGACAAAGCTGATGCCCTACAAAAATTATCGTTTGCACCAGAGCATGACAAAATTGAATAATTTTGTTGGTACAATATTGCAATATCATATTGATAAATAGCAATGCCGGGGCTACGCGGGCGCCTAAAATGGAGAAAACTACCCAAATGAACACTAGAATCTGATATTGGAGACAATAAAATTTACTTTCAATGCGATTGGAAATATATCACAAAGAAACAACCATAGAATATAATACTCAACCTCTAATATGAAAGAAAAAATTGAATAACTAATTAAATGTATGGGTTTAAATTAATTAATAATAATACAAAATATATATTATATTAAAATAAAAAAAAATAGATCATATTATGAGTATATGGAATTTGAATACATAAACATATTAAATTAAAAATAATAAATATGCTACAATTGTTTATAATTGCGTTACTATCAATTTTGAATTAGTATTGAATTAACTTGTGATAATAACTTAATCAATAGCATCATCAATACTAGATTTTGTCACACCCTAGAAAATATTCTATAAAATATTTTTTTAAAATTTATTTAATAATGAAAATAAGTGGAGTAATGAATTTGTATCTTTAACACTATAGAACACATATTCGATCTTTGGATTTGTAATAATATAAAAGTATGAAAAAATAAAAGTATCATAGTAATAATATTAATTATAATTAAAAAAATCAATATTTCTATAATTTTATAATTGTGTTGATGACCTAATTAAGAGTGACAATGACTCAGTAAAGTGACCCAATTAAAGGTGACACTGATTTAATTAAGTACTTAAATATAAGTATTATATTAAATTAAATTAGATATACAATAAAAAATATATTATAATAAAGTTTTGGTTGAAAAAAAATATTGTTGAGCGGTAAAATCAAAATTTTATTAATATAAAAGGCATATTGATTTAAATCCCCGATATGCAAATTTTTGGGTGTCTCCTTCATTTTGGATCTCAGCTTAAACACCATGAAAATGAAGACGAGGAAGGTGAAGGACAATGGCAGCAACTTATCCATGGTAAAACTATGCAGGACTAAAGGGAAAACTGTTCAAGTATGGCTGAAAAACTGTCATTTCTTCCTACTTTATACAGGTTCTTCTGATGTTGATACCAGCTTGCCTGTCAAAAATGTTAACGACAAACCGAACAACTTGGCAAAGCAAGGAAAGGCGGCAAGATTGGTTCTGCATGATTCTACAAACTCTAAGCTAATGGATAAGAATTACGGCTAGTTTGAAGTTTCATGAAGATAAGAAGTGTGGCGGTTGCTTCTAAGTCGGTTAACTATGCTATACATGTAAGTAATGTATGTGTGTGCATGTGAAGTATCAGCCAAGTGTAAAATACTAGCAGCAGCTAGTAATCGTGAGAAAGAAAATATTGGTATTATTGTGTAATAATTGTGTTAGTAATAAAGTTATTTGGATTATATGTTTACTAGGCTTCCAACAAAAAAACTCATTTTTATGGATGCGTTTTATAAACTTAACCTTGCTGGGCAGCACATGGTAAAATTGAAAATTTTTATGGCTACAATCTTGGAATATGGTAATGGAGTAACTTTTGTTTTATGGCTGAGCTACTGTTGTTTGGTATTCTTCCAACCATCTATTGGTGATTCTCTCTTATTTTTTCTTCCGTTTCATTGCTCTCTTACCATTTTCAATATTTCAGACCTAAGGTCATCAGTGGCATCAAAGCTTAGAAAGACAGAGTGACTACTCTTGTTTATAAAAAGAAGTAGGGGTTGGAAAATTCTGAAAAGAGCCTCTAAAATCTAATGTGGGCTTCGTTAAAAATATAGTCACCGTTAGATAAAAAAATTAAAATCTAAACCATTGAATTTCTTAAAAAGAAAAAGAAAAAAACCCAGATATCTTGGTTTCAAGTGAAATTGTTTAAAAAAAAATTAAGTAAATACTTAAAATATAAAATAAAGTTTTTAAAAAAACTAAGTAATTAGTGAATAATAGAAGAATTACTTAATATGAAAAATGTTTCTAAAAATTACTCAAATCAAGGAATAATTACTTAATACATGAAATGTTGCTTAAAACATGAAAAGATTTTTTAAAAAATTAGGTAATTCGTAAATCATAAACGAATCACTTAATACATGAACGTTACTAACGTGAAAAAAGTTTCTAAGAAATTAAATAATTCTTAAATCATGTAAAATTACTTAAAACATAAACTATTACGTAAAACATGAAGTAGTTTCTAAGAAATTAAGTTATTCCTAAATCATGAAAGAATTACTTAATACACAAAATGTTACTTAAAACATGAAAAGGTTTTCAAGAAATTAAGTAATTCATAAAATTAGAAAGTATTACTTAATATATAAAATGTTAGTTTTTTAAAAAATAAATTATTCATAAATCATGGAAAAATTACATGAAAATTTTTCTATGAAATTAAGTAATTCCGAAATCATGGAATAATTACTTAATACATGAAATATTACTTGAATCATGAAATGGTGTCTAAAGAATTAAGTAATTCATAAATCATGGAAGAATTACTTAATACATGAAACATTACTTGCATCATGAAATGGTTTCTGAGAAATTAAATAATTTCTAAACTACAAAAGAATAACTTAATACATGAAATATTACTTGGAAACATGAAAGAATATTCTTTATATTTATTATCTTGTTTGTTTCATGGGAAGATTGCTTATAATTGATGTATTATGTTAGCAAGTCTTGATCATTTATAAATTGATTAGGCTTGCATAAGTGATATACTGAACTGAGAGCACTTATTCTTGTTCATTGAAGAATGTTTCTTTTAAGTGCATTGAATGAAAAATCAAGTGTATTACTTTGTTGAAGTCCTAAGTTTTCAGGGGGAGGACTTTGAGGAAGCTTGATAGGCTCAAGGCATGATACGATACATCGGCACGAAGCCTGTTAGGCTCAAGGCCCGAAAATATATATCGGCACGAAGCTTGATAGGCTCAAGGCCTAATATGATACACCGGCACTAAACCTGCTAGGCTCAAGGCTTGATATGATATCGCCAGTACAACTCAATTCTATTATTTATTTCCGTCAATCAACATTCAATATTACAACACCATAACTCGACACATTAGCTTTTCTTTGATTTAGATCCGTTTGATTCGTTTCTTGGACAAAATAATAATTTTCATTCAATTAAACCATTCAAATAACTCAATATAATTAATAAAACTTATAATCCTTATCAATGAGAAATTTAAAGAATTATCCCCAATATTTTACCTTTTATGTAATTTAGTCCCTAAACTCAAAATATGCAAATTTATCATTTTTAGCTAAAATTCATATTAGCCAATTTTTATAGGATTCCTAAAAAACCTATATTCATGAAAATTTCACATTAAATCCAATGAATTTTACACTTTTAACAAATTAATCCTTAAACATCAAAATCGTCAAAAACCACTTAACAAAATAGTTATATTTAATTACAAACTTTAACAATTTATCAATTAAAATAACCAAACACCTTAAAATAATTCATGGAAAATCCCTAAACCTTTAACAGTTTTACAAATTGACCCCGAGCTAGCTAGATTAAACTAATACAAAGTTAAAAATATAAAAATCACTAAAAACGGGCTCGAAAACACACCATGCACGAGATTTTAACTTGGCCGAAAGCTTTGGTTTTTATTTCATGGAGGAATCGGCTGCTAATTCCTTTGGGGGGAAGATGACATTGTTTTCATCTTTTGTTTAAACTTAATTTGTTATTTAATTACCATTTTGCCCTTATGTTATTAACTTATAAAATGATAAAACCATGACCATAATCTTCTATCGATGAACTTGATATAATTCTCAACTAAGTCCTTTAATTTAAGATTTCATAGTCATTTGACCCCTTTAACATATAAAAGTAAACTTTTGCATCTTTTACAATTTAGTCTTTTTCATTTAATTAACTATTTAAACGTTAAAATTTCTTAACCAAATTTTAATATAACATTAATAACACTCCGTAAACATTTAATAAAATATTTATGGGCTCGATTTATAGAAACAAGGTCCCAAAACCACTTGACTTTAAGGATTTACCACTTGAACCTAATTATCCATTCAAATAACATAAATTATCAAATAAAATTTTATCATACTATATTTGGCTCGTAATACCATACTATATTTTGCTCGTAAATATTAAAAATAATTTTAATATTTACAACCCACTCATCGGATTTGTGATCCCGAAACCACTGTTTTCGACACCAGTGAAAAACGAGCTGTTACAAATATTAAACATATTTTCTCAAAAATTTACCAGGGGTAAAACTGTCGTGATTTTACCAGGGTAAAATTGGGATGAGAAATTTATTTAATATAAATATATTGAAGTTTATTTTGCGAAATATAAAAATAGAATCAGGTTGGATCAAATTTTGGGAAAAGTCCGGGAAGTACTTGTAATTGGATTCGTTGTGAGAGAGGCCCAAAATCCCCTCATGGAATATGAAAGGGCAGCAACCCTAGTAGGAATACTAGGGGGTGTCGTCCACCCTACTCCTACTTTAATTAGGAAGCTTTTCTAGTTGAAATAAACTTCTACAACTCAACAAAGGTTCGACTTTCTCTTCCTAAAAATAGATGACACTGGTAGAGCTATTTACACAACTTTAAGAGATTGTTACTCAACTGAAAAATAGAGAGAATTTATTCTCAATTATTAAATATATTTTTCTAGAATAACAATTCTACTGGTTTCTATTAAAGAAGAGAGAATTTTCGTTTTCACCCCAAAAAGAAAAAATAAAACTTTTTCTAGTTCTGTCTTTTGATTCAATTGGTTCGATCCCACACTCAGAGCAGTTCATAGTACGAGAATAGCGAAAAAGATCATTTAGTTGAAAGCCAAAAAAATCAAGGATCCGCTTATCTAAAAATATAGGTATGATTTCGGTTTAAGGTTTATTGTTATAAATATCACAAACCGGGTTGATTTTCAAAATTTTAATTTTTCGTTGTGTAAGAAAACTATTTTCAAACTGGATTTTTTTCCAACAACTACATCAACTCTTCCCTGAAGGCTTTAAGCTATTCTTTTACAAAAATGTTGTTGTTTCCTTGGGAATGCTAGGATACTACCAGAAGGTCAATATTATTCCTATGAAGGCCATTCAAAATATTATGTCTGCATTCTCCACGAAATGTAGACTAAGCTTCGTCTTCCTAACGACCTAGGTTTTCTCGCCTAGGACCTCCCAAACAACTCTTAGCTTAGCAATATGTTGCTTATTCTAGGTGTTCCTTTGATCAAGGATGTGTTGCTACTCTTCCTGTTCTTTAAAGCAGTGCTTCTACTAGGAGAACTACTCTTCTAAACGTCACAGCTTCTCTTGGGTTTCAAAGTCATGGGGTTGAGGGCCTGAGGCTTGTTGATGAGAGCCTTGATCTAGTGGGATAGGGGTTACAGTTGGTGAAAGTGGTGTAGTTGTAAGGCAGGTCACAACCTCTTACAAACAACAAGCTATTTGGTCCAAAAGCCCGGGGGTAGGAACACCTTGTGGTTGTTGATGCTTCGCAGTAGCTGGTGGGATGGGAGTATTCTGGCGAGTGACGCCTATTAATGTAGTAAGAACAACTGGGTTGGAGACGTGGGGATCCTTTAAGGCTTTTATTAGTTGCTCTAGAATGGAAAGAAGAGAACTTGCATACTACAAAAGGGTTCCTACAGGGTTAGAAGGAGAAAGAGTCTGGGTAAAGTTCAAGTCAGTGGGAGTTCTTGAGGCAGGTGAAATGGGGGTGATGAGAGGAGCAAAGAAGTTGGTCTAGTTGGCGAGGTCATTGGTCTGGTTGGTTTGGTTGACAAGGGTTCCATTTTGAGATTGTGGAGCCATATTGTCCATGCTCACTGCACCAATTGTTGATACAATAATACAACAAGGAGGAGATATGGAAGAGAGAGTGTTAATTGTTGTGAAGGTCAGTTCACCTAATTGGGGTGAAGAGTCAGAGGTTATAAAGAGTGAAAATGATAAGAGTATAAAGGTTGAGGGCTAAATGTGAATTAACACAATGTAAGCTTGGTATCTTTGAGAGTCGATCCTTTCTTCCTCGTTCCTAGATGTATTTATAGGTGAGGTTTCGCGTAAGTTCATGTTAATGTGTTGGACTTGCCATTAAATCATCATTATGGAACGTGTGGGGTGGATGACTTCGATGGGACAAGGATGTCTATAATGAGACAAATCTTGTCATTTATTCTGACTTGATGGTATGGAGCAATTGAGCCCACATGGTATTTGGTAATTAAATACTTCACGTTCCCAATGAAGACTCTGAGACCTGGACAATAGATGATCTGCACCTGTTCGGATGGTCATCCTGAAAGGGAAAACACGCAGGTGACCTCCTAGTTAGCTTGTGGTAGGCTTACTATTTGGGTTCCTTTCTAGCTTACCACGTGTCTTAACTCAAATGGGGGCATAACAGAGGAGTGCAACTGTTAGTGGATAATAGAGTGAGCTAATATGTATGTACAAGACTTGTGTAAGGGGGTTTCTTGGATGTCACAAGGTCTTTCACAATGTACTTATTTTTTGGTTTTACTGTTAATGGAGTATGACTTGGTTTTGAGAGTATAATGGTTTATAGAGTTTGACCCTGTTCTTTGGGGTTTCAATGAGCTCACCATAAAATTTTCTCTAGGTAAAAATAAATATCAGTTGAATGGGTTGCTTGCAAGTGCAGTTTTTGTTCTTACATGTAAGTAATTTAGCAACATCTCGACTATTCTTTGCAAGCTTTTACACTATTAATGACTAAAATCTAAACTACAAAGGAGTTGGATATTCACTCACTTAAGTTATCTAGTGATCTTTCATACTTGGTGCTGAAAAATCACGTTGTTTTTTTAACTTCTATAAGGGCTTCCACCACTTAAAGTTCAAGATCATCAAATCCATATAAAATATGAGTCTCAAGTTGTAAAGCTCAGACCTTATAGGTATGCGATGGTGCAAAAAAAATATGAGATTAGGAGACTTGTGGAAGAAATGAAAGAAGTTAGAGTCATTT
The DNA here is from genome assembly GCA_025698515.1 of Gossypium sturtianum. Lineage (NCBI taxonomy): Eukaryota > Viridiplantae > Streptophyta > Magnoliopsida > Malvales > Malvaceae > Gossypium > Gossypium sturtianum. The sequence continues at coordinate 139,213,184 of CM046943.1, forward strand.
AGGATAACACTAATATTATGTTTGGTTGGAGTATTATTTTTTGTCCATGTTTAAGTATATTAGTTACGAATAAATTATTTCAATTGGTAATACTTAGTCACTCTCATAACTTATTTTTCGTAAAGAGAAGAAATTTTTTTACTTGTTTTGAAGAGATCTTATTTTTTACAAGAGTTTTTACTCATATTTCTAATTTCAAGTTTAAATTTGTACCAACTATTCTTTATTTTATGCCTAACTATTATAACACATATGTAATAAATAAGTTTTTTCCTCGTATTATTACATTAGTAAATAAACGAGACATATATAAATCCTTTGCATCACGTTTGTCTTGTGAAAACGAAATATGGGTATTGGAGAAAGCGTGTGGACTACTAAGAGCTTAACAAATTAATTAACACTTAGGGTGTGTTTGGTTCATTGAGTTTTAGATTATGTCTCGTAATAAGAGTACGGATGGAATGTAAGATTATATTGTTTGGTTCATTTTGACTGGAATGTAAGATTCATGTATTTGGTTGACGAAATATAATATTACTTTAAAAACATATTTTATTATATTGCCCTTATTATAGAATATTGTCTTTACAAGTTCTCTTCCTTAAATAGTTTTAGTCTCAATTTTTTCATAAAACTATAATAACTTAATAATTTTTTTTTAATTACACCTTGATTTTATCATATCAATTCAACTTTAAAATTACAACAACTAACCGATCTCTTTGCTTGTTTAAAATTACGACAAGTGACAGGTATCTTTACTTCACATATCATTTTTTATCATATTTTTTTTCCCAATTAATAATCACTCATAAAAATAAACATCAATTAGAGACTAAAGTGAATTGAAATTAAATACGATAAGGTAATACTCTTTACCCTTCAAATATGTTAAATACAACCGATAAAAGTAATTATTCTTTATTAAAAAAGTAATTATTCTAAAAGGCTTCACTCACCTCTTAATAATGAAACGAAAATTTTTTTTTATTTAGGATTTTTAAAAATATTTAAAAAAAAAAACATATACCTAAGGAAGATTTAAAAGCTTGAGTTAATGTACAAACAACAAAAGAGGTCAAAGTTTGGTGGTGGTGGAAAGCTTAAACTGACGGAATTTAGATATTCGCATAAAATCAATGCAGTTTTTTCTTTGAAGTATAGAGTGGGTCCCCTCTCGTCACTATTCAATCTCCATAGATGGTATATCACTTCCAATAAATTTAAAAAACAAATTATTAGGTATAGTCTTTTTCTTAAAATTTTTGAAAACCCTAAATCAAAAGATTTTAATGCGGTTGTTCAAAGATAAATATAAAAAATTATAGTTAATTTTAATTAGATCTAAATATAATTTTAAGTATTTATTGGAAAGTAATACTTTGTTAATTAATGATATGGCATGTTATGGTATATTGATTGTGCATATAGGACTCATACACCGAGAGTGCATCAATTATAATCTCTTAATGTAAATGATAATAAAAATTTACTTTTAAGAACATAATTATTTTTCGGGACGTGGATTCAAGTGTGCTGAAGCGCAAAAAAATATATATGATCAGAATAATAATAGATTGTTAAAGAAATATATAATTATTTTTAAATTGAAAATATTATTAAACAATTTAATTTCAAATTATGATAACATCGTTAAATATTAAGAAATATTACATAAGTGTTATGAATATCTTATTAAGTAGATGTCCATCATGATCAAGATAAAGTTTTGGTATACTTTAAATTCTAATAGTTATTAGAATTAGATCTCTACTTCTTTTATACTTCTTATGCCTATAAATAGAGACTCTAATGAAACATTGTAATCATCCCTTTGATTAATAAAGTAGATTCTCTATTGCTTTCATATTTTCTTTGTTCTTTATTCTCTCCATCTCTCTTTATTTTATAACACATTATCAGCACAATCTTGCTCAAAGTGATAGTTCGTCGATCAAATTTATCCTTCATGATTTTCAATATCTTCAACGGCAAGATGCAAAGTTTTTACAGGAAGTTTCTTTTATTTAATGTTTCATATTTGAGTATTATTTTTCATTCTTCTCTCATTATAAGTTATCATTGTTTTGATTAACTTATTTTACTTTTTGTTCTTAAGGATGGTGAAAGATTTGATACCGTTATCTATATGAAATTGAGAAGTAAGATTCACTCTCAAAGTTTGCTTTTTGATATTTGCTTGGGGATGATCTATTTTTCTTCATTACAAAAGATGTTTATAATCACTACTTCTTATCCATGGTAATGTATGTAACACCCTAAACCCGACCTAGATGTCCAGCCCAAGTTTAGAGAGTTACATCATCGATCCTCAAGCCACACATATAACATAATACTGCTAAACCATACTTCGCATAATAATCATCACAAATATTAGTTAAGTATATAATCATTCAAAGTCCTACTATCAAAGTTTATCGAACTTCCTAAAATAGTAAATTAAAGAAGATAATATCTTGACCGAGCTTCCGTGGCGCCGACCCGTTCAAGACTGAGTACCACTTGTAGTCCAACCAACAATAAAGTGAATTGTAAACTCAGTGCATAAAGAAGTTTGTTCACATAAACACATTTACCAAATAGTGTCTGTATTCCAAGATTTGATTTGATACAGAAACATTGCTAGTTCAGATCCAAGACAGAGTGATTTCAGGTACAGAAACATATATCAGTTTCATATACAAAACAGATCAGAGTCAGATGCAGATATTCCTAACCTCCCACTCGCTACACACCATCTTCGTCCATCCCATCACACCATGTGGGGTTAAAAACACCCACCCATCCCTACACACCACAGAGTGTCTATCTGACACGTGTACAGAAACACAGCTTAGCTGCTAGATCGTAATACGGCGAAACACTAGAATCAAAGTGAACATATGATTGCTTAGCCACTAGTTTAGAACAGATCACTTCATTCTTCTTAATATCCCAACCCATACGTATGCAGAGAACCAATATCCACAAGTAGACAGTACAACTCAATATCAGACTAAATATCACAATGTACGTACGGTATATAATTCATGCAAAGATAATCAGTTCAGACCATTCATACCATTGAAACATCAAAACCAGCTTTAGGTAACATTTACGGCCTTAAAAACGTATTCGGGCCCTTTTATGTACGCCATACGGCCTGGACGCACGATCGTGTCCTTGCCCGTGTGGTTCACACGGCCTGGGCATACGCCCATGTCCCTGGTTGTGTGGTTTTATACAACAAACATTGAGTTACACGGCCCAGACACACGCTCGTGTCTTTGGCCGTGTGGTCTTATACCACAAACAGTGAGTTACACGGCCCAGACACATGCCCGTGTCCTTGGCTGTGTGGTCTTATACCATAAACAGTGAGTTACACTACCTAGACACACGCCCATGTCCGTTGCCCATGTGAACCATGCACTAATATAGCCACACACGGCCTAGACACACGCTCGTGTGCCTTACCTGTGTGGCCTGAAGTCAATAAACAGTGAGTTAAACGGTCACCCACAAGGCCTGCCACCAGGCCATGTGGCTTACACGGCCTGGACACATGCCCGTGTGCCTAGTCGTGTGGCGTCGACAGTCACCATTTTTGGTGACTGAAACTTACAAAATTTAAGGTTTTCGGTATGCACCTAGTTTTGCTTTGACGAAAAATAATGCAGAGACTACCCGGAACCTAACTAACCATCCAATAATCAATTACACCATCGTTTTCAATAATATACTAAAATTCATCCTATCGTCAAGATCATGTCGAAAGTTTTGATGCAACCCCAACTCAATTCGCATACTTATTGCGCACGAAACAGAGAAAAATAGGCTAACGCAGCGGAGTAACGTCTCTTGTAATATCCTCACCTAAAAACAACCAATCAATGGTTTAAACAGAATATTCAAGCAAACGAGAAAAATCTCGTTTCGACAGAATAGTGTTCACACAACGAAACTCGCAAAACGAAGGATATAATGATGGAACTTACACAATAATCGCACAGTCAACCTCACAGGCAACGAAGAATTCTTGATTAACGCAGAATCAAATATCGTAAAAAGAAAAAAGAAAAGAAAAACCCCAAAAAAAAACCAAACTTAGAAAAAGAAAGAAGAAAGGATAGATTTTCTTCAAACTATTTTAAGTTAACCACCATCCCACCTTTCGGTATTTGCAAAAAAAAATATTTCCTAATGCATACGATGGGACTTGAACTCGGAACTAGATAGAATACAGATAGATGCTTAACCAGTGAACTAGCAGACTCATTCTTGACACTGATTTACCCAGAATTGCACTTAACTACATAACACATGGATAAATGTTGTTTTTTAAAAATAACAAAACTTTAAAACGATGCAACTTGAACCCTAAACCTTAAACACAAAAGTAGAACACAGAACCAGAGATACAGAAACCTAATTACTGTATATTCTCATAATTAAATTCTTAAAATTTTGGGGCGTTACAACTCTCTCCTCCTAAAAGAAATTTTTGCCTCGAAATTTTACCTGAGCCAAATAGATACGGATACAACCGGCGGATTGATTCTTCAGGTTCCCAGGTGGCTTCCTCAGTACCGTGGTTCCGCTATAGAACTTTTACTAGAGGAATACTTTTCTTCCTCAATACATTAACATTACGTTCCAAGATCTGGATAGGTTTCTCTTCGAATGTTGAATCCGGTCGCAATTCGATCTCGTCGACAGTAACAATATGTGACGGATCCGACTGATACCGTTTCATCATTGAAACATGAAACACATCATGAATTTGATCCAACTCCGGCTTTAATTCTAACTAGCATGTAACGAGTCTGACACACTTTAAGATACGGTAAGGCCCAATGAACCTTAGGATCAACTTGCCCTTGCGTCCAAATCGGAGGACCTTTTTCCACGGTGATACTCTCAAGAAACCTTGATGTCTTTTCTTTTTAAATCAGCATAGGAATTCTGCCAATCAGATGCGGCTTTTAGACGGTCCTGAATTACCCTCACAGTGTTTTTAGTTTCAGAAACTAACTCAGGACCTAGAACCCGACGTTCACTTATTTCTGTCCAACATAACGGAGTACGGAACCTACGACCATACAAAGCTTCGTATGGTGCCATCTGAATACTAGACTGAAAGCTATTATTGTATACAAACTCAGCCAGCAGTAGATACTCCTCTCAGCTACCCCAAAATTCTATCTCTCAACCCCGAAGCATATCCTCTAGGATCTAAATAACTCGCTTCGACTGTCCGTCGGTCTGAGGGTGGTACGCAATGTTGAAATTAAGTTGGGTGCCTAAAGCCTCATGGAGTTTCTTCCAGAACCGAGACGTAAATTGTGGATCTCTATCGGAGATGATTGAGACTGGAATTCCGTGTAATCTCACAATTTCGGCAATGTACAGTTTAGCTAACTTCTGTAAGGAGTAATTTGTCCGGATGGGTATAAAGTGGGCGAATTTGGTCAATCGATCAACGATGACCCAAATCGAATCTTTCTTAGTGGGGTTAAAGGTAGCCCACTAACAAAATCCATCGTTACCCGCTCCCACTTCCACTGAGGAATCTTAACTAGCTAAATTAATCCGGAGGGCAACTGATGTTCTACCTTAACCTTTTGACACGTCAGACAGTAGGACATAAAAGGGACTACCTCTTGTTTTAGCCCGGACCACTAATAGAGCTCTCGAAGATCCTGGTACATTTTGTTCCCATCAGGATGCATAGCATAGGGACTACTATGCGCCTCTTGAAGGATTGATCGCATCAGCTCTTTATCATTAGGTACAAAAATCTGACATTTGAAGCACAACACATTATCGCTGTTCAAGCTAAAATCGAAAGTCTCATTCGAATCAACATGTTGCAAACGCTGAACTAAGGACTCATCGCTCAACTGTTTAGCTCGAATCTGCTCTACCCAAATCGGTTTAACCTGTAATTCTGCTAACAGCCCCCCATCTTCAACCAAACTCAGACGAGCTAACATTGCTCTCAGGTTAGTCATTGCTCTATGGCTAAGGGCATCAGCTACCACATTAGCCTTGAGTTAACAAATATTTGAGACTCTTATGATCAGTGTAAATAATACACCTTTCACCATACAAATAATGTCTCCAGATTTTCAGAGTAAACACTACTGTAGCTAGCTCAAGATCGTGAGTAGGATAGTTACCCTCGTTTGTCTTAAGCTGCCATGACGTGTAAGCGATAACCTTACCATCTTACATCAGAACACATCCTAACCCGACATGTGACGCATCATTATATACCAAAAACTCCTGACCCGATTTTGGTTGAACTAAGACAGGAGCTTGTGTCAGAACGTACTTGAGCTTATCAAAACTAGACTGTTGTGCCTCAGACCACACGAATGGAACATTCTTACACAGCAGCTTCGTCAGAGGTGACGCAATCAAAGAAAATCCTTCGACGAACCTTTGGTAGTTACCGACTAAACCCAGGAAGCTATGAAGCTCAGATACATTTTTCGGTTATTTCCATTCAACAATAGCTTCTATTTTCTTGAGATCAACTCTTATCCTCTCGGCCGTCACCACATGACCTAGAAAAGCGACTTCTTGTAACCAAAACTCGCACTTATTGAACTTGGCATACAACTATTTTTCTCGAAGTATCTGAAGTACAATGCGAAAATGGTCATCATGCTCAGTTTCAGTTTTAGAGTAGATCAGAATATCATCGATAAAAGCCACTACAAATTGATCCAAGTACGGTTGGAACACTCGATTCATTAAATCCATAAACACCGCTGGGGCATTCGTTAAATCGAAAGGCATTACCAAGAACTCGTAATGTCTGTAACGAGTCCTTAAAGTAGTTTTGTACACATCAGTCTCTTTGACCTTGAGCTGATGGTAACCAGAGCGTAGATCAATTTTAGGGAAGGCGGATGCTCCTCGAAACTGGTCGAACAAGTCGTTAATCCTCGGTAACAGGTACTTATTCTTGATTGTTAACTTGTTCAATTGTCTATAGTCTATGCACATTCTCATCGACCCATCTTTCTTCTTAACAAACAGTACCAGTGCTCCCCATAGAGACACACTCGATCGAATGAATCCCCTATCAAGGAGTTCTTGAAGCTGCACTTTTAGCTCGGTCAACTCTTTTGGTGCCATGCGGTAGGGCGCAATAGACACCGGAGTAATACCCGGTAAAATATCAATTCCAAACTTCACCTCTCTATCTAGAGGTACTCCGGGCAATTCCTCGAGAAAGATGTCCGGGAACTCCCTCACGGTGCAGATATCTCCCACCGAAAGTTTTGCATGAATAGAATCAGATACGTAAGCAAGGTATGCCTCGCACCCGTTTTAAACTAACTTATCTGCTACAAGAGCAGAGATTACATTAGAGAGGTAATCTCGATGTTTGCCAACCATGACCACTTCGTCACTCTCATTCGATCACAGAGTAACTTTCTTGGTTGCACAATCTAGAATGACCCAATACTCAACAAGCCAATCCATTCCCAGAATTAAATTAAACTCATTAAAAGGTAATTCCATTAAATCATTTGGAAATACTATACCATGGAGCTCTAGGGGTACCCTCCTGTATACTCTATCAACCCGAACTAACTGACCGAAAGGACTAATCACAGAAAATTCTCCAGCAGTAATTTCAGCAGTTAAACCCAGATTTACAAAAAACAACACTAGCTATGTATGAGTAAGTAGAACCAATATCAATGAGAGCATAATACGGAACAGAATGAAAAAAGAAGGTACCTACAATGACATCAGCATCATCGCTCTCCTCGAGGCGTCTCGCCGCATAAACCAGTGCCGATTGACGAGCCTCAGTCTGACCTACACCTCTACCCAGTGCTCTCTATCCTCTCCCAGATCCATTACCACCCCCACTAGTACCACGACCTCTGAATGGTTGCTGAACTTCTTTTGGAGGTCGAACAAAATTTGGAGCCGGAGTCTGTGCTGCAGCTAGCACTAGATCTAGTCGACGGGGGCAATCCCTAACTCGATGCTCCATCGACCCGCAACGGAGGCACGCTCCTAACTTCCTCTAGGACTCGCTCGGATAGCGCTTCCCACAATCACTGCACAGCTGAATCTCAGTCACTACAGCTGGTGCCTCGACCTTTGGGGGCCTATCAAATCTCACCCGTTTCTTAGGACGCTGACCAGAACCAGAGGGACCCGAATCCCTCTTAATCTTATTCTGATCCTTCTTACAATTACACCGGTCGCGCTCAATACGCTTCACTTCTTCCACTATCTTTGCTTTGTTAACTAGGACCACAAAAACCCGCTCATTCTGAGGAGCTATCAGAACTCGCAGATCATATCTCAATCCTTCCTTAAATCGCACGCACTTATCGTAGTCGGAGGCTACTAAAGTCTGTGCATACATACCCAGTCGCAAAAACTCGGCTTCATATTCGGCCACAGATCGATCGCCCTGAACTAGGCTCATAAACTCGCGTTGGCGAGCCTCAACATAACTCGCCCCCATATACTTACCTTGGAAGGTGTTCTTGAAATAATCCTAGTTAACCTGTTTGGGCTGAGCACCTTGTTCGACTGTCAGCCAAGACTAATAAGCTTTGTCCTAGAGTAGGGACACAACACCCCTCAATTTCTAAGTGTGAGTACAGTTAAGATCTGTCATATATGCTCGGTAGCCTCGAGCCAATATTCAGCAACAATAGGAGTGACTCCTATGACGCCCTTGAACAATTCAGCCACATTCGACCAGAGTCGTTCAGTAACCGACCCTCGGCTTTTTGATCCCGAATAGGTCTTTGCAACCTTTTCCAGTGCTCGAATCATGGCCTGGGACAGTATGTCGTCCCCAGCCATCGGAGTCTTGGACTTCGTTTCTGCAGTGGGAGTACCAACAGTCTCGCTGGTCTCCAGATTAGGCATACTACCCATAGAGGATGACTCTGCTCAAGCTCCTCCTCGGTGTCCTTGACGCCCCCGAATACCATGTCTACGACTATCGCGCAAACTCATTATGGCAACTAGCTACAATTTTAGAGTATACAGATCAGTTCAGACATCCAACGGGATGATTTCACTAGTTCACATCAAAACATTTAACCAAACAATAATTTAGGTATTACTATCTCTACAACAGAACAAAAATACTTACAGGGTCAGCGTCAGAGGCTCGGTCATTCACTAAAGTTCCAATGTTTCCATATTAATTTAGATATTAAGTTATCACTAAACTACTTTCCTCACACGTTACGAGCCCAAACACAGTCCGAGTGTTGACAAACCTGGATCTGATACTACTAAATGTAACACCCTAAACCCGACCTAAATGTCCAACCCAAGTTTAGAGAGTTACATCATCGATCCTCAAATGTCGCATATATAACACAATACTACTAAAACATACTTCGCATAATAATCAGCACAAATATTAGTTAAGTATATAATCTTTCAAAGTCCTACTATCAAAGTTTATCAAACTTCCTAAAATAGTAAATTAAAGAAGATAAGAGCTTGACCGAGCTTTTGTGGCACCGGCCTGTTCAAGACTGAGTACCACATGCAGTCCAACCAACAATAAAGTGAGCTGTAAAATCAATGCATAAAGAAGTTTGTTCACATAAACACATTTACCGAACAGTGTCTATATTCCAAGATTTGATTTGATACATAAACATTACTAGTTCAAATCCAAGACAGAGTGATTTCTATATCAGTTTCATATACAGAACAGATCAGAGTTAGATGCAGATATTCCTAACCTCTCACCCGCTACACACCATCTTCGTCTATCCCATCACACCATGTGGGGTTAAAAACACCTACCCATCCCTACACACCACAGAGTGTCTATCTGATTCGTGTACAGAAACACAACTTAGCTGCTAGATTGTAATACAGCAAAATGCTGGAATCAAACTGAACATATGGTGGCTTAGCCACTAGTTTAGAACAGATCATTTCATTCTTCTTAATATCCCAACCCATGCGTATGCAGAGAACCAATATCCACAAGTAGATAGTACAACTCAATATCAGACTAAATATCACAGTGTACGTATAGTATAGAATTTATGCAAAGATCATCAGTTCAGACCATTCATACCATGGAAACATCAAAACCAGCTTTAGGTAACATATACGGCCTTAAAAACGTATTCGGGCCCTTTTATGTACGCCACACTACCTGGACACGCGGCTGTGTCCTTGCCCGTGAGGTTTACACAGCCTGGGCATACGCCCATGTCCCTGGTCGTGTGGTTTTATACCACAAACAGTGAGTTACACGGACCAGACACACGCTCGTGTCCTTGGCCGTGTGGTCTTATACCATAAACAGTAAGTTACACGGCCCAGACACACGTCCCAAACACACGCCCGTGTCCTTGGCCGTGTGGTCTTATACCACAAAAAGTGAGTTACACGGCCTAGACATACGCCCGTGTCCATTGCCTGTGTGAACCCTGCACTAATATAGCCACAGACGGCCTAGACACACGCCTATGTGCCTTGCCCGTATGGCCTCAAGTCAATGAACAGTGAGGTACACGGTCACTCGCACGGCCTGCCACTAGGCCGTGTAGCTCATACAGCCTGTACTCATGCCCGTGTGCCTGGCCGTGTGGCATCGACAGCCACCATTTTCGGCGATCGAAACTTGCAAAATTTAATGTTTTCGATACGCACCTGGTTTCGCTTTGACGAAAAACAATGCAGAGACTACTCGGAACCTAATTAACCATCCAATAATCAATTACACCATCGTTTTCAATAATCTACTAAAATTCATCCTACCATCAAGATCATGTCAAAAGTTTCGATGCAACCCCAACTCAATTCACATACTTACCGCACATGAAACAGAGGAAAACAGGCTAACGCAACAGAGTAACGTCTCTTGTAATATCCTCGCCTAAAAACAACCAATTAAGGGTTTAAACAGAACGTTCAAGCAAATGAGCAAAATTCCGTTTCGACAGAATAGTGTTAACACAATGAAACTCGCAAAACGAAGGAGATAACGACGGAACTTACAAAATAATTACAAAGTCGACCTCACAAGCAAGGAAGAATTCCTGAGTAACGCAGAACCAAATACCGTAAAAAGCTAAAATAAAAGAAAAGAAAAACAAAAAAAAAGAACGAAACTTAGAAAAAGGAAGAAGAAACGATAGAATTTCTTCAGACTATTTTAAGTTAACCACCATCCCACCTTCCGGCATTTGCAAAAAAAAATATTTCCTAATGCATACGATGAGACTAGAACTCGGAACTAGACAGAATGCAGATAGATGCTTAGCCGGTGAACCAGTAGGCTCATTCTTGACACCGATTTACCCAGAATTGCATTTAACTATATAACACATGGATAAAGGTTATTTTTAAAAAATAACAAAACTCTAAAACGATGCAACTCGAACCATAGACCTTAAACACAAAAGCAGAGCACAGAACCAGAGATACAAAAATCTAATTACTGCAGATTGTCACAATTAAATTCTTAAGATTTTGGGGCGTTACAATGTAAGTCAATCTAATCAACTTCTTTTGAAATTTGATTTGATTTATATTAAAAAGTTCAATTTATATAATTCACTATCCGCATCTCTATGAATTTATAAAACCCTTCACACATTTAGTTATTGGGATTTTTATGTGGAGATAAATATTTTTTTTTCATTTTTAATAGAACTTATTGGTTTAATTTTGATTTTGATTAAGATATATGATTATTGCGGAATGTGAGTAAAATTACTTACTTGTCATAAACTTTGGGGTATTCACCCTGTCTGTGATAATTTCAGATCATTGCAAAATTTGAGATAAAATTATGTTATAAGAGGTGGAGATTAGAAAATGTTTATGTTCAAACTTTTATAACTGTAAAGTTATTTTAATTTGACATTATAATATTTTGGATTTTGTTGTGGTATGATATATAATATATATTATCTAACCACAATGATTTATTAGTGACATGAATTTATTATTTTTTACATTTAATATATGTTTTATTTATATCTATTCATTTTATTTTTATATGAATAAATAAGATTTTATTTAAAATAAATTAAGCATTTATTAAGATTATACAATGAAATAATTATATGCTCTTGAAGAGCTAATATTGCATCAAACTGTAAAAAGCTCTTTAAGAGCTTATATTTTAGCTCCTTGTGATGCAAAATTTTTATAAAAATATAATATTGTTTTTCTTATCAAGAAGATATATGTTGAATAAAACCTAACCATATATATAAATAACATGATGTAACACCCCTAACTCGTATCCGTTGCCGGAACAGGATTACGAAGTATTACCGGAATTTACAGATCAAGTAAACAAATATTTCTCATCATATAGTATTCATATCATAAATCAATCATAAAGTCCCTTATATGAGCCCTCGAGGCCCAAAATACACATTAGAAATAAGTCGGGACTAAACCGGGTACTCAGAGAATTTTTCAGAAAACAACAAAAATTTTCATAGGTGCAGGGGACACATGCCCGTGTGGCCAGGCCGTGTGGCTCACACGATCAAGAGACACGCCCGTGTCTCAGGCCGTGTGGGCATTAGAAATAGGGGCACACGACCGTGTCCCGACCCGTGTCCAAACTTGAGAGCTCTCTGACTTGGGTCACACGGTCAAGCCACTTGCCCATGTGCTAGGCCGTGTGAGCATACTGACTTGTATTATTAAGGTGCAGGGATCAACGGCCAAGCCACACGCCCGTGTGCTAGGCCGTGTCAATAATTTGAGCATTTTGTTTTGCAATTCATGAGATGCAGGGGACACACGGCCAAACCACACACCCATGTGATAGGCCGTGTGAACAATTTTGAGTATACTGACTTGTACAAATTTCTAAGTTACAGGGGACACACGGCTGAGACACACGCCCATGTCTCTACCCGTGTGGACGAAAATAGGCCATTTCAAGGCCACATTTCTCACCCATTTTGGTATAAACCTAAACACAACATTTTAACACATCAATAAAGCACAACAAAGCAATCAAAAAAAGCCAAAATCATGTTTTAAACTTAACATATCATCACATATACCCAAATACCCAAACTTACCTATTTAATCCATCTAACAATTCTACTAAAGTTCACCACAATTTAAATACATACAAACATATATCACTTATACCAATATCACAAATGTGCCTCATTTTCAAACCAATATATATAAGTTGATTATATAAACAAAATATAATTCATAACATTTACACAAGCCAACCTTTGATCAAATCCACACAAACCCTATACATGCCATATAAATCATTTTGAATGTTACAAAAACTACCGAAATAAGTTGGATAGTGTGACTTGAGTGCTGATCCGATCTTCCAACCTCTCGAAAATCTACAAAGACATTAAACAACACAAGTAAGCTTAATAAAGCTTAGTAAGTTCAATAAATTAAACATAAATCTTACCGAATCTACTATAACAAATCAATTAAATAAAATCATTCATGTAAAATCCCTGTCAACCACAACTTAAATCGATGAATACACTTGTTTCAAGTCAATACAAAAAATAATCAATATTTCTTTCTATTTCAATATATAAATCACCTTACCAAATCTTTCCCAAATCGATAAACAACTTATGCATAAGAGTACATCATTTTCAAAAGCCCGAAAGCTGAACAGAAGCTTATGAGAGCTAAACAGAAGTTCATAAGAGCTAAACAAAAACCCTTAAGAGTTGAATAGAAGCTCGTAAGAGCTGAACAGAAACTCCTAAGAGTTGAACAGAAGCTCCTAAGAGCTGAACAGAAACTCCTAAGAGTTGAACAGAAGCTCGTAAGAGCTGAATAGAAACTCATATGAGTTAAACAGAAGCTTGAAAGAGCTAAACAGAAAGTAAACCACGAGAGTTCGCAACAAATGCTAAACCCTAGTTTACTTAGGTAATTTGTCGTTGTTTTCCTCCAATACCGTCATGCGCCACATAATGAATGTACTCAAATCCCACGTTCCATTTAACCCGAATATTCAATTTAAAATTATAATTCCAACTGTAACACCCCAAACTCGGCCCATGCGTTATGACCGGATCTGACATGTCACATGAGAAAAGAAAAAAAACATGTTAAATCCTTTTTATTTGTACTAAAATAGGTGTTATTTTGTTATAATCAAGAAAACAAGTTTGATTTGAAATATTTGATAAAGTACTACTAACTTCGAAGGTTGATTGATAAATCGATAATTTGAACTAGAGATCTTATAAACCATGTCTTTTGAAAATATTGTTGATAATTCGAGAGAAAATTTCCGAGTTAAAAATATTTGTAAAAGTTTGTTATGAAATCCATTTGTTAATCTATTTTAGAAAAACCTTTATTTAAATTTTTAGAAAAATCCCCATTTAAAACAATTCAAGCAATATAATAAGTACGTCAAAACATAAAGCAAAAATTAAAAAATTTCCAGAGGCCTTATTACAACATAAAAACCCAAAATAGTAAAAGTAATAAAATAAACGGAAATAGAAATCTAAAGTTCAAAAACACCATTTCTAAAGTATGGCCTCCACCGAGTCATCCATGGCCCAAATCCATATCACTGAGCATTACCTGCAAAGGTTAAGGAAAAAGGGGTGAGTTACTAGAACTCAGTGTATAATCCCCTTACCGTCATCCACTGGGCCTGAATCCATTTAGAATTAACTTGGGCCTAAGCCCACTTACAAAATAATATTAATAAGATATGTATGCAACCCATCCCAGCCATCCAACACACCCCCGTACCAGCCAATCACACCTGTGGGGATCAAGTCAATCCACCCCGCCAATCACACCAATTCGCAGGCAAGTTGCCATTTATAATATTTTTATTGTGGCCAAGCCACCGATATCATACGTAAACATTTTTAATAAACATTTTATTGTGGCAATGCCACCAGGCTACACTTCTCTTCAACATTTTTCCCAACCCATGCAATATATAACATGCAACATACATAATAAAGCATAATATCCACATATATGTACAATAATCATTAATCCAATAATTTAATAAGATGAATAGGCCCATTATAAAACCTTGTAATTTGGCCCACTAAGTCATTCTAGAAGATCGGCCCATAGGGGCATTTTGGTAATTCGACCCATAGGGGCATTTTCGTAATTCAACAATTTTAATACCGATTTTGACAAATCTTTTAAAAATAATATACTTTAAGCAAATTTTCTCATCTTATGCCATATTACGATTTTTAGCTGAATGATAATAACAATCTACTATAAAACATGTTACCGAATCATGGATCTACGGAATTACGGTGTGAGATTACACACCTGATTACGGTAAGTATCA
Organism: Gossypium sturtianum; assembly: GCA_025698515.1. Lineage (NCBI taxonomy): Eukaryota > Viridiplantae > Streptophyta > Magnoliopsida > Malvales > Malvaceae > Gossypium > Gossypium sturtianum. The sequence goes on from CM046943.1 coordinate 139,228,521, forward strand.
AACTCTCTTGATCGTCGGCACCTATGACAACATAATACTCGATTAATCTAATGAACGGGATTTTTATTAATCTAAATCTAAACCAAGCGATCTATTGAAACGCTTACCCTCGATATCGTGAACGACCACGATTTGTCTATTCTCACCGGATGATGGTCCACAACCCGATGGGAAATCTCGAATCGCCGATACCGCTCTACGCTTGAACTTAGGAGTAGGAATCGCAAATCCACTCCTTTTGTGTTCTCCAATCACTTTTCCTTTCAAATCGGTTCCACTTGCCTCTATTGGAAAAAGTCGTAATCAAAAACGATATTACGATGATATAAAACGATTGTCTAAGGAAAAAGGTTCGACTTTCCACTATTTCCGTATGATCAACAAGTGGATAGATCGAGCGATTTAGTCCCTAAAAAAATAAACGATTAGTCACAACCACTATTTCGTTTAGCAACTAACCGGTCAACGAAAAAGATTAAAATGAACCATGACGAATCCCTTACCTTAATGATGATGAATCCGATTTCTATCGATTGACTTATGGCTACGGATGAGACAAGATTATGAGAATCGGCTTTCCTCTATAACACTACACTAGAAGAAAAACATGATTTAAGAGAGTAGGAGAGATATATTTTGATAAAGAAACAAAGTGAAATACCGATTAGTGATGGACACACATATTCGGCTAGGAAGAAAAAGAAAATGAAGATGAAAAGAGGGGAATGAAGTCACTTACCAATTCGGTCAAGAAAGGAGTGTCCAACACAAAAGAAAAAGAAAAGAAGAAGAAGAGATTAGGTGTTAATAGGTTCGGCTAGTGAAGAGAAAAGAGAAAAGAGATAGAAAAGAAGTGTTAGGGAGTTTCGGTTGACACATAAATGAAAATGATCAAAATGGTCAAGATGATCAATATGAGATGGGTGTTTCGGCAACAAGGGAAGAATGAGTATAGATGGATTGAGAGTTTTGGCACAACAAGGGAACAAGATGAACAAAATGCAAAGAGAATTTTGGCCAAAACAAAGGAAGAGAGTTGGGAAGAGAAAACACCAATATGCTAAAAAGAAAGTAGGCCTTCCAAGCACTAATTTGCCAAATGACTAATGAAGAATTCGGCTACCCAAAACCCCCTCTCAAACCGTGTATCATCTTTACCAAAAGATGAACATTGACCAAATAAAATCTTTCCAAAACACCTTCCACACTATAAGCCAACATGTTCCATTCTCTTTCCTTTTCTTTCATTTCATTCCTTGTTTTTCCCTTATTTTCCTCCTTACCATATTCCCTTAGCCATCTTTCCATAAATAAAAAGTCTCCCTTACCAAAAATACTATCATGGCCGACACTTAGGGAAGGAACACAAAAATAAATCCCAAAATTTGCACTAGGTGGGATTCAAACTCCACCCCTCAAGCCCATACATGCAACGCCACACCACTCCTCTACTAGCTTCACTTGTGCTAGCAAAATGCACACTTATTTCCTTAAGCCTTGATGCCACTTACCTTCTCTCCTTAAAGTGTTTAAACACAAAAATTTTACTAAGGCCCAACTCAACCCCGAGCCTTCTTAGGACCTTAAAACATACACAATTTATAATTTAACTAGCCTAATGCAAGATATAATGCAACACAATAAAATTCTAAATTTTAGGATGTTACACCAACAATAATTTATTTTCAAAAAATAGAATAAATACATAATACTATTCATCAAATCAATATAAATATTAAAGTTTAACCGTACAAACTTACCTGAATTGAATTGTAATGTTTGCAGAAGTACATGTACTATTCCGCTATTTTCCTTTTTCACGAGTATCTACGGGATCTTGATCTAAAATATAAAATTACTCATTCATTAGCATATATTTTAGTTCCAATTCATTTTGCAATTAATACCCTTTAATTTTTTAAATTTACACAATTATCCCAAACTTTTACAACTTTTACAATTTAATCCCTTAACTAGTTAATCTATCAAATTTGTAGCACTCCAAACCCGGCCTAGACGCTATGGACAAATCTGGCAATGTCACATTGAAGTGTTTTTCGTAAAGTGTGCTATCAATGAAAACCCCTTTTCTATTTAATCTCTTTGTGTTATTTTATGATAATTCCAAGACGTGTCATTCAGTTTCAAAACGTGAGTCATTATCAAAATGTTTTTCACTTTTAAAAACGTTACTAATTTTCAAAACTTCATTTACTGCGGAAGCTTCTGAATAGGTTGTGTATTGTGGTATTTTTGCTAAAACATTTGTCTTTTGAAAACTCGCGTCTTATCCTACTGCTAGCAGTTATAAATCAAATCGACCAGAATCCCAAATTAAAAATAAAAATCCAAAGAGGCCATTATTACAGTAAAATACCCCAAAAATTAAATCGAAATCATAAAATACTAAATCAAATTAGATAGGTCGTGTGGCCACTGTTGAGTCCTCCGTTGCACTGATCCGCCTATGTCTGGAGATTACCTATACAATTAAAACAAAAGGGTAAGTTTACGAAAACTCTGTGTGTAATCCCATATAGGCAAACAAACAGAAAACAACACAGTCTGGGCCTAAGCCCTTTTTCAGTATCAGTGACAATTCCAGTTTTGGGCTTTGGCCCATCTCGATGATAGAAACGATCATGTGCTTGGGCCTTGGCCCATTACAAGAATATTAATCGGTCTGCAAGTAACATATGAAACAAAGATACAAGTCCTACCCATTCAGCCTCTACACTCCATCTCCGTCCAACCCTACACTCCATGTGGGGATATAATCAACCCACCCATCCCTACACTCCAGCGAGTACCGAATGCGGCACTATACAGTGATATGGAGCTGGGCTGCCAGTAATTTAGGCTCAAAGCCTTTCAGTACATTTCCTCCGATCAATAACAACCCATCCCTATGTAATGCATCATGCAATCATGTCATGTCATATCATAGTATCGTGTATGTATTCAATACAGTCTACATAGCATGCTAAAATATAGCCGTACATGTACATATACATATATATATCACACAGGGGCATAACAGTCATTCAGTCAATTAGGGGTCTAAGTAAGCTTACCGACCTCGCAGTAGGTCTACAGTCAACTCGGGCGACCCGTGCAACCTTAGCAGTCAAACAGTGAAAATGGGCCCATGAGCCCATATTGCTAGCCCATGTGGGCCCACCCACACGGCCCATAATGGCCTTGGTCGTGTGAAATGCACGACTTGGCCCAACAATTTCCACACGCTTGTGTGGTTTTCCCGTGTGGGGCCCACACGGCCCAGTTTGGCCCAGCCCATGAAATCGTACATGGTCGGCCTCCTCGATCACCCACCCATGTTTAGTCACACGGCCTACCACATGGGCGCCCACACGCCCGTGTGGCGCTGACAATTCTAATTTTTTGGCTTTTCGCCGCTAACGTTTGTGGGGGTTGTGTTTACACACCTGCTTCGATTTTTACGCATAAAACTTCCGAACACTCCCTGTACCTAAAATCAGCAATATACACTTGATTAAACCGTCGAATTCATCAAAATCCCGAAGCAAGGTAACCATTTTCGAGCGGTAAGCCATTACCTTAAATCGAGTAGCAGGAATTCCCTGCCTTCAGAACATTGACGAGCGATACACAACCCTTCGATCAGCCCCTAATAATGATTAGAACAACACCACAATTAGTCTTTAACTTACAATTGATCAAGACCCCAAAACCCGAAAACGGTTCAAAACCCAATACGACACTTACTGACGATAACCAAAGCCCCCAACACACCAATCGCAGTAGCAGCACCAAACAATTCACGGTTTTTCGCCTATACCAAAGATACCGAAACCACCGTCTTAGAAAATAATCACAGAAAAATCGACAGAAGACAGAATCGGTACTTACCAACCACGAATGAAGACACGTGACAGACAGAGGGGATAATCCCGATTACCACTATCGAAAAAAGAAAAAGAGGGGAAGAAAAGATAGAGATTCGGCAGAGAGGGAAGGGAATAAACGTCAGAGAATTTGGGAAACCAAAGAGTGGGTGCCAAAATTGGAAAAAGAAAGAAGTAATCAGATTTTTTTTTTGGTAAATCCCCCCTAATCCCTTAATTTTCTCCCCATATCCCTAACTTCCCTCCTAAAACCGTCCATCACACTCCCACTAACCCTCAAACTCCCCAAACCATCCACCAGAATCTCTTCAACAACTGAATTTAAATTCCAGTCAAACAATTCAGTATTTCGACTAAACCAAAACACCCACACGGCACAAGCAGCAAAAACAACTCCTTTGCTCGCGCAAGGGCTCGAACTCCAGATTTCTAGCTCATTTATACTCCCCTTAACCACCAGACCAGCAGGCCCATTCTAACATAAATTAACAACATTTATTTATAAGCCTACTGTCCAAAGATAGGGGTTTATTCAAATAAAAACAAAATTTTTCCCAAGCCAAGGCTTGAACCCAAGACTTCTCAGACACTCCCAGAACCCTTCACCACTGAGGCAGATACACAGTTATGTCACAAAGATACAAAAATAAATATTAAAGATTTTTTTTTGGGCATTACAAAATTAGCTATTTTTTTCTCAATTAATCATCTATCTAAATATTCTAGGTCATCACACAGCCCTTAATAAAACAAAAATTTACTACCAAACCCTAATATTTTAACCTTTTTACAATTTGATCCTAAAATAAATATTTAACAAAACCACTTTATAAAATCATCATACAAAAAAATTAAAGCTCTAAATCTATGTTATTCATCAAAAACATCTATTATTTATCAATGGTAACCTTCAATATTTCTAATAAAATCAAAAACTAAGGTAAGATTTAGTTGTACCTAATTGTAACAATCTCAAAAACATAAAAATTACAAGAAAAGAGTAAGAATTGAACTCACATGAAACAAAAATATGAAAAAAAACTTAAAAGAGCTTTCCTATGGCATTTTTGGATAGAAAATTGAAGAAGAATTGCCTAGAAACCTTTTAATTTCTAATTTGTATGTTTAATTTCAAACAATTTACCATTTTGCCATTAAATCACATTATTTTATTATTTTTCTTTGTTATGCCGCCTCATGCCTTCCATTTAGGCATATTTACTCCTTAAGTCTTCCCTTGTTTAATAAGTAAGCCATTTAATCACTTATTTCTTATAACTAGTAAGTTTTGTACCTTTTTTCAATTTAGTCCTTTTTAACTAATTAACTATCAATACGTTAAAATTCTTCAACAAAATTTTAATACTACCTTAATTACACTCCGTAAATATTTATAAAAATATTTACGGCTCGGTTTATAGAAACGAGGTCTTGATACCTCATTTTCTAAACCACTCGACCTAGTAAATCATTATAAAATACAAATTACTAATTCAAAGATCTTTTTAAAACCATATTTGACTTGTAAATACTAAATAATAAAATTTACGAGCATACTCGTCAGATTTGGTGGCCTCAAACTACTATTTCCTATACCACTGAAAAATTGGGCTGTTACACATGAGATACTCATGTATTTGTATTATATATATTCCCCGAAGGAATACATTACACTATATGATTGAAATATCTAATGTGCTCCTACAGTAGCAATATTGTGAAAATGACTTTAACAATATCTAAGAAAAATAATAAGTTACTGATGAAAAACTATGAAATTCTTCCCACTAGTTTTGCTTCATTCCCTGAAGTGAATGTAGCAGTACATAATAATTATGAAAAATGAAAATATAGAGATCATGATGTTGTAATTGAGGATGTTATTGGAGACTAATCATGACAATATGAATAGATAGATTTTGATTTAAAATCAACGCATGTTTTGCGATGGTGATTATGAAATAAAGAATCAATGGAGGCGTTTAGAAGTCTATCCTACTAGATTTATTGCATTCCCTGAAGTGAATGCAAACATTAAGAAAATAAAAGATATAATCATGGACCACTAAAAGTGGGAACATAGTAATAAATAAGAGAACAATGAGAGTTCTCAACATAACTCTTTAAAGGGTAAAGATAACTTATGTTATCAATGTGATATGAAAGATTATTGGCCACATATGTGACATATGCCAAAATATTGTGTTTTTGTTAATATTATTTGAAGAAGGATATGAGAATGTAGTAATAAATTCTATCATTATAGATAGAAAGTATTTATCTTATTTGGTACTAAAATAAACAAATATTATTCCAATATTTGATAGTACAAAATTAGTCGAAAGCTCTAGAAGAGCTAATATATTAATATCTTGTCATGGTTAATCCATTGGTTTTAAATGATATTTATAATGGATCTCATATTAAGATCGTAAATGAGGAAAATATTATATTTCATATGAATCACTAATGCTATAAATATCTATTTTAAAAGGATAAAAAAGAGAGGATTGAGTTATTAATTTATATTTATTTTATAATCTTTGTGATCTTCTTTTATCATCATCCCGAGTAAGGGGTTGGAAGCAAAATATTTGATTGTGAAAGATCTATTTATCAGCAATAAAATATGATAATTCTATCTAAAGCTCATTATGGTTGGATGCACCTGAAGTTGCAAATTTTTTTTAAATATTTGAAGATTTTGGCATATTCCCTGAAGCGAATATTGCATATAATTGTTTGGAAATTATATTTATTTTGTTGACTTAGTGACATTATAATATTCACATTAATTTAGACATTTCCAGTAGTAAATGTCACAATAGCACTTACATGTGAATATAAAGTAAAAGGAATTGTAACATCCCGAATATGGGGTTATTTGGAATTTAATTATTTTTCTTATTGTGAACTGCTGTGATATTATTTATGGAATGTTAAGGCTTAATTATGGATTTTTAGTAAGCTCGAGTAGTGGGAAAAATATTATTTTCAAGCTTTGAGGTAGGGAGCCTTAACAAGTGGGGGTTATAAGAATAAATGGGGATAATTTGGACATAAGATGAGCCTAGAATAAGTGGCAAAGTAAGCCCACTTAAGAGCTAGCATGTGACGCCACAAGGGATAGGGGAGAGCCTTGGTTCGAGCCACAAAATCCCCTTCTTTTTGCACTATGTTGGACGGCACAAGTGGGAGAATTTTTCTCCCTTCAAACTCTTTTATTGAATATTATTATTAGTGGATAATATGAGAGTTTTATTTGTTTAATTATAGTGATAAATGAGGTTATTATATGGATTATTAAGGGATTATTATTTTATTAATTCAAATTGTTTGAATTAAATCAAATGGGTGGCCTAGAGAAAACTAGGTGTTTGCTTTAATTTGGAACTCCTTGTTGAAGAGGAGTGGACGGCTAAGAGACCGAGTATAGGGGAGAGTGCCGAATTCTCTTAAGGCACCTATTCATCATTGGATTCTTTTTCTTTTTCCCTTTGCAAATAGCCGAATTTCCTCTCTCTCATCTTCTAATTTTTTTCCACTTCTTTCTCATTCTCTCAAAACCGAAACCACCATTGTCATCTTCCTCTTTTTCTTCTTTTTGCTTAACACCAAAAACCCCTCTACTCCTTTCTTTGTCGAAACCCCTATCTCCCTTTTTCACTATTTCTCTCTTTCTTTCTCTCTAGTCGAACATACTCCATTGGTGTGCCGAAATCTCTTTTCTTCCAAAAAGATCTACTTTGGCCGAATATCAAGTGGGCATAGGTTCTTCTCAAGATTTCCTCTCCAATCAGTTGTAAAGGGTAAGTAATGGCCGAATGTCTATCTCCCCTTTTTCTTCTTTCTTTGTCGATTTCTTTTACAAGGGGAGGTGCCAATTTCGGCAATGGTTATAAGGCTTCTAATCGAGTAGTGAACGATTCTTCTAGGTGCTCAGGGAGTGAAAGCAGTCGATTCAGGCCCTGATCTCTAGCATTCGATTTCGGTAAGTGGTGGTAAGATCAATTTCTTTATTATAACAATTCGATTAAAAGCCGAAGGCTATTAGTTTTACTTACTAAATCAATGGTGATTGACGAGCAGATTCGGGAATCAAGTATTGCGACTAGTATCCAAAAGTGTGAAGGTAAGGATTCGGGTTCACAAGGAACCCTCGCAAATTAATTGGTTGGCCGATTAGGCCATAGTACTAACTCAGGTATTTGGCCGAATATAGGGATCGATGAGATCTAGGGTGGCCAACGATTCTTTTCGGGATTTAGAACATCCAAGGGTGACAGGTGTGTACATACACACTTATAATTAATTAAATGTACTAAACTGTTGTGTGTGCTAACCGGATCTGTGTAGATTCGGGATTAATACCATGAATGGTATAAGCAAGGAAACAGGTAAGTCCTTGTTGACTATGAAATATTTTAAGATGCTTTTGGGAAGCATGGTGTGTCTAGTACACGTTGCTTATTGCTGATGATAAAACCTATACATGTGATTAAGTATATGGTAGCATAAATTATGTGATATAAATGTTGATGTGGGATTGATGAGTGGAGGGGGCAGTGATATTTCGTCTTGTGAGCACCGATGTTTTGGTAACACACTGTGACTATATGTCACCAGAGGTTTGGTACCTCCAGAGGTTTGGTACCTCATAGCGACTCGTCCCTGTGGTTAACACCACCGTGGGTTGGCCCCACTTGAGATATGGGATCGTCTGCCAGTGATTTGGTATCACACGATGGGTTGGCCCCATCACCCGATTTGTGTCTACGGACACCAGTGTTTTGGTAACACATCGTGACTATATGTCACCAGTGGTTTGGCACCACCAGTGTTTTGGTAACACATTGTGACTACGGTCACCAGTGGTTTGGTACCACATGGGGTAGACAAAGGCGTTTGGTTGGCTAGGTTGGGTGCATGACTTAGTACATGATGGTTGATTATATGCTGTGTATGAATTTGTTTACATACGGGGGAAGGGTTACATACTGAGTCTTGGTGACTCACCTTCTCCTTTAACATTTTTCAGTGACTCGTAGATGGCGGTTGAGGAGCCATTGGACTCGAGGTGGCCATGCAGGTGGACTTGCATAAATTGAACTTTAAACTTAGTTATTTTATTTTATTATTGGTTTATTTTTATTTTGGTTGTAATAAGGCCTCCATAAACTTTACTTTTGTTATTTCTTATATGTTGGATACTTTGTTTAAACTATATTATTAAAACGAGTTAAAATCACATGTTTTTCTAAAATTAACACGAAAATGTTTTATCGTGCCATCGGGCACACTTGAAATTTGCATAATAACCTAGGACTTAACTAAATTCCCAAATTAAATCTAAGTGTAAGTTTTGGCAAGATAACCAAAAATGTGAAGTTTTCAACAAAACTTAAATTGGTTTTAAAATGGTGCTCAAACAGTTTTTCTCCGTAACAAATCAAATTCGATCGTAATGTTTGGGCTGGGTTTGGGTTGTTACAAAATTGGTATCGAGCCAGTTCAAAAGCTCATACTGTGGGGGCCCAAGGCCCAAAAATGTTTTGGTAGGCCTTATGGAATGATTTTTGGTTTTTGAACAGCATGGCCCGAGTCTCCTGGCACCAATCCGCCTGTAAGTATATCTAAACCTCTTGGTGAATTATATTACGTAGAAGGGTAGGAAGCATGGAACGAGATAGACTTGTAGGAACTTGAACCCTAGGTTTAGACTACTCAAACACACAAACAGGACATAAGACTTAATGAACTAAACCAACCTATGACTTAGTCAATGAGCTAGGGTGTGGTAACCCTGTGCATGCGCATGTCTAGGATTGGATCCGGAAGAGCACAGTATTTAAGCGGTCCTCGTGACTCACCTCCTCTTCGCAGTATCCTGCAGTGCGTAGCTTCGGTTCACCCTAACTCAGAGGGCTCAGTGGTGTGGTAACCTTTGTGCGCATGTCTAGAAAGGTTCAGTGAGAGCTTGGTATTTAAGCGGTCCGCGTGACCCACCTCCTCTTCACTCGAATTCTGCCTGGTGCGTAGCTTTGGTTCACTACCACGACCGGGAGGGCTCGGTCATAGGCTAAACACAATGATTAAAACCCGAAAAGGGAATTAGCCTTGTTTTTCGAAATAGAATGAAACAACAAACCCTAATGTTTGCAAAACTTGTGCAGTAACTTTCTCAAATCCTAGAACATTACTTTTACAACGTTTTTCTCGAAAAACTTGACTTGTGAAAAATTACAGAAATACCCTTAGGGGTAAAATTACCAAAATGCCCCTGACCCATAAGATATTAATTCAATGGTTTTGCTCAAAAATTTCAACTATTTTACAAATATTCAACAACTTAGCTTTGGAAATCATCAACAAAATATTTTGGTTCTAGAAAATTACGAAAATGCCCCTGTAGGAAAATGACGAAAATACCCCTGGGTTAGAAATGGGCAGAAATGTCCGATGAGCGAATAGGTATGGGAAGCATTAAGGAATGGATGCATGAACTTCTTTGTGTGAACTAGGTTAGGAAACTAAAACATTGTTTGCTCGAAAGAATCTCTGATTAAACCTTATCCATAAAATTTCTTCGCGAGTAATAAAGTGAAACAAATGCTAATGCATAAAATTTTTCTTAATCAGATTAAAAGCGCGGTAGATAGAATGAGTTCTAGAGGGGCGTGGACGCCGTGGACGTGGTAGGGGTAGGATGATGGTGTCCAACAGTCAGTCAGTCGAGACAAGGTTCGGAAAATGAGGTACCACCGCCACCACCACCTCCTACTTTTAGAGTGAGGAGCCGGATCGGGCCGGTGGCGAGCGGTGCTCGCAAGCCGTGTTGCGAGTCTTGGAGATGGTGGTGGGGCTGGTGGAAATGTGGGAGCTCGGAAATCGTCCCGGCGACTCCGATCTAACGGAGCGGAGGTATTCCGAGGTGTGTCGAGTGGCACCCGGTCAATGGAATACGGCTAGAGTCAACCGAAAGAATCATGGATGACCTTGACCGACCGAGGAAGAAAAGGCGAAAGGGGCGTGTCGCTTCTAAAGGATGAAGCGTGCTCGGTGGTGGCTTACGGTTCGAGATGGGGCTACAGCAGATGATTTGACTTAGGAGTATTTCGAACCACCTATCGGAAGAAGTATGTGGGTACCAGCTACACCGACGCTAGAGAAAAAGATTTTCTGGGATTAGTGCAAGGAACTAAGTCCGTGTCGAAATATGAGGCGGAATTTTTAAGGTGAGTAGGTATGCCGGAGGCATCGTGGCTCTTGAACATGAGCGCTGTGTCCGCTTTGAGGACGGACTCAGAGATGATTTAAGGTTACCGATTGCCCCACAAAGCAGTTCGTGAGTTCTCATCTCTAGTGGAAAAGGCTAAGGTAGCCAAGGATCAAGGAGGCTGTGAGGCAAAGCTATAGTAGGAACAATCGTAAGAGAGGATTTGGGTCACCGGATCAAGCGGTGGTGCTCGAGAAAAAGCTAGGCCAAGTGGGCCCAATCAGGCGGCAAGGCCCACGACTACTAATCGAGGCCGACTCGGTGTAACAGCTGTGGAAAGACCCATTGGGAGGTTGTTGGACCGGTGATAAAGGATGTTTCGAGTGTGGGTCTTTGGAGCATCGTGTCGAGATTGTCCCGAAACTAGCTAAGAATCACCGGGAGGCGAATCGTACTCGAGAATAGAAATGTGGGACCACGGAGGGTCGTCGTGGTAATGGCGGAGGAAACAACGGTCCTAACCGAGGTCGTGGAACTCAAGCGCGAGGTTCAGGCAACACAGAGGCTAGGCGGCTGGCTTAGTTTACGCAAATGAGGTGTCGCGAGGAAGGTGGCCGCACCGGATGTCATAACCGATGCGTTTCTAATTTTTGGTTTTCCTTATGTTGCATTGATTGATGTGGGCTCGACGCACTTTCGTACATTGCTAGTAGTGTGGTAGGAACTATGGACCTAAACTCAAATCGCTTCTAGGGAGATGACCGTAGTTAGCCCTTTAGGTCACTCTGTAATAGTAGACAAACTTTATAGAGGCGTACCCTAGAACTTCAAGGGGTAGTATTTGTAGTGATCTAATGGAACTACCGTTTGGGAAGTTCGATTTGATCCTTGGAATGGACCGGCCGGTTAAGTATCAAGCGAATTTGGATTGCGCGCCAAGCGCATGGTTCTTAAGGCAGTGAAGGTGATGAAGTGGTTATGATAGGAGATAGAAGGAATTATCTATCCAATGTAGTGATCGCCTTGAAGGCTGAAAAAGATGGTCAAGAAGGGTTGTGAGGCGTATTTGGTTCAAATCATGCTTTGGAAGCTAAAGGGTTAGTAGTTGGAAAGGTCCGAACGGTTGGGGAATTTGTTGATGTATTCCCGGAAGAACTTCCGGTGCGCCTCCCGGATCGAGAAGTCGAATTCGGTATAGACTTGCTACAGAACGGCACTTTGTGTCTATAGCACCGCATCGCAATGGCACCAAAGGAATTGGTGGAGCTAAAGGCTCAAATTCGGGAGCTCTTGGATAGAGGGTTTATTCGACCAAGTATATCTCCGTGGGAGCGCGCTGTGTTGTTTGTCAAGAAGAAGGACGGTTCTATGCGGATGTGCATCGACTACCATCGCTTAAACAAGTTAACAATCAAGAACAAGTATCCGTTGCCTCGGATTGGCGACTTGTTTGATCAACCTGAAGGGTGCCTCGGTGTTTTGAAGATAGACCTTAGGTCGGGATATCATCAATTAAAGGTGAAGGAGGCTGACGTTCACAAGACCGCATTCCGAACTCGGTATGGGCATTTCGAGTTCTTGGTGATGCCATTCGGGCTGACCAATGCACCGGCGGCATTTATGGACTTGATGAATAGAGTATTTCAACAAGATTTCTTGGACTAGTTCGTCGTGGTGTTCATAGACGACATATTGGTTTATTCAAAGACGTAAGAGGAGCATGACAAGCATTTACGGATAGTTACGCAAGTATTGAGGAGAAGCGATTATATGCCAAATTCAGTAAATGCGAATTTTGGCTTAGGGAAGTGGCTTTCTTAGGTCATGTAGTATCAGCTGAAGGAATTAGAGTAGACCCTCGCAAGATTGAAGCAGTATTGGATTGGAAACCACCTAGGTCGGTGGTCAAATCCGAAGTTTTCTGGTTTAGCAGGTACTATCGGAGATTCGTGGAAGGATTCTCTCTAATAGCAAATACCAGTTAACCAAGTTACTAAGGAAAGGTGTCCCATTTGTATGGACGGAGAAGCGACAAGGAAGCTTTGATAAGCTAAGGAAAATTTTGACTGGAAGCTCCGGTTTTGGTACACTGAAGCGAGAAAGTTCTTCACAGATCTATTGTGATGCATCTCACACCGATTTGGGATGTGTGTTGATGCGAGGATGGGAAGGTAGTAGCCTATGCATCCATCGATTAAGACCGCATGAGGTTAACTACCCAACGCACGACTTGGAGTTAGCGGCGATGCGTCTTCGCTCAAGATATGGAGACATTACAGTATGGGGAGAAGTCGATAGTCTACACGGATCACAAAAGCTTGAGGTATCTTCCGACTCGAAGGATCCGAATCTGAGAGACAGCGTCGGTGGATTGAACTATTAAAGGACTACGATTGTTCGATCGAGTACCATCCGGGTAAGGCTAATGTGGTAGCTGACGCATTGAGCCGGAGGGTGGTGACGGACTTAAGAGCAATGTTCGCTCGGTTGAGTCTATATGATGATGGGAGTCTTTTGGCGGAACTCCAAGTAAGGCCGACTTGGATTGAGGAGATTAAGGAAAAGCAGTTAATGGATGAAGGCTTGAGCGCTAAGAGGGTACAAGTTCAAGATGGTGGCTTGGAAGGGTACAGTCTGTCTAGTGATGGAGTGCTTTGTTTTCAAGGACGAGCTTGTATGCCAAGGGATACAGAATTAAGGCAGAAAATTCTCCAAGATGCACATAGCAGCCTATACGCTATGCATCCTGGAGGAAGTAAGATGTATGGAGACTTGCGGAAACAGTTCTGGTGGCCTGGGTTGAAGCGTGAGATAACGGAGTTCGTAGGAAAGTGTCTGACGTGCCAGCCAAGTTAAGGCTGAACATCGTTTACCATCGGGACTACTTCAACCGATAAAGATCCTCAATGGAAATGGGAGAGGATCACCATGGATTTTGTTAGTGGGCTACCCCTTACGCCCAACAAGAAGGACGCAGATTTGGGTAATTGTGGATCGCTTTGACTAAATCACTCACTTCATGCGGTGAGAATGGATTACTCACTCCGAAGCTAAGCGAAGGCGTATGTGGGTGAAATAGTAAGGTTGCATGGTGTGCGATGTCGATTATCTCGGATAGGGATCCCGATTCACGTCAAGGTTTTGGAAAGCGTTGCATCAAGCTTTGGGTACACGGTTAGATTTCGATCACGGCTTTCCATCCACAATCGACGGACAATCGGAAAGGGTGATCTGATTTTAGAAGACATGTTAAGAGGTTGTGTCTTGGATTTTAGTGGTAGTTGGGAGGAGTACCTACCATTAGCGGAATTCGCTTATAACAATAGTTATCAAGCGAGTATTCAAATGGCTCCATATGAGGCCCTATATGGACGAAAGTGCCGTACTCCTACATGTTGGACGGAGTTGGGGAGCGACAAGTCTTTGGGTCCAGAATTGGTAACAGAGGCCAAGACAAAGTCAAGGTGATTAGGTATCGTCTCAAGGAAGCATCGGATAGGCGAAAGTCTTATGCCGATCTCAAACGCAAGGAAATGGAGTATCTTTGTGGAGACAAAGTCTTTCCGAAAGTGTCGCCTTGGAAAAAGGTGTTGAGATTTGGACGAAAAGGGAAGCCGAGCCCAAGGTTCATCGGGCCATATCTGATTATAAGCGAGTAGGACCGGTAGCTTATCGGCTAAGTTTGCCGCGAAATTGAATCGATTCATGACGTCTTTCATGTATCAATCTTTGAGACAATGATCGGTCGATCCTTCGCACGTTGTGCCATGAGCGAGATTGAGGTGAATTCGGATTTATCATTTGAAGAGGAACCGGTTCAGATTGTAGACCGAGATGTGAAGGTTCTACGTGAAAGGCGGTGCCTTTAGTGAAAGTGATATGGCGGAACCACGGGTGGAAGAAGCTACGTGGGAGCCCGAGGAGGTGATGCGGCAGCAATACCCCCATCTCTTTTGATCAAGGAATTTCGAGGACGAAATTTATTTTAAGGGGGTAGAACTGTAACATCCCGAATATGGGGTTATTTGGAATTTAATTATTTTTCTTATTGTGAATCTATTTGTGATATTATTTATGGAATGTTAAGGCTTAATTATGGATTTTTAGTAAGCTCGAGTAGTGGGAAAAATATTATTTTCAAGCTTTGAGGTAGGAGCCTTAACAAGTGGGGTTATAAGAATAAATGGGGATAATTTGGACATAAGATGAGCCTAGAATAAGTGGCAAAGTAAGCCCACTTAAGAGCTAGCATGTGACGCCACAAGGGATAGGGGAGAGCCTTGGTTCGAGCCACAAAATCCCCTTCTTTTTGCACTATGTTGGACGGCACAAGTGGGAGAATTTTTCTCCCTTCAAACTCTTTTATTGAATATTATATTAGTGGATAATATGAGAGTTTTATTTGTTTAATTATAGTGATAAATGAGGTTATTATATGGATTATTAAGGGATTATTATTTTATTAATTCAAATTGTTTGAATTAAATCAAATGGGTGGCCTAGAGAAAAACTAGGTGTTTGCCGAATTTGGAACTCCTTGTTGAAGAGGAGTGGACGGCTAAGAGACTGAGTATAGGGGGGGAGAGTGCCGAATTCTCTTAAGGCACCTATTCATCATTGGATTCTTTTTCTTTTTCCCTTTGCAAATAGCCGAATTTCCTCTCTCTCATCTTCTAATTTTTTCCACTTCTTTCTTATTCTCTCAAAACCAAAACCACCATTGTCATCTTCCTCTTTTTCTTCTTTTTGCTTAACACCAAAAACCCTCTACTCCTTTCTTTGTCGAAACCCCTATCTCCCTTTTTCACTATTTCTCTCTTTCTTTCTCTCTAGCCGAACATACTCCATTGGTGTGCAAAATCTCTTTTCTTCCAAAAGATCTACTTTGGCCGAATATCAAGTGGGCATAGGTTCTTCTCAAGATTTCCTCTCCAATCGGTTGTAAAGGGTAAGTAATGGCGAATGTCTATCTCCCTTTTTCTTCTTTCTTTGTCGATTTCTTTTACAAGGAGGTGCCAATTTCGGCAATGGTTATAAGGCTTCTAATCGAGTAGTGAACGATTCTTCTAGGTGCTCGGGGAGTGAAAGCGATCGATTCAGTGCCCCGATCTCTAGCATTCGATTTCGGTAAGTGGTGGTAAGATCAATTTCTTTATTATAACAATTCGATTAAAAGCGAAAGGCTATTAGTTTTACTTACTAAATCAATGGTGATTGACGAGAAGATTCGGGAATCAAGTATTGCGACTAGTATCCAAAAGTGTGAAGGTAAGGATTCGGGTTCACAAGGAACCTCGCAAAATTAATTGGTTGGCCGATTAGGCCATAGTACTAACTCAGGTATTTGGCCGAATATAGGGATCGAGTAGATCTAGGGTGGCCAACGATTCTTTCGGGATTTAGAACATCCAAGGGTGACAGTGTGTACATACACACTTATAATTAATTAAATGTACTAAATCATTGTTGTGTGCTAACCTGGATCATGTAGATTCGGGATTAATACCATGAATGGTATAAGCAAGGAAACAGTAAGTCCTTGTTGACTATGAAATATTTTAAGATGCTTTTGGGAAGCATGGTGTGTCTAGTACACGTTGCTTATTGCTTGATGATAAAACCTATACATGTGATTAAGTATATGGTAGCATAAATTATGTGATATAAATGTTGATGTGGGATTGATGAGTGGAGGGGCGGTGATATTTCGTCTTTGTGAGCACCAGTGTTTTGGTAACACACTGCGACTATATGTCACGGAGGTTTGGTACCTCCGAGGTTTGGTACCTCATAGCGACTCGTCCACGTGGTTAACACCACCGTGGGTTGGCCCCACTTGAGATATGGGATCGTCGCCGCGGTGATTTGGTATCACACGATGGGTTGGCCCCATCACCCGATTTGTGTCTCACGGACACCGGTGTTTTAGTAACACATCGTGACTATATGTCACCAGTGGTTTGGCACCACCAGTGTTTTGGTAACACATTGTGACTACGGTCACAGTGGTTTGGTACCACATGGGGTAGACAAAGGCGTTTGGTTGGCTAGGTTGGGTGCATGACTTAGTACATGATGGTTGATTATATGCTGTGTATGAATTTGTTTACATACGGGGGAAGGGTTACATACTGAGTCTTGGTGACTCACCTTCTCCTTTAACATTTTTCAGGTGACTCGTAGATGGCGGTTGAGGAGCCGGCTGGACTCGAGGTGGCCATGCAGTGGACTTGCATAAATTGAACTTTAAACTTAGTTATTTTATTTTATTATTGGTTTATTTTTATTTTGGTTGTAATAAGGCCTCCATAAACTTTACTTTTGTTATTTCTTATATGTTGGATACTTTGTTTAAACTATATTATTAAAACTGAGTTAAAATCACATGTTTTTCTAAAATTAACACGAAAATGTTTTATCGTGCCATCGGGCACACTTGAAATTTGCATAATAACCGGACTTAACTAAATTCCCAAATTAAATCTAAGTGTAAGTTTTGGCAAGATAACCAAAAATGAGAAGTTTTCAACAAAACTTAAATTGGTTTTAAAATGGTGCTCAACCAGTTTTTCTCCGTAACAAATCAAATTCGGTCGTAATGTTTGGGCCGGGTTTGGGTTGTTACAGGAATGATAGTAAAATTATTAATTTGTTACAATTTAGTAGAATTGAAACACATGTTAAAGTAAACCAGAAGTTTACTGATACAAATGCATTTACTACTTGGCATGACCAGTTAGACCATCTTGGATCATATATGATGCAAAAATTAATTAAGAATTCATATGGACATTCATTAAAGAACCCGAAGATACTTTAATTTAAAAGAATTCTTATATGGTGCTTGTTCTCAATGAAAATTGATTATTAAAAACTCACTAACTAAAGTTGAGATTTAATGTCTTGCATTTCTAAAACGAATATGGGCTCATTCATCCACCATGTGAATGGTTTTGATATTATATGATTTTGGTAGATGCATCTACAAAATAATCACATTTGTGTTATCAATTTGCAACCTGTCGTTTGCAAGATTGCTTGTTTAAATAATTAATTTTAGATAATGCAATTAAGACAATTCATCTTGCAAATACTGATGAGTTTATATCTCAATCTTTTATTGATTGAGTTTTTGAAAAACTTTTGTAAAAGTTTGCGCATAATGGTTTAGAGAAATTATTAATTGAACACCTCTAATTAATGTCTAAACCATTACTTATGAGAACTAAACTTCCTATTTCAACTTGAGTTATGTTGATTTACATGTTGTACGCATCAAGCCAATAAGTTATAAATACTCCCTATTACAATTGGTTTTTGATCAAGAGCTAAATATTTCTCATCTTTGAATTTTTATATGTGCGTATATGTTCCAATTGCTCCGCCACAACGCACAAAGATGAGTGAATCCTCAAAGAAAGTTGGGAATATATATTAATTATAATTTTATTTGTATTATTAGATGTTTTTAATGCATTGGAGATTCAATTATGGCATGATTTGTAATTACAATTTTGATTCGAGAGTTTTCCCGACATTAGGGGGAGAGAAATAATAACTTGTAATGGGGAGAGTAATTTGAACTAGAAGTTCAATAAGGATAACTCATTAGAAGTTAACTGTTAGATGTATTTACAAACTTAATGAGAATAACCAAGTGTTATATACCATATAATATTTTAATTTGAATCAAAGTCCCAATAGGACAATCAGTTAGAATAAATAATAGATTGATCGGTTCCAAAGATGAAAATTCTTCTAGATGGTCATATAATGGAGGCGGGTGCTTCAGAAGAGACCCAAGACATAACTAATAAGTAAAACTCCATAAGAGATTTAGGTACCTAAAACTGAATTTTAAAATAATGAAAATAAGCGATCTCGATAAGTTATGTCAATTCGAGAAAATTTGGAACCGAATAATAAAAGTGGTCAACAATGATTTTGCATGCAATATTATTATTGAAATAATGAAATAAAAGGAGGATCTTGAATAAATCTATTGAGAAATATAGATATTGAATAAATTGATCAAAATAGAAAGACACAACACAAGTACAATTAAATTCGTGGAGTTTTTGGACTAGTAGTCCAAATATCTAAAGGTATAAAGCCAGTGAGGGTACAATTGAAGTAGTTTTGCAAAAGCGGAATCGCTAAGTCTTGGCATTGATTATGAAAAGATATAATATTCTTTTGTGGTAGATGCAATAACCTTTAGATATATTATTAAACTGACAATTCATCAAAGATTTAACTTGCGTCTAATGGTTATTGTTACAACCTTTTATGAATCACTATATAGTAAAGTTTATATTAAAATCCTTGAAGGATTTAGGATGCTAGAAGCATATTGAAATTCTCGAGAAATTGTTCATTTATATGAATTGAAATAATTTGAACATATGTGGTAAATTTGACTTAGTGAATAGTAGTTGAAGGAGGATTATAAAATGATCCAAAATACCTATTTGTATTTTTATAAAAGAATCATGATTAAAGTTTTTTATGATTATTGTTGAATCTCCTGAAGAGATCAAAATATATTTTTCCCAAATTTTCCTCACTCATGACTTTTAAAAGAATGGTAATATAAATGCTTATCAAATACATTCAAATAGTCATTTAAAAAACTAGTATTCAAGATTGAATACATAGAATATGAGAAAATATGTGATGTGTTCATGAGAGGGAGTAAATACGTGTTGCACTATTTTTCCCTTAACCGAGGTTTTGTCCCATTGGATTTTTCTGGTAAGGTTTTTAATGAGATAGCATATTATGCGTATTATAGATCGTGTACTCTTTTTCCTTCATTAGGTTTTTATCCCACAGGATTTTTCCTAATAAGGTTTTAACGAGCAAATTATCTACTAATGGACATCCAAGGGGGAGTGTTATGAATATCTTATTAAGTGGATGTCCATCATGATCAAGATAAAGTTTTAGTGTACTTTAAATTCTAATAGTTATTAGAATTAGATCTCTATTTCTTTTATACTTCTTATGCCTATAAATAGAGACTCTGATGAAACATTATAATCATCCCTTTGATTAATAAAGTACATTCTATATTGCTTTCGTATTTTTTTTTATTTTTTATTCTCTCTATCTCTCTTTATTTTATAACAATAAGATATTATTCTAACTATTGAATAGATGATGGTGGGTGGTAAGGAATAGGAATAAGGCACAAATCTCTTTTTCTTCTAGAAGTAGCACCAAAGGTCTCAGTCATATCCATATCCTCATTCTTCAAACCATTAGGGAGCTTCCACTCAAAATGATAAAGTAATTGTGCAAGGGAAAGCTCAACCACAGACATACCAT
The DNA here is from genome assembly GCA_025698515.1 of Gossypium sturtianum. Taxonomy (NCBI): domain Eukaryota; kingdom Viridiplantae; phylum Streptophyta; class Magnoliopsida; order Malvales; family Malvaceae; genus Gossypium; species Gossypium sturtianum. Next base: position 139,248,954 of record CM046943.1, read on the forward strand.
ATGACATGCCAGGACATATCCTCCTTCCAGCACCAAATGGAATAAACTCGAAGTTGGTCCCCTTAAAGTCAACTGAACTATCGATGAATCTCTCTGGATAGAACCTCTCGGCTTCATTCCAATAGTTGGAATCTCTTCCAATGGCCCATGCATTAACAATCACTTTGGTCTTGGCTGGTATCTCATATCCATTAATTTCACATCTCTCCCTACTTTCTCTTGGAAGTAGCAAAGGTACAGGATGGTGTAACCTTGTTTCCTTCATAACTAACTTCAAGTACTTCAATTCATTAAGGTCTGATTCGTTGACATCCCCTGTTCTATCATAGACTTGCCTCACCTGGCTTGTGCTTTTTCAAGGATTCTAGGATTTTTTATCAATTCCGACATTGCCCATTCTACTGCAGTTGAAGATGTCTCAGTTCCAGCAATGAGCATGTCCTGAAAAGAAGTTCTACTCAGCTAAAACCACAGAACATCTTTATGCACATAAATAAACACGCAAGATATGAATAATGAATCTACTAACCAGGATAACAGCTTTGATATTGTCAGTTCTTAAGGGAAATTCAAGGCCCCCGTGATCCTGGAGATTCAGAAGAACATCAACGAGATCATCTGTTACGTCATCACTGTCCTTCGGATTTGCATTGCCAGCTCTATGTTCTTCAATGATGGTTTCAAGCATCGCGTCCAAATCATGGTGCCACCTCTCAAGTTTGGCTCTCATCCCACTGATCATGGGAAGCAATTTGATGGAAGGAAACAGATCAGTAATACTAAAACCACTCGCAGCTTCCACCAGTTTCCTCGCAATTGAAATGAATGCAGCATGTTGCTTGCATCTTGCGGCGAAAGCAGTCCTTAGAGTGATGTTATATGATGAGTTGCATAACATTTCTCCAAGGTTGATTTCCAATCCTGTATTAGAATAGATGGATCGAATTAAACTTGATACCTGCTCTTCTCTGATTGATCGGAATGATTGTACACGTTTCATACTTAACAGCTCCAATGTGCAAACTTTTCGAAGCTGCCTCCAATAGTCTCCATATGGTGCAAAACCAATATCAGAAAAATTATACGCTATGATTTCTGCACCAAGAAGATAAGGCCTGGTAGCAAAACTGATATCATGTGTTTTCATCACTTCTTTAGCAGCCTCTGGAGAAGAAACAACAATGTATGATAATTCACCAAGCTGTAGGTGCATCAGGGAACCAAGCCTTTTGGCTAATTCGGTCAAGCGGTGATGGGGGAGAGAGAACATTAAAAGGTGCAAGTGGCCTATTAGAGGTAGCTTCCATGGTGCAGGGGGTAGATTCTTGGGCGAGTCCTTTATTTTGGATCTTTTCCATAGCTTCAACACCATGAAAATGAAGACAAGGAAGGTGAAGCACAATGGGAGCATCTTGAACTGGTTATCCATGGTAGAACTATAGAAAACTGTTATTTATACACTTGCAGAATCTTGATACCTGCTTGTCTGTCAAAACTGACATTTTGTATGATGGTTTAAATAAACATAATCTTCCTTACCAGCACATGCAAAACATTAATTTCTTTTATGGCTAGAATCTGGGAATATCGTATAAGAGGCATAACCATGGAGAATCCTTTTCTTTTATCAATATCTTCACGTGTCTTCATTAATGCAACTTGGTTTAAATATTTATAGCAGAGATTTATAATGATACACCAGCTAAGATACTTTAATTCTTTTATGTTAAGCAAACTACCCAAAAGAACAATTGAAAATGATATCCGGGAAAATACAGTTGTATTCCAATTAAATGGAAGATAGGTTTAAAAAGAAAAGGCATATAACATAGAAACAACCATTGAAGATAAATAGATAATACTCGACTTCTAAAATGAAAGAAAAACTCATTTTGGACTAAAGATAATCAAAGTGAGGCATTGAACATGAAATTCCATCTATATAATCTGCATATAAGGCAAACCATCTTAAAATTTCAAGCAGACTCGTACAAAAAAATGCATGTAGCTCAACCTTCAAGCATTATTCTACTAACATTAACTGAATCTCTCAAATTTCCAGTACCTGATATGTCAACATTGCGACACCAAAAAGATATTGAACTGATCAAAAGACTTGTGGTATTCGAAGGTATTTCAGGCAACACCTTTAGATTTCTGTTAGACAACCATTTCTAACGTGTATGGATCCCAATCCATATTCTATGATGAACAAAGACGATGTTTAAACTCAAGCGGCAGAGTTTCCTGTCGTCTAATTAGATGATACACATCATCATTAAATTAATAAGGTATAATGTTAAATTTAACCTTAATATTTACATCTTCTATCAATTTGGCCCTTATTCATTTTTTGGCTAAATTAACCAAAAAGACCCCTTTTTTTTTAATTAGGTATTTAGGCCCTTTTTTTATTTAGGAAAATAGGTTGTTTTTGCGTTTTTTTCTTTCTCTATCCTAAGGTTAGGGTTTAGAACAATTTTAAGGTAAGGGTTTTGGGTTATAGGTTTAGGGTTGTTTAGGGTATTTTGAAAGGCTTTAGGGTTTTCGACTGAAACCGCGAAAGTTTATTGGTAGATTTGAGGGTCAGGAATGTGATAACACGTCTCAGAACACATACTTTTCATATGTCATGGCGGGATAGGACCATCACCTCATAAACCCATCGTGGGGTAATCAGGTTTCGGGGTAATAATGCTTGATACGATTAGGGGTTGAAGTCTAGGTGGAGGTCCTAGTCGACGATCGTGATGCGGTCACGGGTTCGAGTATAACTGGGGGGGCCAAGTGACGATCATTACGTGATCAAGAGTTTAAGGTTTTTGGATACTTGCAAATGATGCCCTATATATATCATACATAAAATTGAGACCATAATCATACGGAAAAACTTTGGGGACTTTCAATGTAATCAACATAATCTTTTTCTATTTCCAAGCAATCTGTATCTTTAACCTTTCATTCTTATCTGAAAGCTAACACCGAGGTGGACACAATAGGGCTCTCAGGTGGAGAGCGGATGTTTCGGCACAGTAGAGGTCAAACTCGGGTTGGCGCGACAACAGTTGTAGTTATTAATGGGTTGTTTAATAACGACGACCGTCGTCGCTTCAAAAGGAGCATCACCTTTACTGCAACACAATAGTCGCTCCCCGCCTGAGAGTCCTCTTACGTCCACAATGGTGTTGGCCTTCAAATAAGAAGGAATGTTAAAGATACCAGTTGCTTGAAAATGGAGAAAACAATACGTCGATTATCGCGGGAAGCCCCTGAGTTTTTTCGTATGATTATGCCCTCAGACTTCTGTATGGTATTTATAGGGAAAAAAAGATTGAGTTTGTGTCGCGTAACGATCGTCAACTGGCTCCCCCGTTATACCCTGATCCATGACCATATAACAATCGTCGATTGAGACCTCTATGTAGACCTCCACGCATAAAGTAAAATGACTCGAAACCCAAATTCCCTAGGATAGGTTTTAGAAGTAATAGTCTCATCTCGGCAGGATATATGAAATGTGTGCATCTTGGAGCAATATCGCATCACTGACGACTCAATAATACCTCGAATATTAAGAAAATATTTTATAGAGGAGGGATGGAGAGGGGGGATGAAAATGTTTGAGGGACAATGGAGCTCGGTGTGTGAGACTCTTTTATAGGCACAAGGAAGGGTTGGTTTACAAAGTAAAAATTTTCTTTCGTTGAAAACGCGCTACACGAGTTGATGAATATATTCAAAATGTGGTTAAAGTGACAAAAAATACGAAGTGGCAGGCACTTTTAATGTTTGGCAGAAGAAAAATGTTAGAGAAAGCACACCCAACCGGGGGAGCTTTCCTGCTGCTTTCCTACTAAATGTTAAAGTAACTTTGCATAATACCTGAGGAGTACGTTATGAGGCGTAGAATACTAGGGGATCACGGGTGGGATGAAATTATATGACTTCTGAACACATTTTGAACACTCTAGTGCACTTGCATCATACAAAATTCAATGAATGCATGTATTCATAAACAAATTTCGAAGCACATATTCCCTTTCTCCCTATATTATTTTCCTATAAAAGGGACGTAATTTTCATAACTTAGACACGCAGGAAATTAAAATCAAACATCAAATAGTTGTGTTGTGAGAGTTGTGTGTACTTCTTTGGACATTCCTCTACTTATTTTTTTACTTTTTTTAATCCAATTCGTGACCGATATTAAAATGAGCTAACAAATGAAATTCATTATTTACTACGACAATCAAATCTATAGTACAAAGCTGGGGTGGTGTTTGTAGGAGCGAAGCTCGTGGAATTGGCGTTCAATCCTACCATTCAATTGCGTGAACTATGGGCCAGAATCAGGAGGAAAGTCAGGGGATCGACCCAGGGAACAATTTTGAAGTTGCAATGTAGATTTCTTGCCTCTATTGACCCCTATAGGTATGAGCTATTTGACGTGGCTGGCGAGGTCCATCTTGAGATGGTGATATCATCGCACTGCTCAAGCGGAAATGTTGTAATGGAGTTATATGTCAAGTTCGCTGAGGCTGATGGATCTGACCCATCTTTGACCATTGTTGTGGCGAATACGGGAACCGAAGTTGAAGTAGAAAGTCGTACTACACAGTTGTGCAGTGGGTTCACCGGCCTAGTACAAAACGGCTACTACAATGTTCCCGAAACATCTATGGGCAAACACTCATTGATCTCCGACACGGATCTAAACTTCAGTGGCCAATACCGATCGGGGTTTAAGCATAACCCAAATTTGGACACTCGGGCTTAATATTCAATCAGTGCGTTTTATTTCAACTTCGGCACTAGGTTGATGTTATCGGGTGGAAGGAGGTATACAAGGGGATCATTGACATACATCGGACATCAAACTGGTGCATTTTTTGACGGGCACCTGGGTTATAGGAGAACCGATGACCTACTTATTTCGATTGGGACCAGCGAGGGTACATCCAACCCCCTACTCGAAGGTGATAATAAAGGCGTAGATGAGAAAGAAGATGCAGCCTACAAAGAACGTACAGGTGAGGAAGAAGGGTCAGTAGATGCAGTTGATGGGGCAGAGTCAAACCCTGAGCCAATCCGGCAGCACGGTTAAGATGGTTCAGAAGTGGTACTATTTTCTGAATCGGAGCTGGTTCCAACGAAGCTGGAACCTTACGTGTCTAACGATGACGCATCGAAAAATGCTCCGAATCCAGATCCGTGATTCAGGGCATATAAACTTTTCCCCTAGATGATGAACATCAACCTACCGGTCGGTGGTGGTTTCAAGTCACAGAACATGTGCCCCACTCGCGTCGAAACTTCAATTTTTTAGTCACGAAATATGCTAGGCCCGACCACGACATGTCATGGGCATCATATCGTGTGAAACTAACAACAGGGACTTGCAATTGTAAGAGATTCCAAGCACTTTAATTCTCATGTGCACATGCAATTACGGCATGTGGGAACGTACTAATTGAGTACGCACCTTACATCAACGACATATACTGATTAGAACGCATTTACAGTGTGGAGTCCTGAATTCCCACCTGTCCCATATGAGAGTATGTGGCTGCTGGTGTCCAATGCATCGTACGAGTTGGTGCCGAACAAGGACCTGCGTGGCATTCCCAAATGTTACCCGAATTCCTCCTAGATAAGGAACAATATAGATATTCGAGAGAGGGATAGTTAACAGAGATTATGTGGGTACTGTAGAAACCCAGGGCATACGAAGACAACATGTTCTCTATACAAGGGTACATTGGGGCCTCAACGTCGATAGCATTATTTTCTTTCAAATAATATATTCATTACAATGTTTCCATTATTCAGGTGTTCTAAATTTGATATTTCTTGTTAACTTACGCATAATTCACGTTAGATAATAATGAAGACAAATGTGATGTTTGAATGAAAAACCTCGATTTATTTATTTATGTCATATATATTTACATCGCATTATTTAGAAAAAAAAATACATCAATCGCGTAGTTGAAAATGTGTGCCGCAAGGTAGTGGACGACGGTTGCGTAGAGGATTTCTATGGGAGACCAAAGGTTCGGGCCTATAGACTTTCTTGTCAGCGTCGTCATCACCTCCACCCGCACCTAACAATGGCCCCTGAGCTCCTTCCCCGACTACGCTAGTGTCATCATCGTCCTCTGTGGTTGACTATTGTGTCGTCCTAGCCTCCCATCATGAATCCTCCACTCCCGCGGTCGATGGTGGCGTCAATGAGCCACCCCGATAAAATAGTGACATGGACGGTGTTTGTGTCACTATCAACGTGTAACCATAAGGTTCCCCAAACTCCGGGTACATCGGTATTGCCACCGGCATCAAAATTGGCATCGACTGTTGCATGGGCATCTGTATCGGTGTCGTCATTGGTGGTGATGCATGCGTCAGCATCTAGCCAGAAATTTGGGTCAGCATCGACGTTGGCATGGGGGTGAAGAATACAGGGGACGTCATTACCCTAAAATATGTACCTATGGGAATAGAAGAACCAGCCACGTACGACGGTGGTGTGTAGTGCAATGCTTGTGAAAAAAAAATAGGGTTAGTGAAATGAAGAGGAATAAGTGAAGTGAACTGACCGTGATATTGTATAAACATATGTGGCATTTCTTCTGTCAGAGCTGATGACAAACCCATCGTAAAATCGCGTCCCCTCTTACGTTGCTACTGTGGCAGTCATCATTACCTATTCAACCAAATTTTTCTACTCCTCGCCTTTTGCGATAGTAGATAAAACTTCTCAGCGACTCTGAACCACGTCATGTAATCGATATCTGTCTCCATTTTTGCTGAGTAAAATGGTTCGCAGATGGGTAATGATTCCATCATATGATTCCAAGCCTTGATGTGCTCCTTGTGCTTCTCTACCCAATCCTTGTCGTTCTTCCCTCGAATGTCCACCTTGTGCAACTCCTTTATGTCTCGCGGTGGCGGCGAAATCCGTTGCCTCCACCTGAACTGTCGCAACACCTAATTTGATTCGTACATTTCTACCGTCGTATACACTATCAACGATACCTTTGTGTCCCATATCTCCCGATCAGCAAACACATTTGGCGGGATGCAAGATATGATATCGGTGTTGGCATACAATATCCATTCAAACTGTAAAGCAGAATTGCAATTATCGTTACATACAATTTTTTTTACTAATCATTGCATAATTGACATAGGTTCGAAAGAATAAGTAATTAACCTCGGTTTCAGAGCGTTGATCTAACAACAGCCTAAAATCTTTAAGGTCCTAGGACAATCCCACATAACTCGGCCCATGGTTCCACCTGTACAAGTGATGTGTTAGTCGAAACATATAATAAATAAAAATAACTACGTATTTATTAATAAATGATGTTTATCTCATCACCAACAGGAACACGTATGGGTCGATCACTTTAGGACATAGAAATGGTAGTCGCCACCAGGCCCACGACTTCAGTAGGAGTAGACAACCAACGATCAACACCATATTCGATATCGTGGCCCAACACAGCTCCCGGTATAACATGGACAAGACGACAGATATCCAACTTAGTTTTCCTCATTGATTGAAGTCTACTAGATGTAGTAGCCACCTTACATGCACCAAATTTCAAGATTTATCGGGCATTAAAATGCCCCCGATTAATCTTACAATGAATGTTTGAGCATATTATTCTATGACCTCCATCGTTGGGTCTTCAAGAAGCTCTTCGAAATTATCCTCCAACCAGTTGATCAATATCCAACCATCATCAAACTTGTCCAAGACCTTCCCCAACATTACTTTGCAAAGGTCAAATTTACCGGGAATGATCATTGATCACGTGACGATTGGCCCAACCATCGATAGACCGAGTTGTAACACTATGTCCTCGAGTATGATTGTAAACTCGTCGCATGCAAGGTGGAAAGTGTGTGTTTCGGGCCTCCATCTTTCCACCAACACGCTGATTAGTGTAGGACCAAGTTTTCAACCCCCGAACATGCGAGATGTATGCAAGAATCCAACCTCTTGCAAGTAGCCACAAATTTGAGGGATTGGAGGCTTTCCCATATTATGTATGAACCCCTCCAAAATAAGATCATCCGCCTATTTATAACATAAAAAATTTATTTCAAATTATAATAAAATTTAATTAAATTTAACATAATTGAAATAACGAAATTTAAAATTTTGTCTTACCATTGCTACTTGGGCAGCGGAAATATGTTTGTCGTCAAAAGGAATTAGAGAGGCGGTCATTCATGAGAAATTAATCCAAACGAATAAAATACGAGGTAATTAAAAATAATAATATTTTTAAATAAGAATATCGATAAATTTAGAACAAAAAGATTGAGAGAGTTGAAAGAGTTTGTGTAACACCCCAAACCTGACCTAGATGTTATGGCCGAATCTGGCGGTGTCATATTGAAGTGTTTAGCGTAAAACTTGTTGTCGTTGAAATCCTCAAAATTAATTAATCATTTTGTTATTAAACGGTGATTCCAAAACGGGTTGTTCATTTCCAAAGCGTGCATCATTAAAAGCTAATCACTTTTAAAACGTTACTAATTTTCAAAATCTCATTTATTGCGGAAGTTTTTTAGGAAATGTTGCGAAAACGTGGTGTCTTTGAAAATAGTTACCTTTTGAAAACCCGTCTTTTTCTACAATTAGCATTTTATATCAAACTAAATAAATAAAAACCCCAATTTAAAGTTTATAACTTTAAAGAGGCCTAATTACATAAAAATACCCAAACTCAGTTACTTATAAATCAGAAGCTAAAAACGAAAGCTGATGCGGTCGTGTGGCCATCATCGAGTCCTCGCAAAGACCGACACGCCTACGATCGGGATTACATGCAGATTAAGCAGAGGGTGAGTTTACGAAAACTCAGTGTGTAATCCCCTATCAAGCAAACAGTCAATTAAACAGTAGATAAATGCAGTTTAGGCCTGATCCCATTACCATAACAGTCCAGTTCAGTGTGGGCCTAAGCCCTTTCCTGTAACAGTAAGCGATTGGGCTTGATCCCATCACAACGCCAGTAATCAGTAGGGCCTTTGCCCAATTTTAGTAATAGTCTCAGTGGGGCCTTGGCCCATAACAGTAACAGATATCAGTCATGTAGTGAACAGTATGTAATATCATAAATCGATGCAGTAATAGTACAGTATCATTAATCAGTGCAGATATGCAGTCAGAAATCCTACCCAATCCAGCCTCTACACACCACTCCGTCCCGCCAAACACACCATGTGGGGATAAAATCGACCCACCTAGCCAGACACACCAAGATTAGCACCAGTTGCGGCACTAAACAGTATTGCAGTAAAGCTACCAGTAAAATAAATGGCATATAGCCATCAGTAGGTCCACAGTCTTGGGCGACCCGTGCGACCTTATCAGTACAGTACACTTCCTTCAAATATAACAACCCGTCCCCATGCAATATGTCGTGACATAATATCATACGTGTATGCAAAATGTCATGCTCAATCATGGTCATACATATCATAGAGCAAATCAGTCATACATAACATAAACCCATAACAATCATTTCATCTCCTAGGGGTATAACAGTCATTTTACCCTATGGGGGTATTTCAGTCATTTTATCTTATAGGGGTATTTCGGTCATTTTATCCTATGGGGGTATTTCGGTCATTTTACCCTTTGGGGGTATTTCGGTCATTTTACCTTATGGGGGTATTTCGATCATTTTACCCTATGGGGGCATTTTGATCATTTACCCTATGGGGGCATTTCAGTTATTTTACCCTATAGGGTATTTCGGTTATTTTACCCTATGGGGGTATTTCGGTCATTTTACCCTATGGGATTTCGGTGCAGATATCGACCTCTCGAAAGGTCCGCAGTCGCCTCGAGCGACTCCGGTAACCTAAATGGTCATAACAGTGTAAATAGGCCCAAGGCCCATTACTCGGCCTAAGTGGGCCCACACACTCGTGCGGCCCGTTCAGCCTAGATTCCGCCACGGCTATGAGGCCTACATAGCCCAGTTCAGTATTTGCCACAAATCATGGATTTTATCCGAGTGGGGCCCGTGAGCCCATTGGGCCCACACAACCCCTTTTTGGCCCAACGTGGCCCATTACGGCCTAAGCCTACAAAAATGCTCAGGGAGGCCTCTACAGTCATACGCCCGTGATTCATGGGCTCGGTTTGACCACACATGCTTTCGCACGCCCACGTGACCTCCAAGCCCAATCTTCTGGCTTTTCAGCTTTTTGGCTTTTCGGCTTTTGCCGTTCTACAGTCAAAACAGTTTGAATACACACCTGTTTACGCAACCACTCCAAGTTTCTCAAGCACCCAACCTTGACTGAGTAATATGTGATTTACTCTTCTTAGATCGCTGACTAAAACAATCGAATGCTACTTGCCGACTTACTGCAATAACAACAGATCTCATCAGGTAGAATCATTCACAAGTGGCTTAAATCCATGAATATCAAACTTGCAGAAACATAGGGATATTCGACCTATGCTCAAAAACCAAGATAATGCTTTTACCTTAACTGAACGATGAACGAAGAAGGTTTTGATTGCTTCAGTCAATTGCACCCCTTCACTCCACTGAAATACCCAGTACCCAACAAACCACCACATCGCAAGAAAAAGACAAGAATCGCAATTAGAACACGTAAGAAGAAGCATTCGGCTTTCAAAAAAGATAGAAGAAATCAGATTTGAACACATAAAGAAATATCAGAGAATCAAAGGAGGGAACTTATGAGTACCTACCAATTCGTCAAAACTCTTGCAAGACCGAAACCACAACACCACAGCAGAGTACGGGAATAGTCGGCCAAACCCAAAAATAGAAGAACACCGAAAGAAAAAATAGAGAAAGGAAGGAGGAATATACTATTCGACCAGATTTGAGAAAAGAAATTGAAAACGAGGGAGAAGAGCAAATCAGCTAGGATAGAAACCGAAAAGAACCAAAAGCCGATGAATGAAAGAAAAGAAAAGGAGAACTCGACAGATGCATGCCAAAAATGACAAACATTTTCCCCAGCTGAATTCTCAAAGCTAGAGTTCCCCCAAACGGCACAACACTTCCTCTCAATCAAACTCCTTGATTTTATCCTAGTATCTCTCCCCTTATCCCTCCTTGAATTACTCCACCGATTTCTCCTCAACTCCCCCAACAACTCCATTCAAATTCTATTCAAACTCCCCTTAGCTGTGTTTCAGTCCAACTCCACTATCTACACAACTCAAGCAGCAAAATAAATACTCCATTGTGCAACCAAGGACTTGAACCTCAGACCTCACAATTACACAACACGCCACCTTACCACTAGATCACAAGCTCTTTTTGTCATAAAACAAGCACTATTATTTATAAGGCCTATATGCCAGTATCCAGATTCATTTAAGAGCAAAACTAAAAATTTTGCAAAAGCCAAGACTTGAACCCAGGCTTCTCAAACACTCCCATACACACCCAAATCACTTAACCACTGAAGCAGACATTCATTTATGTCACTTTCTTACACAACTAAATATTTATGTGCAGTCTCCTAACTGTTCCCTTGTTCAAAACCTATTTCTTCTAGGCCCAAAATTCGGTGCATTACAATTCACCCCTCCTTAAAGAAATTTTATCCTCGAAATTTCCAATTATCAGATTAGTCGCATAACACAGACGCCACCACTACGCTTCCGCTGGGCACTCTAGTTCCAAATTAGGTATATGGCCAAACGACGAGGACCCAACTCGAGCATCCCTACGGCCTCTACCATGGCCTCTTGTACCTCGTCCGTGTGTACCTCTTGTGTTTATTGTCTATTCGCGTTTTATTTGAACTAAAAATTTTATGCAGATCAGTTTACAGTTCTAGTTGTTTATTAACAGATGTCTTATGAAAAGCAGTAATTTAGAGTTTGTTTTTGCACCACGCAGTGTCTATCAGTGTCTACTGGTTTACTACAGTTTCAGTATACCCTACTAAAGAGTTTGCAGTACTACCTATAGTAGTCTCAGTACTCCTACCTATGGCAGTTTCAGTCAAAATCAAAGTACAGTTTTCAGAGAGAACTTACAGGATCGGCGCGGAGACTCGGTGTGCCACACAATTAGAAAATCCTTCCAGAACACTTCAAATTATTTAAAAGCAACTTTTAGAAATTCAAAGTTCAAAAACCCACTCCACAGCCGAGTTTTGCAACTCGACTCTGATACCACTAAATGTAACAACCCAAGACTGACCTAGACGTTATGGCTGAATCTGGCGGTGTCACATTGAAGTGTTTAGCGTAAAACTTGTTGTCGTTGAAATCCTCAAAATCAATTAATCATTTTGTTGTTAAATGGTGATTCCAAAACGGGTTGTTAATTTCCAAAGCGTGCATCATTAAAAGCTAATCACTTTTAAAACGTTACTAATTTTCAAAATCTCATTTATTGCGAAAGTTTTTAGGAAATGTTGCGAAAACGTGGTGTCTTTGAAAACAGTTACCTTTTGAAAACCCGTCTTTTTCTACAACTAGCAGTTTATATCAAACTAAATAAATAAAAACCCCAATTTAAAGTTTATAACTTTAAAGAGGCTTTATTACATAAAAATACCCAAATTCAGTTACTTATAAATCAGAAGCTAAAAACAAAAGCTGATGCAGTTTTGTGGCCATTATCGAGTCCCTCGCAGCACCGACCCACCTACGACTGGGGATTACCTGTACAGTTAAACAGAGGGGTGAGTTTATGAAAACTCAGTGTGTAATCCCCTATCAAGCAAACAGTCAATTAAACAGTAGATAAATGCAGTTTGGGCTGATCCCGTTACCATAACAGTCCAGTTCAGTATGGACCTAAGCCCTTTCCTGTAACAGTAAATGATTGGGCTTGAGCCCATCACAACGCCAGTAATCAGTAGGGCCTTTGCCCAAATTCAGTAATACTATCAGTGGGGCCTTGGTCCATAACAGTAACATATATCAGTCATGTAGTGAACAGTATGTAATATCATAAATCGATGCAGTAACAGTACAGTATCATTAATCAGTGCAGATATGCAGTTAGAAATCCTACCCAATCCAGCCTCTACACACCACTCAGTCTCGCCAAACACACCATGTGCAGATAAAATTGACCCACCCAGCTAGACACACCAAGATTAGCACCGGTTGCGGCACTAAATAGTATTGCAGCAAAGCTGCCAGTAAAATAAACTACATATAGCCATCAGTAGGTCCACAGTCGTCTTGGGCAACCCGAGCGACCTTATCAGTACAGTATACTTCCTCCAAATATAACAACCCATCCCCATGCAATATGTCGTGACATAATATCATATGTGTATGCAAAATGTCATGCTCAATCATGGTCATACATATCATAGAGCAAATCAGTCATACATAACATAAGGCCATAACAGTCATTTCATCTCCTAGGGGTATAACAGTCATTTTACCCTATGGGGGTATTTCGGTCATTTTATCCTATGGGGGTATTTCGGTCATTTTACCCTATGGGGGTATTTCAGTCATTTTATCCTATGGGGGTATTTCGGTCATTTTACCTTATAGGGGTATTTTGGTCATTTTACCCTATGGGAGGATTTCGGTAATTTTACCCTATGGGAGTATTTCGGTAATTTTACCCTATGAGGGTATTTCGGTCATTTTACCCTATGAGGGTATTTCAGACATTTTTTCCTATGAGGGTATTTCGATCATTTTAACCTATAGCGGGGTATTTCGGTCATTTTACCCTATGAGGGTATTTCGGTCATTTTACCCTATGGGGGCATTTCAGTCATTTTACCCTATGGGGTATTTCAGTCATTTTACCCTATGGGGTATTTCGGTCATTTTACCCTATGGGGGTATTTCGGTCATTTTACCCTATGTGGTCTCGGTGCAGATATCGACCTCTCGGAAGGTCCGCAGTCGCCTCGAGCGACTCCGGTAACCTAAATGGTCATAACAGTGTAAATGGGCACAAGGCCCATTACTCGGCCCAAGAGGGCCCACACGCTCGTACGGCCCGTTTAGCCCAGATTTCACCACGGCTATGAGACCTACATAGTCCAGTCCAGTATTTGCCACAAATTGTGGATTTCATTCGTGTGGGCCCACGAGCCCATTAGGCCCACATGGCCCCCTTTTTGGCCCAACGTGGCCCATTATGGTCTAAGCCCACGAAAATGTTCATGGAGGCCTCTACAGTTATACGGCTGTGATTCATGGGCTCGGTTTGACCACACATGCGTTCGCACGCCCATGTGACCTCTAAGCCCAATCTTCCGACTTTTCGGCTTTTCGACTTTTGTCGTTCTATAGTCAAAACAGTGTGAATACACACCTGTTTACGCAACCGCTCCAAGTTTCTCAAGCACCCAACCTTGACTGAGTAATATGCGATTTACTCCTCTTAGATCGCTGACTAAAACGGTCGAACGCTACTTACCGACTTACTGCAATAACAACAGATCTCATTTGGTAGAATCATTCACAAGTGGCTTAAATCCATGAATATCAAACTTGCTGAAACATAGGGATATTCGGCCTATGCTCAAAAACCAAGATAACGCTTTTACCTTAACTGAACGATGAACGAAGAAGGTTTTGATTGCTTCAGTCACTTGCACCCCTTCACTCCACTGAAATACCCAGTACCCAACAAACCACCACATCGCAAGGAAAAGACAAGAATCGCAGTTAGAACACGTAAGAAGAAGCATTTGGCTTTCGAAAAAGATAGAAGAAAACGGATTTGAACACATAAAGAAATATCAGAGAATCAAAGGAGGGAACTTATGAGTACCTACCGATTCGTCAGAACTCTTGCAAGACCGAAACCTCAACACCACAGCAGAGTACGGGACCAGTCGGCCAAACCCAAAAACAGAAGAACACCGAAAGAAAAAATAGAGAAAGGAAGGAGGGATATACTATTCGGCCAGATTTGAGAAAAGAAAATGAAAACGAGGGAGAAGAGCGAATCTGTAATAGCCCAAATTTCGGCGATGTCGGAAATAGTGGTTCGAGACCACCAAATCCGACAAATGAACTCATAGATTATATTATTTAATATTTAGGAGCCAAATGTAGCTTTTAAAATATTTTTGAAATAGTAAATTGTGTTTTATAAAGATTTATTTGGTCAAGAAATTGAGAAAAAGAGGTATCGAGATCTTGGTGTTATTAACCAAGTCATAAATATTTTTATCAATATTTACGGAATGTCAATAAGGTAGTATTAAAATTTCGTTAGAAAATTTTGACGTTTGGGTGATTAATTAAATAAAAAGGACTAAATTAAAAAAGGTGTAAAAGTTGCTAGAAGGATTAAATAGCTTAATTGTCAAATGAGGAAGGACTTAAAGTGCAAATAAGCCCAAAGGAGATATTTTGGGCGGCAATAGCTGAGAAAAATCAGGAAATGGGTGAAATAAGGGTAAAATTGAAAAATTGCCAAAATTAGCTAAATAAAAATGGGACCAAATTAGAATATCTAGAATTCTCTTCATTTCTCTTCATTTTCATCAGCTAAAAAACAGCCATGGAAGGGGGTTCAAGCTGGTTTTCATACTCTAGCTTCATGTAAGTTTAATTCTTGCTTTCTCCTTGAAATTTCTATGTTTTTGGACTTTTACAATTGAGTCCAACTTACTATGTCATTAGTTTTTGATTCTATGGCTAATTTTTAAAGTTTCTATGGATGAGTGTTGGAAGAATATGATGAATAAGTATAGAATTGAAGCTTTAATTTTGATATATGATGATTTTATCAAGTAAATTTGATGGAAATTGGTTTTAGGACCTAATTGTAAAAGAGTTTGGAATTAAGGTCTAATGCTAAATTTATGATTTTCAAGGGTTATGAAGTAGTTTAAAATGTAATAATAAAATATTAATTGAGAAAAATTATCCCAATTGAGGGGTTAATCGGATAAGGACTGAATTGTAAGAACTGTGAAATTTGGGGCAAAATGGAAATCAACACTTTGCACTAAAACAGTTTTGGACAGTAGCAGTAGTCTAACTTTGAAAAATCACCAAAAATTGTAGAAATCGAATTAGAGGATGAATAAAATATGTAATTAAAGCTTATTGAGTTTAGTTTCTTATAGAAGAAATGGTGTAAACAATGGAATTGTAAATCATGAGATATAATAGGTTTTGTGAGACAAGGTCAGAATGATTTTGGGTTCTGCTGTTCTAACTTTGGAAAATCATAAAAAAATGGAGGAAAATAATTATGGGTTATGATTTATATTCTTAAAATCCTTAATGAGTTTATTTTCAAAAAAAAAAAAAAAAAACGGTAACATTATCAAAATTCTGTATGATGAGATAAATAATTTTTAGTGAAGAGGGGTCGGAACTGTCGGACAGCGAAACAGGGGTGACTTTAAAGAATAAACTGTACTTATTGGCTAAACCAAAAATTTTAAAAATTTTATGGTAAAACGATATGTGAGTCTAGTTTCAAGGAAAATTAGTGGATCTTAATTTGGAGTTCTGTAGCTCAAGATAAAAATAATTTAGTGAATATGATACGGACGAACAGCTTGAATATTCACATAAATAAATAGTGAAAATTTATAGATAATGTTACTTACAAATGTGTTATTTATACTAAGGATGTGGAATGGAGAGGAGAAGGAGGAGGAAAATATATGAATGAATTCTGTATAAATTGATCACATGCCCGATTATAATCGATAAACGTTGAATTAGAAATGATATAATGTTTTATTTCAAATCTTTATTATGAAACTAAGATTATCGTTATGGTATAAAATTGAATTGTAAGTTCGTGTAACTTGAATTATATTCTTAAATGCTTGAAATATATTTTTATTGATGTGAATATGATTTGGATGTTTATTGTATGATAATTGATGAAGTATTGATATTCTTGATGAAAATGGAAAATAAATCCCAGTTGAATGAAAGGAAATTTCGATGGATCTCTGAAAAGGAATTGACGGTAAAAAGGATCTAGCCCGGACGGGTGATCCTGATATAAGCCCTCCCGAAAAATATATGTGAAAAGGATTTAGCCCGGATGGATAATCCAGACAAAGCTCTATAGAGTATTTAACATTGTCAGGGATTTAGCCTGGACTGGTAATCCCGACAATACTCTTTGAGCATATGTTACAGGGGATTTAGCCTGGACTGGTAATCCCGCTGTAAGAAATGAGGTTCGTAGGAGTGTGCTCTCTTACAGGGGATTTAGCCTGGACTGATAATCCCACTGTAAGGATGAGGTTCGCGGGAGTGTGCTCTCTAAAATGGAAATGTGCGCACATGAATATGAATTGACGGACCCGAATTTGTACACTAAAGTGTACCCCTGAAAATCCATCGAAATTCTGAGAAATTAAACGGGATAAATATGGAAAAATAACAAGGGAATGGAAATCATGGTATTGATGAGCTCATCAATCATGGTATATATTATGTGATATAAGGAAATACGAGTTGATGAAACGTGAACATAGAACTTGGTTGACGAATAAATTCATTTGTGATTATATATTTGTACACCATTGAGTGTATTATCCGTATGAATTGATATTCCAAATGAGTTAATGAGAAGAGTTCTAATATGAAATAATCTGAATTCTAAATGAAATATTATGAAAACGTATTTGAAATACATTGGTATGTCTTGTATATGTTATTTGAGTTCATAATGTGGAAATATGAGACGATGATACCTGTACATGGAATTTATTGGTGGATACGTACATCCAAATTTATATGATAGATTGTAGTGAACATTGAAATTGGGCTCAATAAATGATTTGTCAATTTAAATTGTGATTGGCATGAAGAGTTAGTGAATTGCATGTTTATGAATTGCTACACGTATTTGTCGAAATACGAGGAAATGATGGTAATTGATATATGGAAATATGAGACTATGATATATATAAAAACACGGCATATATTTGATAAATGTGTTCATTCATAATTATGGAATGGTGCACCTCAAGTGCACTATATGTGTAAAGAAACTTTTATAATCAATTTCGGTATTTGAGTGATAAATGGTTTAAATTGTCTGTACTTATTCCGTACTCCTCGGTAATGCCTCGTACTTTATTCCGGCAACGGATACGGGTAGGGGGTGTTACATTTAGTAGTATCAGAGCTACGGTTTAGTCGGGTCTCGGACCGAACGTAGCATATGTGAAGTCTAGAAATACATGGTATTATAAAACCTGTGATAGTTTGATATCTCTCGACCTTGATGAGAATTATTTTACTAATAGATAGAGATGTTTCCAACCGAGCTAATTCCAATAGTGATGAAAGTGATATTTGAGTATTTAATAGAAAAATGGGAATTGCCTATGATGAGTAAAGATTTATAAAGGTACAAAATAAATGTTTGTAATGAATATATTGATGATAAAAGTTATGTTATGTGTGCATATATGAAAGCCAAATTTTGAGGCTTTATGACCTCTGCCCCCTCATAAGTATAGTTTTATACAATGAAATTTATCAGATTTATATTGATTAAGTTTACAAGTGTGAAATTGAAGAGTTTAGTGGTTAAATGATTGATAATGCTGATCGTGTGTCAGAGTCTTAAAAATTTATATAATGAATGATCTAGCCTAGAAACTAACTATGACAACGATTGAGGAAAGCGCACCTATCGAACAGTAGTAGAGTTTAGCGGCAAGACCGGATTGTCGAACCCAAGGGAACCAAAAGTACTAATACTAACTTTCTTTCTATTATTTAGCCTAAGAATTGAAGTGAATTATTATTCAATCTAAAATTAACTAAATACTAAGCCAAAGATGCTAAGACGAAGGGAATGAATTGGGGAAATACTTGTGGGGAAAACCAATTGATTAAGACAATACCCAAGGAGGAATCCACCTAGACTTCACTTGTTATCTAACTCTGAACCAGACAATTTATTCACTTGACTTGATCCGTAGGATTCCTAATGTATATTAATACCTGCATCCGAGGCTACTAACGTCTAACCCTAGGTTGATTAATTGAAATCTCTTTCTAATTAAAACCCCTAGAATTGCATTAACTCGATCTATGGACTCCCATATTAGGTTTGACCCTAATCTGATAGATTTTTGTCACCCTATCTCTAGGCGCGCGAGCAACTCCGCTTAACTATGCTAGATCTACTCTTAGACAGGGACTTTTGCTCCACTGCCTAAGCACATCAATACTTGAATCAATATCCTGAAATATTAAAACAAGAATTAAGAACACATAATTAAGAACAAATCAAGTATTTATCATATAGTTCAGAAAACAATAACAAGATCCGTCTTAGGTTTCATCCCCCTCAGGTATCTGAGGGTTTAGTTCATAATCATAAAAATATACATCTCAGAAGAAAAGATAAAACAAAACATAAGAAAAACCCTAAAACCCCCTGAAGGAATTAAAGAGAAGATCTTCCGTCTTGAGTATGACTCCGGCTTCTTGAGATGAATCAACTGGCTTTCTTCGAGTAAATCCAATGATTCTGACCTCTCCGGCTTGGCTCATTGGCCTAGCTGGACGCCCCCGACAGAAGGCTTCTGTCGACTCCCCCCTTTAGGTCATACTTAGGGTGTTTATATAGGCTTCGGAATGTGTTTCTTCGCCTCTAAGTATCCTAATCCGAGTGAAATTCCTCTTTGTCACGGCAGGGGCATGCCCGTGTGGCACGCCCGTGTGAATCGACTTCAGGCCGTGTTCGAGCCTACTTAAGGGGCATGGCCGTGTGCTTTGGGCCCAGGCCGTGTTGATTTCATCTTTTGGCCCATTTGGCCTGTTTTAAGCCCGTTTTCCGTTCTTTTCATCCTCCTATGCTCTCCTGAGTATAAAACATGAAATCAAAGGATTAAGAGCACCAAATTCCATAATTCAAGGGATAAATCATCCAAAAGCATGCTAAATGTGGAGATAAAATATGTTACTATTACGGTTTATCAAATACCCCCACACTTAAGCTTTTGCTTGTCCTCAAGCAAAAATCTCAACTCACAATTAAAATAGAATTTCCTCAATTCATAACCTTCATCAATAATGTTTCATCATAATTCATAGATAATTCATACATTGATAATTTAACCAGAAAGTTCCTAAAGATTCAAACAATCAAAGTCATAGTTTTTATAGTACGAAAAATAGGTGTTTCCCCTTACCTAAATAATTACCTCTGATTCAAAATCGACAAAAAATGACATCCTCACTAAAGATTCACTCAAATCACTCGAAGTGTTTAATGTTCAAAAATAAGCACTCAGAAGTCGAACATGAAAAGTTAATCCCATAGGCTTGCATGAAAATCAAATCTCCACCACTGTAAAATGATATGATACACAAATCAAAAGGTCTTTTATGGGTTGTAACGGGGCTTGGGTTAAAGGTGTGGATAAAGGCTGAATTAGAGGGTTAGTATCGATATTGACACGACAAATTACCTAACTAGAAACGATTGAACCGATAATAAATAATTACATCAATTGGAAACTTAATACTAATAACATGAGCTTCTTCTAAAGATAATGAAATTAGCAGTTTGAGCTCAAATAACATAGAACTAATAATGAATATACTTCGTTTTTTTAAGAACAAAACAAGTACAATAATAATAAGATAGAATTTAATAACTGGAATAAAGAAAATAGTTAAGTAACTGATCAAATCAAATCTCGATATAGGGGTAGTCAAGAGAAATGGTGATAACAAATACAAAGTTGGTTTTGGGTTAATATTAATGGGTGAGTCAATAAAAGGGTTGTTAGGATCAAAGGGGTACACTAAGGGTTAATTGTGAGGGTAGGCTTTTTATGAGGTAAGTGGGTTAAATCTTAGGTGCCTTTATCATCTTAGTATATCAAATCAAAGGTGTGGTCTCGACATGTATAATCGAAGTAAGTTCTAGAATAACAAATCAATGTCGACACACTCATAATCAATAAAGTGAGCACGAAAAGGAATGTATGCTCTAAAAGGCTCAAAATCTCACAAAAATTATGGGCTTTTTGATATCAACCTTGTAAATTTCAAACTTCAAAGTAATAATTAGATTCGGGTAGACAACATAACAAATTTTTACTTCTGAAAAATGGACTTATCATGCTTGATTCTCTAGTCTCCTAAAGTTTAAATCATCACTGCACAATTGTCAATGACTTAATCCAATACATATCGATTAAAATCATAAATCAAAGGAAGTTTCATTCTAATAGTAACATGAGAGAATTACTTAGGAACAAGACATAATTCAGGAATTTGAGAATAATGCAAAAAGTTAGGCACTTTTAAGATTCACCCCCCACACTTAAGATGTACATTGCCCTCAATGTACAAAGATAGATAATAATCATATAGTAAGAAAATCAAAAGAGAGGGAGAGAAGTGAAACTTCCTGAATTATGGATGAAATCCTTGGAGAATAATCAATGATGAACATGATGACTAGGCATAGGTGAAGGTGGTGGAGAATACTCCGGTGGTGTGTTCGTTCCTTGAGTGGCACCTTGAACCTTTTTAAACTGCGAAGTCATCAGTAAAGTTTTTAGGGAGTTCTTATTTAATGGATGTTTGTTATAGTTACTCGAGAGTTAAACAGCCAGAGATAAAAGAAATTAAATTATACTTAAAAATTTAAAGAGTTTAATAATAAAGGAAAATGAACTAAAATAAAAATAAATAAATAAAAATAAGAATAAGAATAAAGAAAATAAAAAGGACTCAAAGGTCCTCATCATCGGAGTGATCTCGAGGTGGTGGTGGCGGCGATATGTGAAAAAGCTGATAATATCGACCACGGTCACCTCGCACGGCCGTGTGGATTTAACTCAGCCCATGTTCTTTAGGCAGTTTCGACCACGGCCGCGTTGCACGATTGTGGCATTTAGTTGGAGCCCGTGTCTTGGGGAAAATTTTTGTCCTGTTTCTGCATGATATCCGCCACGCCGATATGCATACTCGTGGTGTCCACATGGCCACGGCCACGCCCGTGTGCAAGGCCGTGTGGTATGGAAACCTACGCCTAAAAATTTGGTTAGTTTTTAGTTAGATGCTAAAATTCGAAAATATGGATGTTAGTGGGGTTAGTGCTCGGGGTGCCTCCCGAGAAGCGCTCGTTTAAAGTCTTGAGCTAGACTTACCTGTTATTTGTATGGCCATGGTGGTTTACGGATTCGAAACTCCTTTTTCTTACTATCAATTCTATCAACATATGGTTTGAGTCGGGTAATATTTACCTCAAAAGTGCCGAAATTAGAATGTGTTACCTCGACCGTTCCGTATGAAAAGACCTTAAGTACCGTAAAAGGAGTCACACCATTTGTATTAAGTTTTGAAGCGACTATTCGAGGGTCGGTTGCATCTGACAGTACCTGGTCCCCAACTTTGAAGTGATTGGTTCCACCTTTAATACTCGATGTCATAGCCGTGTCAAGAACCTGAAGAGTGATCGTTTCGTCACTTACACGAAATGTGAGCTCACGTGGTAGTTTATTTTGTAGAATTGCTGGGCACACTGAGTTTAGCTCCACATGCGACGTATCGTCTAACTTCCGTTTGTTTGTCAAAAACTCTTTTGAAAATTTCCTTGAATCTGGCATCTGCGAAAGAGCTTCAAGAAACGACAAGTTAATATGTAATTTCTTTGGAAGTTTAAGAAATTTGCTGAATTGTTCCTCTGTGTGGTCTTTCTTTATCGCATTGGGGTATGGCACACGAGGTTGGTACTCTGTAATTACCGATTTTGGTTTATCATGGCTTACCTCAACCTTACCTTCCTCTACCACATTCTCTTGCTTCAATTTTGGTTCATCTAACCCTTCACTATCGTGAGCAGTTATTGCTTGCGGTTGCTCTCTTGGGTTAGTTTCAGTGTTGCTAGGAAAGATACCTTGTGGTCTTTCTGAGATCAGCTTAGCAAGCTGACCTATTTGGTTCTCGATCCCTTGAATTAATGCCTGCTGATTTTTGAGCATTGTCTCGTTGTTTTGAAAACGGGTTTCTGACACTGCGATAAATTTTGTTAGCATCTCCTCAAGGTTCGGCTTCTTTTCTTGCTGGTAAGGTGGTTGTTAAAAGCCTGGGAGGGGTTATTGTCTCCGATTTCCTTGGCCATCCCACGAGAAATTGGAATGGTTCCACCAACCTGCATTATAAGTGTTACTATAGGGATTATTTTGAGGTCTAGAATAGTTACCCAAATAGTTGACTTGTTCGCTCTCTGTGCTAGGGTTGTAGGATAGATATTTTGTGTTGTTCACCCTCCTCCATTTGTATCGTCTTCAGATTACGGGATGTACTGCGTAGAACCATACCAATCATCAAATTTTTATTTAAAAGCTCTACCGGTTAGATAACATTGCGACCACGTCAAGGTTGAAAACACCGGCTGCTTTATTAGGCATTGTCCTCATGTCTTGCCATTGATAATTATTCAGTGACATCTCTTCGGTTTCTGCGAGTGGTATGTTTTATTTCAACCAGAAAAATCAAGGGTCTGACGGGTTTCTTCTAGTCATAAACTAGAAATACCTGCCAGAAGCAAAGAAAGAGAAAAATTAGCAAAGTTAAAATAAAATAAAAATAAATTGTAAATAAGTAAAATGGCTAAAGTAATAAAAATCAAGTGTTCTTAATATTTTAGTTCCCCGGCAACGGCGCCAAAAACTTTGATCGTGTGTCAGAGTCTTAAAAATTTATATAATGAATGATCTAGCCTAGAAACTAACTATGACAACGATTGAGGAAAGCGCACCTATCGAACAGTAGTATAGTTTAGCGGCATGATAAACCAAAATAGTAACATATTTTAATCCTACATTTAGTATGCTTTTGGATGAATTATCCCTTGATTTATGTAAAAAGGTGCTCTTAATCCTTTCTTTTCATGTCGTATACTCAGGAAAGCACCCAAGGATAAAAAGAACAAGAAACGGGCTCAAAACAGACCAAAACGGGCCAAAGAGGAAATCGACACGGCCTGGACTTGGACCCACACGGTCGTGCCAAGTCAATCATCTAGAACACGGTCTAACCCCGACTCACACGACCATGTCTCATTAAAGAAATCCGAACATGGCCTGGCCACGATTCACACAGGTGTGCGCCATGGCCGTGCCTCTGCCGTGGAGAAGAGCAATTTCATTCGAGAAAGGATACTTAGGGAGAAAGAAACATATTTCAAAAGCCTATAAATACACCCTAAGTATGACCTAAGAGGGGGAGCCCAAAGCCATCGTCTAGGGGCGTCGTGCTAGGCCAGAGAAGGCAGATTTGTGGGGATTCACTCAGGGATAGCCAGTTGATCCATCTCTAGAAGCCGAAATTCTACTCAAGACGGAGGATTTCTTCTTCAATTCCTTCAGGGGGTTTTAGGGATTTCTTATGTTTTGTTTTATCTTTTCTTTCGAGATGTTTTTCTTTACTATTATGAACTAAACCCTTCGGATACCCGAAGGGGGTGAAACCTATGATGAATCTTGTTATTGTTTTTTGAATTATATGATAAATACTTAGTTTGTTCTTAATTATGTGAGCTTAATCAAAATTTAATGTGCTTAGGTGGAGGAGGAATAGACCTGCCTAAGAGTAGATCCAACATAATTAAGCGAGTTGATCGCACGCCTAGAGATAGGGTGGCGAGATTTTGCGGATTAGGGTGAAACGTAATATGGGAATCCATAAATCGATTTCTTTGCTATTCTAGGGGTTATTATAAGAAGAACGAGAGTTCCACTAATTAACCTAGGGTTAGACGTTATTCGCCTCGAGAGAGGGTTTAATATACATTAGAAGTCTTACGGATCAAACTAAGTGAATAAATCGTATGGTTCAGAGTGTTAGATAACAAGTGAAGTCTAGGTGGATTCTTCCTAGGGTATCATCTAAATCAATCGATTTTTTCCCAAGTTATTTTCCAAATTCATTCTTCTTTGTCTTAGAGTCTTTAGTTTAGTAGTTAATTAATTTAGATTAGATAAACAATCTCTCTTTACTTTTAGGCTAGATAATAAAAAAGAAAGTTAGTATTAGTACTTTTAGTTCCTTTGGGTTCGACAATCCAGTCTTGCCTAAGCTATTCTACTGTTCGATAGGTGCACTTGCCTCAATCGTTGTCAGAGTTAGTTTCGTGTTCGATCATTCTTTTTATAAATTTTAAAGCTCTGATTCACAGCGATCACGGCAAGACCGGATTGTCGAACCCAAGGGAACTAAAAGTACTAATACTAACTTTCTTTCTATTATTTAGCCTAAGAATTGAAGTGAATTATTGTTTAATCTAAAATTAACTAACTACTAAGCTAAAGATGCTAAGACGAAGGGAATGAATTGGGGAAATACTTGTGGGAAAAACCAATTGATTAAGACAATACCCAAGGAGGAATCCACCTAGACTTCACTTGTTATCTAACTCAAACTGCACGATTTATTCACTTGACTTGATCCGTAGGATTCCCTAATGTATATTAATACCTCCGTCGAGGCTACTAACGTCTAACCCTAAGTTGATTAATTGAAATCTCTTTCTAATTAAAACCCCTAGAATTGCATTAACTTAATCTATAGACTCCCATATTAGGTTTGACCCTAATCCGGCAGATTTTTGTCACCCTATCTCTAGGCGCGCGAGCAACTCCGCTTAACTATGCTAGATCTACTCTTAGACAGGGACTTTTGCTCCACTGCCTAAGCACATCATACTTGAATCAATATCCTGAAATATCAAAACAAGAATTAAGAACACATAATTAAGAACAAATTAAGTATTTATCATATAGTTCAAAAAACAATAACAAGATCCGTCTTAGGTTTCATCCCCCTCAGGTATCTGAGGGTTTAGTTCATAATCATAAAAATATACATCTCAGAAGAAAAGATAAAACAAAACATAAGAAAAACCCTAAAACCCCCTGAAGGAATTGAAGAGAAGATCTTCCGTCTTGAGTATGACTCCGGCTTCTTGAGATGAATCAACTGGCTTTCTTCGAGTAAATCCAACGATTCTGACCTCTCCGGCTTGGCTCCTTGGCCTAGCTGGACGCCCCCGACAAAAGGCTTCTGTCGACTCCCCCCTTTAGGTTATACTTAAGGTGTTTATATAGGCTTCGGAATGTGTTTCTTCGCCACTAAGTATCCTAATCCGAGTGAAATTCCTCTTTGTCACGGCAGAGACACGCCCGTGTGGCACGCCCGTGTGAATCGACTTCAGGCCGTGTTCGAGCCTGCTTAAGGGGCACGGCCGTGTGCTTTGGCCCAGGTCGTGTTGATTTCCTACTTTGGCCCATTTGGCCAGTTTTAAGCCCGTTTTCCGTTCTTTTCATCCTCCTATGCTCTCCTGAGTATAAAACATGAAATCAAAGGATTAAGAGCACCAAATTCCATAATTCAAGGGATAAATCATCCAAAAGCATGCTAAATGTGGAGATAAAATATGTTACTATTACGGTTTATCAAATGCAGACAAAGCTAAGAATGGGTTGGTTAGTAAAGATGATTATGACTAAGATATCAGATAATTTTTTTTTGAAGATTATTCAGAATACGCAGTATTACCGTTAAGAAAGAAGTTATTCATGAGTAATCGATTTATTCAGGTATGGTATTTACAAAACGAATTTACTAGAAAATTTCTTCTGAATTAGTTCCTTTAGTGAACTGAATAATTTGATAATATTGATTGCTTTAGTAGTCAGTGGAGTAGTAATGAAGTCATTAAATTATCTGAAAGCAGTTGTTATAATTGGATATGATGTAGCGATTTCTTTTGAGTATTTTACATGATCTGCTATTTTCAGAAATATATGTGAATGTTCATTTTCAAATATGATTCTTATTTACATGAAAAGGTTGTTTGATTATGATATTGGAAGGAATTATTGAAAGTCTTGATAAACTATGAGCGGTATTGTTCTATCCTTCTCTGGTATCTAATCGATTATGCTTGAGAGAACACTTGATGGAAACATTCATTTGATATTGCTTTCTACTTCTATTGGGTCGAAGCTCCGAATTGCAAATATAATTTATTCGTGAAAGGTATTCATTGACCGAAGATGAAAGTTCTGTTGACCGAAGCATCAGTCCTGGTTCAGCCTAAATCGGGTAAGAAAGTTGTTATTTATAGTAAAATATCATTGAGTGGGTAAACTGTGTTTTGATGCAGTAAGACAAAGTAATGATCTATACTTTTAAACAATTATAAATTGTATGGAAAAGAATTACCTGATATATGATTTAGAAGTAGCCGTTAATGTTTCAGCCTTGAAAACTGGTGATACTATTAGTCAGTGAAAAATATCTGAACCTCTCAATTGAAGGAATTTTCGAGGACGAAAATTCTTAAAGGGGGGGAGAGTTGTAATAGCCTAAATTTCGGCGATGTCAGAAATAGTGGTTCGAGACCACAAAATCTGACAAATGAACTTGTAGATTATATTATTTAATATTTACGAGCCAAATGTAGCTTTTAAAAGATTTTTGAAATAGTAAATTGTGTTTTATAAAGATTTATTTGGTCAAGAAATTGAGAAAAAGAGGTATCGAGATCTCGGTGTTATAAACCAATTCATAAATATTTTTATCAATATTTACGGAATGTCAATAAGGTAGTATTAAAATTTCGTTAGAAAATTTTGACGTTTGGGTGGTTAATTAAATAAAAAGGACTAAATTGAAAAAGGTGTAAAAGTTGCTAGAAGGATTAAATAGCTTAATTGTCAAATGAGGAAGGACTTAAAGTGCAAATAAGCTCAAAGGAGATATTTTGGGCGGCAATAGCTGAGAAAAATCGGGAAATGGGTGAAATAAGGGCAAAATTGGAAAATTGCCAAAATTAGCTAAATAAAAATGGGACCAAATTGGAATATCTAGAATTCTCTTCATTTCTCTTCATTTTCATCAGTTGAAAAACAGCCATGGAAGGGGGTTTAAGCTGGTTTTCATACTCTAGCTTCATGTAAGTTTAATTCTTGCTTTCTCCTTGAAATTTCTATGTTTTTGGACTTTTACAATTGAGTCCAACTTACTATGTCATTAGTTTTTGATTCTATGGCTAATTTTTAAAGTTTCTATTGAAGAGTGCTGGAAGAATATGATGAATAAATATAGAATTGAAGCTTTAATTTTGATATATGATGATTTTATCAAGTAAATTTGATGGAAATTGGTTTTAGGACCTAATTTCAAAAGAGTTTGGAATTAAGGTCTAATGCTAAAGTTCTGATTTTCAAGGGTTATGAAGTAGTTTAAAATGATAGAATAAAATATTAATTGAGAAAAATAATCCCAATTGAGGGGTTAATCGGATAAGGACTGAATTGTATGAACTGTGAAATTTGGGGCAAAATGGAAATCAATACTTTGCACTAAAACAGTTTTGGACAGTAGCAGTAGTCTAACTTTGAAAAATCACCAAAAATTGTATAAATCGAATTAGAGGATGAATAAAATATGTAATTAAATATTATTGAGTCTAGTTTCTTACAGAAGAAATGGTGTAAGTAATGAAATTGTAAATCATGAGATATAATAGGTTTTGTGAGACAATGTCAAAATGATTTCGGGTTCCCCTATTCTAACTTTGGAAAATCATAAAAAAAATGTAGGAAAATAATTATGGGTTATAATTTATATTCTTAAAATCCTTAATGAGTCTATTTTCAAAAGAAACAAACGGTAACATTATCAAAATTCTGTACAATGAGATAATTAATTTTTAGTGAATAGGGTTCGGAATTGTCGGACAACAAAACAGGGGTGACTTTAAAGAATAAACTGTACTTATTGGCTAAACCAAAAATTCTAAAAATTTTATGGTAAGAAGATTAGCAGATCTTAATTTTGAGTTCTGTAGCTCAAGATAAAAATAATTTAGTGACTATGACACGGATGAACAGCTTGAATATTCACATAAATAAATAGTGAAAAACTATAGATAATGTTACTTACAAATATGTTATTTATACTAAGGATGTGGAATGGAGAGGAGGAGGAGGAAAATATATGAATGACTTATGTATAAATTGATCACATGCCCGATTATAATCTATAAACGTTGAATTAGAAATGATATAATGTTTTATTTCAAATCTTTATTATGAAACTAAGATTATCGTTATGGTATAAAAATCGAATTGTAAGTTCGTGTAACTTGAATTATATTCTTAAATGCTTGAAATATATTTTTATTGATGTGAATATGATTTGGATGTTTATTGTATGATAATTGATGAAGTATTGATATTCTTGATGAAAATGGAAAATAAATCCCGGTTGAATGAAAGGAAATTTCGATGGATCTTTGAAAAGGAATTGACGGTAAAAAGGATCTAGCCCGGACGGGTGATCCTGATATAAGCCCTTCCGAAGAATATGTGTGAAAAGGATTTAGCCCGGACGGATAATCCAGAAAAAGCTCTATAGAGTATTTGACATTGCCAGGGATTTAGCCTGGACTGGTAATCCCGACAATACTCTTTGAGCATATGTTACAGGGGATTTAGCCTGGACTAGTAATCCCACTGTAAGAAATGAGGTTCGCGGGAGTGTGCTCTCTTACAGGGGATTTAGCCTTGGACTGGTAATCTCGCTGTAAGGATGAGGTTCGCGGGAGTGTGCTCTCTGAAATGGAAATGTACGCACATGAATATGATTTGACGGACCCGGATTTGTACATAAAAGTGTACCCCTGAAAATCCATCGAAATTCCGAGAAATTCAACGGGATAAATATGGAAAAATAACAAGGGAATGGAAATCATGGTATTGATGAGCTCATCAATCATGGTATATATTATGTGATATAAGGAAATACGAGTTGATGAGACATGAACATAGAACTTGGTTGACGAATAAGTTCATTTATGATTATATATTTGTACACCATTAAGTGTATTATCCGTATGAATTGATATTCCAAATGAGTTAATGAGAAGAGTTCTAATATGAAATAATCTGAATTCTAAATGAAATATTATGAAAACGTATTTGAAATACATTGTTATGTCTTGTATATGTTATTTGAGTTCATAATGTGGAAATATGAGACGATGATACCTGTACATAGAATTTATTGGTGGATACGTACATCCAAATTTATATGATAGATTGTAGTGAACATTGAAATTGGGCTCAATAAGTGATTTGTCAATTTAAATTGTGATTGGCAGGAAGAGTTAGTGAATTGCATGTTTATGAAATGTTACACGTATTTTTCGAAATATGAGGAAATGATGGTAATTGATACATGAAAATATGAGACTATGATATATATAAAAACATGGCATATGTTTGATAAATGTGTTCATTCATAATTATGGAATGGTGCACCTCAAGTGCACTATATGTGTAAAGAAACTTTTATAATCAATTTCGGTATTTGAGTGGTAAATGGTTTAAATTGTCTGTAAGTATTCTGTACTCCTCGGTAATGCCTCGTACTTTATTCCGACAACGGATACGGGTAGGGGGTGTTACAGAATCAGCTAGGATAGAAACCGAAATGAACCAAAAGCCGATGAATGAAAGAAAAGAAAAGGAGAATTCGGCAGATGCATGCCGAAAATGACAAACATTTTCCCCAGTCGAATTCTCAAAGCTAGAGTTCCCCCAAACGGCACAACACTTCCTCTCAATCAAACTCCTTGATTTTCTCCTAGTATCTCTCCCCTTATCCCTCCTTGAATTACTCCACCGATTTCTCCTCAACTCCCCCAACAACTCCATTCGAATTCTATTCAAACTCTCCTTAGCTGTGTTTCAGTCCAACTCCACTACCTACACAGCTCAAGCAGCAAAATAAATACTCCATTGCGCAACCCAGGACTTGAACCTCAGACCTCACAGTTACACAACACGCCACCTTGCCACTAGACCACAAGCTCTTTTTGTCATAAAACAAGCAATATTATTTATAAGGCCTATATGCCAGTGTCCAAATTCATTTAAGAGCAAAACTAAAAATTCTGCAAAAGCCAAGACTTGAACCCAGGCTTCTCAAACACTCCCATACACACCCAAATCACTTAACCACTGAAACAGACATTCATTTATGTCACTTTCTCGTACAACTAAATATTTATGTGCAGTCTCCTAACTGTTCCTTTGTTCAAAACCTATTTCTTCTAGGCCCAAAATTCGGGGCGTTACAGTTTGAGAGAGTTGAAAGAATGATGTGAATGAAAGAAATGAAATTTGGGTATTTATAGGTTTAAAAAAAGTGACCGTTGGCCCCCCTTAATTTTTTACCATTGCAGTGCCAACATTCAAAAAGCCGTTGGTTTTTTACAATTAAAGGAAAGCGCGTCCAGTTGGCATGGCAACCAATAAGGCAACACACGTATTGTTCATACTGACATAACACATGTAACGCCCCGAATTTTGGGCCTAGAAGAAATGGGCTTCGCGTGCCGGAGGAATTGGAATTTAGTTGTGCATGTGGATAACATAAAAGTATGTCTGCTTTGGTGGTTAAGGTCCTGAGAAGTATTGGAGAAGTCTTGGGTTCAAACCTGGGCTTTAGCAAAAAATTTGGTTTTAAGTGGATAAAACCCTGGATGCTTGGATGTAGGCCTTCTAAATTATTGTGTTAAAACAATAACACAAGGAAGCATGTGGTCTAGAGGTAGTGGCGTCATTAAGGTTGCAAGGGAGCCTGGGTTCAAGTCTTGGCTCTTGCAATTTATTTTGGTTTTTCTTTTGAAGGAACCTAGACTTTGGCCTTTAGACCTCTTAATTAATTGAAGGTAAAATGTGACACAAAGAGCCTGTTGGTGCAGTGGTGGTGGCGCTACATGTGTGGCAAAGAGTCTGATGTTCGAGGCTTGGCGTGCGCAATTGTATGTTTTTTTTGCTGCTTGTGCTGGGGAGGTGTTGGAACTGGACTGGAACTTTGTGGTTGAATTGGTCATAAGAAATTGAATTGAATTTGAATGGGGAGTTGGAGTAAATCAAGGAGAAAATTCGGTGGAGGGATTGGTGGAGATTTTTTTAAGGAATTTGAAAATGGGAGAAGTTGTAGCCGAATTGGGTAGCTGGTATGTGCATATTCGGCTAGAGAGTCCTTTTGTGCATTTTCAGCAATTGTAAGTGCTTGGAAGGGATTCTTTTCTCCCTTTGGCAAGTGGTGGCCGAATCTTGTAGGTCAATTTTGGCGCTTTGCTATTTCGAGTTTTTTCCTCTTCGACTTTGTGTTTTCCTCTTTTCTTAAGTGGCCGAATACTTTATTTTTCCCTCGCACTGTCTTCTTTTTCTATTTTCTTTTTACTGTGGAAACCGATTGCCTCTTCTCCATCTTTTCTCTTTTCTCTTTCGATATTCCTCTCTGCTTATTGCTCTTTTGGCCGAATATTCTGCTTCTCTCCATATTATTGGCCGACTATTTCAGTGCTCTGCCATTGGTGTTGTTTCGGTCTTGCAAGGGTTCTGAGGAATCGATAGATTTCTACAAGAAGTGACGGGGTGCAAGCATTTCAAAAGCGCTTGAAACTCTTTTGTCATGCAATCAAGAACTCTCGATGGGTAAAAAGGATTCTAGTAGTAAAGTGATGGCAAAGGTGCCGGCTGAGATTGAGCGCGTAGCCTCTACTCCCAAGTTTAAGCGGCGTAAAGTGTCGGCTATTCGAGACTTTCCACCAGGATGCGGAAGGGTGGCTGCATCAAACTTTGGATTAACTAGGCAAATCACAGTCGACTGATTTAGTCAAGGCATGTGGTATCGATCTCTCGGTTAGGTGGTTGCTAAGAGTTTTTCTTAACATTATTTGTTTAGTGATTAACTGAATGTTATGTTTGAATATAGGTTCTGGCGATCGTGAATTCTTAGTACTCTACGTGATCAGGTGTGTAACAGTACCCTGTATTCGATAGTTGGCGAGAAAGCCGATAGAGTGTGTGTAGCCACACTCCTTCTGATTGTAGATCGACAAAATGCCGAAAAGCCGAAGTACCGGTGAATGATGCCACACGATCGTGCGATTGCACGTGTGGTGGATCGAGCCCACGAATATGGGCGTAAGATGGTTGGGGCCACCATGAGCGTTCTCATGGGCTTAGGCCGTTTTGGTCGCGTTGGGGCCGAAATGGGCCATATGGGCCCAATGGGCCTGTGAGCCCCACACGGATAAAATGCATGTTATATGGTTTCTATTGGTTTGAGCTGTGGCTGTTTCTGGGCTAAATGGGCCACACGAGTGTGTGGGCCCACTTGGGCCGAGTAATGGGCCTTAGGCCCATTTACATCGTTGTGATTGTTTAGGTTACTTAAGTCGCTCGAGGCGACGGTGGACCTTCTGTTGGGTCGCTGAGACCCCAAATTGAAAAATTACTAAAATACCCCCGATTTGTAAAATTACTGAAATACCCCCGATTTGCAAAATTACTGAAATACCCCCAGTTTGCAAAACAACTGAAATACCCTCGATTTGCAAAATTACTGAAATGCCCCTGGTTTGAAAAATTACCGAAATACCCCCGATTTGCAAAATTATCGAAATACCCTCGATTTGTGAAATTATCAAAATACCCCCGATTTGTAAAATTACCGAAATACCCTCGATTTGTAAAATTATTGAAATACCCTCAATTTTTGAAATTATCGAAATACCCCCAGTTTGCAAAATTACCGAAATACCTCTGTAGGGTAGAATTACCGAAATACCCATGTAGGGTAGAATTACCGAAATACCCTTAAAGGGTAGGATTACCGAAATACCCTTATAGGGTAAAATGACTGTTTTGCCCTTGTGGGTAAATGACTGACTTAGACTATGAATTTGACTGATTTGACTGTGATCGTATGACTGTGTTTAAACTGACTTGACTGTGGTCGTGTGACTGATATGCTTTTAATATATGTCTAAATGACTATTACTAGGCATGGCCATTTTGCATACACGTGTGATGATTGAGCATGACATACACGACATATTGCATGGGGTTGGGACATTGATACGGAGGAAGTTCTGATAGGGTCGCACGGGTCACATGAGATGACTGTGGATCGACGGACGGCTTAAAGCCGCGTAATCTGATTATGGCTCTGTGCCAACCTGAATATGGCTCTATGCCATCTTGATTATGGCTTTGTGCCAATCGTATTCACCCGTGGCTATGTGCCTAACATATATATTGATGACTCTGTGTCGATCATAATTACCCGTGGCTGTGTACCGATTATATTACCGTCGCTGATGGCTATGTGCCAAACTTATTACAGTTATCGATAGCTTTGTGCCATCCTGATTATGGCTCTGTGCCATCCTGATTATGGTTTATAACCATTCTGTTTATGGCTTTTAGCCGTTCTGTTAACTGGCAGCGTTGCTGCGATATTTATGGCTTTTAGTCGTTCTGTCTACGGTGCCGAGCCGTTTTGTTGACTTAGTGCCGCAACCGGTGCTAAGCTTGGTGTGTTGGCTGGGTGGGTCGATTTTATCCCCACAGGAGTGCAGGGTTGGTACGGGTGGTGTATTGGCTGGATCGGGGTGGGATGCATCCTCATACTGTTGCATATCTATTTACGAGATCTGTCACTGTACTGGGCTTAGGCTCACTTGTTCTGTTATTGGTTTGGGCTGGGCCCAATTGATTCTGTTATGGGTTGTGACCCAAATGATATTGTAGTGGGCTTTGGCCTATGTATGATCTGAATCGACCTGTCTTCATTATCAAGTTAAAGGGCTTTGCCCCGCATCGCTTTTGTTTTGCTTTACGTATATTGACTATTACTCTAGTAAGGGGATTACACACTGAGTTTTCGTAAACTTACCCCATTTTTAACTGTGCAGGTAATCCCCAGCGTTAGGAGGATCGGTGCTGTGAGGGACTCGGAGGTGACCACACGACTGCGGTTGATATGCTTTGGACTTTATATATGTTTTAAATTCCGTTTTGGGTTTTAATTTCTATAATAAGGCCTCTCTGCATTTAATTCTGAATTTGGGATTTTGTTACGTTTTATATCCGTTAGACATAGACGAGTTTTCAACCCAATTACTGTTTTTAAAAACATACGTTTTAAACTTCTTTACCTTAAATTAGCTTCCGCAACTAAAAGAGATTTTTAACGAAGTTAATAATGTTTTTAAAAGTGATTAACTTTTCAATGAACAACGTTTTAAAATTGAACGAACACAAGCTGAGACTTTAGTTTTTAAATATTAATGAGGGTTTTCAATGAAAACATGGTTTTCGAAAAACACTTCAATGTGACACGCCAGATTCGGGCCTAACTTTTGGGCCGGGTTTGGGGTGTTACAACACAATTTTTTATATGCCACGTTAACAAATAATTTAAAAATTATAAAAATATTAAAAAAAAATCAAAAGGATGTATAAAAAGTTCATAAAAATTTAAAAAGAAACACGGAAGTACATGTGAATTATTATGCAAGTTGCAATGTTTAAAATTTTAACATTTTAGTCTGTAATTTTACTAAAAAAATAATTTTACACTTTTTAAAAGGTTGATGGTCAAATTTAACTCTCTCTTTTTTAAGGTTAAAGGTCAACTTTAGTTTAAAAAATAAAATAAAAACTTAAAAGCTAAATTTAACATTATGCCAATTTAAAATTAAATTAATTTGATTTCATTTTTAATGATGTATGGTAATATGATTTAGTAACTATACATAAACTTAACTCATCTTTTTAGGTTAAATTCTGCTATTAACCCCATGGATTTAATTTATGTACTTTTATTTGGTCATTTTTAGTCCCTAAACTTTTCAAAATTTAAAATTCCAATCCTCATGAAATAGTGATTATTAAATTCATTAAGTAGAGTTATGCTATTTAAAAAATTTGATGTGTCAAACATATTATCATATTTGTAATGTCATGTTAGCTTATTATTTGTACCTGTTCGAATGGTCATCCTGAAAGGGAAAACGTGCAGGTGACCTCCTAGTTAGCTTGTGGTAGGCTTACTATTTGGGTACCTTTCTAGCTCACCACGTATCTTAACTCAAATAGGGGTATAACAGAAGAGTGCAAGTGTCAATGGATAATAGAGTGAGCTCATATGTATGCACAAGACTTGTGTAAGGGGGTTTCTTGGATGTCACAAGGTCTTTCTACTTATTTTTTGGTTTTACCATTAACGGAGTGTGACTTGGTTTTGAGAGTATAATGGTTTAAAAAGTTCGACCCTGTTCTTTGGGGTTTCAATGAGCTCACCATGAAGTTTTCTCTAGGTAAAAATAAATATCAGTTGAAAGGGTTGCTTGCAAGTGCAATTTTTGTTCTTACATGTAAGTAATTTAGGAAAATCTGGACTATTCTTTGCAAGCTTGTACACTATTAATGACTAAAATCCAAACTACAAAAGAGTTGGATATTCATTCACTTAAGTTACCTAGTGACCTTTCATACTTGGTGCTGAAATATCACGTTGTTTTTTTAACTTTCACAAGGGTTTCCACCACTTAAAGTTCAAGATCATCAAATCCATATAAAATATGAGTCTCAAGTTGTAAAACTTAGACCTTACAGGTACGCGATGGTGCCAAAAAAAAAAGATTACGATACTTGTAGAAGAAATGAATGAGGCTAGAATCATTTAGGATAACACTAATATTACGTTTGGTTGGAGTATTATTTTTTGTTCATGTTTAAGTATGAGTTACGAATATATTATTTTAATTGGTAATACTTAGTCACTCTCATAACTTATTTTTAGTAAAGAGAAGGGAAAAAAATTTGCTTGTTTCGAAGAGATCTTATTTTTTACAAGAGTTTTTACTCATATTTCTAATTTCAAGTTTAAATTTGTACCAGCAATTCTTTATTTTATGCCTAACTATTATAATACATATGTAATAAATAAGTGTTTTCCTCATATTATGACACTAATAATCAAATGAGACATATATAAATCCTTTGCATCACGTTTATTCTTGTGAAAATGAAAACCAAGAGCTTAATGAATTAATTAACGCTTAGGGTGTGTTTAGTTCACCGAGTTTTAGATATGTCTTGTAATAATATTACGGATGGAATGTAAGATTATATTGTTTGGTTCATTTTGGCTAGAATATAAGATTTATGTGTTTGGTTGACGAAATATAATATTACCTAAAAACAAATTTTATTATATTGCCCTTGTTATAGAATTTTATCTTTACAAGTTCTCTTCCTTAAATATTTTTAGTCTCAATTTTTTCATAAAACTATAATTGTAACACCCCAAACCCGACCCATGCACTATGACCGAATCTGACATGTCACATGAGAAAACGTGTAAAATCCTTTTGATTCGTACTAAAATAGGTATTATTTTGTTATAATCAAGAAAAACAAGTTTGATTTGAAATATTTGATAAAATACAAATAATCTCGAAGGTTGATTGATAAATCGATAATTTGAACTAAAGATCTTATAAACTATGACTTTTGAAAATATTATTGATAATTTGAGAGAAAATTTCCAAGTTAAAATATTTGTAAAAGTTTGTTATGAAATCCATTTGTTAATCTATTTTGGAAAACCTTTTTTTAAATTTTTAGAAAAATCCCCATTTAAAACAATTCAAGCAATATAATAAGTACATCAAAACATAAAGCAAAATAAAAATATTCCAGAGGCCTTATTACAACATAAAAACCCAAAATAGTAAAAGTACTAAAGTGAACGGAAATAGAAATCTAAAGTTCAATAAAAACCATTTCTGAAGTATGGCCTCCACCGGGTCATCCATGGCCCAAGTCCACTTCACTGAGCATTACCTGTAAGGGTTAAGGAAACGGGGTGAGTTACTAGAACTCAGTGTATAATCCCCTTACCGTTGTCCACTAGGCCTGAACCTATTTAGCATCAACTTGGGCCTAAGCCCATAATAACATCTTGGGCCTGAGCCCATATAACATAATCTTGGGCCGAAGCCCAATTACAAAACAGTATATATATATATATAAATGCAAAGTATGCAACCCAACCCATCCATCCAATCTCTCCCCCGACCAACCAATCTCTCCCGTGGGGATCAAGTCAACCCACCCCACCAGTCTCTCCAATTTGCAGACAAGCTGCCATTTATAATATTTTTGTGGCTAAGCCACCAGAGTATCATATACGGTAATATAATCGGCACACAACCTTAATCACGATGGCACAAAGCCATATTTAAATTGGCACATAGCCATTATCAGAATTTGTGGCAATGCCACCGGTCTACACTTCTCTTCATTCAAGTTTCCCATCCCATGCAATATATAAAGATGCAATATGCATAGTAACATATATTATCCACATATAAATACAACCATTAATCTATAGAATATTTTTAATGAATCAACACATTATAGCATTTTGTAATAATTCGGCCCACTAAGGCATTTTAACAATTCGGCCCATAGGGGCATTTGATGTAATTCAATTTAGGGGCATTTCGGTAAATCGGTCCATAGGGAAATTTTGGTAAATCGGTCCATAGGGACATTTTCGTAATTCTAACAACTTTAATTTCGATTTTGTCAAATCTATAAAAATAATGTACTTTATGCCAATTTCTAGTTTAATGCCAATTTTACGATCTTTAGTCGTATAATAATAACAATCAACTATCAAACATGTTACCGAATCATAATCTACAGAATTACGGTGTGAGATTACACACCTGATTACGGTAAGTATTAAACCGTCTTGATCGTCAGCACCTAAGACATCATAACACTCGGTTAATCTAACGAACGAGATTTTTATTAATCCAAAACTAAACCGAGCGATCTAAATTACTTACTCTCAAAATCGTGAACGACCACGATTTGTCGATTATCACCGGATGATGGTCCACAACCCGGTGGAAAATCTCGAATCGCCGATACCGCCCTTCGTTTGAACTTAGGAGTAGGAACCGCAAATCCACTCCTTTTGAGTTCTCCAATCGTTTTTCCTTTCGATTCGGTACCACTTGCCTCCATAGGAAAAATCCCGGTTAGAAAACTACTATGAGAGAAAATAGTTATTTTAGTGATAGGAGTAGGCTTACCACTATATCCGAAGGATCCACGAGTGAAATAGAACGAGCATTTTAGACCCTATAATAATCCGTTTAGTCCAACTAATCGAATAATGAACGATATCAAGTAATCTATAAAGAAACTCCTTACCTTAACGATTTTGGATCTGATCTCCACCGATTGACTTTAGGCTAGAATGATATTCGGCCACTCACTTAGATCACTACGAAAAAAAAGGGATGATTAAGATGTGAAGGAATAGAAGGAAACCCCATTTCGGTTTAGAAACAAGATACACAACCGAATAGTGGTAAACACCCATTCGGCTAGAAAGAATAGAAAAATGAAAAGAGACAAGAAACT
Source organism: Gossypium sturtianum (assembly GCA_025698515.1). Taxonomy (NCBI): domain Eukaryota; kingdom Viridiplantae; phylum Streptophyta; class Magnoliopsida; order Malvales; family Malvaceae; genus Gossypium; species Gossypium sturtianum. The sequence goes on from CM046943.1 coordinate 139,288,254, forward strand.
ACTTACCGATTTGTTCGAAGAAGAGGATGTCCACACAAATGAGAAAGAAATTGTGAAGGAGAGATTATGGGTTGAAAGGTTCGGCTATGGAGGACAAATGAACAAGAAAAAAATTTGGCTATGAGAATATGGATTAGAGAAGAAGAAAGAAGAGTTGGAGAATTTTTTTATGAAAAAGAAAAGAAAGATGGAGAAAGAGTGTTTGACTTGATTCGGTTTTCAAAGGGAAAATAATCTAAAATAATTTGGTCACAATAGCTAGATGGTTTCGGCAAAACAAAGAAAGAAAAGAAGAAAAAGAATACTCACTATTGGCTTTGGAGTTTCGGCAATGAGAGAAGGAATTGGAGAAAAGAACACAAAGGAATGTTAAAAGAAATTAGGCCTAACAAGCACCAAAATTTTTCCAAAAGACTAATGAAAATTTGGGCTATCCCTATTCCCTAACCAAAACCGTGTGTACTCTTGCCAAAAGGATGGATGTTGACCAACAAAAATCTTTCCAAAACATCACCCACGAAAAAGGCCAACATGTTCCCTTATCTTGCCTTTTTCTTTTGATTATTTCCTTCATTAACCCTTATCTTCCTCCTTACAATAATCCTTAGCCACCTTTCCATAATTAAAAAGTCTTCCTTGCCTTAAATACCACCTTGGCTGACACTTAGGGAAGGAATACAAAAATAAAATCCCAAAATTTGCACTAAGTGGGATTCGAACTCCACCCCTCAAGCCCATACATGCAACGCCACACCACTCCTCTTCTAGCTTCACTTGTGCTAGCAAAATGCACACTTATTTCCATAAGCCTTGATGCCACCTACCTTCTCTCCTTAAAGTGCTTAAACACAAAAATTTACCTATAGCCTAACTTGAACCCGGAACTTCCTAGAAATCTCGTAACTTTCCAAAATCACCTTCCTAATAAGTCCAACTTGAAGTAATGCCGTTCTCTTGTTCTCAAAAATTTTAAACACTCCTACTCCCCAAGGCCCAATGGGCCCAATTCTACTAGGCCCAAATTCGGGTCGTTACAATAATAACTTAATAGTTTTATTTTTATTACACCTTGATTTTATCATATTAATTCAACTTTAAAATTACAACAACTAACCGATCTCTTTGCTTGTTTAAAATTATGACAAGTGACAGATATCTTGTAACACCTCAAACCTGGCCTAGACGTTATGGCCGAATCTGGCGATGTCACATGGAATGGGTTTTGAAATTGAATTTATCAAGTTTAAATCGTTTCTGTTTACTAGCTTCTATTTATCTCTCATTAATTTCAAATTTATTTTCTCGTTAATTTGATTCGTTTAAACATATTCTGTAGCGGAAGCTTTTAAAACAGTGATATTTAAAAAAACCGTTCGCGTTTAGGAAAAACGTTGTTTATAATTAAATCAAGTTTTCGTTGAGTTTTGCAGTTTAAAAATCCATGAAAACAATTAAAATCCAAAATAAAGGCAAACAGACCAAAAGTCCTAAATTACATCAAAAATTCCCCAAAAGAAGAATAGGAAATAAAAACCGTAATGAAATTAAAGTAGTTCAATAGAAATGTGGTCACCGTTGAGTCCTCCGCCCCACCAATCCGTCTAATTCTGGGGATTACCTGTACAGATAAAACAGAAAGGGGTGAGTTTACGTAAACTCAGTGTGTAATCCCCACAGAAGACATGCATATAGTTAAACAACAGTTATCAGTCAAATGCAGTCTAGGCCTAAGCCCATTACAGATTCAGACACAGTTTAGGCCTTAGCCCATTCAGATACAGTTTCAGATATAAGTTAGGCCTTAGCCCATCTCAGATACAATATGCATATAGTAACAAAAATTAGTATCCTACCCACCAACCTCTACACACCATCTCCGACCATCCCTACACACCATGTGGGGTTTAAAACACCCACCCAGCCCTACACACCAAGTCGTACCAAATGCAGCACGTGTCAATAATATTGCAGCTGAGCTGCCAGATAATAGGCATGAAAGCCTTTCAGTACACTTCCTCCAATAATCAATCATCCCACCCCAATACATATGCAACTAAACATGCTCAATGCAGACATACAGAATTACATGCTTAAATGCTAAAATCCAATTATCAGTTATACATACGGATCAGTAAACATGTACAAATTTAACATGCTCAATACATACATTATATATTCAGGTCACACAATTTAGGGTCTAAGTAGCGCTTACCGACCCTACAGTAGGTTCATAGTCGACTTGGGCAACCCGTGCAACCTTAGGAAACATTTTAGTTAATGGGCCCACACGCCCATGTGGTTTGCCCGTGTGGGCCCACACGGCCCAATTCGGTCAAGCCCGTGTGTCGCACACGGCCTACCTCACCATCACACGGCGGTGTTTAGCGCACGGCCTGGCCTTCATCGACCACACGACCGTGTCATTCGCACACGGCCTACCACACGGGCGACCACACGCCCGTGTGGCGTCGACAGTTTGCAATTTCGGCTTTCGTAGAATCCCATTTTCTACAATTTCAGGTACACACCTGGTATTGTTTCGCTGCAAAAACACTCCCGAGAACTCCAAGACCTAAAAATTGATATTTTATAGCCCAATTTAGTACACTAGCAAAAACTCAAAATCGAAAAGCGTCTACATAAAAGTCAATAGTGAACCGAAGCACTTACCGGCAATGAACCGAACCTTGCGCTCAAATCTCTGCAGAAGTACTGACCAATTATTTACCTCCGCCTAATCCAAAAGAACCACAAACAACCTCCTTTTAGAAAACTATCCACGAAACAGAAAGATAGTGGCAAAATAGTCACTTACCGAACGAGTGCAAACGAACGTTGAATGAGAAGGAGTCGATTTGGAAAATTGAAAAGAAGAGGAGAAGGCTAGATAAGTTCCGTTGATGAGAGGGAAAGCAAAACGTCAGAAAAAAACGTTAAAAATCCAAATAGAATAAAATAAATTTGGATATATTTGTTTCCCCTAAAATCCTCCCCCACTAACCCTCAATCACAACTACTTCAGATTTTTAGTCCAACTCAAACACCCTCTCAACCGATCGAGCAAAAATATAAACATCCAAGCTTGCACAAGGATTCGAACACAGGACCTCCAACACACCAACACCCTTACCACTTGAACCAACAGTCTCATTCTGTTATGATTTCACCAACAATTAGCCTTAAACCTACTGAGCAAGGGTAAGGCTTAAATTAGAAAAAATTCCAAAATTTGCCAAAGGTAGGGCTTGACCTTGGGACCTCACACACATACACCCAAAACATTTAACCACTAAAGCAAATACACAGTTGTGTCAAAAATTTACAGAAACAAAATTATAGAATTTGGGGCGTTACATATCTTTACTTCAGATATCATTTTTTATCATAATTTTTTTTCCCAATTAATAATCACTCATAAAAATAAACAACAATTAGAGACTGAAGTTAATTGAAATTAAATACGATAAGGTAATACTCTTTACCTTTCAAATATGTTAAATACAACCGATAAAATCAATTATTCTTTATCAAAAAAAGTAATTATTCTAAAAGGCTTCACTCACCTTTTAATAATGAAACTAATTTTTTAAGTATTTATTGAAAAGTCCTTCACCTTTGTAATATTTTGTTAATTAATGAGATGACATATTATGGTGCATTAGTTGTAAATAGGACTCATGCACTGGGAGTGCATCAAATATAATCTCTTAATGTAAATGATAATAAAAATTTACTTTAACATAGTTATTTTACTGATTGAGTCTTAACTCGATTGACAGTATAATAGGACGTGGGTTCGAGCGTGCTGAAGCGCAAAAAAACTGATACAATTAGAATCTCATGAAAACATCACATAATATCTCATAATCTATGTATTCAATCTTAAATACTAGCTTCTCAAATGACCATTTGAACGTATTTTGTAACACCCCAAACCCGGCCCAACCGCTACGACCAGATCTGGTATGCTACGGGGTTTATTGTTAAAAACTTTGCTTTGATGGTTTTGGAAATCTCAGTTTCTTTATTTAGGCATTTGTTAAAAATAAGATATTTGATGAAAACCTTTGCTTTTCCGTTGAACATGTTTGGAAAACCCATTTTATTACTTTTTATGACTTAAGTCCTTGAACATAAATTTTTAAGCTGTAAACATTAACAAATATAAAGCGATTACCTAAGCCATGGGGCCTTATTACATAAATAGTCCAAAAATTAAAACTTAAAGGAAAATCGAAAATAGTTTATGAAAATAAAAAAAAACTTGATGGCCCCTCGAGTCCGCCTCGGCTCCCATGTCCACGATCTACTGCTCATCTGAAAATTCAGGGAAATTAAAGGGGGTGAGTCACCAAGACTCAGTGTACAAATCCCGAAAACACATAAAAGGCTTTAGGCCCACAAACACATTATGGGCCTTGGCCCATACACAATGGCAATAGAATATTTACATGCAACATGGCCCAACCCAACCTAAAAGTCCATCCTCTACACACCAGCCCGTACCAACCATCACACCTCGGGGATTTCTACAATCAACCCACCAACCGCTACACACCATATCGACAGCCATGCTGTCAGTTATAATGCCGATCACCATGTGACCTTATAATCCACTGTGCCAGAGCCACCGATCACTGTGTAACCTTATAATCAAGTGTGGCAGAGCCACCGATCACCGTGTGACCTTATAATCAAGTGTGGCAGAGCCACCGATCACTATTGTGACCTAAGTGTACATATCGTGGTTTAACCACCTATCACTAGGTGACCTTTTAACATGATCTTCCCCTTCATCATATCAACCCCATCCCATGCATACATCCATGCAGAAGCAAAATAATACACAACCTAAAAGATCACAGTCTATCACATACATCGATACACATAGAGAAGTTTCTATGATTACGTACCTGGAATCCCTTGCCTACCCTTTTTGGGTATGACTCGTCCATACAAATTTTTTCCGCTTTTTAGCCCATAATATATATAGTACATATTAATTAGTGTGATAGAGATCTACACACCTGATTACAGTCAAGACGAGACCTTCTATGTCGACACTATCAGAAGCCGATACGACTGCTAACTTTCTAAGATTTTGTTCCGAAGCAGGTCCACAACCTAGCGGCCAATCCCGAACTGCTGACACCGCTCGTTTCTTAAACTTAGGGATTGGTTTAACAGATCCAATCCCCTCCTTCGCCTGATCGATATTTGATTCCATCAAAAGACGTTATCTGTTGCTACCATCATAACATATGGTTGTTAATCCATAACATATGGTTAAGATCACAAATACAATAGCCGATCCTAACAAAAATCTAAAGAGAACCCCTTACCTTGAAATCCCAAAAAGAGGTATGGGACTTAGAGACTAGCGGTTTCTGGCTTTTGGAATCTAAATGATTCGATCTACTCCGATTTCCCAAAATGTCGCCCCAATATGTGAACACAAGAACAATCAAAACGTTACTCAAGGGATAACCTTGCCACATCAATTAGCCTTTCGGCTTTGGCCTCTAAAAACCGAAAGAGAAGAAGTAAAGGAAGAATTCGGCACTTACCTTAACACAGGGAATTCGGGAACTCCTAGAGAATTTTGGCTTTTGAGAATATCAAAAAGAAAAGATGATCTCAAGAGATCTATGAAGATTCGGCTTTGATGAAGAAATTGGCAAAGAAAAAGGAATTGACAAGGGTATTCGGCTATGGAGATGAAAGCAAAGAAAACAATGGAATTTTGTCTTTTGCCTAAAAGTGGAGATGAGAGAATAGGATTAGGGATTTCGCTTAAGCAGAGAAATGAGAGAAAAGAATGAGAGAAAAACCCAAATGCCTAATTAAAGAAAAGAATGGAAGAATAAAACCCTAATGCCGAAAATAAAAAGGTATTCCCCTCACTTACACAAAATTTCGGCACCTACTCCCTAAAAACCGAAAATGCCCCTTTTTTTAAAACTAAAACTAAGCTACTAATCAAGGGAAATTTTGGCACCCCTTAGCCATATTAAAACCGATTCCTCCTCCCCCTCAGTGTTGGAATTTCGACCACCACTATGACCAGCAGATAAATCCTAAATTTCATCCCTTATCTTTATCTGATCACATCTCCAAAAGAAGCCTAGATCACACCACCTCTTCCTCCCTTTATCTGCCATATTATCTGCGTTTTCCACTCAAATTAATCCTCCTAATTTCAAGCATCATTGCCGTCCCACTCTACCCACTTAAATGCCAAAAATTAATAAATCTTAATTAAAATAATTAGGCTTCATGTGACTCGAACTTGAGCCTCCTCAGCTGACGCCACCTCCCAGCTCTCTAAGTGGCGCCACTTTGCCACTGGGCCACAAGCCCATCTGTGTCTTATAATCACAGATAACATCTTTTAAGCCCTATCCTATCAGGCTTTCCACTAGAGTGTCTCGAATGAAAAATTTGATTAAGGCCTCGGCCCAACCCCGAGCCCAATCAACCCCTTAAACACTCCAATTAACACATTAAGCATAACAACATATTAAACGCAAAGGCCCATTAATTCGGGGATGTTACGCTTCTACCCCTTAAAGAAATTTCGCCTCGAAATTACCCGATCGTAAAAGATGCGGGTACTGTTGTGTCGCATCGCCTCTTCTCGGTTCCCAAGTAGCCTCCTCGTAATCGTGATTCTACCATAGAACTTTAACCAATGAAATCGCTCTTCCTTCGCAGCACTTTGACATCACGATCTAAGATTTCCACGGGTTCACGGGTCTTGCTTCGATTTCTTCCACAGACACCACATGGAATGGATCCGAACGATAGCGTCTTAACATAGAGACGTGGAATACATTGTGAATCGCTTAGCTCGGAAAGGTAGCTCTAGCCGATAAGCTACCGGGTCCTACTCGCTCCAACACCCGATAAGGTCCGATAAATCTGGGACTTAATTTACCTTTCGTCCGAACCTCGCATTTTCTTCCATGGCGACACCTTCAAGAACACCTTGTCACCTCATCGCAAATTCTATGTCCTTACGCTTGTGTCAAGATAGGACTTCATCTGTCTGACGCTTCCTTCCGCGAGCCTCGAATTACCTCAACCTTCTTCTCTGTCTCAAGAACCAACTCCGGTCCCAAAATCGACGTTCCCTAATTCCATCCAACAAGTAGAAGTACGACACTTTCGCCCGTACAATGCTTCATAGGGCACCATCTGAATACTTGATCGTAGCTATTGTTGTACGCAAACTCGCCAACAAGAAGAACTCTTCCAAACTACCCACAAGTCAATGACACATCCTCTTAACATGTCCTCTAAGATCTGGATTACCCGCCGGGTCGTTCATCGGTCTGAGGATGAAACGCCGTACTGAAATCTAACTTCGTACCCAACGCTTGATGCAACACCTTCCAAAATCGTGAGGTGAACCTAGGGTCCCTGTCCGATATGATTGATACTGGTACCCCATGCAACCTCACTACATCTGCTATGTATAGCTTAGCCAATTTCTGCAGAGAGTAATCGACACGTACTGGTATGAAATGAGCAGACTTCGTCAAGCGGTCAACAATCACCCAGACCGAATCTTTCTTAGTAGGCGTGAGGGGTAGCCCACTAACAAAGTCCATTGTGATCCTTCACTTGATCCTACCGAAAACTTCTCCTTTAGTAACTCGTCAGTCTGCTGTTTCTCCTTAACCTGACTGACCCAAGAGGGTTTCACTTGAAGTTCAGCTAATAAACTCCCATCATCGTATAAACTAAGGTGAGCAAACATTACTCTCAAGTCAGAGATTACTTTACGACTCAAGGCATCCGCCACCATGTTAGCTTTACCCGGATGGTACTCGATCGAGCAGTCATAGTCCTTTAGCAACTCGATCCACCTCATTTGCCTTAGATTCAACTCCTTCTAGGTCAAAAGGTATTTTAAGCTCTTATAATCGGTGTAAATAACAGATTTTTCCCCGTACAGATAATGGCTCCAGATCTTCAAGGCAAAAACCACTGCCGCCAATTCCAAATCATGTGTGGAATAATTTGATTCGTGCGGTCTTAACTGTCGAGATGCGTACGCAACAACCTTTCCACCTTGCATCAACACACATCCTAGTCTCGTGTGTGAAGCATCACAGTAAATCACGAACTCCTTCCCAGCCTCCGGCTGAATCAATACCGGAGCCTCCGTTAAAATCCTTTTTAACTTCTCAAAACTCTCTTGTTGCTTATTAGACCAAACAAACGGAACCCCTTTCCGTAACAACTTAGTCAATGGTGCTGCAATCAATGAAAATCCTTCAACAAACCTTCTGTAATACCCGACCAAACCAAGGAAACTCTGAATTTCTGCTACCGACTTAGGCGGCTTCCAATCCAACACCGCTTCAATTTTACGAGGGTCAACCCTAATCCCCTCTGCCGACACAACGTGACCTAGAAAAGTAACTTCCTTTAGCCAAAATTCACACTTACTGAATTTGGCATACAACTGCTTCTCCCTCAGAATCTGTAGAACCACCCGAAGATGTGAATCATGCTCCTCTTCCGATTTTGAATAAACCAGAATATCATCTATAAATACCACAAAAAATTGATCCAAGTAGGGTTGAAATACTCGGTTCATCATATCTATAAACGCTGCTGGTGCGTTAGTCAACCTAAATGGCATTACCATGAATTCGTAGTGACCATAGCGAGTCCTAAAAGCCGTCTTATGAATATCCGCCTCCTTGACCTTGAGCTGATGGTACCCTAATCTCAGATCTATCTTTGAGAAAACTAAAGCCCCCTTCAGCTGATCGAACAAGTCATCGATCCTCGGAAACGGGTATTTATTCTTGATGGTCAACTTATTTAGCTGGCGATAGTCAATGCACATACGCATTGATCCATCCTTCTTCTTAACGAATAACACCGGCGCTCCCCAAGGCGACACACTTGGTCGAATAAACCCTCTATCAAACAACTCCTGAATCTGTGCTTTCAATTCCACCAACTCCTTTGGCGCCATCCTATACGGAGCAATAGATACTGGCGCTGTTCCCGAAAGAAGATCGATACCAAACTCCATTTCACGATCCGAGGGTAATCCCGGGAGCTCTTCTGGGAAAACATCCGGAAATTCCTTCACCGTCCTAACATCTCCGACAGTTAGTTCATTGGCTTCCAGAGCCCGAACAAACATTAGAATTGCCTCGCATCCTTTCCTCACCATCCTTTCGCCGCTTAAAGGCGGACACCACATTTGACAAACAGCTCCCCCTTTCACCTATCACCAACACTTACCACCCTCGGGAGTTTTTAACACCATACGCTTGGCTACACAGTCCAAATTTGCTTGATACTTCACCAGCCAATCCATTCCTAAGATTAAATCGAACTCCCCAAATGACAGTTCCATCAGATCAGCCCAAAAAGCTACCCCTTGAACTTCCAGGGGTACATCCTTATACGATTTGTTCACCACTACGCTTTGTCCTAAAGGGCTCACTACACCCTTTCCCTAGAAGAAGTCTCATAATCTAAGTTCAAAGTTCCCGCTACAAAGACTAGCAACATAGGAGTGCGTCAAACCAATATCAACCAATGCAATGTAAGGCAAACCAAAAATTAAAAACGTATCGGCTATAACATCCGGTGCGTCGGCCTCTCTCGACGTCCGCAAAGATAGACTAACCTTGGCGCCTCACCTCGAGTTTCCGCCTTTGGCCGGTGCTCCACGACCCCGCCGGAACCGTTACCACCCCTGGCTAGACCACGACCTCTCTGTGGCTGCTGACCACCTCTTTCCGACTATGTATTTCCTTGACTTGTGGGCCCTTCACTGCCCCGTTGCTGCAGACAGTTTCTAACTTGGTGGTCCGTAGATCCACACCTAAAGCACTTCCCACCGCCCGCCCAACACTCACCTACATGGAATTTACCACATCGAGCACACTTCACGTAAACCGACTAACAAAGAGCAGCCTCTCTCCTCCCGCCTCAGTCCATCTGACCTAGGCCTTTTTTGAGTACGCCCCGCTGCCCCTGATGATCCAAAATTCCTCTTACTTCCACCCCTATCTCTATCCCGATTTAGTTTCTCTGTCCGCTTCACCTCCTCAGCTATCTTAGCTTTTTCCACAAGCACAGCAAATTCCCTCTCCCGCTGTGGAGCTATCAATACACGCAAATCATCCCTCAAACCATCTTCAAATCAAACACAACGTTCATGGTCTGTGGCCACCATTCCTTGAGCATAACGGCTAAGGCGTAAAAATTCCACTTCGTACGCAGCCACCGACCTACTTTCCTGCAGCAGATTTAGAAATGCTCTACGCTGTGCATCCACATAACTTGTCCCAATGTATTTGCTCTGAAACACCGTTTTGAAGAAATCCCAGGTGATACGGTCAGCCATCGTACCATCCTTAACCGTAAGCCACCATTGATAAGCTTCGTCCTGTAGGAGAGATACAACCCCTTTCAGCTTTTCCTCATCCTTGAAATCCAGATCATCCATTATACGCTCAACCGCCTCCAACCAATACTCAGCTGTACTCGGGGCTATTCCAGAAATTCCCCTAAACACTTCTGCCCCATTAGCTCTAAGTCGCTCCGACACAGATTTTCGGGCTCTTGTGCCCATGCCTGCCCCAGCAACCCTCTCTGAAACCCTTAACATCGCCTGAGATACCGCATCATCTCCGGCCGTCTGGTCCTGAAATTCCACCTCCACATTGGGTGGTACTGGCATCTCGTTTCTAGACCCATAACCAGATCCTATTGGTTCAGACACAGCCATCCTACCCCTACCACAGCCACACGTAGGACGTCCACGACCCCTTGTACTCATTCTACCGATTCGCGTTTATCTTATTAGAAATTTTATGAATTATTAATTTCTTTCACTAATTAACCACGAACAATCTTATGGATAGTAGTTTCAAGAGTAGTTCTTTCGAATTCGAAATTATATCCACGAGTTTCAGTCTCAAGTTTGTATCTCCTAGTTCTAGGAACCACATACATTCAACCATCATACATCAACATACAAGTAGCATCCATGAACTCACATTCATCACATAAGGGTATTTCTGTCATTTCACTACTAGAGGTTTTTCGTAGTTCTTTTCTACAGGGTATTTTTCATAATTTCACAAAATAGGGTATCTTGGTGATTTTTTGAAATAGAGATATTTTGGTATATATATATTTTTTTAAAACGAGAATATTGTGGTAATTTCTCAAATTTTGATGATTTCGTAAACCGGGTACTTTTGTAAATCTAGAGTTTTTCGGGTAAATTTACAAAACATGAGTATTTTGGTAATTTTGCCAACCGGGGGTGTTTCGATGATTTCACAAATTTTGGTAGTTTTACAAATCTGGGGTATTCTGGGAAATTTTCACAAATCCAGGGTATTTCAAAAATTTTACAAAACTAGGGGGTATTTTTAGTAATTTTGCGAAATAGGGTGGCTGGTCCCTTCCGGGTTTTAATTATAAATTTTGGCCTGTCAACAAGTCCTCGTGGCTAAAGTGAACAGTCACTACGCACCAGATAGGATTCCAGCGAAGATGAGGTGAGTCACTAGGACCGCTTAAGTACCAGGCTCTCCTTGAATCCAATCCTAGACATGCACATGCCTGTTGCCACACCCTAACCCAAATGAACGGTTTACTGGACATGTTTAGTTAGATTAAGTTTTATGAATTTAAAGAATTGTTTAAACTAGGCCTAAAGTCCATTAATTCCTATCATACTAGTCTACGTCCATGAAGCCCATCAAACCCAACATGCATATCAAATCAAGAGTTAGAATAGTTACCCGCGTGGATCGGGTGCCGGTAGACTCGAAGGCCATATCTCAACCACAGTATTTTACCAATTTATAAACTACTACTGGACCCATTTCACAGCCCGAGTTTTGCAACTCAGCTCTGATACCAAAATGTAACACCCCAAACCCGGCCCAACCGTTACGACCAGATCTGGTATGCTACGGGGTTTATTGTTAAAAACTTTGCTTTGATGGTTTTTGGAAATCTCAGTTTCTTTATTTAGGCATTTGTTAAAAATAAGATATTTGATGAAAACCTTTGCTTTTCCGTTGAACATGTTTGGAAAACCCATTTTATTACTTTTTATGACTTAAGTCCTTGAACATAAATTTTTAAACTGTAAACATTAACAAATATAAAGCGATTACCTAAGCCATGAGGCCTTATTACATAAATAGTCCCAAAATTAAAACTTAAAGGAAAACCGAAAATAGTTTATGAAAATAAAAAAAAACTTGATGGCCCCTCGAGTCCGCCTCGGCTACCATGTCCACGATCTACTGCTCATCTAAAAAGTCTGGGAAATTAAAGGGGATGAGTCACCAAGACTCAGTGTGCAAATCCCGAAAACACATAAAAGGCTTTAGGCCCACAAACACATTATTGGCCTTGGCCCATACACAATGAAAATAGAATATTTACATGCAACATGGCCCAACCCAACCTAAAAGTCCATCCTCTACACACCAGCCCGTACCAGCCATCACGCCTCGGGGATTTCTACAAATCAACCCACCAACCGCTACATACCATATCGACAGTCATGCTGTCAGTTATAATGTCGATCACCATGTGACTTTATAATCCACTGTGGCAGAGCCACCGATCACTGTGTGACCTTATAATCAAGTGTGGCAGAGCCACCGATCACCGTGTGACCTTATAATCAAGTGTGGCAGAGCCACCGATCACTATTGTGACCTAAGTGTACATATCGTGGTTTAACCACCGATCACTAGGTGACCTTTTAACATGCTCTTCCCCTTCATCATATCAACCCCATCCCATGCATACATCCATGCGAAGCAAAATAATACACAACCTAAAAGATCACGATCTATCACATACATCGATACACATAGAGAAGTTTCTATGATTACGCACTGCATCCCTTGCCTACCCTTTTCGGGTAATACGATCGTCCATACAACCTTTTTCCGCTTTTTAACCCATAACATATATAGTACAGATTAATTAGTGTGATAGAGATCTACACACCTGATTACACTCAAGACGAGACCTTCTATGTCGACACTATCGTAAGCCGATACGATCGCTAATCGCCTAAGATTTTGTTCCGCCGGTCCACAACCTGGCGGCCAATCCTGAATTGCTGACACCGCTCGTTTCTTAAACTTAGGGATTGGTTTAACAGATCCAATCCCCTCCTTCGCCTGATCGGTATTTGATTCCATCAAAAGACGTTATCTGTTGCTACCATCATAACATATGGTTGTTAATCCATAACATATGGTTAAGATCACAAATACAATAGCCGATCCTAACGAAAATCTAAAGAGAACCCCTTACCTTGAAATCCCGAAAAGAGGTATGGGACTTAGAGACTAGCGGTTTCTGGCTTTTGGAATCTAAATGATTCGATCTACTCTGATTTCCCGAAATGTCGCCCCAAGATGTGAACACAAGAACAATCAAAATGTTACTCAAGGGATAACCTTGCCACATCAATTAGCCTTTCGGCTTTGGCCTCCAAAAACCGAAAGAGAAAAAGTGAAGGAAGAATTCGGCACTTACCTTAACACAGGGAATTCGGCAACTCCTAGAGAATTTCGGCTTTTGAGAAGATCAAAAAGAAAAGATGATCTCAAGAGATCTATGAAGATTCGGCTTTGATGAAGAAATCGGCAAAGAGAAAGGAATTGACAAGGGTATTTGGCTATGGAGATGAAAGCAGAGAAAACAATGGAATTTTGTCTTTTGCCTAAAAGTGGAGATGAGAGAATAGGATTAGGGATTTCGGCTTAAGCAGAGAATGAGAGAAAAGAATGAGAGAAAAAACCCAAATGCCGGAATTGAAGAAAAGAATGGAAGAATAAAACCCTAATGTCGAAAATAAAAAGGTATTCCCTTCACTTACACAAAATTTCGGCACCTACTCCCTAAAAACCGAAAATGCCCTTTTTTTAAAACTAAAACTAAGCTACTAATCAAGGGAAATTTCGACACCCCTTAGCCATATTAAAACCGATTCCTCCTCCCCCTCAGTGTTGGAATTTCGGCCACCACTGTGACCAGCAGATAAATCCTAAATTTCCTCCCTTATCTTTATCTGATCACATCTCCAAAAGAAGCCTAGATCACACCACCTCTTCCTTACTTTATTTGCCATATTATCTGTGTTTTCCACTCAAATTAATCCTCCTAATTTCAAGCATCATTGCCGTCCCACTCTACCCACTTAAATGTCGAAAATTAACAAATCTTAATTAAAATAATTGGGCTTCATGTGACTCGAACTTGAGCCTCCCCAGCTGACGCCACCTCCCTACTCTCTAAGTGGCGCCACTTTGCCACTGGGCCACAAGCCCATCTGTGTCTTATAATCACATATAACATCTTTTAAGCCCTATCCTATCAGGCTTTCCACTAGAGTGTCCGAACAGAAATTTTGATTAAGGCCTTGGCCCAACCCTGAGCCCAATCTAAACCCCTTAAACACTCCAATTAACACATTAAGCATAAAAACATATTAAACGCAAAGGCCCATTAATTCAGGATGTTACATATTTGCTAAGCATTTATATCAACATTCTTTTGAAAGTAGTGAGTGAGGGAAAATTTTGGGGAAAATATATTTTGATCTCTTCAGGAGTTTCAACAATAATCATAACAAACTTTAATCATGGTCCCTCTATAAAAATACAAATAGGTATTTTGGATCATTTTATAATCCTCTTTCTGCTACTATTGACTAAGTCAAATTTACCACATGTGTTCAATTATTTCAATTCATATAAATGAACAAATTCCCGATAATTTCAATTTGCTTCTGGCATTTGAAATCCTTCAAGGATTTTAATATAAACTTTACTATATAGTGATTCATAAAAGGTTGTACCAACAACCATTAGACAAAAGTTAAATCTTTTATGAATTGTTAGTTTAATAATATATCTAAAGGTTATTACATCCACCACAAAATAATATTATATCTTTTTATAATCAATTCCAGAACTTAGCGAAAAGCTTCATATTTTTATCCCGTTTTTGCAAAGCTATTTCAATTGCACCCTCACTGGCTTTATATATTTAGATATTTGGATTACTGGTCCAAAAACTCCACAAATTTAATTGTACTTGAGTTGTGTCTTTCTATTTGACCAATATATTCCATATCTATATTTTTCAATAGATTTATTCAAGATCCTCTTTTTATTTCTTTATTTCAATAATAATATTGCATACAAAAGCATTGTCGACCACTTTTATTACTGGTTCCACATTTTCTCGAATTGACATAACTTATCGAGATCTCTTATTTTCACTATTTTAATCTTCAATTTCAGGTACCTGAATCTCTTCTGGAGTGTTAGTTATTAATTATGTATTGGTTCTCTTCTAGAGTACCCGCCTCCACTATATAACCATCTAGAAGAATTTTTTAATCTTTGGAACCGATCAATCTATTATTTATTCTAACTTATTGTCCTACTGGGACTTTGGTTCAAAATATTATATGGTATATACATTTGATTCTTCTCATTAAGTTTGTAAATACATCTGACAATTAACTTGTAATGAGTTATCATTGTTGAACTTCTGGTTCAAATTACACTCCCCCTAACTCATTACAAGTTATTTTATTTCTCTCCCCCTAATGTCGAGAAAACTATCGAATCAAAATGGTAATCACAAATCATGTCATAATTGAATCTCCAATACATTCAAAACATCTAATAATACAAAGAAACTTGTAATTAATATATATTCCCAACTTTCTTTGAGGATTCACTCATCTTTTTGCGTTGTGGTGGAGCAATTGGAACATATACGCACATACAAAAATTCAAAGATAGGAAATATTTAGCTCTTGATAAAAAAACCAATGGTAATGGGGAGTATTTATAACTTATTGGCTTGATGTGTACAACACATAAATCAACATAATCCCATATTGAAAGAGGAAGTTTAGTTCTCATAAGTTATGGTTTAGACATTAATCAGAGGTGTTCAATCAATAATTTCTCTAAACCATTATGCACATAAATAACAAATATTTACAAAAGTTTTTCAAACTCAATCAATAAAAGACTGAGATATAAACTAATCAGTATTAGCAAGATGAATTGTCTTAATTGCATGATTTTAAATTAATTATTTAAACAAGCAATCTTGCAAACAACATGTTGCAAGTTGGTAACACATATGTGATTATTTTATAGATGCATTTACCAAAATCATATAATATCAAAACCATCCACATGGTGGATGAATGAACCCATATTCATTTTAGAAATGCAAGACATTAAATCTCAACTTTAACGAGTGAGTTTCTAACAATCAATTTTCATTGAGAACAAGCAACAAATGAGAATTCTTTAAATTAAAGAATCTTTTGGCTTTTTAATGAATGTCCATATGAATTATCAATTAATTTTCGCATCATATATGATCTAGGATTGTCTAATTGGTCACGCCAAGTAGTAAATGTATTTGTATCAGTAAACTTCTGGTTTACTTTAATATGCGTTTCAATTGTACTAAACTGTAACAAAATGATACTTTTACTATCATTCCTTTTACTTTGTATCCACATATAAGTACTATTGTGACATTTACTACTGGAAATGTCTAAATCGATGTGAAGTCTATAATGTCACTATGTCAATAAATATAATTTCCAAATAATTATATGCAATATTCACTTCAAGAATAATGTCAAAATCTTCAAATGCAGGACATTTGGTTTAGTGGTATGATTCTTGCTTCGGATGCGAGAAGTCTCAAGTTTGATTCAAAATATTTTTAAAACCCTTTTAACAAAAGTTTTGCATAATCAATTAACTACCAAGAATAATTGCCTAGGTCATGTATAGAAACAAACATATATTAAATATATCAATAAACGTCACATATCAAACATAAAAATATGACATAATGAAAAACTAACAATTTTTTTCATAACCATCATCATAAACATGCATGAAATTTAATTCAAAATCCAACCATTCAAGCTCATAGAACTTTTCATTTACAATTGTTCATGTCATTTTGGAAACACGAAAATATACAAACTTTTTCATGCCCTTTTTAACTCAAATTCATGCAATTTCAATAAAATTCTTGTCGATGTAACACCTCAAACCCGGCCCAAACGCTACAACCGGATCTGGTATGTCACTTAGAAAATTTTGGAAGAACATGTCGTATTTTCTTAAAAAAATATTTTTTCTAAAGTTTATCTTCTTATTCGAGAGAAATTTAATAGTTGATAGTTTAAATAAAATATGCCTTTATAAATTAAAAACCCAAATTTAAATAGATACATTAGTTCAATAAGAATTGAAATAACTAAAAGTAATTAAAGCCCAAAATAAAACAAAACATAAACTAGTGGCCCACACCTTATTACAACGAGATTTAAAATCCATTAATTAAAAATATAAAGTATTAACTTGAGACTTTTTGCTGGATCCGATGGTCTTTTGCATGGCCACCTTGCGCTCCTCTCACCCGGTCCGAAGCACTAGGTATCACCGAAAGGTTAATTAATAATGTGAGTCGCGAGACTCGAGTGTGTAACCCTCATGCACCACTAGATTTTGGCCTTAGGCCCATAAAATGATTAATAATTCCATTTATAAAAAAATAATAAATAATATGCAAGGCCCAACCCATTTGCCTAGGTTTCCATCCGCTACATGCCCCGTACTCACCCATTCACACCATTGGGGATTTCTACAATTGACCCACACCGCTACACGCCAAGATGGCAGTCATGCTGCTCATCAACATATTATGGCCGAAGCCCTTATAACAGATCACGGCATTAGCCGCTACAACATATAACAGATCACGGTATAAACCGCTACACATATAACGTATAACTTCCTCCTTTCATCAACCCAACCCATGCAATCATAAAATCAATATGCTTTTATCATATAAAGTCAAACATTCACTGACCTGGTGATTCGCTTCACCCTTTTCGGGTTTCCAACATTAAACCGAGATATCGGTATTTATCACAACATATAAACTTATGAGCATACATTAATAATCAGATCTAGATGGTGGGGAAGTATTACACACCTGATATCGTGAAATCCAATATTCTTAGTCGATGTCCTTGCTATTTGGATCTATTATCCTCAATGTAAAGCCTTGCTCAAAAGCCCGAAAAACACACAAAGATTTAGCCCCTTCAACAATCGGCCAAGGTTAATAAATCCCAAATTACACGTTAAAACTAATAGATCCCTTACCTTGAAATCCCGAAAGTAAGACAATTCTATAACTTAGAGATCTATGCGATTGACTCCACTAAAGTTCCCTTCAGATTTCGGTACAAGTAGGCACCACAGAAGTAATTCGGCAATCACAGGAGATGAGATCTAGGGATTTCGGCTTTTAGGAAAATCCTGGAAAAAGTATGAACAAGAGAAGGCTGGTGTGTCTTTGGCTTTTAAAATACTTGAGTGAGGAGTTTCGGTTTACGACAGGAAAAGAGAAGAAGAAAAGAAAACAAGGAAGAGACTTAAAGATTTCGGCTAGGAAGAAGAAGAATGAAAAGAGTTTCGGCTTTTGAATCAAAGTGAAGATGAGGGAATAGGCTTAGAAATTTTGGCTTTTGCAGAGAATGAAGAAGAAGATGGAACTTTAGGAGTTTTCGGCTTTTACTCGAGAAGAAGAGAAAAAAAATGAGAGAAAAACCCAAATGCCAAATTGAAGAGATATTCCCCCTATTTATAGAAATTTCGGCACTTACCTAACCTTGCAGATAAATCCTATCTTTTCTCCTTTATCTTAATCTACTAGCTCATCTAAAAGAGACTTAATTATCTCTAACTCCTCCCTCCTTTATCAGCATATTATCCACATATTTTAATCATTAAAATCCCTAAATTTTAGCCTTTATCTGCTTATTATCCACATAAAATAAATTCCTAAATAATAGCCTTTATCTGCTTATTATCCACATATTTTAAACATTAAAACCCCAAAATTTTAGCCTTGTTGCCATCCACTCCACCTAATCCTAATGCCCAAAATTTAGCTAACTTAAATTAAAAGAATTGGGCTCCATGAAACTTAAATTTGGGCCCCTTACTCCCTTGTGTGGCGTCACCTCCTAAGATTGGGCCACAAGCCCACTTTGGTATTTTAAACATAGATACTACCTTTTAAACCCTATAATGCCCAAACAGATAATTTTAATCAAGGATTCTACCTAAGCCTGAGCCCAATTTGGACCCCTAACACTTAAATTAACACATTAAACATATCCACCCATTAAACTCATAGGCCCAAAAATTCAGAATGTTACAGTTCTACCCCCTTTAAAGAAATTTCATCCTCGAAATTTCCAACTAACTATTAATCGTACTACCTAAGTCTCACTACCATGCTTCCGCTGCGCACTCCAATACTAAACCCAAAATAAACACTTAGTATTCTATGGTAGAGTACGCACCGGTATTCACATCTAGAGCGTCCTCGTCCCCTTGTACTCATGCTATCGGTCCGCGTTTATCTGATTAAGAATTTTATGATTTAATAAGTTTCTTCCACTGTTTAACCACGAAACAGTCTTATGAGCAAGATAGTTTAAGAGTAGTTCTTTCGAATTCTAATTACATCTACAAGTTTCAGTCTCAAGTTTGTCTCCTAGTTCCATATACACATACATGCAATCATCAATCATACAAATAGAACTTACATTCATCACCTAAGGGTATTTTCGTCATTTCACTACCCAGGGGTATTTTCGTAATTTATCCTACAGGGGTATTTTTGTAATTTGGAAAATTAGGGGTATCTTGGTAATTTTACAAACAGGGGTATTTTAGTAATCTTACAATATAAGGGTAATTTAGTAATTTTACAATATAAGGGTATTTTAGTAATTTTCCAATATAAGGGTATTTTAATAATTTTGCAATATAAGGGTATTTTAGTAATTTTGCAATCAAGGGTACTTTGGTCATTTTACACATTAGGGGCAATTTAGTAATTTTTTACAAATCAAGAATATTTTCAAATTTTTTTTTATTTTTAAAACAAACAGGGGTATCTTGAAGGATTTGATTTCAAAAGAAAATAGTAGTGTTCAGGTGGTTGTGGATTTCTGTTTGTTGTCATGTGTTGTGTTGTTTTTTTTTTTTACGGAAAAATTTCATTGACTATGTAAATCGGAGTATATTTGCAAATCATGGGTATCTTGGGTTTTTTTTTTCCAAAACAAGGGTTTCTAGCAATTTTGTAAAGATAAGGTAGCTGGTCTCTTTCGGGTTTTAATTATAGATTTTGGCCCAAACAAGTCCTCGTGGCTAGGGTGAATAAATACTACGCACTGGTAGGATTCCAGCGAAGAGGAGGTCACACTAGGACTGCTTAAATACCAGGCTCTTCCGGATCCTTCCTAGACATGCGTATGACGGTTACCACACCCTAGTCTTGCGGCTCGTTAGCGGGTTTGTTTAGTGAAATTAAGTTTTATGACATTTTAAGAAGTGGTTTGAACTAAGCCTAGAGTCCATCAAGTTCTAGTTCTAACTAATCTACGTCCCACTAGGCCCATTAAGCCCACATATACAAAGATCATACAATGGTTCAGAGTACTTACCTGGCGAACTTGGGCCGGAGACGCAGGTGCCATGCCGAGCTAACAGATCTATTATTACTTAAAGACATCCATATTTCAAAAGCCCATTTTAGAAAACGTTTTGAGCCCAAAAACCCCAGAGCCGAGTTTTGAACCGGGCTCTGATACCAATTTGTAACACCCCAAACCCGGCCCAAACGCTACAACCAGATCTGGTATGTCACTTAGAAAATTTTGGAAGAACATGTCGTATTTTCAGAAAAATATTTTTTTCTAAAGTTTATCTTCTTATTCGAGAGAAATTTAATAGTTGATAGTTTAAATAAAATATGCCTTTATAAATTAAAAACCCAAATTTAAAGAGATACATTAGTTCAATAAGAATTGAAATAACTAAAAGTAATTAAAGCCCAAAATAAAACAAAACATAAACTAGTGGCCCACAGCCTTATTACAATGAGATTTAAAATCCATTAATTAAAAATATAAAGTATTAACTTGAGACTTTTTGCTGGATCCAGATGGTCTTTTGCATGGCCACCTTGCGTTCCTCTCACCCGGTCCAAGCACTAGGTATCACCCGAAAGGTTAATTAATAGGGTGAGTCGCGAGACTCGGCAGCAACCTCATGCACCACTAGATTTTGGCCTTTGGCCCATAAAACAGATTAATAATTCCATTTATAAAAACAAATAATATGCAAGGCCCAACCCATTTGCCTAGGTTTCCATCCGCTACATGCCCCGCATCACCCATTCACACCATTGGGGATTTCTACAATCGACCCACACCGCTACACGCCAAGATGGCGCTCATGCTTTGCTCATCAACATATTATGGCCAAGCCCTTATAACAAATCACGGCATTAGCCGCTACAACATATAACAGATCACGGTATAAACCGCTACACATATAACGTATAACTTCCTCCTTTCATCAACCCAACCCATGCAAATATAAAATCAATATGCTTTTATCATATAAAGTCAAACATTCATCGACACGTGATTTGCTTCACCCTTTTTGGGTTTCCAACATTAAACCGAGATATCGGTATTTATCACAACATATAAACTTATGAGCATACATTAATAATCAGATCTAGATGGTGGGGAAGTATTACACACCTGATATCACGAAATCCAATATTCTTAGTCGATGTCCTTGCTATCCGGATCTATTATCCTCAATGTAAAGCCTTGCTCAAAAGCCGGAAAAACACACAAAGATTTAGCCCCTTCAACAATCGGCCAAGGTTAATAAATCCCAAATTACACGTTAAAACTAATAGATCCCTTACCTTGAAATCCCGAAAGTAACACGATTCTATAACTTAGAGATCTATGCGATTGACTCCACTAAAGTTCCCTTCAGATTTCGGCACAAGTAGGCACCACAGAAGTAATTCGGCAATCATAGGAGATGAGATCTAGGGATTTCGGCTTTTAGGAAAATCCTGGAAAAAGTATGAACAAGAGAAGGCTGATGTGTCTTTGGCTTTTAAAATACTTGAGTGAGGAGTTTCGGTTTCTGACAAGAAAAGACTTGAAGATTTCGGCTAGGAAGAAAAAGAATGGAAAGAGTTTTGGCTTTTGAATCAAAGTGAAGATGAGGGAATAGGCTTAGAAATTTCGACTTTTGCAGAGAATGAAGTAGAATATGGAACTTTAGGAGTTTTCGACTTTTACTCAGAGAAGAAGAGAAAAGAATGAGAGGAAAACCCAAATGCCGAAATTGAAGAGATATTCCCCCTATTTATAGAAATTTCGGCATTTACCTAACCTTGCAGATAAATCCTATCTTTTCTCCTTTATCTTAATCTACTAGCTCATCTAAAAGAGACTTACTTATCTCTAACTCCTCCCTCCTTTATCAGCATATTATCCACATATTTTAATCATTAAAATCCCTAAATTTTAGCCTTTATCTGCTTATTATCCACATAAAATAAATTCCTAAATAATAGCCTTTATCTGCTTATTATCCACATATTTTAAACATTAAAACCCCAAAATTTTAGCCTTGTTGCCATCCACTCCACCTAATCCTAATGCCCAAAATTTAGCTAACTTAAATTAAAAGAATTGGGCTCCATGAAACTTAAATTTGGGCCCCTTACTCCCTTGTGTGGCGTCACCTCCTAAGATTGGGCCACAAGCCCACTTTGGTATTTTAAACATAGATACTACCTTTTAAACCCTATAATGCCCAAACAGATAATTTTAATCAAGGCCTCTACTTAAGCCTGAGCCCAATTTGGACCCCTAACACTTAAATTAACACATTAAACATATCCACCCATTAAACGCATAGGCCCAAAAATTCAGGATGTTACAGTCGAAAAATATATAATAATTATAAAATAATTAAATTGTACTTAAATTATTTACATGTTTAATTTTAATTAATTTTATAATAAATTTTGATTAGTTTTGATCATTTTCGATAGAATTGTACAAAGGGCGAAAAAGGCTCGGCAGACACTACTAGAAGCACAAAACCGAGAAGCAATTTTGAAGCATCAAGGCGAATTAATTTTTCAGCCTAAGACGGTCCAAATTATGTGTATTAATTCATAATATAATTAATTTTAATTTATATCCAATTTAATTTGGGTTAAATAAATTATTATTAATTAATTATGAAAAGTGGCCCAGTTGAGCTGAACCGAGAAAACCGAACCGGCCGAGTACTGGGCAGCCCAAAACCATCCCACATGCTGACCCAATCAGCTTGCTTGGCTGATTAATTAGCTTGCAAAATGTCCCTTGAAGAATTTTCAAATTGCAAACAAACCCCTCCACTATTTGTGCCTTTCTAGATTTGCCCCTACCTTAATATAGCAAGTTTGAAAACTTCAAACTTGCCACATGTGTGGCCAGTCATGGGAGGGCTATTTGGCTGCTGATTTTGGCTATTTTTAGCAGCCCTCTCAACCTATATAAACCCCCATTGGCTGCTCATTTCAAACACACCACAACATTCTCATCTCTTCTCTCCTCTCTCAACTTTCTCTCTTATTTTCTATCCGTTTTCCCTTTTCCTCTTGCCGATTTCACCTCTTGAAAAAGAGTCATTCATCCATCATTTGTGTAACACCCCAAACCCGGCCCATTCACTACGACCGAATTTGAAATGCCACTGCGGAACACGTTCGAAAATATTCTTACTTAAGAGTAAGAATCGTTAAAAATTTGTTTCCTTTAATAAAACCTTTTCGTGACTTAAAATATTCTAGGTAAAAAATTAAATTATTATGAAAACACCGGATTCAAAACTTTATTATACACACTTGAGAAAATAAAATCATTTGCAATCAATATTTAAATTGTCAATCCATAATAAATATAATAATTAAACTTAATGAAAAATACTTAAACAAACTTAAATACTTTAATGGACCTTATTACAATAAAGACTTAATCAAAATACTGAAACTATAAATACTTAATTAATTAAATTATCTTCTGCATGGGCCACCTCGTATCCACTCCAACCCGGTCCGATCATCATATCACCTGCGATGTTTGATAAAATATTTGGGTGAGTCACACGGACTCAGTGTGTAATTAATCCACTGGATTCCACCCACATGTTAACCACGTATTAACCCATTTATCAGATAAAAAAATAGCATACTCACATATTAACACATTCTGGGCTTGGCCCATATTCATATCACATTCATCCAATAGGGTAGTTACCCACAAAATTTCCACATACTGGGCTTAGCCCATTTCCACACTGATCCACATATCAACTGGGCTTGGCCCACTTCCACATTAAATACTCATATCACATTAATCCACACATCATATACAATTATTCAAAATGCACCCAACCCAAACCTAGGGTCCATCCTCTACACACCCCCGTATCTAGCCTACCACACACCAGGGGATTATCAAATCACCCTCTCCTTTTTACTCCAAAGGCAATCACTTCCGTCCACGTGCAATTAAGCACAATAATCCACAATGCGACCTCAGTCAGCGCCAATCCACGATGTAGCCGTAGCTAACACCAAAACCACGATGGGACACATAGTCACTCATCTACCACGATATGGCACATAGCCGATATCAACCACGATGAGGCACATAGCTACTCATCAAACCACGCGAACTAAATCGCAATTAATCCACAACGTGACCTCAGTCAACGTCAATCCACGATGTAGCTCAAGGCTAACATCAAACCACGTACTCGAAGTACACCCGTACCTTCTTTCATATCATATCCCACCCATGCACATGTAACATAAATAATGATATAATATAATGATGCATGAGCATGTTCATCAAGCATAGTCATAACACATATTCATACTAATAATCACATATCATCGTGTTTGGTACTTACCAGATATCGACATACCCCTTGAGGGTATCCATATCACAATTTCCACTGCACTAGTTAGCACAATTTTAACACATGCGGATATAACACAAAAACCCGAAAAGGTGGGTTAATCACACACCTGATTATTTAGCTAAATTCAACTACTCGAATCTAACACGATCTAGAATCCCGATACTCGCTTACTTGTCGATTAGCCCCTAAAAATCATAATACACAATCGGTCATACCTAAACTTATAAGATGGCCTATGGTCGATCAATACCACATTAACTCACCTTGAGTAGTCGAATCCAAGAGGCTCTTCTAAGACTCCTTAACGCTGCACTATTGTTGCTTGTGAAGACTAAATGAGAATAGGTCGGCTCTTTTATGGTGAAGAAGAAAACACAAAAGTAGAGGGAGTTTATCGCCTAGAGGATTCAAATATGGTTCACCAAAGTATTTCGGCTTTTAAAAGAATTCTTAAAGAAAGGAAGAGAAGAAGGAGTTGAGCAATACGGCAACGGTGGCAAAGGGAAGATTCGGCTAACAAAAATAAAAGAAAGGAATTGGGAAAGGGATATAGATTCGGCCAAGAACAAATAGAAAAGAGGAATGAAACATAAGCGGCTTTGCACAAGGGAAAAACGGCACTAATGGGGAAAAGAAACTAAATTCGGCACCCCTATTTATACTACTCAATTTCGGCACTCCTACCTCCTCTCAAATTCCACTTCCTTCTCCTATAATAACTCTTAAAATAAATCTATACTAATCTTCTATTTATCAACTTAAAATAAATCCACCTTAATTAATAGAATAAAAATTATCCATCATTAATTCCTTATCAAACTCCTAAATCATCTCTTATCACCTCTTCAAAAACAAATAAGATAAAATAAAAGCTTTATCTCCTCTTTATCTCTTATCCACATTTAAACTAAATAAAATAACACCTCTATTATCTAAAATAAATAATACAACCATTATCTCTACCTATTCAAAATAAACAAATAACAAAAATAAATCCAACACTTATCCTTACTCCAGCCGAATTTCAAAAGGATAAAAAGCTTAATCCACTTTCAATTAAAAGTCTAATTGCCGTCCAATGCTTCTCTCTCTCTTGCCGATAAAAGCCAAAATTAAAACACCCAATCTGCGCTCCCCGTGCCTTGAACCCGGGACTGTTGGAACCTCAATCTGCAGTAACGCCCTCGCCACTTTGCCAAGGCGCTGATTGTGATATAATTCACCCTGAACTCCTTTTAACACCTCTTTCCCTAGCTCCCCCTTTCCTAACGCCAAAGCAAAATAAAAACACGCCCATGCCGCCAACGGGATTCGAACCAAGGCCCTTGACCAGGCGTCATTCCAGGCCCTTAAGTGGCGCATGGAAGCCACTTTACCAAGGCCGGTTTTTATGCCAACAAGCCTAAGATTTTTCCCTTAAGGCCTTTTTAGCCCAGCTCCTTTTTGACGCAAAAATAAAAGGTCTCGATGCACCCAGCGTTACTCGAACCTCTTCCTCCCTGCACTCCCTTGCACCTTAGCGCCTCAAGCCACTTTGCCAATTAATTTCTTGTGTCCTAAACTCCACAGAATTCTTTTAAGGCCTTCTTGCCTAGTTTCCCCTTTTCACTTAAAATTCTAATATTTTCCAAAGTTTTTCCCCTTCACCTAAAGTTCTCAAAAACTCCTAAAATATATCCAACCACACTTAAAGCCTGCTAATCACTCGGGTTATGCTCCAAACGCATAACCCCTAATTTAGGATGTTACAATTTGGAGCATCATTCAAGTGTTCATAGAAGCCTTGGTTTGACAAGAACAAGTGAAGAAGGTAGAGTGAAGCAACTAAGCCAAACCACGGAGAAACACCGGATTTGCTTCTTGTTCCCTATCTTCTTAAATTCTGTTGTGTTATGATAAACATGTCTATGAATATATATGTTGATCTGATTTATTTAATTGATATGGCTTAAATTTAATTCGTGTTAGGTTGATTGCATTTCATATTCTGAATTTATTAAAATTGTGTTTGTGTTGTTATAGGCCTCGGTAAGATGTTTGATTAAGAAAAACCATGACTAAGTTATTCTTGCATTACAATTGTAAGGTAACTAATGAATTAGTTATTTAAACGGATTGAAATTATAATTAATTGACACGATACTTAATCTGTGCATGTTTAATCATCTAAGGTAGCTGAAGGTTAAATTAGCAACGGTATTGAGAGACACAATTGCCTTGCATAACTTGCAAGATTATTGTGATTAAATTGTTTCAAGGTAGGAATACATTGTTACCTCACTTAATCTTTTATGTGCTTATGAGATTGAATTAATTGTTTGAATTGGCATAGAGATATGTACAAGAGATTATTTTAATTTCATAAGTATGTATGTGCATTAACACATTTGCTTATTAAAATCTGTTTAATCGGTTGAATTGACATAGAGATATAGTCAAGAGATAAATGGATTTTGGTAGGTAAGTATGTTCATAAGTTAGCAAATTACTAAGTTGCCGTGAATTTATTCGTAACAACATAAACATGAGTTTAATAATTCTAAGTTAAGAAATGTAATTAATCTAATACAATTATGTCATCTTGATTAAAATCATCTTTTGATATCGTGCATTGGAACTTTATTTTATTTTATTTATTTTGTTACAATTTTAGTTTTTTATCACCTCTTCAAATAAAAATATTTTTCTTCACCAAAGTGTTTTAAATTACACTCATAAATAATTCTTTTCACAGTCCTTGAGGGTACGATAACTTGACATTTACTTGTCACTTTATTACTTGTTGCGATTGTGTACACTTGTACATTTTCGTCGTTCCACATTTCTCTAAATAATTAACAAATGGAATAATATAAAACGCATGAACTACTACTTTTAATTCTTTGAACTAAATCAAATCTGAATAACCATAAAGTTCATTGGTTTATTAACACAAAATTGCATACTAGATATATTTTAACCAAATATATTATTTAATTATAAAACCTACTATAGCGACATAAATAAATTAGTTAATATTCATTTTCATGAACAAATGAGATGCTAAAAACAATATGTAACCCATGTAATCAAAACTTAAAAAGAAGATTATCTTAAATATTTAAACCATATATCAAGTTGATTTAATATTTAAAGATGTACCTTTTATTCTGCGTTGAGTCTTGACAATTTTATCAAGAAGTAAGAAAATAAAACTCCAATAGTAGACTTTGAATCCAATCAAAATCTATTAATAGAAAATTTTGAGAGTGGATCTTATTTTCCAGTGTACAACAGATACATAACCAATGACTTTTCATACATAAGTTTTCTCTCTTGTAAGTTCTCATCAGTAATATTTTTTCACGTAATTTTAATTGAGAACTTATCATGAATACTGTAGAGTTATACTCACAGTTTTAAAAAAAATTGCAACTTCAGGTGCATCAAACCATAACGAGCTTTAGATAGAATTACCATATTCTATTGCTCATAAGTATATCTTTCATAGTCAAATATTTCGCTTTCAACCCCTTAACGGGAATGATGGCAAAAGATCACAAAGATAGTCACAATCAATTCAATTGATAACAAGAGTAATAAATATAAATCAATAACCCAATCATCTTTTGATTCATATGAAATATAATCTTTTCTTCATTTACAATCCCAATATGATATCCATTATAATGAATATCTTTTAAAACTAATGCATTAACCATCACAAATTTTGTACTTTTTAGATATTGATATATTAGCTCTTCTGAAGCTTTCAGCTAATTTTATACTATAAAATATTGGAATAATATTTATTTGTTTCAGTACCAAATAAGATAAATATTTTCTATCTGTAATGATAGAATTCATTACCATATTCTCATATCCTTCCTCAAAGAATATTAACAGAAACAAAATATTTGAGCATACACCATATATGTGGCCAATAATCTTTCATATTACATTGATAACATAAGTTATCTTTACCCTTTGAAGAGTTATCTTAAGAACTATCATTATTCTATTATTTATTACTATGTTCCGACTTTTAGTGATCCATGATTATATCTTTTATTTTCTTTATATTTGCATTCACTTCGAGGAATGCAACAATTCTAGTAGGACAAACTTCTAAACGCCTCCATTGATTTTTTATTTCATAATCACCATCGTAAACATACGTAGATTTCAAATCAGAATCTATCTATTCATGTTTTCATGATTAGTCTCCAATTATAATAAACATGATATAATAAATAAATCATAGTAAAATATACCTAGAGATCTTTAACACCATCATCGTCACCTTAGCTATTATCACGAGCACTATTACAAGCACTATTACAAGAATCTTATGAAGCTCTAATAAATTATTTGTAACGCCCTAAAAATTTAAAACCTTGAATTCTGCTTGTTCTGTCACAATTGATTGTTTGCTTTGATGGTTAGGTGATTTAGGAGTGTTTGGGAGTGTCTGAGAAGTCCTGAGTTCAAGCCCTGGCTATTGCAAAATCTATGATTTTTATTTTTAATAAACCTTGATGTTAGCTTGTAGGCTTTAAAATAAATTGTGGCGGAATTATGTCACAAGAGGAGCTTGTGGCTTAGTGGCAAGTGGCGTGTGACACAGTTGAGAGGTCTGAGGTTCAAGTCTTGGGGTGTGCAATGAGGGGATTTATTTTTGTTGATCTGTGCGGCTAGAGTTTGTGGTGCAGTAGAACTTTGATGGATGAGAGGTTGGAGGGATTTGAGGAGTTGATTATGGAGAAAATTAGGAGGATATCAAGGAGTGGATTATGAAGGTATTTTGGGGGAGGAAATTTAGGAGTTTGAATTGGAGAAGGTTGGAGCCAAAAATTTGCTTTGAGAGAGGAGAGTGTTCGGTTTTGGTTACTCTGGGTGCTGAAGCCAAAATCATCAGTAGACAGTTCGGGTTACTCTTTTCTTTCGTGCGTTTTGTGTTTTGGTTCTTTTCTCTCGACCCTCTTTTGGTGTGCAGTATTTTTTCTTACTCTAAAACATTTCTTCCACACTTTACCTATTCGGAGGTTTTCTCTTAGGTCGAATTATGCTCCTTTTCCTCTCAACTTCTGTCAACTACCATTCTCTCTTACCATTTCTCCATTCGAGTTTTGCTCATAGCCAAACCTCCCCACTTTATTTTCTTTGTTCTTTTTCACCGTCCCTCTATTTTTTTTTCACTCTCCTTCATCTTGACCGAACAGAGTTCTTTTCCCTTCTTCAGCATTTCTTTTCATTCAGTTGCTGCTTATATCCTTCTGGATAGTGTTGGCCGAATGCTTCTATGCTAACTACTGGTGTCGGGGATTGTTTTTTCAAGGGTGTTATCAAATCGACAGGTATCCTTATGTTTGTTCTTTTAGTTTTTCAACCATTTTAGTATGTGTTCATTCGGTTCATTGGGTTGGTTTTTGGAAGCCGAATGCGTTACTCTTATGACTTCTAACTGTGAATCTTTTCTTTTTCGCGATGGGTTCGAGGGACTTTCAGTGAAGTGAAAAAGCACTTACGTTTGGGAAGCAATCACAATCCATATCTCCGTTATGCAATAGGTAAATGGTTACCTTCATTCTTTTGAGAATTGGCTGAATGTAACGCAATAAATTTTGGGCCTAGAAAAAATGGGCTTCACGTGCCGGAGGAATTAGAATTTAGTTATGCATGTGAATAACATAAAAGTATGTCTGCTCAAGTGGTTAAGGGTCCTGAGAGGAGTTGGAAAAGTTCTGGGTTCAAACCTGGGATTTAGCAAAAATTTTGGTTTTAAGTGGATAAAACCCTGGATGCTTGGATGTAGGCCTTTTAAATTATTGTGTTAAAAAATGACACAAGGAAGCATGTGGTCTAGTGGTTGTGGCGTCATTAAGGTTGCAAGGGAGCCTGGGTTCAAGTCTTGGCTCTTGCAATTTATTTTGGTTTTCTTTTAAAGGAACCTAGACCTTGGCCTTTAGACCTATTAATTAATTGAAGGTAAAATGTGACACAAAGAGCCTGTTAGTGCAGTGGTGGTGGCGCTACATTTGTGGTAAGGGGTCTAAGGTTCGAGGCTTGGCGTGCGCAAACGTATGTTTATTTTGCTGCTTGTGCTGGGGAGGTGTTGCAACTGGACTAGAACTCTGTGGTTGAATTGGTCATAAGAAATTGAATTGAATTTGAATGGGGAGTTGGAGTAAATCAAGGAGAAAATTCGGTGGAGGGATTGGTGGATTTTTTGAAGGATTTTGAAATGGGAGAAGTTGGAGCCGATTGGGGAGAGTTTTGTTTAGGCAAATTCGGCTAGGGAGTGCATTTGGTGCATTTTCGGTAATTACTTTCTTTTATGCCGATTTGTTTTATTTTCTCTCTTCTATCTATAGTTCCAAATATTGCCATTGACCTTTTTGTGTCTTTCCCGTTTCGGTTTTCTTTATTCTCTTCTCCCTGTTTCCTATTCTTCTTAATGTGAGCCGAATTCAACCTCTCTTTCTCTGCCTTCATTCTTTTTCCCTTTTGTTTAACACTGTTATCATTTGTTCATAAGTGTGTAAAAGCCGAATACCCTGCTATCTCTTTCATCTATTGCCGAATTTAATCTCATCTCTGTTCTTCTATCATAAGGCTGCGAGTTCTTCTCTTCTGTTTGCCGAGGTTAAGTGCGTTCTCGAGGAGTAAAGAGGGGCGCGTGTTCCAAAAGCGATCAAAGGCCTACTCTCAGTTTTGACTATAATTGCAGCAAGGGGATCAATTCTTGCTAACAATTAGTGGGGACTTATCAAATCTCGATCGACTAAGGTTCGGTGCTAGGGATTCGTGGACCGCTTCGCGATCAGGTAATCCTCAGTAAGGGGTTCGACGTACTGGAGTACTCGGGGGTGTCCACACTACGAACAGCTTTAAATTTTAGTATTCTATTTTACCTTACTTAAACTGCTTTCTTATTGGGTTGTAATAAGGCCTCTTTTAATTTTTGGTTTTTAATTCGTGATTTTCAGTTTATTACGTTTTTATCTGTTAAAAGTAGATCGCGGTTTTCCAAAACAATAACTGTTTGCATAACACTACGTTTCTGCAACTCAATTTGTAAATCATTTGTTTTAAATTAAGCTTCTGCAACAATAAGGTTTTGAAAGTAATAACTTTTTAATAGACCTCGAAAAAAATTAAACTGACGTAACTGGGATTTTACTCAAGCTTTTAATTGTGAATGGTTTTCAATGAAAACATTGTTTTCGAAAAACACTTCAATGTGGCACGCCAAATTCGGCCTAACTTCTTGGCCGGGATTAGGGGTGTTACATATAGTGGTATCAGAGCCAAGTTGCAAAACTCGGCTGTGGAATGGGTTTTCAAATTTTTTATTAGAAGAGGTTGGTTTCAAATATGTGAAGTGTTTTGAGGTATGTTTCTGGAAAGTGTGGCACACCGAGTCTCCGGTGCCGAATCCGTAAGTTTCTAATACTGTTGTTTGTTTTCGTTGAAAAGTAGTAGATAGAGATACTGTGATTTCTTACATATTAGATTGTTTTGCTACACTTAAAGTTGGAGTTTGTATTTATTCTGTGTGTATTCTGGAAATGATATGCGTGTGATATCCATCCGCCCCGATGGGTAGATGGTGTGGTGCATGCTTGTATTATTAGGATCAGAGTGCGCAACGAGAGCATAGTGCGGTAGGCTAGGGTGTGCGACTATTCTGATAATCAGAAATTTCGAGGACGAAATTTTTTTAAGGGGTAGAGTTGTAACGCCCCGAATTTTGGGCCTAGAAGAAATGGGCTTCGCGTGCCGGAAGAATTGGAATTTAGTTGTGCATGTGAATAACATAAAAGTATGTCTGCTTAAGTGGTTAAGGGTCCTGAGAGGAGTTGGAAAAGTCCTGGGTTAAAACCTGGGCTTTAGCAAAAATTTTGGTTTTAAGTGGATAAAACCCTGGATGCTTGGATGTAGGCCTTTTAAATTATTGTGTTAAAAAAATGACACAAGGAATCATGTGGTCTAGTGGTTGTGGCGTCATTAAGGTTGCAAGGGAGCCTGGGTTCAAGTCTTGGCTCTTGCAATTTATTTTGGTTTTTCTTTTAAAAGAACCTGGACCTTGGCCTTTAGACCTATTAATTAATTGAAGGTAAAATGTGACACAAAGAGCCTGTTGGTGCAGTGGTGGTGGCGCTACATGTGTGGCAAGGAGTCTGAGGTTCGAGGCATGGCATGCGCAAACATATGTTTATTTTGCTGCTTGTGCTGGGGAGGTGTTGGAACTGGACTGGAACTCTGTGGTTGAATTGGTCATAAGATTTTGAATTGAATTTGAATGGGGAGTTGGAGTAAATCAAGGAGAAAATTCGGTAGAGGGATTGGTGGAGTTTTTGAAGGATTTTGAAATGGGAGAAGTTGGAACCGATTGGGGAGGGTTTTGTTTAGGCAAATTCGGCTAGGGAGTGCATTTGGTGCATTTTCGGCAATTGCTTTCTTTTATGCCGATTTGTTTTATTTTCTCTCTTCTATCTATAGTGCCAAATATTACCATTGACCTTTTTGTGTCTTTCCCGTTTCGGTTTTCTTTATTCTCTTCTCCCTGTTTCCTATTATTCTTAATGTGAGCCGAATTCAACCTCTCTTTCTCTGCCTTCAATCTTTTTCCCTTTTGTTTAACACTGTTATCATTTGTTCATAAGTGTGTAAAAGCCGAATACCCTGCTATCTCTCTTTCATCTATTACCAAATTTACTCTCATATCTGTTCTCCTATCAAAAGGCTGGGGGTTCTTCTCCTCTGTTTGTCGAGGTTAAGTGCGTTCTCGAGGAGTAAAGAGGGGCGCGTGTTCCAAAAGCGGTCGAAGGCCTACTCTCAGTTTTGACTATAATTGCAGCAAGGGGATCAATTCTTGCTAACAATTAGTGGGGACTTATCAAATCTTGATCGACTAAGGTTCGGTACTAGGGATTCGTGGAGCACTTCGTGATCAGGTAATCCTCAGTAAGCGATTCGACGTACTGGAGTACTCGAGGGTGGCCACATGATAAACCGTAAAAGTAACTTATTCTAAGCCCACATTTAGTATGCTTTTGGATGATTTAAGCCCCAATTTATGTAAAAAGATGCTCTTAATCCCTTCTTTTCATGTCTTATACTCAGGATAGCACCCGATGACGGAAAGAACGAGAAACGGGCTTAAAACGGACCAAATTGGGCCAAGCCACGAAATCGGCCGCGGCACGGACTTCAAGCCACACGCCGTGCCACCAGTCCTACTAGAACACGGCCTTACCACGACTTACACGGCCGTGCCTCATTCAACAGTGTCGAACACGGCCTGGCCACGATTTACACGGGCGTGTGCCATGGCCGTGCCTCTACCGTTGAGAAGAGCAATTCCATTCGGGAAAGGATACTTAGGGAGAAAGAAACGTGTTTCAAAAGCCTATAAATACACCCTAGGTACCAGCTGAAGGGGGGCGGCAAGCTAGGCCAAGAAGCCAAGCCGAAAAGGTCAGATTTGTGGGAATCACTCAAAGATAGCCAGTTGATCCATCTCAAGAAGCCAAAATTCTACTCAAGACGGAGAATCTCCTCTTCAATTCCTTCAGGGGGTTTTAGGGATTTCTTATGTTTTCTTTTATCTTTTCTCTTGAGATGTTGTCTTTTATTATTATGAACTAAACCTTCGAATACCCGAAGGGGATGAAACCTATGAGGAATCTTGTTATTTGATTTTTTTGAATTATATGATAATAACTTAGTTTGTTCTTAATTGTATGAACTTAATCCAAATCTAATGTGCTTAGGTGGAGGAGGAATAGACCCTGCCTAAGAGTAGATCCAACATAATTAAGCGGAGTTGATCGCACGCCTAGAGATAGGGTGACGAGATTTTGCCGGATTAGGGTGAAACCTAATATGGGAGTCCACAGATCGATTTTCTGCTATTCTAGGGGGTTATTATAAGCGAATGAGAGTTCCACTAATTAACCTAGGGTTAGACGTTATTCGCCTCGAGAGAGGGTTTAATATACGTTAGGGAGTCTCACGGATCAAACTAAGTAAATAAATCATATGGTTCAAGGTTAAATAACAAGTGAAGTCTAGGTGGATTTTTCCTAAGGGTATCGCTTGAGTCAACTGAGTTTTCCCAAAAGTTATTTCCCGAATTCATTCTTTTTGTCTTTGCATCTTAGCTTAGTAAGTAGATTAGTTTTAGTTTAAACAACCATCACTTTATATTAAGGCTAAATAATAAAAAGATGGTGAGTATTAGTACTTTTAGTTCCTTTGGGTTCGATAATCTGGTCTTGCCTAAGCTATACTACTGTTCGATAGGTGCACTTGCCTCAATCGTTGGCAGAGTTAGTTTCCAGGTTCGATCATTCTTTTATAAATTTTAAAACTCTGATTTACAGCGATCAAGTTTTTGGCGCCGTTGCCGGGGAAGTAAGATATTAAGAAAACTCTATTTTTATTACTTTAGCCATTATTTTTATTTTTCGCAATTTATTTTTTTATTTTTAGTTTTAAATTTGCTAAATTTTCTTTCTTTCTTTTCCTAGCAGGTACCTCTAGTTTATGACTAGAAGGAACCCGAGAGGACCTTTAGAATACGATAGTGATATTGAAACTACCGCTCGAAGATATCGTAAAGAAATTAGGCGAGCCCTAAATTACCAAGGAGAGCGAGAAGACAGACCCAATCCTACTGAAGGGATGGACGAAAATAATCTTCCACCACAAGATGTGGGAGAAAATAATGCTCCTCGTACTATGTTTGATTATGCTAAACCGCATTTAACAGGAGCCGAATCTAGTATTGTTAGGCCTGCTATAGCTGCTAATAATTTTGAATTAAAGCCTAACACTATACAAATGATTTAACAGTTTGTTCAATTTGATGGTTCGCAGGACGAAGATCCAAACGCTCATATAGCTAATTTTTTAGAATTCTGTGATACCTTCAAAATAAATGGCGTTTCTGATGATACCATACGACTTCAGTTATTTCCCTTTTCATTAAAGAATAAAGCTAAACAATGGTTAAACTCGTTACCACGAGGATCAATCACTACATGGGAACAAATGACCGAAAAATTTTTATTAAAATATTTCCCACTGGCCAAAACGGCCAAATTACATAATGATATCTCTTCTTTTGTGCAGATGGATTTAGAGACATTATACGATGCATGGGAGAGATATAAGGATCTCTGGAGAAGGTGTCCACACCATGGCTTACCATTGTGGCTCCAAGTCCAAGCTTTTTATAACAGTGTGAACCCCTCAACGAGACAACTAATCGACTCACCATGCAGGTGGAACTTAAATAATAGAACTCCCGAGGCGACCTCTACGAGTTTATTGAAGAGATGTCATTTGAATAACTATCGGTGGCAAGTTACAAGAACAAGGCCAACAAAAACAGTGGAGTTTACAACCTCGACGCAAAGAACCATGCTATCAAATCGGGTAGAGTTGATGAATAAGAAGATTGATAGTTTGTGTTCTTCGCAGTACATCCAATCATGCGGTGGCGACGCAAGTGGAACTGTGGCGAATCCCGAAGTACCCACCCTACCAACCGGCACAGAGAGAGCGAATGGATGAACTATATAGGTAACAATTTTAGATCTAATAATAACCCATATAGTAATAATTATAATCCAGGTTGGAGGAACCACCCAAATTTTTCGTGGGGAGGACAAGGAAATCAAAGACAACAACCTCCTCAAAATTTCCAAAATCAGCCCTATCCACAAGCAAAGAAGTCGAGTCTTGAAGTGACGTTGAACAAATTCATAGCATCCACAGAAGCCCGTCTCCAAAAGAATGAGGTAACACTCGACACCTAACAAACATCGATCAAAAAGATCGAGAACCAAGTTGGAGGACTTACAAAGGTAATCGGGGAAATTACCCAGTCAATCGGAGAAATTGCAAAGCTATTATCCGAACGACCGCAAGGGCGTCTACCGAGTAATACTGAAATTAATCCAAAGGAGCAAATCCAAGCCATAATAGCTCAAGAAAGCGAAGAAGTAGACGAACCCAGTCCAACACAAGGAAATGAGGTAGAAAAAGGTAAAGTTGAGGTAACACAAGACAAGCCAAAATCGGTAATCAAGGAGTACCAACCTCGCGTACCTTACCCTGAGGCATTAAGAAGAGACGACACAGAAAAACAGTTCGGTAAGTTTCTTAAACTCTTAAAGAAATTACATATTAACTTACCATTACTTGAAGCTCTGTCGCAGATGCAAGATTCTAGAAATTTTTAAAAGAGCTTCTGACAAACAAACGGAAGTTAGACAAGTCGTCACATGTGGAACTTAACGCAAAGTGCTTAGCAATTCTCCAAAATAGGCTACCACAAAAGCTAAAAGATCCAGGGAGTTTTACAATTCCATGTTTAATTGGTAGACTAACTATTGATAATGCGTTAGCTGATTTAGGGGCAAGCATAAATTTCATGCCTTATAAATTGTTTAAACAATTAGGTCTAGGGAAACCCAAACAAACTAGGATGAGCATTCAATTAGCTGAAAAAACTGTTAGAATTCCTAGGGGTATTATCGAAGATGTTCTTGTAAAAATTAACAAATTCGTTTTCCTAGTAGATTTTGTTGTCTTAGACATGGATGAGGATAATTCGATCCCCCTAATTTTAGGAAGACCCTTTTTAGCAACTGTCAGGACTAAAATTGATGTTGATGCAGGAGAACTCATACTTTGTGTAGGTAATGAGACAGTCACCATCAAGGCTCTCGATTCGGCTAGAACATTGAGTAATCAAGGTGAGAACGTAAATACTACTAATAACCATTCGGTTAACCCTTATTTTCAGGAAGCACCACCAAAGAGTACAACTGAACTCGATCCTAAACCCCATGTCAATAAAGAAATAACTCATGATGATCGAGGGATTCAGTTTGA
This sequence comes from Gossypium sturtianum, assembly GCA_025698515.1. Classification (NCBI taxonomy): domain Eukaryota; kingdom Viridiplantae; phylum Streptophyta; class Magnoliopsida; order Malvales; family Malvaceae; genus Gossypium; species Gossypium sturtianum. The sequence goes on from CM046943.1 coordinate 139,326,113, forward strand.
TGATCTAGACGAGTGGAAGACACACTTCAATGAGAAATTAGGGATACACGACGAAGAACCGGAACCACACGAGATAAAATCGAAGGAGCCCCCAAAAGAGCTAATAGGAACAACAAATCACTTCAAAATAGGGGACCAAGTACTGTTAGATCAGGTAAATCCTCGAATATCTCCTCCAGACCCTAGCTCAAACAAAGAAATATCTTTTAGGGTAACCAGTGTTTTTCCAAACGGAGCAGTCGAGGTAAGTAATCCTATTTTTGGTACTTTTACTATAAACACATCTCGACTTAAATTTTTTCACGAAGACACAAATGATAGCATGAGGAAGGACTTCCAACTCCTCAAACCACCTTGACAAAGCAAACGGGAGGAGAGTCTAGCTTAAGACTATAAACGAGAGCTTCTCGGGAGGAAACCCGAGCACTAACATAATTTATTCTCACATTTTGCTTTAATTTTATTTTTCTTTTCTTCTTTTCTTCATGAACACGTAGTTATAAACTAACAAGGGGTGCAGAATTCCAGGACACACGGCTTTGTACACGGCCGTGGCCGTGGCCGTGTGTACCTCAAGAATCTTGGTACTAACATGGCATGACGGTACAAGTCAGAATGAACTAATTTCTTGAAATCACGGACCCAACTACTACCCCACGGGCACCGACAAAGTAGCACGGCCGTGCTTTACGACCGTGTGAGGCTACTGACTTGCCAACCACGGGCTAAACACGCCCGTGCCGAATAACCGTGCCAATATACTGACTTGTCGAACACAGGCTAGACACGAGTATGGGGAACCAACACGCCCTAGAGCACGGCCGTGCGAGGCAACCGTGTGAATTGACACACCCTCAACCCACGGGCGTGGGAAACCGCCAGACCTGAAATTTTATTTAAACACAATACCCCTCTTCTTTCTCTTCTTAACCCACTTCTTTCTTCTTTCCTTCTTCCTTCCTTTTCTCTCTTTTTCCTTTTTTTTCCTTTTCCTAATAAATCCTTAGACTCTTGAGCTACATCAAAATCATATCCATGGCAACAAAGCGTAAGAGGCCAATCTCCTCAAGGGAGACCGATTCACATGAGTTCATACCGGCAGCTTCATCCAAACAACAAGCCAAGGGTCTTTGAGACCAATTATCTGTTCTTTTATTTTTATCTTCTCCTTTATTTTCCTTATCTTTACTTCTCTTCTACTTAATTTAGCTTATTTTATCTTACTTTCTTAATTTTAGGTTCTAAAGGCTGCTTGGGAATCACGCCACTTCCACCACCGCCAGCACCTCCGTGACCGTAGAAGTCACATCCATCTCGCGAACCATACACCAATAAGGATTCTCAAGCCCATCTATCTTTTAGCTTTATTTCATTTACATTTTTGTTTCCTCTTTCTTTACTTTTCTTTTCTTTAATTATATATTTATTTTATTTTAAATTAGTCTTAATAAATCCTGGCTAATCCTCTACGAGCCTCCCAATTTCTTCATCTAGCGCAGATTCATCATCCAGACGGGCCATCACCACCACCAAAGGCACAATCTCCTCTCAAGGAATCATCCGAAAATTCAGGAAGTTTTCACTTACCCCCATATCTGATGATTTTACTACAAGGTTATTATATATCTTTGTACATTGAGGGCAATGTACATCTTAAGTGTGGAGGGGTGAACAACCTAAAAAGGTGCCTGATTTTTTTCATTATTCTCAAATTTCTGAAATTAGGTACCAAACATTTTGCATTGTTCTCAAAATCCTGAATTTAGTCTTGTTTGAAAGTAAATTACTCATATTACTAATTAGGATGAAATTTCTGATGATTTATGACTTTTATTGATATGTTTTAGATTAAGTTATTGATAATTGTGCATAGATAATTAAATTCTAAGAATACTAGAGAATCAAGCATGATAAGTCTATTTTTCAGAAATTAAAAATTTGCTAGGTTGTCAAACTGAGTTTAAATATTATCTTGAAGTTTAAAATTTACGAGGTTGACATCAAAATACCCATAATTTTTGTGAGTTTTTGAGCCTTATAGAGCATATATTCTTTTTCTTGCTCACTTTATTAATTATGAGTATGTCAACACTGATTTGTTATTCTAGAACTTGCATCGATTATACATGTCGAGACCATATTTTTTTGATTTGATACACAGAGATGATAAAGGCACCTAGGATTTAACCCACTTACTCCATTAAAAAGCCTACCTTCATAATTAACCCTTAGTGAACCCCGTTTAATCCTAACAACCCTATTTATTGACATAACCGCTAATATTAACCCAAAACCCCTTTGTTTTTGTTATCACCATCCCTTTTGACTACCCTTATATCGAGATTTGATTTGATTAGTTGCCTAATTATGAATTGTAGTAGTTTATCCTTTATTATGTATTTAGTTTGTTCTTAAAAAAAAAAAACGAAGTATATTCATTATTAGTTATGTGATTAAACGAGCTTATACATTTAAAATCCAAATATCGGAAAAAGAAGATCGTATTATTAGTATTATTAGTTTTCAATTGATGTAATCATTATTATTAGTTCATTAGTTCTTAGTTAGGTAATTTGTCAATTCAATCTCGATTCTAACCCTCTAATTTAGCCTTATTCCACACCTTAACCCTAGCCCCGTTACAACCCTAACAAAGACCTTTTGATCTGTGTTTTCATATCATATTTTAGTGGTGGAGATTTGATTTTCATGCAAGCCTATGGGATTAACTCTTCATGTTCGACCGTTGAGTGCCTAATTGTGAACCTTAAACACTTTAAGCGATTTGAGTGAATCTTTTGTAAGGATGTCAATCCTTTTCGATTTCAAATTAAAGGTAATTATCTAGATAAGGGGAGACGCCTATGTTTTCGAGCTACAAAATCTATGACTTATACTGTTTGAATTTTTAGGACACTTTGAATTGAATTATCCATGTATAAATTATCTATGAATTATGATGAGACACTATCAATGACTATTATGAATTGAGGAAAGTTCGTTTTAATTGTAAGTTGAGAATTTTGCTTGAGGACAAGCAAAAGCTTAAGTGTGGGGGTATTTGATAAACCGTAAAAGTAACATATTCTGAACCCACATTTAGTATGCTTTTGGATGATTTAAGCCCCAATTTATGTAAAAAGGTGCTCTTAATCCCTTCTTTTTATGTCTTATACTCAGGAAAGCACCCGATGATGGAAAGAACAAGAAACAGGCTTAAAACGGACCAAATTGGGCCAAGCCACGAAATTAGCACGGCCTGGACTTCAAGCCACACGGTCGTGCCACTAGTCCTACTAGAACACGGCCTTACCACGACTTACACGGCCGTGCCTCATTCAACAGTGTTGAACACGGCCTGGCCACGATTTACACGGGCGTGTGCCATGGCCGTGCCTCTACCGTGGAGAAGAGAAATTCCATTCGGGAAAGGATACTTAGGGAGAAAGAAACGTGTTTCAAAAGCCTATAAATACACCCTATGTACCAGCTGAAGGGGGGCGACGAGCTAGGCCAAGAAGCAAAGCCGAAAAGGTCAGATTTGTGGGAATCACTCGAAGATAGCCAGTTGATCCATCTCAAGAAGCCAGAATTCTAATCAAGACGGAGGATCTCCTCTTCAATTCTTTCAGGGGGTTTTAGGGATTTCTTATGTTTTGTTTTATCTTTTCTCTTGAGATGTTGTCTTTTATTATTATGAACTAAACCTTCGGATACCCGAAGGGGATGAAACCTATGAGGAATCTTGTTATTTGATTTTTTTGAATTATATGATAATAACTTAGATTGTTCTTAATTGTGTGAACTTAATCCAAATCTAATGTGCTTAGGTGGAGGAGGAATAGACCCTGCCTAAGAGTAGATCCAACATAATTAAGTGGAGTTGATCGCACGCCTAGAGATAGGGTGACGAGATGTTGTCGAATTAGGGTGAAACCTAATATGGGAGTCCACAGATCGATTTACTGCTATTCTAGGGGGTTATTATAAGCGAACGAGAGTTCCACTAATTAACCTAGGGTTAGACGTTATTCGCCTCGAGAGAGGGTTTAATATACGTTAGGGAGTCTCACGGATCAAACTAAGTAAATAAATCATATGGTTCAAGGTTAAATAACAAGTGAAGTCTAGGTGGATTTTTCCTAAGGGTATCGCTTGAGTCAACTGAGTTTTACCAAAAGTTATTTCCCGAATTCATTCTTTTTGTCTTTGCATCTTAGCTTAGTAAGTAGATTAGTTTTAGTTTAAACAACCATCACTTTATATTAAGGCTAAATAATAAAAAGACGGTGAGTATTAGTACTTTTAGTTCCTTTGGGTTCGATAATCCGGTCTTGCCTAAGCTATACTATCGTTCGATAGGTGCACTTGCCTCAATCGTTGTCGAGTTAGTTTCGTGTTCGATCATTCTTTTATAAATTTTAAAACTCTGATTTACAGCTATCACCACACTACGAACAACTTTAAATTTTAGTATTCTATTTTACCTTACTTAAATCGCTTTCTTATTGGGTTGTAATAAAGCCTCTTTTAATTTCTGGTTTTTAATTTGGGATTTTCAATTTATTACGTTTTTATCTGTTAAAAGTAGATCGCGATTTTCCAAAACAATAACTGTTTGCATAACACTACGTTTCCGCAACTCAATTTGTAAATCATTTGTTTTAAAATAAGCTTCCGCAACAATAAGGTTTTGAAAGTAATAACTTTTTAATAAACCTCGAAAAAAATTAAACTGACGTAACTAGGATTTTACTCAAGCTTTTAATTGTGAAGGGTTTTCAATGAAAACATGGTTTTCGAAAAACACTTCAATGTGGCACGCCAGATTCGGGCCTAACTTCTTGGCCGGGATTAGGGGTGTTACACCGAATGTGCCATTTGTCCCTATATCACAATATATGTGGATTTAAGCCACAATGGTGAGTGATTAATTTTGTAAGATCTGTTACATTACAGATTTATGATAAGGGCGTGAACCGATTAGGGTCAGCGATCTTGGAGGGATCAAGGTCGTTCGTTCATACAAGGTAAGGAATGAGTATTTTGGATTATGTGTTAAAGTGATTAACCCTGTTGGACAGCTGACTAACGAATTATTCTGATTGGGTTGTAGGTTGGATATGAGTAGGTTAATCGCGCGTCTTGCAAACAGGTGTGTTTTTCACACTATATAGACTATAATGACAAAATCCGAAATGCCGAGATGCCGAGAAGCCAAAAAGCTGAAAGGTTGGGCTTTTGGCCACGTGGGCACGTGAACGCACCTGTGATCAGCTGAGCCCACAAAATGTGGGCCTACATCGAGAAACGGCCACCATGAGCGATTTCATGGGCTTGGGCAAAAATGGGCCTTATGGGCCCAATGGGCCCGTGGGCCCGTACGAGTGAAACTTACCGTTAGGTGGGTATTACTAGCCTGGCTGCGGAGCACACATGGCTTAGGCCAATTTTGGGCTTGGTAGGCCACACGGTCATGCGGGCCCACATAGGCCTCCTTGAAGGGCTTGGGCCCTATTCCATTGTCTGCACTATTACGGTTGCATGATTCAATCGAGACGACTGTGGCCTTACTGATGGGCCTAAGAGTACTTAGGCCCAAACAGATAAAAATGACCGAAATACCCCTAAGGGGTAAAATGACCAAAATACCCCCATAGGTAAAATGTCTGTTTTGACCCTATATGATGTATGGATGATTATGTATGCCATGAGATGACATATATATATGGTTATGATCTGAATACATGCATAACATTATGGTATATCATGTCACTGATGTATGTTGCATTGCATGGGGGTTGGGTATATATGATTGGAGGAAGTGTACTGTTCTGGCAGCTCTGCTGCATATATCTGATGGCTTTTAGCCTATTGTACTGGTAGCTCTACTGCATATTTCTGTTTAGTGCCGCATCGGTACTATTATTTGGAGTCAGGGATAGATGGGTCGATATTATATCCCCACATGGAGTGTAGGGTTGGACGGAGATGGAGTGTAGAGGCTAGATGGGTAGGATTTGTGCATGCTTGATTACTCTGTTAATGTACTGATTTGGGCTAAGGCCCACACTGCTTTTGTTTTGAAAGGGGCTTAGGCCCAGCTGTCCCTGTTACTGAAATGGGCTCAGACCCAAACTGTTTTTGTATGTTACTGTTATTATTATTGGGATTTCACACTGAGTTTTCGTAAACTCACCCAACTGTTTTACTGTACAGGTAATCCCCAGGCATAGATGGTTTAGTGCTACGAGGGACTTGGAGACGGCCACACATTTAAAATTACTTTGGATTTGATTTACCTTAATTATTATTTTATATTGGGTTTGTAATAAGGCCTTTACTTAACTTTTATACTTAAATTCTGGGTTTACTTAATTACGTTTTGAAGCTGATAGAACTAGGGCGTAGTTTTCTTAAAAGATATATGTTTTCAAAAACATCACGGCTTTACAACAATTAATTTAGAAAGTAAGCTTCTGCAATGATCAAGTTTTCAGATGTAACTACAATTTTGTTTTAAATAAATAACTTAAAATGGCTTAATGAGTTTTAACTAAGAGGGCTATTTCAACAAGTTTTATGAGAACCATGTTTCCAAAATTGCACTTCAATGTGGCACTTCCAGATTCGGCCGTAACGTTTGGGCCGGGTTTCGGGTGTTAAATTTAGTGGTATCAGAGCCAGGTTACAAAACTCGGCTGTGGAATGGGTTTTTTTGAAAAATTCAAATTTCTAAAAATTGTTTTTCCAAGAATTGATGATATTTGGAAATATTTCTACTAGAAGTGTCGGTTACCGAGTCTCTGACGCCAAATCTGTAAGTATTTTAAATACCGTTGTCTGTTTAAAATTGCAATACTAAGGGTACTCTAGTTATTAGACTGTACTGAAATACCATAGAGAAATTAAACTGAAACTGTAAGAAATTAAAAACTGTAGTGAGACCTCGATCTGCGAAAACAAACTTTAACCTACTGTTTATCATAAAACATCTGCTAATAATTATTGGAACTTTAAACTAATGTGCATAAAAATTTCTAAAACAAATAATATGTGAATCGATATGAGCACCAGAGGTACTCGTGGAAGGGGTACAAGAGGGCGCGGCCGAGGCCGTAGAGGTGCTAGGGCTGGGTCCTCGACATCTGATCACTTGCCTAATTTAGAAACCAGTGCGACACCGACCTCGCCTGTGATTGGGACTGGGTCACACGATCGAGCAGCTGGGGACAACGTTCTGTCCCAAGCAATGCTCCGTATTTTGGAAAGGGTTGTTGGGACTAATACTGTTACTACAGGCCGAGGGTCAGTTACGGAACGACTCAGGTTGAATGGAGCAGAGGTCTTCAGGGGTGTTTCTGGGGTGGCCCCTAGTGTGGCTGAATACTAGTTGGAGGCCATAGAAAGAATTATGGATGACCTTGACTGCACATCTGAACAAAAATTGAAGGGTGCCGTGTCCCTACTGAAAGAGGAAGCCTATCAGTGGTGGCTAACAGTAAAAGAAGGTACCCCGTCAGACCGATTGACCTGGGAATTCTTCAAGTCCACATTTCAAGGAAAGTATGTGGGCACCAGCTATGTCGATGCTCGTAGGAAAGAATTTTTGAATTTGGTTCAAGGAGACAGAACGGTGGCTGAGTACGAGGCAGAATTCTTGCGACTTAGCCGGTATGCTCGAGGGATAGTAGCAATGGAGTACGAGCGCTGTGTTCGATTTGAGGACGGCCTCAGGGACAATCTCCTGGTGCTGATAGCTTCACAGAGGGAGCGGGACTTTGTTGCGTTGGTAGAGAAAGTTAAGATCGCTGAGGAGGTAAAGCGTACAGAGCGCCAGAATCATGAGAAAGACAAAAGGAAAAAAAGAGAAAAGATGCAGAGCCCACTTGTTTTGTTCAGAGGCCTAGGAAAAGGGCCAAGTTGATGGGCCAGTCAGAGCTGGGCCCCCTATTGTTGCTGCTAGGGAGCAACCTTGTGCTGAATGTGGAAAGAGCCCTTTTAGGGAATGCTGGAAAAGGATTGGAGCCTGCTTGAGATACGGGTCGATGGAGCACCATATTAGGGAGTGCCCACGGAGATCAGTTCAGATGCAGGCTACTAGAGTGGGTAATGTACAGCCACCGAGGGGTGGTCAACAGCCACCGAGAGGCCGTGGTCAGGCCAGAGGTGGAAACGGTATAGGCCGTGGTCGAGGAGCACCTGGCTGAAGTACTGGTCATGCAGAAGTGAGGCAGCCAGCTTTGGTGTATGCTACACAACGTCGAGAGGAGGGTGATGCACCAGATGTGATAACCGGTATGTTTCTTATTCATAGTTTGCCTTATACTGCACTAGTTGATGTGGGGTCCACGCACTCGTATATTGCATGCACTGTGTCTGTGACCTTAGGTGTGATGTTTGAAACCACTGCTAGTGAGGTTACCATGTTGAGTCTTTTAGGGCAGTCAGTGAGAGTGAACAAATTGTATAAAGAGGTACCTTTGGAGGTCCAGGGAACAACTTTTCTAGCGGATTTAATGGAACTTCCATTCGGTGAGTTTAACTTAATTTTGGGAATGGACTGGCTAGTTAGGCATCAAGCGACTCTGGATTGTGCTGCTAAGCGGGTAGTATTAAAGACTGCAGAGGGTAATGAAGTAGTAGTTATTGGGGAATGTCGTTATTATTTATCAAATGTGATTTCTGCATTAAGAGCCGAGAAATTGGTTCGTAAAGGGTGTGATGCATATTTAGCTTACGTCAGTAATTCAGATTCTGAGGGACCTTCTGTTAAGGATTTGAGAATGGTTAAAGATTTTTTTGATGTGTTTTCGAATGAGCTACCGGGATTACCGCCAAACCGTGAAGTCGAATTTGGGATTGAGCTCTTACCTGGTACAGCTCTGGTGTTCATTGTCCCTTATAGAATGGCACCGAAGGAGCTTGTTGAACTCAAAGCTCAAATTCAAGAATTACTAGATCGAGGATTCATACGACCTAGTGTGTCTCCACGGGGAGCGCCGGTCTTATTTGTGAAGAAGAAAGACGGAACTATGCACATGTGCATTGACTATTGACAATTGAACAAACTGACTATCAAGAATAAGTACCCCCTACCACGAATAGATGATCTATTCGATCAACTTCGAGGAGCTTCGGTCTTCTCCAAGATAGATCTCCGATCTGGGTATCATCAACTGAAAGTGAAAAAGGCAGATGTGTACAAAACAGCGTTTAGGACTCGTTATGGGCACTACGAGTTCCTTGTGATGCCGTTTAGGCTAACAAATGCACCAGCTGCTTTTATGGATCTAATGAACCGTGTATTTCAGCCCTATCTGGACCGATTCGTGGTGGTGTTTATAGATGACATCCTGGTGTACTCGAGAACTAAGGAAGATCATGACGCACACCTTCAAGTCGTCCTGCAGGTTCTGAGGGAGAAACAATTATATGCCAAATTCAGCAAGTGTGAATTCTGGCTGCGTGAGGTGACGTTTTTGGGTCATGTTGTTTCTGTTGAGGGGACTAGGGTCGATCCTCCAAAAATCGAGGCTGTTCTGGACTAGAAACCACCTAAAACTGTGTCTAAAATATGAAGTTTTCTGGGTCTGGCTGGGTATTACAGACGTTTTGTGAAGGGGTTTTCTTTAATTACTGCACCTCTGACTAAGTTGATACGTAAGGGGGTGCCTTTTGTTTGGACTGAAAAGCAACAGGAAAGTTTTGAGAAATTGAAGGAAGTTCTGACTGAAGCCCCTGTCTTGATACAGCTAGAATCGGTGAAAGAATTCACCGTCTACAGCGATGCGTCACACGTTGGGTTAGGATGTGTCTTGATGCAAGGGGGTAAGGTGGTTGCGTATGCATCTCGCCAACTTAAGACCCACGAGGTAAATTACCCAACTCACAACTTGGAGTTAGCCGTGGTGGTGTTCGCATTGAAAATTTGGAGGCATTACCTTTATGGAGAGAAGTGTACAATCTATATGGATCACAAGAGCCTCAAGTACCTTCTCACCCAGAAGGAGTTAAACCTTAGGCAGCGTAGGTGGATCGAGCTACTTAAGGATTATGATTACTCAATTGAATACCATTTCGGTAAGGCTAACGTGGTAGCTGACGCACTAAGCCGTAGGGCTGTGTCTGACCCAAGAGCGATGTTCGCTCGTCTCAGTTTGTTCGACGATGGCAGTTTGTTGGCTGAACTGCAAGTTAGACCGACGTGGACTGAAAAGATTAAGGTTAAACAGTTGATGGATGAGTCACTGGTTCCTCGATTCCGACAAGTTGAAAGTGGGGAAACTTCTGATTTTCGGCTGAACAATGAAGGGGCATTGTGTTTTCGTGGGAGAGTTTGTGTACCGAGGGATTCTGATTTGAGGCAGTCTATATTGCAAGAGGCGCATAGTAGTCCGTATGCCATGCACCCTGGCGGAAACAAGATGTACCGAGACCTTCGTGAATTGTACTAGTGGCCAGGACTTAAGTGCGAGGTTACTAAGTTCGTAAGTAAGTGCCTGACATGCTAGCAGGTTAAGGCTGAGCATCAACTGCCTTCTGGATTATTGCAGCCAGTTAAGATCCCTCTCTGGAAATGGGAAAGGGTAACTATGGACTTTGTCAGTGGGCTGCCCTTAACGCCTACTAAGAAAGATTCGATATGGGTCATCATTGATCGGTTGACCAAGTCTACCCATTTTATACCAAATTGCATCGATTACTCGTTGCGACGCCGCTAAGTTGTACGTAGCAGAGATTGTGAGATTGCATGGGGTACCGGGGCTTTCTATCATATCGCATGCAGATCCTCGATTCACGCCTCGATTTTGGAAAATGTTACACGAAGCATCGTACAAGGTTAGACTTTAAGATCGCTGCGTTCCACCCTCGCATGGATGGTCATCGAGAGAGGGTGATTCGAATCTTGGAGGACATGTTGAGGGGTTGTGTAATTGATTTTCGAGGCAGCTGGGAGGACTATTTGCCGTTGGTAGAGTTCGCATATAACAATAGTTATCAATCCAGCATTCAGATGGCACCGTACGAAGCATTATATGGTCGTAGGTGTCGTAATCCTACGTGTTGGACTGAGTTGGGTGAACGGTGAGTTTTGGGGCCTGAGTTGGTGTCTGATACCGAGGATAAGGTGAAACTGATTCAAGACCGGTTGAAGGAAGCATCTGACAGGCAAAAGTCTTACGCATACCTTAAACGTCGTAAGATTAAGTATTCTGTGGGGGACTACGTGTTTCTCAAGGTCTCCCCATGGAAGAAAGTATTGAGATTTGGACGGAAGGGTAAGTTGAGCCCTAGATTCATGGGGCCTTACCGTGTATTGAAGCGCGTGGGACCGGTTGCCTACCAGCTTGATTTGCCTCCAGAGTTGGATAGAATTCATGATGTATTCCACGTTTCTATGCTGAGGCGTTACCGCTCTGATCCCACGCATATTGTGCTAGTCGAGGAGATTGAGGTTAGGCCTGATCTGACCTTCGAGGAGGAACCAGTTCAGATATTGGATCGTGATGTTAAAGTTCTGCAAAGGAAGTCTATCCCACTGGTGAAAGTGCTGTGGCGTAATCATGGTTCAGAGGAAGCGACGTGGGAACCAGAGGAGGCGATGTGACAGCAATACCCTCACCTATTCTGACCAGGTAAATTTCGAGGCCAAAATTTATGTTAGGGTGGTAGAGTTGTAACGCCTTGAAAATTTAAAACCTTGAATTCTGCTTGTTCTATCACAATTGATTGTTTGCTTTGATGGTTGGGTGATTTAGGAGTGTTTGGGAGTGTCTGAGAAGTCCTGGGTTCAAGCCCTGGCTATTGCAAAATCTATTATTTTTCTTTTTAATAAACCTTGATGTTAGCTTGTAGGCTTTAAAATAAACTGTGGTGGAATTATGTCACAAGAGGAGCTTGTGGCTTAGTGGCAAGTGGCGTGTGACACAGCTGAGAGGTCTGAGGTTCAAGTCTTGGGGTGTGCAATGAGGGGATTTATTTTTGTTGATCTATGCAGCTAGAGTTTGTGGTGCAGTAGAACTCTGATGGATGAGAGGTTACAGGAGTTGAGGAGTTGATTATGGAGAAAATTGAGAAGGATATCAAGGAGTGGATTATGGAGGGATTTGGGGGAGGAAATTTAGGAGTTTGAATTGGAGAAGGTTGGTGCCGAAAATTTACTTTGAGAGAGGGGAGTGTTCGGTTTTGGTTACTCTGGGTGCTGAAGCCGAAATCATCAGTAAATAGTTAGGGTTACTCTTTTCTTTCGTGCGTTTTGCATTTTGGTTTTTTTCTCTCGACCCTCTTTTGGTGTGCACTGTTTCTTCTTACTCTAAAACATTTCTTCCACACTTTACCTATTCGAAGGTTTTCTCTTAGGTCGAATTGTGCTCCTTTTCCTCTCAACTTCTGTTGACTACCATTCTCTCTTACCATTTCTCCATTCGGTTTTTGCTCATAGCCGAACCTCCCCACTTCATTTTCTTTGTTCTTGTTCGCCGTCCCTCTGTTTTTTTTTTACTCTCCTTCATCTTGGCCGAACAAAGTTCTTTTCCCTTCTTTAGCATTTCTTTTCATTCCGTTGCTGCTCATATCCTTCTGGGTGGTGTTGGCCGAATGCTTCTGTGCTAACTACTGGTGTCGGGGATTGTTTTTGCAAGGGTGTTATCAAATCGACAGGTATCCTTATGTTTGTTCTTTTAGTTTTTCGACCATTTTAGTATGTGTTCATTCGGTTCTTTGGGTTGGTTTTTGGAAGCCGAATGCGTTACTCTTATGACTTCTAACTGCGAATCTTTTCTTTTTCGCGATGGGTTCGAGGGACTTTCAGTGAAGTGAAGAAGCACTTATGTTTGGGAAGCAATCACAATCCATATCTACGTTACACAATAAGTAAATGGTTACCTTCATTCTTTTGAGAATAGGTCGAATGTGCCATTTGTCCCTATATCACAATATATGTGGATTTAAGCCACAATGGTGAGTGATTAATTTTGTAAGATCTGTTACATTACAGATTTGTGATAAGGGCGTGAACCGATTGGGGTCCGCGATCTTGGAGGGATCAAGGTCGTTCGTTCAGACAAGGTAAGGAAGGAGTATTTTGGATTATGTGTTAAAGTGATTAACCCTGTTGGACAGCTGACTAACGAATTATTCTGATTGGGTTGTAGGTTGGATACGAGTAGGTTAATCGCGCGTCTCGCAAACAAGTGTGTTTTTCACACTATATAGACTATAACGACAAAAGCCGAAATGCCGAGATGCCGAGAAGCCGAAAATCTGAAAGATTGGGCTTTTGGCCACATGGACACGCGAACGCACCTGTGATCAGCCGAGCCCATGAAATGTGGGCCTATATCGAGAAACGGCCACCATGAGCGATTTCATAGGCTTGAGCCGAAATGGGCCGTATGGGCCCAATGGGCCCGTGAGCCCGTATGAGTGAAACTTACCGTTAGGTGGGTATTACTAGCCTGGCTGCGACGCACACATGGCTTAGGCCAATTTTGGGCTTGGTGGGCCACACGGTCGTGTGGGCCCACATGGGCCTGCTTGATGGGCTTGGGCCCAATTCCACTGTCTGCACTATTATGGTCGCATGAGTCACTCGAGACGGCCGTGGGCTTACTGAGGGGCCTAAGAGTACTTAGGCCCAAACTGATAAAAATGACCAAAATACCCCTAAAGGGTAAAATGACCAAAATACCCCCATAGGTAAAATGTCTGTTTTGACCCTATATGATGTATGGATGATTATGTATGCCATGAGATGACATATATATATGGTTATGATCTGAATACATGTATAACATTATGGTATAGCATGTCACTGATGTATGTTGCATTGCATGGGGGTTGGGTATATATGATTGGAGGAAGTGTACTGTTCTGGCAGCTCTGCTGCATATCTCTGATGGCTTTTAGCATATTGTACTGGTAGCTCTACTGCATATTTCTGTTTAGTGCCGCATCGGTACTATTATTTGGAGTGTAGGGATGGGTGGGTCGATATTATATCCCCACATGGAGTGTAGGGTTGGACGGAGATAGAGTGTAGAGGTTGGATGGGTAGGATTCGTGCATGCTTGATTACTCTGTTACTGTACTGATTTGGGATAAGGCCCACACTGCTTTTGTTTTGAAACGGGCTTAGGCCCGCATCGCCCTCATTCTCGAAATGGGCTCGCACCCGCATCGCTTTTGTATGTTACTGTTATTATTATTGGGATTTCACACTGAGTTTTCGTAAACTCACCCAACTGTTTTACTGTACAGGTAATCCCCAGGCATAGATGGTTCGGTGCTGCGAGGGACTTGGAGACGACCACACATTTAAAATTACTTTAGATTTGATTTACCTTAATTATTATTTTATATTGGGTTTGTAATAAGGCCTTTACTTAACTTTTAAACTTAAATTCTGGGTTTACTTAATTACGTTTTGAAGCTGATAGAACTAGGGCGCAGTTTTCGTAAAAGATATCTGTTTTCAAAAACATCACGGCTTTACAACAATTAATTTAGGAAGTAAGCTTCCGCAATGATCAAGTTTTCAGATGTAACTACAATTTTGTTTTGAATAAATAAATTAAAAGGGCTTAATGAGTTTTAACTAAGAGGGCTATTTCAGCAAGTTTTATGAGAACTACGTTTCCAAAATTGCACTTCAATGTGGCACTGCCAGATTCGACCGTAACGTCTGGGCCGGGTTTGGGGTGTTACATTATTTGTACTTTATAATTCAATCTAAAAGTTATAATCCAATCATTCATCAATAACAAAAAAAAACTTCTCTTTAAAGGGACCAATAACACAAAAACTTATATTTTGCGTCGATAATTAATCTATATTTTGTAACACCCTAAACCCGGCCTAGAAGTTTAGACCGAATCCCGAATGTTACATTGATCATCGAAGTGATCGTTGGAAAATTTACAACACGAGTTATCTTAAATTCCATTACAAACATATCTATCTCTTTACTAACCAAAAAACATTTATCGATTTAGTCTTCATTTAGAAAATTTTAAGCTAGGTTTAATTTATGAACAAAATAGGATTCACGATATAAAACCAAAAACAGAACTCGTACCACCGTGTTTACAAAACCTTACAGTTCAAAACTGACTAACAAAATGGAAACTGAAAATACAAACTGAAAATTTATTTTTCACTGAGACTGTCTGATACCTCCGCATACCAAGTCCAGCGTCAGAATTCAGAAAAGTACCTGAAAGGGAAACACTAAGGGGGTGAGCTACTTGAGCTTAGTGTGAGTTCGAATCGAGACTAAAAATAAAATCACAGAATTCAATTCAATAGCACAACAGATTTACAGATATTTACTGAGTTAGAAGGTAAACTTGGAACTAATGTCCCAACAGAACATAACACTCAAGTACACCAAATCACACACAGATAGACAGATTACAGTCAGATAGTCTAGCACCCAGAACACAGAAATAGATGTGTATGAAATGCAGACAAGTAATAAAACCCACCCATCCAGCCAACACACCTCTCCGTTCCCCGATCACACCCCATAAGAGCTGTTTAAGCTCATCCAACCAAAACACACCACATGGGACCTCGAGGGCCCATCCAACCCTATACATCATGTATGTGGACCAAGCCACTCCGATATTAATATGTAGCAGAGCTGGCGTATGTGCTGTACAGTGTAATGCGATAACCCGCTGTATAGATATGTTGCAGTTTAAATTGCCAGATCAAATCAGAATCAGTCTCCCTTCTCTTCGCAATCCCACCCAAAACTTTACTTTATGCAAGTTTTCATATGCATACAATCTCACAGAACAATAATACCTTAACAGACGGTCAGACAGAACAGATATGCACACACACACACATTCCCAGTTAACCGGTTTAGAATTAGACATCTCACACACATCAGTCACAAATTACACATGAACAGAAACCCGTAGCAAAGTCTTATTCCCCTCACTGAAGCCCAGCCAAGAGTCGAAACAAATATAAACACGATTCCAGATCAAAACGTACACAAAATCAATACAAGTAACTTAGGGCCACACGCCCGTGTGCTCTAGCCGTGTGGAACGCCTAGGCCGTGTGGGAGGTCAAACAACCGTGTGAAGAGGGGCACACGGTCGTGTGGCTGAGGCACACGCCCGTGTGAAGAGAGGCACACGGCCGTGTGACTGAGGCACACGCCTGTGTGGACTAGGGACATGGCCGTGGGAACAGGCTATATAACTCACTGTCCATATGTACTAAAACAGAGTAGAGGGCAGACACAGCTGTGTGAGGGTCTCACATGCCCGTGTGCCCACCAGACACAGCCGTGTGTCCAAAACACACGCCCGTGTGGGATCCCTAAATCCCCAAATTAGCCACACGGCCATGCGGCACCAAATCAATGAATCCTTAATTCCCAATCACACACGCCCGTGTACCCAGGGGACACGGCCATGTGAAAAACGAAAAAATCCCCAAATCGGCCACACGGCCGTGTGGCCAGGCCATGTGGCACCAAAACCTGCTGAAAAACCCTAAATCCTGAACGCACGCGGCCGTGTGAACCGGCACACGCCCGTGTGGCCACCCATCTAGTCACGAAACCACTTCAGAACAAGCCAAAAATGTTGTTTTAGCCATCAAAACAATCCCCAATCTTTACAATAACAAGAGTATGTCAAAATATGCAGTATTCTCCATACTTTTCAACAACTAAATACCCATAATGAACGGATTAAAGCACACTCAAGAAATGTCAAAACAATGATTCACAAAATAAAAATAGATATGATTCGAATCCCACACATGTTTTGCGATCTAAGACGTCTAGAATCCTACTCACAGACCAAGAAATCGAAGTTCTCCAGAACCCCCAAGCAAAACTATTCAACAAAGAAAATAAAGAAGAACAAAGGAAAAGAGAAGCCAAGAGAGGGAAAGAAACGTCCAGAAACAATAAAAATAAATAAAATAAAATAAAATAAGTAGAAATTATTAACTTAAAACAAAACGTAATAAAATGTTTCTCCAAACGCCCACACAAAGACTCAAACCCAAAACATTGATGTTCACTAACAATCACTCAACCACCAGACCAATAGACCCATTCTGACACTTAAATGCGCGACTAAACACAATAGCACACCCCTCTCTCTGACCCTAACCACAAAACTCAAAAATTTCTAACCCCAAAATTCGGGGTGTTACATATTTAAACAATCATTTAAAAATAATATATTATAAAGTTTTATTAGTAAACCTTATGCACCCATCGATATTCAATAATATAACTTAATAATTTGATCGGACTTAAAGCAAATAAAATAATAATCATACCTCAAAAAAAAAAATGAAGCTCCTTACCAATTTAAATTGTGCTCAATAAATCCAAAATCCATGCTGAGATCAAAATTTTTTTTCACCATCCAAAGCAACAAACTACAATGTCCATCTTAGTGTTGAGGCTCTTAGTGTATACTCAAACCTTCCATTTGAAGTAATACTCTTTTACCAACTTTAATAAGAAGTAAAACAACTGAAGTAAAATAATCTCAAGTTAATTTAACTTAATTAAAAATTAATCTAGATATAAAACATTAAATAGATAAAAACTTCCTACAAAGAGTTGCAAACAGCAACGGCGAAAGGCAACAAGTAATGGAGAATCAGGGAGGTAAAGGAGCAAAAAATAGTCATTTGAAGAAGCAAAGGAGCCAACAAAACAGAAAAATAAGAGTAATTTTAGTGGTCGAAGGCTGAATTTTGGTATTATGGATGAGGCTTAATGGTTCGCAAAATTGCCGCTGATTTAATCCACAACTAAGATAATTAAAAAAGAATCATGCTGATAATGTGTTATAAAATAAAAAACAGAAAATAAAGAACAAAGAGAACGCATTTTTATTGATCAATTGAGATATTTACAAAGCTTCTCGAAAGTCTTTATTTATAGGTATAAGAAGTATAAATGAAGTAGTCAAAACTTATCTTGATTTTTATGGACATTCACTTAATAAGATATTCATAACATATAATTATTTTTAAATTAGAAATATTATTAAACAATTTAATTTCAAATTATGATAAGATCGGTAAATATTAAGAAATATTGCATAAGATATTATTCTAACTATTGAACAGATGATGGTGGGTGGTAAGGACTAGGAATAAGGCGCAAATCTCTTTTTCTTCTAGCAGTACCACCAAAGATCTCAGTCATATCCAGATCCTCATTCTTCATATCATTAGGGAGCTTCCAATCAAAATGATAAAGTAATTGTGCAAGGAAAAGCTCAACCACAGCCATACCATATGACATGCCAGGACATATCCTCCTTCCAGCACCAAATGGAATAAACTCGAAGTTGGTCCCCTTATAGTCAACTGAACTATCGATGAATCTCTCTGGATAGAACCTCTCGGCTTCATTCCAATAGTTGGAATCTCTTCCAATGGCCCATGCATTAACAATCACTTTGGTCTTGGCTGGTATCTCATATCCATTAATTTCACATCTCTCCCTACTTTCTCTTGGAAGTAGCAAAGGTACAGGAGGGTGTAACCTTAGAGTTTCCTTCATAACTAACTTCAAGTACTTCAATTCATGAATGTCTGATTCGTTGACATCCCCTCTTCTATCATAGACTTGCCTCACCTCGGCTTGTGCTTTTTCAAGGATTCTAGGATTTTTTATCATTTCCGACATCGCCCATTCTACTGCAGTTGAAGATGTCTCAGTTCCAGCAATGAGCATGTCCTGAAAAGTAGTTCTGCTTAGCTAAAACCACAGAACATCTTTATGCACATAAATAAACACGCAAGATATGAATCTACTAACCAGGATAACAGCTTTGATATTTTCAGTTCTTAAGGGAAATTCAAGGCCTCCGTGATCCTGGAGATTCAGGAGAACATCAACGAGATCATCTGTTACGTCATCACTGTCTTTCGTATTTGCATTCCTAGCTCTATGCTCTTCAATGATGCTTTCAAGCATCGCGTCCAAATCCTGGTGCCACCTCTCAAGTTTGGCTCTCATCCCACTAATCATGGGAAGCAATTTGATGGAAGGAAACAGATCAGTAATACTAAAACCACCCGCAGCTTCCACCAGGTTCCTCGCAATTGAAATGAATGCAGCATGTTGTTTGGATCTTGCGGCGAGAGCAGTCCTTAGAGTGATGTTATATGATGAGTTGCATAACATTTCTCCAAGGTTGATTTCCAATCCTGTATTAGAATAGATGGATCGAATTAAACTTGATACCTGCTCTTCTCTGATTGATCGGAATGATTGTACACGTTTCATACTTAACAGCTCCAATGTGCAAACTTTTCGAAGCTGCCTCCAAGTGTCTCCATATGGTGCAAAACCAATATCAGAAAAATTATACCCTATGATTTCTGCAACAAGGAGATAAGGCCTGGTTGCAAAATTGATATCATGTGTTTTCATCACTTCTTTAGCAGCCTCTGGAGAAGAAACAACAATGTGCGATAATTCACCAAGCTGTAGGTGCATCAGGGAACCATGCCTTTTGGCTAATTCGGTCAAGCGGTGATGGGGCATAGAGAACATTAAAAGGTGCAAGTGGCCTATTAGAGGTAGCTTCCATGGCGCGGGGGGTAGATTCTTGGGCGAGTCCTTTATTTTGGATCTCATCCATAGCTTCAACACCATGAAAATGAAGACAAGGAAGGTGAAGGACAATGGGAGCAGCTTGAATTGGTTATCCATGGTAAGAACTATACAAAACTGTTATTTATTCTTGCAGAATCTTGATACCTGCTTGTCTGTCAAAACTGACATTTTGTATGGATGGTTTAAATAAACATAATCTTCCTTACCAGCACATGCAAAAAATTAATTTCTTTTATGGCTAGAATCTGGGAATATCGTATAAGAGGCATAACCATGGAGAATCCTTTTCTTTTATCAATATCTTCACGTGTCTTCATTAATGCAACTTGGTTTAAATATTTATAGCAGAGATTTATAATGATACACCAGCTAAGATACTTTAACTCTTTAATGTTAAGCAAACTACCCAAAAGAACGATTGAAACTGATATCCGGGAAAATACAGTTGTATTCCAATTAAATGGAAGATAGGTTTAAAAAGAAAAGGCATATCACATAGAAACAACCATTGAAGATAAACAGATAATACTCGACTTCTAAAATGAAAGAAAAACTCATTTTGGACTAAAGATAATCAAAGTGAGGCATTGAACATGAAATTCCATCTATATAATCTGCATATAAGGCAAACCATCTTAAAATTTCAAGCAGACTCGTAGAAAAACATGCATGTAGCTCAAACTTCAAGCATTGTTATACTAACAATAACTGAATCTCTCAATTTTTCAGTACCTGATATGTCAACATTGCGACACCAAAAAGGCATGAACTGATCAAAAGACTTGTGGTATTCGAAGGTATTTCAGGCAACACCTTTAGATTTCTGTTAGACAACCATTTCTTACGAGTATGAATCCCAATCCATATTCTATGATGAAAAATATAAAAACTAAAATTAATCAAATAAAAATATAAAAATTAAATGCACAACTTTCACATAATATAAATTTAATCCATCTTTTTAACACGTGTTGCAATTGTAAGGAAGCATTTGAAAAGCTTATCTCTAGGACTTGCTGCACTGACACGTGAGACGCCTTAAATTAGAATTGTGAACTCAAGTATTCGGAATATGAAAGCAACCGCTGCCGTGCAGAATGGGACCTTACAATATATAACTCGGTAGGTTATGCTATCAATTACGTTTCCAATTGTAACTTAAAATAAAAGTTTATTGGATAATATAATTTGTCTTATTCAATTGATATTTGATGTTTGAAAACTTTTAATTACTTATTAGTGCTGGCTTTACTTATAAGAATTAAGTCAAGTAAAGATTGAATTAATCTTTTAATATAATTGGAGTTCCTTTAAAAAAAATTGATTTTTAAGGAGTTTGACGATTAGATTTTTGTCAAATATACACTTTATTAAAAAAAAAAATTTAAATTGGTATTTAGTAGAATTAGATATGGATATTGATTATACTTTAACAAGTATTTTTATGGAAACATATTCTAGAGGGCTTGTTTTGGTTATGAGAACTACATAGAGCACTTTATTTTGCTCATTTAGGAATAGTTTTTCGCGCAAAAATTTTAAGTAAATTGAAATGAGTTCATCACTCAATTTACATCTAAGCTTTCAAGGAAAATTCTTAGAGTGAGAGTAATTTAAGTTGTAGTATATATGTGAGGTTGCAATTTAGTGAGTGAACTAAACTTAAAAGACACATTGTACTTGTTGATTTTATAAAAGGCTACTCTTTGGGCAATGCCTCGTAGACGTAAGAAGTTTTCGAACTCCGTAAACAAATTTAAGCTCATATTTCGGGCCATACCAGGTTTGAGCTAATATAAAGTGTATTAATATCATAATTAGATTTGACACAACCCATGAATACCTCTAGTTGAGAGGTGAGGGATTTATTTTCATGATTGAGTTCATTTTTATATATTTTATCTATAATCTATAATATATACACAAGCACGACTTTGGAAAACTTTTGAATTAAAAAGAATACCTTTTTATTTTTCATCATATTACTAAATTCAAAATTAAAAATAATTATAATATTTAATTTAAAACTATTAATTTAAAAAGTTAGAAATAAAAGGGAGTCAATGCAAAGTCTGTTGCATTATAAATAAGCTAAAATAGTTTAAGAAAGTGGAGAAGACCTACTCGCGAAAATGATGTCATGGGGTCTCATCACTTCTGCAATAGTTTGTGGGCAAGAAACTACGATGTTTGGAAGTTCTGCAAGCTGAAGATGCATCAAGGAGCCATATATCTATTGATGTATTTTGAGTTTGATATTGGAAATCAGATATATATATATATATATATATATGTTTTGTGTGCCAGTTGCTTTAGGCCTTTAGTAGTAATTACTAGTTGTTTTAAGTTTAGTTTTTCTGTTGTAAGTTTCTTTTACTTTATGTTTTTTTTACTCTAGTGTTAGGCAGATGTAAAACCTTTTTTCTAAATAACATGCGTGTGTGTGTGTGTGTGTGTGTGTGTGTGTGTGTGTGTGTGTGTGTAATAGACTAACTGACTTGACAAACCAGCTAACTGCTAGTTGTTATCTAACAAACAGACAGCCTTCTCTATTATTCTAAAAAAAAATTGTTTTTCTTCTCTCTTCTTTTCTTTCTCTCTTTGTAACAAAAACTACACCAACGGTGGTATTTAGAGCTTCTTCTTGAGGGCTGTGAGGTTCTACGGCTATTTTTGAGTTATTTTAATGGCTTCTTCTAATGCTCTTTCAATATATGTTCCTATTTTTACAAGAACTCATTATCATGTTTGTGCAGTCAAGATGAAAGTTTATTTAAGATCTCTTGGCATGTGGAAGGTTGTCGAAACTGATTAAGATCCACCAGCACTGAGACAAAATCCCACCATTGCTCAACTCAAAGCTTATAATGAAGAAATCTTGAAAAAGGATAAAGCTTTACCATGTATTCACTCCGGGTTAGTAGATCATATTTTCGCAAACATTATGGATCTTGAAACACCAAAGGCTGTTTGGGATAAACTCAAGGAAACTTATAAGGGAGGTGATAGAGTGAAGAAAACAAAACTTTTAACTCTAGAAAGAGAGTTTATGATGCTGCAAATGAAGGAGGATGAGCTAATTAAAGATTATTCAACCAAGTTGATGGTTATTGTAAACCAAATCAGACTTTATGGTGAAGAGTTGCTTGATGAAAAGGTGGTTGAAAAAGTCATGATCAATGTTCCTTAAAGATTTGAAGCCAAAATTTCAGCTATTGAGGAATCTTGTGACATGACGAGTCTAACTATTGTTGATCTTGTTACCAAGTTAGAAGCGCAAGAAGAAAAGGTTTCTATTGTAACACCCTTAACCCGTATCCGTCGCTAGATTAGGGCTATGGAGTATTACTAAACAATCAGAAACATTTGAACATTATATCATTCAATATTATAATCAAATCATAAACCATTCATACACATGCATACTGTCCCTAAATTGAGCCCTCGAGGCCCTAAAAAAAACCTAGAAACAATTTGGGACCAATTTGAAACAATTTGGGAAGTTTAGGAATAAGATGCAAAATTTACAAAAAAAAAGGTCACACGGCCGTGTGCCTCACACAGCTGAGACACACGCTCGTGCCTCAGGCCGTGTAACTTTCAAACTAGGGACACACGACTGTGTCTCAACCCGTGTCCTCACCTATGTAACTCTTTAAGTAGGGTCACACGACCGTGTGCCAGGCCGTGTAACTCTCTGAGTTGCCTCACACGCCTATGTGCCAGGCCATGTGTTAGGTCGTGTAACTCACTGACTTACATCTTAAAGAAATCATCAGATGACACATAGTTGTGTCGCCAGGCTGTGTGGACCCAAATTTACCTAAAATCAATCCATTTCCAAGACCATTTCATGCATGACCTTTCAACCCATTTAAACACATTTAAAAAGCACCTAAACATCACTAGAACACAATCAATATATCATTTCAAGATCCTAATTCAACTAACCAACATGCCATTCAAATGCACCTCAAATGCATACAAACATCACCAACCTAAACATGCCAAAAATTACCACATTTAAAGCATCCTAGCCTGGTTCAACATTTACCAAAACATACCACATATTGACCATTCTAAATCCATTTAAAACATACCATAAAGGACCTTATAAACATGCATAACAAGGTGACCAAAGTGTTATAATTTGTCAAGGCACCAAATGGTACCAAATCAACATGACTTCCAAATTTTAAACATGCCAAAATATCAACAACACATTCATCAAAATATCATTATAAAGCACCCTATACATGCCATTATAAACTTTGGCCAAAATTTTCAAAAACTACCGAAGATAGATAGATAGTGTGACTTGAGTGTCGATCCGACCGTCCAACCTTCAAAGTATCTACAAGAACAGAAAATAACACAAGTAAGATCATTGAAGCTTAGTAAGTTCAACGTACAAAAATGATAAATCTTACCGAGGTAAATACAATAAATCATTTAATAATAACTCAATTACATGTGCTCCCTGTCATCCAAAATCTCAACCCGGTGAATTACATAATTCCATTCAAAGCTCAAATGCATGTCATAACTATCAAAATCACTAAACAAGTTATGATACAGAGATTTACAATCTGATGAACGACTTACAAATATGAGTACATAGATATTCCAACAGAAACATGCCAATTGCTCCGAAGAAATAGTCCAACACGCCGAAAAATGTTGAACACGCCGAAACAGGGAGTATAACACGAGAGTTCACAACAAATGTTGAACCTCGGCCTACTCGGGAAAAATGTATATATCATGCCACATCAATCTCCATTCCAATCCCTCACATATCACGCCAACATTCGATTGTACTCTATCCCGCGTCCAACCGATCCAAGTATTGAAATTCAATAACATTTCTCAAATAACTTTACATCATCTATAACCAAATATATCTATTATATCATACTAAATCATTAAACACTTCATATAGACATTAAATTATAAGCCATACGAACTTACCTGGATTGAATTGTAGTAGTTGCAGATATTTAGGGACTAATTCGTGATTTTTCCTTTTCCACGTATATCAATAGGGCCTTGATCTAAAATGTAAAATTTCTCAACTATTAGCTTGTACTTCACCTTCCAATTTACTTTACATTTTATACCCTTTTATTTTTCAAATTTACAAAATTACCCCTAACTTTTATAACTTTTGCAACTTTTGCAATTTAGTCCCTTAACCCAAAAATAATTAAATTAGCCATTTTTCTCAACTCAACATTATAGCCAAATATTCTAGGCCCTTAAACAGTCCCTATTAAACATCAAATTCACTATCAAACCTTGTAATTTTGACATTTTCACAATTTAATCTTTAAATCAAAATCTAACAAAAATCACTTCACAAAACCACCAAATACCACGATCAAAACTTCAAATACATAGTTATCATCAACAACATTCAAGATTCATCAATGGAAACTTCCAAAATTTTTAACAGATTCAAAAACAAAGGTACGGGCTAGTTGGACCTAGTTGCAACGATATCAAAAACATAAAAACTACAAAAAACGGGTATAAAAATCACTCACATGCAAGGAAATAAGTTTGGTCGATTCTCCAAACTAGGTTTTTTATTTTTTTGGCTATGGAGGAAGCAAAATGAAGAAGAAAGACTTATTTCTTTACTTAATTTTGTTTTGATTTTGTTTTAATTACAAAATTGCCATTATACTTAATTTACTTTCAATTTTTCTTCAAAATTCACTCCAAAACTGCCCACTATCAAGAAATAAGGTTTAATTGCCTTATTGGCCCTTCCACATTTATTAGTTAAGCTATTAAATCATCTAAATGCAATAGTTACTAAGTTTTGCACCTTTTACAATTTAGTCATTTTTCTTTAATTAACTATCTAAACGTTAAAATTTCTTAACCAAATTTTAATATGAATCTAATGACTCCATAAGTATTCTATAAATAATATTTATGAGTCAACACACCATAAATTTTTGGTCCCAAAACCACTGTTCCATCACCATTAAAAATTGGGTTGTTACATCTATGCTGGCCCATGAGGCAAGTGAAGGTGTTTTTCTTGCTACTCATAGAGGAGTAAAGGTCAACAACTCTGGGAAGAAATTTGAAACCTCAAGTAAGGGCAAAGTTGTTGTTTCTTCCACCAGTGGTGTAACATCTCGAAATTGGGCCTAGTAGAATTGGGCCCAATGGGCCTTGAGCGTAGAAGCGTTTTAAAATTTTGAAAACAAGAGAACGGCATTATTTCAAGTTGGACTTATTAAGAAGGTAATTTTGGAAAGTTACGAGGTTTCTATGAAGTTTCGGGTTCAAGTTGGGCCTTAGTAAAATTTTGTGTTTAAGCCTATTAAGGAGAGATAGTAAGTGGCATCAAGGCTTATGGAAATAAAAGAGTAAATTGCTAGCATAAATGAGCAATTGGTAAAAGGGTTATGGCGCCATATGTAGTACCTTGAGGGAAGAGGTTCGAATCCCTTTGTGTGCAATTTTGACTTATATTTTTGCACCCTTTCCTTAAGTGTCGGCCAAGAGGCATTCATGGCAAGGTTGACTTCATTATTTTGGTAAGGTGGCTAAAATAAAAAGGCAAGGTTGAAGTTGGGGAAAGGAATCAAGAGAAATAGGAAAGTAGGGGGAACAAGTGGCCTTTTTCAAGGGAAATGTTATGGAAAGTATGGTTGGCTAATTTTGACCATTTTGATCATGAATGTGGACAGTTTTGGGTGTAAGAGGGGTAGCCGAATTTTTGTTAGTGTTTTGGTAGAAACTTTGGTGCTTGGTTGGTCAAAATTCCTTCTTGCATTTTTATGCCATTTCTCTCAAATTTCTTCTCATCTTTGCCGAAACTTCAAGCCATTAGTGAGCATTTCTTTTCTTCAATTCTTTCTTGTTGCCGTAGGTACCAAACCATTGAGACCAAACTATTTTCTTTCATCTTCTCTTGAAAACCGAAATTTGATAAGCATCCCTTCTCAATCTTTCTTTTCTTTTCACGAAATTCTCCAACTCTACTATCTTTTTCCTCTAATCCATACCCTCATAACCAAAACTATTCTTGTTCATTTTCTTCCATAGCCAAAACTCACAATTCACAATCACTCCTTCATAATTTCTTTCTCGTTTGAGGTGACATTCTTTCTTTGATTAAATCGGTAAGTGAATTCTTTTCTATGATCATATTCTTTTCTCTTTAGCCGAATAAGTATTTATCACTATTCGGTTGTAAATCGTGATCGTAACCAAAAATGGTGTTATCCTCCACTTCTTCATGTCTTAATCACTCTCTTTTTATAGTGATTTAAGTGGGAGACCGTGTATTGTTCTAGCCGAAGTCAAACGGTGAAAATTGGGTCCAATATCGATAAGGTAAGGGGGCTCATTTTTGGATTTTTCGTTATATCTCTATTTGGCTATGTTGCAAATCGGATTGAAGTTTCGACTAATCGACTATATGTTTTAGGGACAAATCACTCGATATATTTCTACCTTCGGATTTAGTGGTAAGTCATTCAAGTGTAAGTGATACGAAATATTTTGGAAATCCGAGGCTAACTTTTGGTTGGTATTGTTCTAGGTCATCGACGAGTGGTTCTTTAGGAAATCAAAATCAGGTGTGTAATCCCGTACCTTCTGAATACATGTTTGATATGGTGTGTAATCTCACATCTCTCTGAAAGTTTGTATGATATGTTCTGTGATTTGGTCAAAATACTGAAGAAAACCGAAAACCGGCATCCGTGATCACTCGGGCGTGCGTATGATCGTAGTGGTAATCGTATTTTGTAATAAAACAATTTCGGTCAGAAACAGTGACGTGTATTTGAAAAATCACAAAAAATAGGATAAAAGGAATTACAAATGGAATAAGATATCAAATTAAAGCTTACTGTGTCTATTTTGATAAGGAAGAAACGGAGAAGGAAAAAGAATTCTATATTCTGAGATATCTTAATTTTAGTGAGACTGGTTCTGATTAACTTCGTGGTACCCTGATCTGTTTTAGAAAAATCATATAAAATTGTACAAAGTGAATTATGAGTTATAGTTTATATTTACAGATTCCTTAGTGATTCTATTTTCAATAGAAATAAGTGAGAGAAACATATGAAAACTGTACAGTGAGATATTTGAATTTTGGGTAAGAGAGGTCAGAATCGTTGGATAGTGAAACAAGGGAAATTTTAAGGAATAAACTGTACTAAATGGTTAAGTCAAAAGTTCTGGAAAAATTATAGTAAGAAGATATATGAGTCTAGTCTAAAGGAAAATTTACGGAGTTAGATTTCGAGATTCCTAACTCAAGTTATAGTCAATTTAGTTAGTACGATGCAGATGGACAGTTTCAATTTTCTATGCTTAAATTAGTAGTTAAGTCTAGGTTGCGAAATTTCCAAAATACCCTTAGGTTGCGAGATTACCGAATTACCCTTAGTGGGTAAAATTACCGATTTACCGAAATGTCCTTATGGACCGATTTACTGAAATTTCCTTATGGACCGATTTACCGAAATGTCTTTATAGACTGATTTACCGAAATGTCCTTATGGACCGATTTACCGAAAATGCCCCTATGGGCTAATTTGATAGAATGCCTTAATGGGCCGATTTATCGTAACAAATCTCTGGAATAATAATTGTTGTTTATATTTGTAAATATGATGCCTTACTATGAATGTTGCATTTACATAATTTTACATTGGATGGGAAACTTGAATGAAGAGAAGTATAGACCGGTGGCATTGCCACAAATTCTGATAACGGTTATATGCCAACCTAAATATGGCTTTGTGCCATCGTGATTTTGGCTTTGTGCTAAACATGTTTACCGGGGCTATGTGCCTAACATATAAATTAACGACTCTGTGTCGATCTTTTTTTTTTACCGAGGCTGTGTGCCGATTATATTACCGTATATGATTCTGGTGGCTCACCACAAATAGTATAAATGGCGACTTTTGACTGCAAATTGAGAGATCCAAGCGGGGTGGGTTGACTTGATCCCCACAGAGAGATTGGTTGGTACGGGTGGAGAGTTAGATGGCTGGTAGGATGGGATGGGTTGCATTCATTTCATTTATTTATTATTTATTTATGGGCTTTGGTCCAAGATGATTGTTATATGGGTTCAGGCCCAGTGGATGACGGTAAGGGGATTATACACTGAGTTCTTGTAACTCACCCCCCTTTCTCTTAACCCTTGTAGGTAATGCTTGATGATATGGACTTGGGCTATGGATGACTCGAGGGAGGCCATACTTCGAAAATGGTTTATTTGGACTTTAGACTTCTTTCTCGTTTATTTTATTACTTTACTATTTTGGGTTAAATGTTATAATAAGGCCTCTGGACTATTTTTATTTTTGCTTTTTGGTTGGGATGTTTTTATTATTTTTTTCTTAAATTGTTTAAAAAGGGGAATTTTCTAAAAACTTAAACAATGGTTTTCAAAATCGATTAACAAATGGATTTCAAAATAAACTTTTACAAATATTTTTAACACGGATATTTTCTCTCGAACTATTAACGATATTTTCAAAAGACTTGGATTCTCTTTCGAATTTTCAACGTCGTTTTCAAAAGTCACGGTTTTGTAAGGTCATTAGTTCAAATTTATCGATTTATCAATCAAATCTTTGAGGTTAGTAGTATTTTATCAAATTTATCAAATCAAACTTGTTTTTTTTTTATTTTTAACAAAGCAATATTTTAGTACGAACAAAAAGGGTTTAACATGTTTTGCTCGTGTGACATACCAAATCTGCTCATAACGCATGGGCCGAGTTTAAGGCGTTACATTTTATGGTATCAGAGCCCAGTTGCAAAACTCGGCCGTGGTTTGGGTTCAAAAGCGTTTTCCAAAGCTGTTTAGAATTTTGATTTATAAATATATGTTCTAAAGGAAGTATGGCACCACGAGTATCCGGCACCAAGTCAAGTAAGTATTTGTTTTCATTTTATGGTTATTGTGTTATTACTGTGGTACAAAAATTCTACGAAATAGAATACTCTAGAATCAAGTAGCTTTAGGAGTTGAAACTATAGAGATTGAGACTCTAGGATGCGGATTTGACACTCGAAAATAACTTTTCTACTCATACTCCATAAAACATCGTTTAATAAACATCGAATAGTATACTGATTCATAAAGCTTGTAATCAAGATTAAATCGACTTAGTGAACATGAACACTAAAAGATGTGGACGCGGTAGACGTGGACGTGCTAGAGGCCGAGGTGCTAGGACTAGATCTTCAAATCGGGCGCAGTGTGCGAAAGGGAGGAGTTGGCATCGCCAAATGGTGAGACGGATCTCATGATTGAGTGGGTTAATGAGTCGACTCGGATAGTTACGAAGGTATTGAAGGAGGTTAAGGAGATCGCGAAGCACTTCGAGTTGGGTCTGCAGTAATCGTAAGAAGAAAAGAGATTGCGGTTCTTTTGGGTCGCAGCCTCGCCCGTGAAGCATGTCAAGGCACGAACAAACTTTTCGACTTGTGATTATTGCGGAAGGCGTCATCCGAGAGAATGCCGGAGGAGGTTAGGAGCATGCTTGAGATGCGGGTCTAAGGAGCATAAGGCTCAGGATTGTTTCATCACCATCAAGTCAGGTATGTTTTGGTTGGACGTGATGATTGAATGTAGAAAATTCTAAGTATAAATGGTAGATAACTGTTTGCTTCTGTGGTTAGATGTTTGGTTGTGTGAAAAAGGATTCAAGATTATGTTAAAGGTACATTAGTGTTATTAAGATCAGAGTGCGCAGCGAAAGCATAGTGGTGTGATTTGAGCGGTGCGTTTAGTAGTTGGATGGAAATTTCGAGGACGAAATTTCTTTAAGGAGGGTAGAATTGTAACATCTCGAAATTGGGCCTAGTAGAATTGGGCCCAATGGGCCTTGAGCGTAGCAGCGTTTTAAAATTTTGAAAACAAGAGAACGACATTATTTCAAGTTGGACTTATTAAGAAGGTAATTTTGGAAAGTTACGAGGTTTCTATGAAGTTTCGGGTTCAAGTTGGGCCTTAGTAAAATTTTGTATTTAAGCCTATTAAGGAGAGATAGTAAGTGGCATCAAGGCTTATGGAAATAAAAGAGTAAATTGCTAGCATAAATGAGCAATTGGTAAAAGGGTTATGGCGCCATATGTAGTACCTTGAGGGAAAAGGTTCGAATCCCTTTGTGTGCAATTTTGACTTATATTTTTGCACCCTTTCCTTAAGTGTCGGCCAAGAGGCATTCATGTCAAGGTTGACTTCATTATTTTGGTAAGGTGGCTAAAATAAAAAGGCAAGGTTGAAGTTGAGGAAAGGAATCAAGAGAAATAAGAAAGTAGGGGGAACAAGTGGCCTTTTTCAAGGGAAATGTTATGGAAAGTATGGTTGGCTAATTTTGACCATTTTGATCATGAATGTGGACGGTTTTGTTAGTGTTTTGGTAGAAACTTTGGTGCTTGGTTGGTCAAAATTCCTTCTTGCATTTTTATGCCATTTCTCTCAAATTTCTTCTCATCTTTGCCGAAACTTCAAGCCATTAGTGAGCATTTCTTTTCTTCAATTCTTTCTTGTTGCCGTAGGTACCAAACCATTGAGACCAAACTATTTTCTTTCATCTTCTCTTGAAAACTGAAATTTGATAAGCATCCCTTCTCAATCTTTCTTTTCTTTTCACGAAATTCTCCAACTCTACTATCTTTTTCCTCTAATCCATACCCTCATAACCGAAACTATTCTTGTTCATTTTCTTCCATAGCCGAAACTCACAATTCACAATCACTCCTTCATAATTTCTTTCTCGTTTGAGGTGACATTCTTTCTTCGATTAAATCGGTAAGTGAATTCTTTTCTATGATCATATTCTTTTCTCTTTAGCCGAATAAGTATTTATCACTATTCGGTTGTAAATCGTAATCGTAACCGAAAATGGTATTATCCTCCACTTCTTCATGTCTTAATCACTCTCTTTTTGTAGTGCTTTAAGTGGGAGACCGTGTATTGTTCTAACCGAAGTCAAACGGTGGAAATTGGATCCAATATCGATAAGGTAAGGGGGTTCATTTTTGGATTTTTCGTTATATCTCTATTTGGCTATGTTGCAAATCGGATTGAAGTTTCGACTAATCGACTATATGTTTTAGGGACAAATCACTCGATATATTTCTACCTTGGGATATAGTGGTAAGTGATTCAAGTGTAAGTGATACGAAATCTTTTGAAAATCCGAGGCTAACTTTTGGTTGGTATTGTTCTAGGTCATCGACGAGTGGTTCTTTAGGAAATCAAAATCAGGTGTGTAATCCCGTACCTTCCAAATACATGTTTGATATGGTGTGTAATCTCACATCTCTCTGAAAGTTTGTATGATATGTTCTGTGATTTGGTCAAAATACCGAATAAAACCGAAAACCGGCATCCGTGATCACTCGGGCGTGCGTATGATCGTAGTGGTAATCATATTTTGTAATAAAACAGTTTCTGTCAGAAATAGTGACGTGTATTTGAAAAATCACGAAAAATAGGATAAAAGGAATTACAAAGGTAATAAGATATCAGATTAAAGTTTACTGTGTCTATTTTGATAAGGAAGAAACGGAGAAGGAAAAGGAATTCTATATTCTGAGATATCTTAATTTTAGTGAGACTGGTTCTAATTAACTTTGAGGTTCCCTGATCTGTTTTGGAAAAATCATATAAAATTTTACAAATTGAATTATGAGTTATAGTTTATATGTACAGATTCCTTAGTGAGTCTATTTTCAATAGAAACAAGTCGAAGCAATATATGAAAACTGTACAGTGAGATATTTTAATTTTGGGTAAGAGAGGTTAGAATCGTTGGACAGTGAAACAAGGGAAACTTCAAGGAATAAACTGTATTAAATGGTTAAGTCAAAAATTCTAGAAAATTATAGTAAGAATATATATGAGTCTAGTCTCAAGGAAAATTTACGGAGTTAGATTTCGAGATTCCTAACTCAAGTTATAGTCAATTTAGTTAGTACGACGCGGATGGACAGTTTCAATTTTCTATGCTGAAATTAGTAGTTAAGTCTAGGTTGCGAAATTTCCAAAATACCCTTAGGTTGCGAGATTACCGAATTACCCTTAGTGGGTAAAATTATCGATTTACCGAAATGTCCTTATGGACCGATTTACCGAAATGTCCTTATGTACCGATTTACCGAAATGTCCTTATGGACCGATTTACCGAAAATGCCCCTATAGGCTGATTTGATAGAATGCCTTAATGGGCCGATTTATCGTAACAAATCTCTGGAATAATAATTGTTGTTTATATTTGTAAATATGATGCCTTACTATGAATGTTGCATTTACATAATTTTGCATGGGATGGGAAACTTGAATGAAGAGAAGTATAGACCGGTGACATTGCCACAAATTCTGATAACGGCTATGTGCCAACCTAAATATGGCTTTGTGCCATCGTGATTGTGGCTTTGTGCTAAACGTGTTTACTGGGGCTATGTGCCTAACATATGAATTAACGAATCTGTGTCGATCTTTTTTTTTACCGAGGTTGTGTGCCGATTATATTACCATATATGATTCTGGTGGCTCAGCCACAAATAGTATAAATGGCAGCTTGACTGCAAATTGGAGAGACTGGCAGGGTAGGTTGACTTGATCCCCACAGGAGAGATTGGTTGGTACGGGTGGAGAGTTAGACGGCTGGTAGGATGGGATGGGTTGCATTCATTTCATTTATTTATTATTTGTTTATGGGCTTTGGTCCAAGATGATTGTTATATGGGTTCAGGCCCAATGGATGACATTAAGGGGATTATACACTGAGTTCTTGTAACTCACCCCCCCTTTCTCTTAACCCTTGTAGGTAATGCTTGATGATATGGACTTGGGCTATGGATGACTCGAGGGAGGCCATACTTCGGAACTGGTTTATTTGGACTTTAGACTTCTTTCTCGTTTATTTTATTACTTTACTATTTTGGGTTAAATGTTGTAATAAGGCCTCTGGACTATTTTTATTTTTGCTTTTTGGTTGGGATGTTTTTATTTTTATTTTCTTAAATTGTTTAAAAAGGGAAATTTTCTAAAAACTTAAACAATGGTTTTCAAAATCGATTAACAAATGGATTTTAAAATAAACTTTTACAAATATTTTTAACACGGATATTTTCTCTCGAACTATTAACGATATTTTCAAAAGACTTGGATTCTCTTTCGAATTTTCAACGTCGTTTTCAAAAGTCACGGTTTTGTAAGATCATTAGTTCAAATTTATCGATTAATCAATCAAATCTTTGAGGTTAGTAGTATTTTATCAAATCAAACTTGTTTTCTTGATTTTTAACAAAGCAATATTTTAGTACGAACAAAAAGACTTTAACATGTTTTGCTCGTGTGACATACCAAATCCGCTCATAACGCATGGGCCGGGTTTGGGGTGTTACAAGTGGCCAGAATAGAAAGTTTCCACCATGTTCTATTTGTAAGAAGACAAATCATGCTGAAAAGGATTGTCGATTCAAGGGAAAAAAACAAGTCCAAATTTTAGTGTATTTTTTTCCAAAATTCTGGACATATTAAAAAGTTTTGTTGGGCCAAGGAGAAGTAAGCAAAAAATCAAGATCAACAGTAAGCAAATGCAACTGAAGAGAACCAAGAGCAAGGTGAGCATCTGTTTATGGTTTCTCATGTTGTTAAACTAGTCATATGACACCTGTGGCTGCATACTTTAACTTACTTGGTAACTCCTTTAAGACAAATGTGAAGTTGGGAAACGATGTTACAGTTCAGGTTCAAGGAATAGGTTCAATTTTTGTGAATACTCTACAAGGTAAAATGAAAATCTATAATCTTCTTTTTATTCCTGATTTAGACTAATTTCTTTTGAGCATTCCTCAAATGATTAAAAATGGATTTAGTGTTTAGTTTAAGGGTAATTTCTGTAACATATTTTATGTTTGTGGTTCTAAGTTTGCTGATCTGAAAATGAAAAACAATAGTTTTTATTTGAAGCTTGATGTTGATTGTGAACGTGTGTGCTTTGCTAAGGATGATGTCAGTCCTCTTTGGCATAAAAGGATAGGGAATTTTAATCTTAGAACCTTGAAATATATGCAATCAAATGGTTTTGCAATAGATTTACCTGAACTGAATGTGTGTGATGATAAATGTGACAGTTGTCAACTTGGGAAGTCACATATGCTGTCATTTTCTCATGATGGTGTGAAGAAAGAAACTATGAAATTAGAGTTAGTTCACTCTAATTTGTATGGTCCAATGCAAACATTTTCTTTGAATGGTAGCAAATATATTGTATTGTTTATAGATGATTTGTTGGATGTGTTGGGTGTATTTCTTAAAGTCCAAGATGAATGTATTGTCAACATTTAAAGAATTCAAGAAACTCGATCAAAATCGGTGTGATTGTAAGTTGAAGGTCTTAAGAACAAATAATGGTGGAGAGTATGTGTCCAAAGAGTTTAATGATTTTTGCAAAGACTCTATAGGATTCATCATTAGCTCACTGTTCCTTAGACTCCTCAACAGATTGGAGTTTGTGAAAGGAGAAATAAAACTATTTTGGAGATGTCAAGATGTATGTTGTTTGAAAAACATCTTCCAAATTTGTTCTGGGCAGAAGCTGTATCAACATATGTGTACTTGTTGAACAGGTTAGAAACTAAGGCTATAGATGGGAAAACTCTTGATGGTCACTAAACTAACTATAAATACGACTAAGGCAAGCACACCTATCGAACAATAGTATAGTTATGGTGAGTAGGGAATATCGCATCCACGAGGACTAAAAGTACTAGTAATTACCATTTTTCTATTATTTAGCCGACAAATTGGAGTGATTGTTTTTAATCTAAAATTACTAATCTAATTTATCTAAGAGCACAACAGAGAATGAAATAGGAAAATAATCGAAGATAACCAATGAGATAGACAATACCCAGGAAAGAATCCACCTAGACTTCACCTATTATTATGAATATGAATTAAACGATTTATTCACTTGTGTCTTGATCCGTAGAAATCCCTAAATTATGTTAATATCTCTTTCGAGAGTAAGAACAACGGACTCTAGGTTGATTAATTGAAATCTCTTTCTAATTAAAACCCATATTGTCGCATTAACTCGATCTATGGATTCCCCTATTAGATTTGACTCTAATCCAGTAGATTTATGTCGTCCTATTTCTAGGATTGCATGCAACTCCACTCAATTATGCTAGATCTACTCTTAAACAAGGACTTTTGCTCCATTGAAATAAGCACATTAAACATATCCCAAAAATATTAAAACACGAAATAAGCATACATAATTGAGAACAAGAATCAAGTATTTATCGCGTAAAAATAGAAATTAAATAATAAGATTCATCATAGGTTTTATCCTCCCTAGGTATCTAGGGATTTAGTTCATAATCCTGAATGAAAATATCTCACAAGACATAAAGAAGCTCAATAAAACTTAGAAAGAAATTAAATGGAGATCTTCAATCTTGAGGGAGATCAGCTTCCAAGTTGATTTCGAGGTGTTCTTCGAGTCTTTTCTTTGATCTTCTCTTCGTGTCCCCTTAGGTCTTCTTTTAATTGGTATTTATAGACTTTAGAATGCTTAGAAAGCCTAAAAATTGGTTTTTCCGTTTATCTGGGAAGCAGGTTGCGAATCGACATGGGCTGGCACATGGGCGTGTGCCCAGCCCGTGTGGCTCACACGGGCGTGTTCCCAGGCCATGTGGAAATGCCCAGGCCATGTGGATCCTGAAAACAGCTCTTTTTGTCCGATTTTGGCTTGTTTTTCGCTCCTTTCACTCCCCTATGCTCACCTAAGAATAGAAACATGAATTTAAAGGATTAGGATCATCGAATTCACTAATTTACATAATAAATCATCCAAAAACGCATCAAGAATGGGATTAAAAATATGTTACTTTTATGGCTTCTCAAATCATCCAAAAACGCATCAAGAATGGGATTAAAAATCCTCAACTCACAATTAAAATTAATCTTCCTCAACTTATAATTCTCATCAATAATGTTTCGACATAATTCACAAATAACCATACATTGATAATTGAACAAAAAGAGCACTAAAGATTCAAACAATCCAAGTCGAACATTTTTAAAGCATGAAAACATAGGTATTTCCCCTTATCTAAGTAATTACTTTTATTTCAAAATCGACAAGAATCGACATCATCAGTAAAGGTTCACTCAAATCACTCGAAGCATTTAAGGTTCAAGAGTAAGCACTCAATAGTCAAATAAGAAAAGTCATTACCATAGGCTTACATGAAAATCAAATCTCCACCACTATAAAATGATATGATGCACAAATCAAAAGGTCTTTAAGAGGTTGTAATGGGGCTTAGGTTAAGGGTGTGAAGAAAGGCTGAAAAAGTTGGTTAAAATTGAGATCGAATTGATAAATTAGAAAACTAGAAATGTAACACCCCCTAACCCTTATCCGTCGCCAGAACAGGGTTACAAAGCATTACTAGACTTTTCAAATCAAATACGAACATTACACAAATCAATAAACATGCGCTTCATAGAGTAATCATATTGTCCCTTTTATGGGCCCTCGAGACCTTAAATATGTATTAGAAACAAATCGGAACTAATTCGGGTTCTTTGAGAATTTTTCACGAAATTTCAATTTTTTTCCCAGGTGCAGGGCACACACGCCTGTGTGGCCAAAGGACACGCCTATGTGACCCTATGACATGCACGTGCTTCAGATCGTGTCCTATCCTGTGTAACTATCTAGCTTACCTCACACGGCCAAGTCACACGCCTGTGTGCTAAGCCGTGTGGTCAATTTATTTTTCAAAAATTAGGTGCAGTTTTCACACGGCCGGAGCACATGCGCGTGTGCTAGCCGTGTGTCTAACACGGTCCAGTCACACGCCCGTGTGTCTGGTCGTGTGGACTCAAAATGAACCTTTAACATCAAGTTTACCAACCCTGCAAACTTAAACGACAAGCAACTCAAAAGCCAATTGTTCATCTACTTAAAAACATGATTAAACACCTCTAAAACTTTTTA
Organism: Gossypium sturtianum; assembly: GCA_025698515.1. Lineage (NCBI taxonomy): Eukaryota > Viridiplantae > Streptophyta > Magnoliopsida > Malvales > Malvaceae > Gossypium > Gossypium sturtianum. The sequence continues at coordinate 139,363,769 of CM046943.1, forward strand.
AAATAGACATCCTAAGTGCCTAATCATTGAACTCTCATAGATGCCTTACTTATATTACCAAAACAATCCAAATAATCATCAATCAAACTAATTTCTAAGTCATACCAATTTAACCCAAATTTTGCCTATTCATTCATACTTTGCAATAGCTTTAACATACCACTTTATAACTTCAACATAACACATATGTTTATATATAACCAACCAATATCATCTTATAAAATTATTTACAAACACTTCCCAAAATGAAAAACACAAACATCCTAGGTACATGCCGATTTAAAAAGAAATATACTTCACCACGTTTTGAGTTCGGGATTGTTATGGATGCTAATTTGATTATCAGCTTTAAGTACCTAACCTGTGCACGGAAAACAAACCGTACGCTGAGTATAAACTCAGTGGTATTTCTATAATCCAAATTCTTTTAAAGCAAGAATTTATAATATTTATACATCTAATCTCACATAACAAAGATCATCCAAACAAATAATCAATTCCATAAACATATCATTCATAACACTTTCAATTCTCATCTCTTGCTATTTCAATCTCATAAATGCTATCCAAATAGCTTTTCTCAATATAATACACAGTTCATTTTCATTTCACATTCAATGTTTTTCAATACCAATCATAGCATCTTTTCCATTATTTTCCCTTATTAACATGACTAGGACTCTGACGGATACACGGATCCAACCAAAACACACCAATTTGGCACCCAGTGCCTCATCGAATAATTCGAAGCAATAAGTTGACACCCAGTGTCTCATCGGCCATGCCGAAGTAAGTTAGTACCCAGTACCTCATCAAATTTATCCGAAGTACAAATTTGACACCCAGTGTCTCATCGACTCGAAGTCAAAGTATCCTTGAACACTTCCAATCCTATAGCATGCCAACTATATCCAACTCAGCCCGATACAGTTAATAGGGTTTCAATTTCGCAATTCAATATCAATCAATATCAAATATCAATTTTCCTTATAATCACATGTACGATGAATTCAATTCAATTCAATATCAAAATGTCATATACTCACATCAATCATTTACCATAAACATTAAATCAAAATACAACAATTAATAATCAAATTCGGATTATAGAAATACAAACCGTAATTTTCAAGTCACTCCTCGTCGACTTTTTCCTTTTCTTTATTAGCCGATGTTTTCGGCACGACGTTAGCTACGGAAATTAAAACAATTTAAAATCATTATTACACACAACTTCACATTGAATATTTCAATTTATATTCAACTTTTGCATAAATTTTAATTTAGTGCTTAAATCAAGACTAACTCTATTTCTTCCAAAACTAATTCCATATCTTATTCAATTTCCACTTTAGACTAATTTAAACTCTCTAATTTCACCATAAAACCCTAATTTCAAAATTTCACAATTTAGTCCTTATTGCTCAAAACTTATGATTTATTCTACAACTCAATCCCTTTTTCATTTCTAACTTAAATTTCTATCAATTTAACCCCTAACACTTCAATTTATTCAACATGAACAACATCTAAAAATCCACTAACTTCTAAAATTTCAACATAAATCAAGTAGTATTTTGTTCTAGGACTCTTAAAACATCAAAATTACAAGAAAAGGGGCTAAATTGACTTACCAATTAAACTTCAAACCTTAAAACCCTAATATTCCTTTCTTTCTTTCTTTCCTTTCTTTTCTTTTCTTCCTTCCCTGTTTCGTTCCACCCTTTGTCTCCTTTTCTATCTTTATTTTCTTTATTTCTTTTATTTACTTTAAATTTTACTAATATAATATAATAATATAATAATATATAATACTTACTTATATAATAAGTAAATACATAATTATTATAAATACATGTATATAAATATTACACATGTCACTAAAAATACCATACACTTGTCAAGATTTGGTTTAATTACTTATTTAGTCCCTTCACTTTTCTCTAATCTATAATTCAACTTTTACTCTTTATTCAATTCAATCATTATACTTAATTAACCTTAATTCAAGCTAATTCACCTAACCAAAACCTAATTAACCACACAACTAACTTCATAAATATTTATTAGAAATATTTACGAATCCGTTTTACGAAAATGGAGACCCGAAAATACACTTTCCGATTCCTGTGACTATCGGGCCATTACAATTCTCCCCCTTAATAAAATTCATCATCAAAATTTACCTGAAAAGAGGTGGGGGTACTGAGATCTCATAGTTTCTTCCGGTTCCCAAGTTGCTTATTCAATACTATGACTTCGCCACAATACTTTCACTAATGGAACTCGTTTACTACGTAACTCTTTCACTTCTCGAGCTAATATCTCAACTGGTTCTTCTTCATATGACAAATCAGGTCGGATTTCAATATCCTCTATTGAAATAACATGAGGGGATCTGATCTGTATCTTCTGAGCATGGAAACGTGAAAAACATCATGATTTTTTTGTAATTCCGGAGGTAAGGTTAAATGGTAGGCAACTGGCCCAACTCTTTCCACAATCTCATACGGCCCAATAAAACGAGGACTCAATTTTCCCTTTTGACCAAATCTCAAAATTTTCTTCCAAGTCGATACTTTAAGAAATACTTTATCGCCGATAGAGTACTCAATATCCCGACATTTCAAGTCTGTTTATGATTTCTATCTGTCGAAAGCTACTTTCAGTCTATCTTGAATCTTCTTAACAGTATCCTCCGTTTCTTGAATTAACTCCGACCCAATTATTTTTCTTTCATTCAATTCCATCCAACACACAGGTGATCGACATCTACGACCATATAGAGCTTCATACGGAGCCATTTGAATACTTGATTGGAAACTATTATTGTATACAAATTCAGCCAACGGTAAATAACGTTCCCAACCTGATTCACAATCAATAACACAAGCTCGAAGCATATCTTCCAAAATCTGAATAACTCGCTCAGATTACCCATCAATCTGCAGATGGAAAGCTGTACGAAAATTTAGTCGAGTACCAAGTAATTCATGCATTTACCTCTAAAATCTTGATGTGAACCGCGGATCCCGATTAGAGACTATCGATACAGGAATACCATGTGTAAGACCCAATTTTTGCCCGGCCCATTTTAAAACCATAAACCCAAAAATAAAATCAGAAAAATTAAAACAAAAATTAAAGTCCATGTCCATTACATTTTACAACCCAATTTCGGAACCAGCCCTAAGCAGTAGCGGACCAAGATCGAACGGCAAATCTGGTCTCCCTAAGCAGTAGTGGAACCGATTTAAGCCACCACCTATCTCCCCGACCAGCAGTGGAATAGGTCAAAAATTGTAGATCTTGTCACCCTAAGCGATGAGCGGACCAAGATCGAACGGCAAATCTGGTCTCCTAAGCGAGTAGTGGAACCGATTTAAGCCACCACCTATATCTCCTATCTCCCAAAGAGATGGAATAGGTCAAAAATTGTAGATCTTGTCATCCTAAACAGTAGCGGACCAAGATCGAACGACAAATCTAGTCTCCCTAAGTAGTAGTGGAACCGATTTAAGCCACCAGCCCTATCTCCCTGACCAGCAGTGGAATAGGTCAAAAATTGTAGATCTTGTCACCCTAAGCAGTAGTGGACCAAGATCGAACGGCAAATCTTGTCCCCCTAAGCAGTAGTGGAACATATTTAAGCTACCAGTTTGGCATCCCTAAGTTTGTAGTGGAGCAGATTGAGGATAGCAGATCTTGCCTTCCTGAACGAAGCGGATCGAAGATACAAATCTTATCACCTCGAAGTCCCAGTGGAGTAGATGGAGGCTACAAATCCCTTCTCCCTGAGGTTATTAAGGATCAAACTATATTTCCGAGAAGTTTCAGTAAGAAGACCAAAGTTACAAATTTCTTCTCTCTGAATTCCTATCACCTCGAAGTCCCAGTGGAGTAGATGGAAGTTACAAGTCCCTTCTCCCTGAGGTTATTGAGGATCAACCTATATTTTCGAGAAGTTTCAATAAGAAGATTGAAGCTACAAATCTCTTCTCTCTGAATTCCTATCACCTCGAAGTTCTAGTGGAGTAGGTTGAGGCTCCAAACCCCTCCTCTCTGAGTTTACAATGAGGATCAATCCGTATTTCTTCGAAGTTCCAGTGGAGTAGATTGAAACTACGAATCTCTTCTCCTTGAAATTACATCGGAATAGGATCGAAGCGCCAGTTCCCGGGCCCCTGAAGATGCAGTGGGATGGAATAAAGCTCCTCGAAGAAGAAAAGCACTAAAAGAAGTTCAAGATTCAAAGACCGGGAAAAAATGGTCCTTTTTGAAGTCTTTCCTCTATTCTCGTTACACGACAATGAGCAAAGAGGGGCAGCTGTAAGACCCAATTTTCGCCCGGCCCATTTTAAAACCATAAACCCAAAAATAAAATCAGAAAAATTAAAACAAAAATTAAAGTCCATGTCCATTACATTTTACAACCCAATTCCGAAACCAGCCCAAAACAAATTCAAACCCAAAACTTTGCAGGCCCGAATAGCCCAATAACAGAGCAAGCCCTAATAGCACAAGAGGTTTAGCAAACAGAAACCCTAGGGCAGAACCTTAGCGCCGCAAGCCACCCCGCGCCACGTCGCCATCGTACAGCCTTCGTACGCCACCCTCGTGCCTCCACGCTGCCTCTGCACTGCGCTGCGCAAGAGAACAAAACAACAACAAAGCAAAGAATTTGATAGCAAATAATAGGAGAAAAATAAAGAAATAAGAATTTTGTATTTAGTTTTTTTATTTTTCTGTTATTCGGCTATAAAAGAGGCCGATATCGAAGTAAAAGGGGGGCAATTTTTCACGAACACAAAAAAAATACAAAGAAACAGAGATTCAAAAAAGGTCTCTTTCCGATTTCATCTCTTGATTGTTTTTTTTTATCTATTTCAATAGCATTTTTTCTTTTCTATTTTATACACGCGAATAAAATCAAAAAAACAAAGGAGGACTTACCTTTGTAAGACGAACGGACGGTCCGCTTTCTTCGTTGAAATCGGAGTAAAGCGCAAATTGTCGAGATCGAAAATATCAAGATATTTGGGCTGGTTTCAAAATAACCACTCAAATGGCTTGAGTCTCCCTTAATCGGCCGATTATCACGGTTTTGGTGGTTGGACGGGGTTCTAAACGCAAATGATTGGGGGGCTGATTTCTACCGAGGAGAAGGCAAAAGAGGGATTTAGGTTTTCACTTTTTTTAATGGTGAGCATTGATATTTTAAGTTTTTTTTTGGTTTTTATAATTGGTCTAAGACGGTCATCGTTTGGAGTCCGATTCATTGACACCAAAACGGTGCGATGATTGGTCTATACCCAGCGACCCGATCCATATACACAAGATCCGCGTGTTTTTGCAACTAATGGAGAATTTGCGCGTTTAGTTCCTTCTATTTCTATATTGTTTTTAATTAGTTCCGTTATGCTTTGTTTTTATTGTTTAATCGATCTCAATAATTTATGCGTTATTTTAATTTAGTCCTGTTCATATGCTGCGTTTGAGATTTTAGACTATTCACCAGGTTGATCCCTTATTTTTCATACGAAAATTCAATATGATCTTCCATTTTGTTTAAACAATTTTGTTTATTTATATAATAGCCTTCTAATTTTATTATTATTATTATTTTATATATTTTGATTAAGTATTAGTTTTTATTTATAATGCTTGTATTTTTAGTCTTAAATTTACTCATTATTCAAGTTATTTTAGCCCGATTATTTTAATGTTGATTCTTCATTATTTTAATTTATTTTGTTTATACGTATTGTATAAATGTTTAATTTCCAAATTATATATTATGTATTCTTTTGATAATTTTGTATAATATTTAATCTAAATATTATTTTGTATATACATATATATATATATGATTTTTTGTTTATTATAATATATTTAAAATCGTTTTTTTTTATACTTCTTACATATGTTATACTTGTATGAATTTAATTATTTTTCTTTATCGTTGATCTAATGTTTGATAATTATTGTTATTATGTATGTTTTTAATTCTCGTTCCATATTTATTTGTTGCTTGAGATTCGATAGCATTATATTTCACTTATAAATAATTGCTCCATATTGTATATCATATTGTATTCACTTAAAAACATCGTGTTTCAACACTATTCAGATTTGAAAATCATTTTTACTTAAAATTCCCAAAATAAAGTGATATTCATGCGTTTGGAAATTCGAAGAAATCGTGCCCAATCGTGCTGGGTGTGATTTTTTGACCAAGTAGACGAATGTCCTTTCAAATTTTGTCCACATTTTCCCAAATAAGGTCATATTTGTGCGTTTGGAAATTCGAAGAAATCGTGCCCAATCGCGTTGGGTGTGGTTTTTTGTTTGTCCAAATAACCAGATACCCTTTCAAAATTTCAATACATGTGCTTGGCGAATATTGGGGATAAGCTTGAATTCGAGGACTCAGATTGTCGTGTCCAATCGTGCTGGATGTGATACTCTATTCTTTCGGAACAAGGGAATCTCAATATTCAATCAAGTTATTTAAAATTAAAAAAAAATAGAATTTTAAAACCATTTCAAATTTTTCAACATTAGAACATAAATTAATCAATTTGGTACCAATTTTGGGCGCTGCGAGGGTGCTAATCCTTCCTCGCACGTAACCGACTCTGAACTCGTTTTCTTACGAAATTGTGAGACCAAAATTTATTTTATAGGTGACCCGATCACACCTAAACAAAAAGGATTGGTGCCGACTCCATATTTTTAAAGTCGATTCCCATTTTTTCAAAAACTCGATAAAAAAATGGTTTCGACACCATGCAATCTCATAATTTCCCAAATGTAAACTCTAGCAAGTTTCTGGAGTGACCAATCAGTTCTAACTGCTAAAAAATGAGCTGTTTTTGTAAGCCAATCAACAATCACCCAAATAGCATTTTTCTTACTTGCCTACAATGGTAACCCCGTTACAAAATCCATTGTAATTGTAACATCCTGAATTTTTGGGCCTGTGCGTTTAATGGGTGGATATGTTTAATGTGTTAATTTAAGTATTAGGGGTCCAAATTGGGCTCAAGTTTGGGGCGAGGCTGTAGTTAAAATTCTTGTTTGAACACTTTAGTGGGAAGCTTGATAAGTTAGGGCATAACAGATATTAGCTATGTTTTAAAACACAAATGGGCTTGTGGCCTAGTGGTCGATAGCGCCCACTTAGAGAGCAAGGGGTGACGCCTTGGACAAGGGAGTAAGGGGCCCAAATTCAAGTTTCTTGGAGCCCAACTCTTTTAATTTAAGTTAGCTAATTTTCGGCAATTAATTAAGTGGAGTTGACGGCAACAAGGCTTAAAAATAGGAGGATTTAGGTGAAGGGGATAATGCTGATATTATAGTTGATAACATGGAAGATAAGGGAGGAAATTTAGGATCTGATCTGTTAGTCACAGTGGTGGCCGAATTTCAAACTCTGAGGGGGAGGAGAAATCGGTTTCTGATATGGCTAAGGGGTACCGAAATTTCCCTTACTAATTAACTGGTTTTAGTTGTCAAAAGAGAGCAATTCCAGACTTTTGGTTAGTAGGAGTGCCGAAACTTTAAATAGTCGGGGGAGGGTTCTTTTCTTTATTTTCGGCATTTAGGGTTTCTATCTTTTCTTTCTCTTCTTCTCTGAGTAAAAGCTGAAAACTCCATTGTTCTTTTCTCTGCTTTCTTCTAAAAGCCGAAACCTCATAATCCTTCCTCTATATTCTTTTGATCCTTGCTAAGGCCGAAACCACCCCTAGTCTGCCGAAATTCTCTTTTCCTCTTCCTGCCGATTTCTTTATTAAAAGCCGAATCATCATAGACTTCTTTGAATCATCTTCACTTCCTGACTTTCGCAAAAAGCCGAAATCTCCTAAGAGTAGCCGAATCTCCTCTATTAAGGTAGGTGTCAACTCTTGTTATTTCTTAAGATCTCTTTCGGTTTTTAGGAGTCAAGGTCGAATGGCCACTTGGTTTGTTAAGGTTGTCGATTGAGGCTAATACTTTCTCTCTTTTTGCATTTTGGGCGCGATTCAGGATTTGAAGGAAACTCGATCGTCTAGATCTAAAAGCCGAAAATCGCTAGTCTCTAATTTCGGGATTTTAAGGTAAGGGGTTCTCTTTAGATTTCCGTTAGATTTGCTATCACATTTGAGATCTTAACCATATGTTATGGTTTAACAACCCTATTTCGTTATAGTAGTTCGACAAGGACTTTTGATGGAATCGAATATGGATCGTGGCAAAGGAGAGGATTGGGTCGTAAACCCAATCCCTAAGTTTAAGAAACGTCGCGGTGTCATTTGTTCGAGATTGGCCACCGGGTTGTGGATCGCTTCAACAACACCTTAGGCGGATAGCGGTTGTGTGTTTCGACTACGGATAGCATCGACATAGGAAGTATCATTTTATCGGTGTCGTGTAGATCTCTATCACACTACTTAACCTGTTTATATACATGCGTTATGGGCTAAAAGCGGAAAAGTAGGTCAGTATGAATGTCGTGTTGCCCAAAAAGGGTAGGCAATGGATGCCGTGCGTAATCATAGAAATCTCTATGTGTATCGATAAATGTATATATGAAAGCTTTGTTCTCTTAAAGATGGTATGATGTTTTCAATTTTTCATGTGTGTATGCATGGGGTGGGATTATGATAATGAAGGGGAAGTGCATAATAGGTCACATGGTGATCGGTGGTTAAACCACAAATTCAAATCTTAGGTCACATAGTGATAAGTGGCTATGCCACGTTTAATGATTCTGATTAATAGGAATAGCGATGACGCACCATCGTTATGGTGTGTAGCGGATGGAGGGTTGATTGTAGAAATCCCGAGGTGTGATGGTTGGTACGGGTTGGTGTGTAGAGGATGGAATTCTAGGTTGGGTTGGGCTATTCATCATTTATTATTTATCATGTAAATATGATTGTTGCCTTTATGTATGGGCCAGGGCTCATAATGTGTTTGTGGGCCTCAGGTCGATGTGTGTTTTGGGATTTATACACTGAGTCTTGGTGACTCACCCTTTTATTTTTCCTACTCTTTCAGATGAGCAGTAGATCGTGGACATGGGAGCCGAGACGGACTCGAGGGGCCATCAAGTTATTTAATTTCATAGTCTATTTCGATTTTTTTTATTTAAGTTATAATTTTTGGGATTAATTATGTAATAAGGCCCAGGGCTTAGGTTATCGTTTTCTTTATCTTATTTGCTGATGTTTACAGTTTAAAATTTATGTTCAAAGACTTAAGTTTCAAAAAGTAATAAAATGGGTTTTCCAAACATGTTCAATGTAAAAACAAAGGTTTCCAACAAATATCTTATTTTTACCAAATGCCTAAGTAAAGAAACTGAGATTTTCTGAAATCAATTTAAGTAAAGTTTTAACAATAAACCCCGTAGCATACCAGATCTGGTCGTAGCATTTGGGCCGGGTTTGGGGTGTTACAGTAATACAATCCCATTTTCATTTAGGAATGTTAATAGGCTGAAGTAGTCCAGTAGGAACTTGATGCTCTGCCTTTACTCGTTGACAAGTCAAACATGTAGCCACATACTCAACTATATCTCTTTTCATTCTCGGCTACCAATTTGATTCTCGCAGATTCTGATACATTTTTGTTCCTCCAGGATGCAAAGCAAAAAGACTATCATGAGCTTCTCGAAGTATCAACTCTTTTAATTTAGAAACATTCGGAACACAAATCTGATTACAAAATCTCAAACAGCCATGCTCATCAATGCTGAAATTCTTTATCATGCCATTCTAAACCATTTCTTTCTTCTTTACTAACTTGTCATCTTCTAGCTGTGCTAACTTAATTCGATCAAACATCATTGGTTTAATTCTTAATTCAGCCAACAGACTTCCATCATTACTGATACTCAGCTGTGCAAACATTGCTCGTAATTCAATAGCTGCTTTTCTACTCAATGCATCAGCTACAACATTTCTTTTTCCCGGGTGATAATCAATAACACAATCATAGTCTTTTAAAAGTTCTATCTACTGATGTTGTCTCAAATTTAACTCCTTTTGAGATAAAAGATACTTGAGACTTTTATGATCGGTATAAATATAGCATTTCTCACCATATAAGTAGTGTCTCCATATTTTTAAAGCAAAAATCACAGCAGCTAGCTCCAAGTCATGTGTCGGATAATTACGTTCATGCGGTTTCAATTGTCGAGATGCATAAGCTATCACTTTTGCATCTTACATCAAAACACACCCGAGACTATTCAAGGAAGAATCACTGTAAATAACAAAAGTTTTTCCCGATTCAGGAAATGTCAAAACCGGTGCTTCGGTCAACATTTGCTTTAACTTCTTAAAACTTTCTTGGCACTGATCATCCCAAACAAACGGAACATTTTTATGTAGTAACCTTGTCATCGGTAAAGTTATTTTTGAAAATCCATTTAAAAATTTTCAGTAGTAACCAGCTAGTCCAAGGAAACTACGAACCTCTGATACATTTCTCGGTGCTTTCCACTAGACAATTACTTCAATCTTCTTCGGATCAACTCTAATTCCATCTGCTGAAACAACATGCCCTAAAAATACAACCTCTGATAACCAGAATTCACATTTGCTAAGCTTCTCGTATAACTGTTTCTCCCTTAATATTTGCAAAACAATTCTTAGATGCTGCTCATGTTCAGATTCAGATTTTGAATAAACCAGAATATCATCAATAAAAACTACCACAAATTGATCTAGGAACGGTTGAAAAATATGGTTCATAAGATCCATAAAAGTGGCTGGAGTAATTGCCAATTGAAAAGGCATTACTAAGAATTCATAATAACCATATCATGTAAGAAATGTTTTCTTCAGTACATCACTTTCTTTCACCTTCAATTGATAATATACTGACCTCAGATCAATCTTTGAAAAGATAGAAGCTCCTTTCAACTGCTCAAATAGATCATCAATACGGGGTAACAGGTATCGATTATTGATTGTTACCTTATTCAATTGTCGATAATCAATACACAACTACATTGAACTGTCTTTCTTTTTAACAAATAGCACTGGAGCTCCCCAAGGCGATGTACTAGGATGAATAAAACCATGGTCCAGTAAGTCCTGCAATTTTACTTTCAATTCTTTTAACTCTGTAAACGACATACGGTACGGGGGTATTAACACCAGAGCTGTACCAGGATATACTTCAATTGCAAATTCGACCTCCCGAACTGGTGGTAATCCCGATAATTCTTTAGGAAATACATCAAGAAATTTACAAATAGTTCGGATTTTACTGCATTGACTTTCAACAGAATCTGATTGATAACATAAGCTAGAAAAGCTGCACAACCCTGATGAAGAACTTTATTAGCCAGAATCACTGAAATGATACGGGTTGACCCACTGGTTCGAATACCATTTACTTCAATCTTATCCCCATTTTCACTTTGAACAATGAACTTCTTTTTACAACAGTCTAAAATCACCCCGTGCTCGGAAAGCCAATTAATTCCCAGAATTATATCAAAATCACCAAACGACATTATCAACAAATCAATAGAGAATATTCTATTCTGTATCATTAATTGACATTTTCGACATACTTGATCCACTAGCATAGTTTGCCCCAACGGACTAGACACCGCTATTGATACTCTAGACATTTCAGATTTTAAACTTCCCGACTCAACCAATTTTTTATTAACATATTGAGTGTGAAGATCATGGATCTATTAAAGCATAAACAGGTTCTAAATGCAATAAAAATATACCTGTCACCACATCATGTGCATCACCCTCTTCACGGGTCCGTACAACATATGCTCGAGCTGGTACACTGGCTTCTGATTGTTGAGTAGCAACATCACTTCCTTTTCTAGCACCACCCCTGGAAAATGAACCTCTTCGACCTGATCCATGACCTCTAGAAGTAGGCACAGATCTCTGAGAAGTAACAGGTGTAGCATTTTCATTCTTCGGGCAATCCCTAACAAAATGCTCTGCAGATCCGCAACAAAAACAACCTCGTGTTAATTTCCAACACTCACCTCGATGCTTTTTCCCACAATGTTCACAATCCGGTTTTTTAGTATCCTGAGATGGACCTCGTACACTACCAGTAGAAACTGTCATCTGTCTTCTACGATTTCTATCACCTCTGTCTGATTTGAAACTCGATCTCCAACTACCACGAGATTCTTTTGATCTTTTGGGTTGCAGATTTGAACTAATAGCTCCAGAACGTTTCCTAATCGGATAAGTATTTTAAGGCTTTTTGTCAAGACCCAGTACTTGTTCAACCATCTTTTCCCTCTCAACCAAATCTACAAATTCATTGATTCTATGGGATACTAGTTACACCCGTAACTAATCATGTAAACCCCATAAAAATAGCTTGCAATTGTCAACTTTAGTTTGCAAAAATTCAGCTGCATATCTACTGAGTCGCAAGAATTCCCGTTCATAATCAACTATTGACATCTCACCTTGTTTTAACATCAAGAACTCTTGTTTTCTGTCATCAATATACAACTCACCCACATATTTCTTTTGAAATTCTCTTTGAAAGAAATCCCAGTTTACATGTTCTGCCGGTACATGTCGTGTTACTGATTCCCACCAAACATATGCTTCTCCTTCAGTAAAGAAACAGCACATAATAAACTTTCTCGAGGAGTACACTCAAGTTGCAGCAAAATTCTTTTTGTAGATTCTATCCAATTTTCAACTGTAGATGGACCAACTCCTTTTAAACCCTAAAATTTAGTCGCACCATACTTACGCAGTTCTTTAATCGAAGCTCGTCGGGTAGTAGGAGCAGATGTCGTAGCAGATGCAGTTCCTTTCTTAGCCAATGTTTCCGGCACGACGTTAGCTACAGAAATTAAAACAATTTAAAAACATCAATATACACAATTTCACATTGAATATTTCAATTTATATTCAACTTTTGCATAAATTCTAATTTAGTACATAAATCAAGACAAACTCTATTTCTTCCAAAACTAATTCCATATCTTATTCAATTTCCACTTTAGACTATTTTCAACTCTCTAATTTCACCATAAAACCCTAATTTCAAAACCTCACAATTTAGTCCTTATTGCTCAAAACTTATGATTTATTCTACAACTCAATCCCTTTTTCATTTCTAACTTAAAATTATATCAATTTAACCCCTAACACTTCAATTTATTCAACATGAACAACATCTAAAAATCCATTAACTTCTAAAATTTCAATATAAATCAAGTAGTATTTTGTTCTAGGACTCTTAAAACATCAAAATTACAAGAAAAGGGGCTAAATTGACTTACCAATTAAACTTCAAACCTTAAAACCCTAATTTTCCTTTGTTTATTTCTTTCCTTTCTTTCATTTCTTCCTTCCTTGTTTCGTTCCACCCTTTGTCTCTTTTTCTATCTTTATTTTCTTTATTTCTTTTATTTACTTTAAATTTTACTAATATAATATAATAATATAATAATAATATATAATACTTACTTATATAATAAGTAAATACATAATTATTATAAATACTTGTATATAAATATTACACATGTCACTAAAAATACCATACACTTGTCAAGATTTGGTTTAATTACTTATTTAGTCCCTTCACTTTTCTCTAATCTATAATTCAACTTTTACTCTTTATTCAATTCAATAATTATACTTAATTAACCTTAATTCAAGCTAATTCACCTAACCAAAACCTAATTAACCACACAGCTAACTTCTTAAATATTTTTAATAAATATTTATGAATCCGTTTACGAAAATAGAGACCCGAAAATACACTTTTCGATTCTCGTGACTATCGGGTCATTACAAGAAAAATAAACAAATGCTGAATTAAAAGCAAGTGAATAAATTAATAACTATTCAAGAATAAGAAAACGAGCTTCTTCTCAAAATATTAATTTAACTGTTCAAACTCAATCATAGATCTAACTAATAATCACTATTTTTTTCGATTTTCTTTTTCTTTTTTTTTTCTTTTTTTTAACAATAAGAAATAATTCAGCAAATCAAACAAAAGAGCACAGTTAGGCAACTAACCAAATCAAATCTCGACAAAAAGGGAATCAATAAAACGAGAAAATTTCTCAATGAACAAAAAAATGAGTTATGGGTTAAAATTAATGGGTAAATTAAGAAACGGTGTGTTAGGCTCAACGGGGTTCACTAAGGGTTAATTAAAAAGGCAGGCTTTTTATGAGATAAGTGGGTTAAAACCTAAGTGCCTTTATCATCTTAGTATATCAAATCAAATGTGTGGTATCGACATGCATAATCGAAGCAAGTTCTAGAATAACAAATCAAATTGACACACTCATAACCAATAATAAAATTAGTAAGAAAAATGTATGCTCTAAAGGCTCAAAATCTCACAAAAAATTATGGTTTTTAATGTTAAACTTATAAATTTAAAACTTCAAGAAAATACCTCAATTCAGGAAAACAACCTAAAATTTTTAATTCTGAAAATAAACTTATCAAGCACAAATATCTATGAATTTAATCCGAAACACATCAATAAAAATCACAAATCGATAAAAATTCATTCTAATAGAAGTATGAGAAAATTACTTAAACACAAAAAATAATTTAGGAATTTTCTAATAATTATATAAATAACCTCCCCACACTTAAGATGTACATTGTCCTCAATGTACAAACAGATATAATCACAATATAAACAGAATATCATAAGAGAGGGAGAAAACTGAAACTGCCCTGAATATTGGATAAAATCCCCTGTAACGCCCCGAAATTGGGCCTAGTAGAATTGGGCCCATTGGGCCTTGGGCGTATGAGCTTTTAAAATTTATGAGAACAAGAGAACGGAAGTAATGCAAGTTGGACCTATTAGGTGTGTGATTTTGGAGTGTTTAGAGGGTACTATGAAGTCCCGGGTCCAAGTTAGGCTATAGGAGAATTTTGGTTTTTGGGCCTTCAGTGGAGAGGGCTGTTGGAAGCAGGGTTTAAGTAAATGCAAGTGTGGTTTTTAACACAAGTGAAGTGTGTGGTGTTGTAACAACCCGAACCCGGCCCAAACATTACGACCGAATTTGGTTTGTTACGGAGGAAAAATCTTTTGAAACCATTTTTAAACCAATTTAAGTTTTGTTGAAAATTTCTCGTTTTTGGTTATCTTGCCGAAGCCATACTTAGATTTAATTTGGAAATTTAATTGAGTCCGGTTATTATACAAATTTCAAGTGTGCCCGATGGCACGATAAAACATTTTCGTGTTAATTTAAGAAAACATATGATTTTAATTCAATTTTAATAATGTAGTTTAAACAAAGTATCCAACATATAAGAAATAACAAAAGTAAAGTTTATGGAGGCCTTATTACAACCAAAATAAAAATAACCAATAATAAAATAGAATAGCTAAGTTTAGAGTTCAATTTGTTCAAGTCCACTGCATGGCCACCTCGAGTCCAACTGGCTCCTCAACCGCCATCTACGAGTCACCTGAAAAATGTTAAAGGAGAAGGTGAGTCACCAAGACTCAGTATGTAACCCTTCCCCCGTTTTAAAAACATTTCCATACACAACATATAACAGTTAATATGCAGAATCTTATGTGCCCCAACCTAGCCAACCAAACGCCTTTGTCTACCCCATGTGGTACCAAACCACTGGTGACCGTAGTCACAATGTGTTACCAAAACACTGGTGGTGCCAAACCACTGGTGACATATAGTCACGATGTGTTACTAAAACACCGGTGTCCGTAGACACAAATCGGGTGATGGGGCCAACCCATCGTGTGATACCAAATCACCGCGACGATCCCATATCTCAAGTGGGGCCAACCCACGGTGGTGTTAACCACGGGGCGAAGTCGCTATGAGGTACCAAACCTCTGGAGGTACCAAACCTCTGGTGACATATAGTCACGATGTGTTACCAAAACACTTGGTGCTCGTCGTACGAAATATCACTTTGCCCCCTCCTCTCATATAACCCACAGTAGATAAACAAGCTTATCAACAGATCTCATGCATTTATCACATGTATCAATAAGCCATGCTTCCCAAAAGCATTAAAATAATCTCATATTAACAGAGACTTACCGGATCCTCACCTGTACTGTTAAGGTACCAATCCGCATCTACATCAAGCAGATTTACATACAAAATATATTTAACACAAACATTAACTGCTATAAGTGTGTATGTACACACCTGTCACCCTTGGATGTTCTAAATCCCGAAAAGAAACGTTGGCCACCCTAGATCTACTTGTCCTATATTCGGCCAAATCCATGGGTTAGTCTTAGGGCCTATTCGGCCAAATTAAACCATTAGCAGGGGTTCCTTATGAACCCGGTTTCTTACCTTTCCTCGCTTTGCTACTACCCACGGCACTCGTTACTTGAATCTGCTTTTCCAAAATAATCGATTAGTCACTATTACTCATAACCAAAGCTTTCGGCTTTTGAATACTAACATAGGCCTTACCCATACTTACCAACCGGTGGACGAGAGGATGGAGACTTAGATCGAATACCTTAAAATCCCGGCACCTAAACAGAATCGATTAATTAGCCCCCATGATAATTCGGCTTTTCCCTTTTTACCAAGTCGACATAGGGAGATAATAAGATGAAAGATTTCCGGCATACTTACCCCTTGCTAATCGGTCTGAAGAAGAAATCCCGAGGAACCCTTATGACTTCCTGATATTCGGCCAAGGTGAGTCTTAACAGGAGAAGAGGATTTCGGCAACAGCGGGATGGATATTCGGTCAAAAGAATAGAGGAGAAATAATGGTAGAAAACTAATGGAGAGGAGAAGATGGTGAGAGTTTTATTTAGCGATGTTTGAAAGAAAGAAAAGAAAAATAGATGGGAGGTTTGAGAATTTCGGCAGTTTGCCAAGATGGAGAAAAGAACAAAACGAGTGCTAGGCTGATGCTATTTATAAGCATTCGGCCCCCCCCTCCTTAAGCTTGCCGTCCACCCTTGGCAACAAGGAGTTCAAACTCCTAGCCAACTCCTAGTTTTTCTCTTGGCCACTCATTTGATTTAATTCAAACAATTTGAATTAATAAATAATAATCTCCTAATAATCCATATAATAACCTCATTTATCTCCCATTATCCTTGAAATTAAACAAATAAAAATCTAATTTTAAATGCTCATATTATCTCTTATTAATAATAATAAAAGAGTTTAAAGGGAGGAAGACTCTCCCACTTGTGCCGTCCAAACATAGTGCAAAAAGAAAGGGAATTTTGTGACTCGAACCCGGATCCCCCTTGCTTGATGTGGCGTCACATGTTAACTCCTAAGTGGGCTTACTTTGCCACTTATTCTAGGCTCATCTTATGTCCAAATTATCCCCATTTATTCTTATAACCCCACTTGTTAAGGCTCCCTACCTCAAAGCTTGAAAATAATATTTTTCCCACTACTCGAGCTTACTAAAAATCCATAATTAAGCCTTAACATTCCATAAATAATATCACAGCAGTTCATAATAAGAAAAATAATTAAATTCCAAATAACCCCATATTTGGGATGTTACAGCTTCTACCTCTTAAAATAAATTTCGTCCTCGAAATTCCTTGATCAAAAGAGATGGGGTATTGTTTGCCGCATCACCTCCTCGGGCTCCCACGTAGCTTCTTCCACTCGCGTGGTTCCGCCATATCACTTTCACTAAAGGCACCGCCTTCCTACGTAGAACCTTCACATCTCGGTCTACAATCTGAACCGGTTCTTCTTCAAAAGATAAATTCGAGTTCACCTCAATCTCTCGCTCATCGCACAACGCGTGCGAAGGATCCGACCGATACCGCTCAAAGATTGATACATGAAATACGTCATGAATCGATTCGATTCTGCGGCAACTCTAGGCGATAAGCTACCGGTCCTACTCGCTTTACAACTGTATATGGCCCGATGAACCTTGGGCTTAGCTTCCCTTTTCGTCCAAATCTTAACACCTTTTTCCAAGGCGATACTTTCAGAAAGACCTTGTCTCCCACAGCATACTCCATTTCCTTGCGTTTGAGATCGGCATAAGACTTCGCCTATCGATGCTTCCTTGAGACGAGACCTAATCACCTTGACTTTGTCTTCGATCCTCATTACTAATTCTGGACCCAGAACTTGTCGTTCCCCCAACTCCGTCCAACATGTAGGAGTACGGCATTTTCGTCCATATAGGGCCTCATATGGAGCCATTTGAATACTCGCTTGATAACTATTGTTATAAGCGAATTCCGCTAATGGTAGGTACTCCTCCCAACTACCACTAAAATCCAAGACACAACCTCTTAACATGTCTTCTAAAATCTGTATCACCCTTTCCGATTGTCCGTCAGATTGTGGATGGAAAGCCGTACTGAAATCTAACCGTGTACCCAAAGCTTGATGCAACGCTTTCCAAAACCTCGACGTGAATCTGGGATCCCTATCCGAGATAATCGATACTGGCACACCATGCAACCTCACTATTTCACCCACATACAGCTTCGCTAGCTTCTGGAGTGAGTAATCCATTCTCACCGGCATGAAGTGAGCTGATTTAGTCAGGCGATCCACAATTACCCAAACTGCATCCTTCTTGTTGGGCGTAAGGGGTAGCCCACTAACGAAATCCATGGTGATCCTCTCCCATTTCCATTGAGGGATCTTTATCGGTTGAAGTAGTCCCGATGGTAATCGATGTTCACCTTAACTTTCTGCACGTCGGACACTTCCCTACGAACTCAGTTATCTCACGCTTCAACCCCGGCCACCAGAACTGTTTTCGCAAATCTCCATACATTTTGCTGCCCCCAGGATGCATAGCGTATGGGCTGCTATGTGCATCTTGGAGAATTTTCTGCCTTAATTCTGTATCCCTTGGCATACAAGCTCGTCCTTGAAAACAAAGCACTCCATCACTAGACAGACTGTACCCTTCCAAGCCACCATCCTGGACTTGTACCCTCTTAGCGCTCAAGCCTTCATCCACTAACTGCTTTTCCTTAATCTCCTCAATCCATGTTGGCTTTACTTGGAGTTCCGCCAAAAGACTCCCATCATCATATAGACTCAGCCGAGCGAACATTGCTCTTAAGTCCGTCACAACCTTCCGGCTCAATGCGTCAGCTACCACATTAGCCTTGCCCGGATGGTACTCGATTGAACAATCGTAATCCTTTAGTAGTTCAATCCACCGACGCTGCCTCGCATTCGAGATCCTTTTGAGTCGAAGATACCTCAAGCTTTTGTGATCCGTGTAGACTATCGACTTCTCCCCATACGGGTAATGTCTCCATATCTTGAGCGAAGACGATCGCCGCTAACTCCAAGTCGTGCGTTGGGTAGTTAACCTCATGCGGTCTTAATCGACGGGATGCATAGGCTACTACCTTCCCATCTCAGCATCAACACACATCCCAAACCTAGGTGTGAGATGCATCACGATGAGATCGTGAATAACTTTCTGCTTCAGTGTACCAAAACCGAGCTTCCGTCAAAATTTTCCTTAGCTTATCAAAGCTTCCTTGCGCTTCTCCGTCCATACAAATGGAACACCTTTCCTTAGTAACTTGGTTAACGGGCGCCGCTATTAGAGAGAATCCTTCCACGAATCTCATTAGTACCTGCTAAACCCGAAAACTTCGCATTTCACCCACCGACCTAGGTGGTTTCCAATCCAATACCGCTTCAATCTTGCGATGGTCTACTCTAATTCCTTTCGCCGAGACCACGTGCCCTAAGAAAGCCACTTCCCACGCCAAAATTCGCACTTCATCGAATTTGGCATATAACTGCTTCTCCCTCAATACTTGCAAAACTATCCGTAAATGCTTGTCATGCTCCTCCTCTGTCTTTGAATAAACCAATATGTCGTCTATGAACACCACGACGAATTGGTCCAAAAATCTTGTTGAAATACCCTATTCATTAAGTCCATAAATGCCGCACGGTGCATTGGTCGGCCAATGGCATCACCAAGAACTCGAAATGCCCATACCGAGTTCGGATGCCGTCTTGTGAACATCGACCTCCTTTACCCTTAATTGATGATAACGACCTAAGGTCAATCTTTGAGAATACCGACACACCTTTCAATTGGTCAAACAAATCATCGATCCGAGGCAACGGGTACTTGTTTTTATCGTTAACTTGTTTAATCGACGGTAGTCGATGCACATTCGCATAGAACCGTCCTTCTTCTTGACAAACAACACAGGTGCTCCCCACGGAGATATACTTGGTCGAATAAACCCTCTATCCAAGAGCTCCCGAATTTGAGCCTTTAGCTCCACCAATTCCTTTGGTGCCATTCGGTATGGTGCTATAGACACAGTGCCGTTCGGTAGCAAGTCTATACCGAATTCGACTTCCGATCTGGAGGCGGACCTAAAGCTCTTCTTCGAGAATACATCAACAAATTCCCCAACCGTTCGGACCTTTCCAACTACTAACCCCCTTAGCTTCCAAAGCACGATTTGAACCAAATACGCCTCACAACCCTTCTTGACCATCTTTTCACCCTTCAAGGCGATCACTACATTGGATAGGTAATTCCTTCTATCTCCTATCATAACCACTTCATCACCTTCAAATGTCTTAAGAACCATGCGCTGGCGCGCAATCCAAATTCGCTTGATACTTAACCAGCCAGTCCATTCCAAGGATCAAATCGAACTCCCCAAACTGGTAGTTCCATCGGATCGACTACAAATACTACCCCTTGAAGTTCTAGGGTACGCCTCTATAAAGTTTGTCTACTATTACAGAGTGACCTAAAGGGCTAACTACACCATCTCCCTAGAAGCGCTTTGAGTTTAGGTCCATAGTTCCTACCACACTACTAGCAATGTACGAGTGCGTCGAGCCCACATCAATCAATGCAACATAAGGAAAACCAAAAATTAGAAACGTCTCGTTATGACATCCGGTGCGTCACCTTCCTCGCGACACCTCGGCTGCGTAAACTAAGCCAGTGCGCCTAGCCTCAGTGTTGCTGAACCTCTCGCCTTGAGTTCCTCGACCTCGGTTAGGACCGTTGTTTCCTCTGCCATTACCACGACCCTCTCGTGGTCCCGCACTTCTATTCTCGAGTGCGATTACGCCTCCGGTGATTCTTAGCTAGTTTCGGGGACAATCTCGACACGATGCTCTAAAGACCCACACTCAAAACATCCTTTATCACCGGTCCAACAACCTCCCCAATGGGTCTTTCCACAGCGATTACACCGAGTCGGCCTCTCGATTAGTAGTCGTGGGCCTTGCCGCTTTGATTTGGCCCACTCGGCCTAGCCTTTTCTCGAGCACTACCGCTTGATCCAAATGACCCAAATCCTCTTTTCGATTATTCCTACTATAGCTTTGCCTCACGACCTCCTTGATCCCTTCGGCTACCTTAGCCTTCTCCACTAGGGATGAGAACTCACGAACTCCGCTTTGTGGGGCAATCAAGAACCTTAAATCATCTCGAGTCCGTCCTCAAAGCGGACACAGCTACTCATGTTCGATGAGACACGATGCCTCTCGCATACCTACTCAGCCTTAAAAATTCCGCCTCATATTCCGACACGGACTTAGTTCCTTGCACTAATCCCAGAAAAGCCTTTCTCTGCGCGTCAGTGTAGCTGGTGCCCACATACTTTTTCTGATAGGTGGTTCTGAAATACTCCCAAGTCAAATCATCTGCTGTAGCCCCATCTCGAACCGTAAGCCACCACTGATACGCTTCATCCTTTAGAAGCGACACTGCCCCTTTCAGCTTTTCTTCCTCAGTCAGGTCAAGGTCATCCATGATTCTTTCAGTTGACTCTAGCCAGTATTCCACTGCACTGGGTGCCACTCCTGACACACCTCGGAATACCTCCGCTCCGTTAGATCGGAGTCGCTCGGGGACAGATTTCCGAGCTCCCACATTTCCACCAGCCCCAGCCACCATCTCCAAGACTCGCAACACAGCTTGCGATACCGCCTCGCCACCGGTCTGATCCGGCTCCTCAGCTCTAAAAGTAGGAGGTGGTGGTGGCAGTGGTACCTCATTTTCCGAACCTTGTCCTGACCTGACGGGTTCAGACACCGTCATCCTACCCCTACCACGTCCACGGCATCCACGTCCTCTAGAACTCATTCTATCTACCGCGCTTTTAATCTGATTAAGAAAAATTTTATGCGTTAGCATTTGTTTCACTTTATTACTCGCGAAGGAATTTTATGGATAAGGTTTAATCAGAGATTCTTTCGAGCAAACAATGTTTCAGTTTCCTATCCTAGTTCACACAAAGAAGTTCATGCATCCATTCCTTAATACTTTCCATACCTATTCGCTCATCGGACATTTCTGCCCATTTCTAACCCAGGGGTATTTTCGTCTTTTTCCTACAGGGGTATTTTCGTAATTTTCTAGAACCAAAATATTTTGCTGATGATTTTCAAAGCAAGGTTTTTGAATGTCTATAAAATCATTGAAATTTTTGGGCAAAACCATCGAATTAATATTTTATGGGTCAGGGGCATTTTGGTAATTTTACTCCTAAGGGTATTTCTGTAATTTTTCACAAGTCAAGTTTTTCGAGAAAAATGCTGTAAAAGTAATGTTCTAGGTTTTGAGAAAGTTATTGCACAAGTTTTGAAAACATTAGGGTTTGTTGTTTCATTCTATTTCGAAAAACAAGGCTAATTCCCTTTTCGGGTTTTAATCATTGTGTTTAGCCTATGACCGAGCCCTCCTGGTCAGGGTGAACCAAAGCTACGCACCAGGCAGGATTCGAGTGAAGAGGAGGTGGGTCACGCGGACCGCTTAAATACCAAGCTCCCACTGAACCTTTCTAGACATGCGCACAGAGGTTGTCACACCACTGAGCCCTCTGAGTTAGGGTGAACCGAAGCTACGCACCAGGTAGGATACCTGCGAAGAGGAGGTGAGTCACGAGGACTGCTTAAATACCAGGCTCTTCCGGATCCAATCCTAGACATGCGTACAGGGGTTACCACACCCTAGCTCATTGACTAAGTCATAGGTTGGTTTAGTTCCTTAAGTCTTATGTTCTGTTTGTGTTTGAGTAATCTAACCTTAGAGTTCAAGTCCTATAAGTCTATCTACGTTCCATGCTTCCTACCCTTCTACAGAATATAATTCACCAAGAGGTTTAGATATACTTACCACAGGCGGATTGGTGCCGGAGACTCGGGCCATGCTGTTCAAAAACCAAAAATCATTCCATAAGGCCTACCAAAACATTTTTGGGCCTTGGGCCCCCACAGCCGAGCTTTGAACTTGGCTCTGATACCAATTTGTAACAACCCGAACCTGGCCCAAACATTACGACCGAATTTGGTTTGTTACGGAGGAAAAATCTTTTGAAACCATTTTTAAACCAATTTAAGTTTTGTTGAAAATTTCTCGTTTTTGGTTATCTTGCCAAGCCATACTTAGATTTAATTTGGAAATTTAATTGAGTCCTATTATTATACAAATTTCAAGTGTGCTCTGATGGCACGATAAAACATTTTCGTGTTAATTTAAGAAAACATATGATTTTAATTCAATTTTAATAATGTAGTTTAAACAAAGTATCCAACATATAAGAAATAACAAAAGTAAAGTTTATGGAGGCCTTATTACAACCAAAATAAAAATAACCAATAATAAAATAGAATAGCTAAGTTTAGAGTTCAATTTGTTCAAGTCCACTGCATGGCCACCTCGAGTCCAACCGGCTCCTCAACCGCCATCTACGAGTCACCTGAAAAATGTTAAAGGAGAAGGTGAGTCACCAAGACTCAGTATGTAACCCTTCCCCCGTTTTAAAAACATTTCCATACACAACATATAACAGTTAATATGCAGAATCTTATGTGCCCCAACCTAGCCAACCAAACGCCTTTGTCTACCCCATGTGGTACCAAACCACTGGTGACCGTAGTCACAATGTGTTACCAAAACACTGGTGGTGCCAAACCACTGGTGACATATAGTCACGATGTGTTACCAAAACACTGGTGTCCGTAGACACAAATCGGGTGATGGGGCCAACCCATCGTGTGATACCAAATCACTGGCAGACGATCCCATATCTCAAGTGGGGCCAACCCACGGTGGTGTTAACCACAGGGACGAGTCGCTATGAGGTACCAAACCTCTGGAGGTACCAAACCTCTGGTGACATATAGTCACAGTGTGTTACCAAAACACTGGTGCTCGTCACAAGACGAAATATCACTTGCCCCTCCTCTCTCATATAACCCACATGATATAAACAGCTTATCAACGGATCTCATGCATTTATCACATGTATCAATAAGCCATGCTTCCCAAAAGCATTAAAATAATCTCATATTAACAGAGACTTACGGATCCTCACCTGTACCGTTAAGGTACCAATCCGCATCTACATCAAGCAGATTTACATACAAAATATATTTAACACAAACATTAACTGCTATAAGTGTGTATGTACACACCTGTCACCCTTGGATGTTCTAAATCCCGAAAAGAAACGTTGGCCACCCTAGATCTACTTGTCCTATATTCGGCCAAATCCATGGGTTAGTCTTAGGGCCTATTCGGCCAAATTAAACCATTAGCGGGGTTCCTTATGAACCCGGTTTCTTACCTTTCCTCGCTTTGCTACTACCCACGGCACTCGTTACTTGAATCTGCTTTTCCAAAATAATCGATTAGTCACTATTACTCATAACCAAAGCTTTTGGCTTTTGAATACTAACATAGGCCTTACCCATACTTACCAACTTTGGTGGACAGAGGATGGAGACTTAGATCGAATACCTTAAAATCCCTAAGACCTAAACAGAATCGATTAATTAGCCCCATGATAATTTGGCTTTTCCCTTTTACCAAGTCGACATAGGGAGATAATAAGATGAAAGATTTCCTGGCATACTTACCCCTTGCTAATCGGTTCAAGAAGAAATCCCGAGGAACCCTTATGACTTCCGATATTCGGCCAAGGTGAGTCTTAACAGAGAAGAGGATTTCGCAACAATGGGATGGATATTCGGTCAAAAGAATAGAGGAGAAATAATGGTAGAAAACTAATGGAGAGGAGAAGATGGTGAGAGTTTTCGGCTAGCAGTGTTTGAAAGAAAGAAAAGAAAAATAGATGGGAGGTTTGAGAATTTCGGCAGTTTGCCAAGATGGAGAAAAAAACAAAACGAGTGCTAGGCTGATGCTATTTATAAGCATTCGCCCCCCTCCTTAAGCTTGCCGTCCACCCTTGGCAACAAGGAGTTCAAACTCCTAGCCAACTCCTAGTTTTTCTCTTGGCCACTCATTTGATTTAATTCAAACAATTTGAATTAATAAATAATAATCTCCTAATAATCCATATAATAACCTCATTTATCTCCCATTATCCTTGAAATTAAACAAATAAAAATCTAATTTTAAATGCTCATATTATCTCTTATTAATAATAATAAAAGAGTTTAAAGGGAGGAAGACTCTCCCACTTGTGCCGTCCAAACATAGTGCAAAAAGAAAGGGGAATTTTGTGACTCGAACCCAGGATCCCCCTTGCTTGATGTGGCGTCACATGTTAACTCCTAAGTGGGCTTACTTTGCCACTTATTCTAGGCTCATCTTATGTCCAAATTATCCCCATTTATTCTTATAACCCCCACTTGTTAAGGCTCCCTACCTCAAAGCTTGAAAATAATATTTTTCCCACTACTCGAGCTTACTAAAAATCCATAATTAAGCCTTAACATTCCATAAATAATATCACAGCAGTTCATAATAAGAAAAATAATTAAATTCCAAATAACCCCATATTTGGGATGTTACAGGTGTGGTGGTTGTGGCGTTAATAGGTGAGCATGGGGGAAGGGGTTCGAATCCCACAAGCAGCATATATGAGTTTTTATTTTATGTTTTGGGGGGAGAAGAAGTGGAGTTGGATTAGAACTCTACAAGGTGGATGGAGACTTGGTCAAGCAACTTTGAATGGGAGGTGGAGAGTGAATTGTGGAGCAAAAAGAGGAGAGGATCGTGGGATAGGAGAGAGAGGTAGAGTTGGCCGAATTTGGGAGTGTGGGGAGGAGAATTTCGGCTAGAAGGGGGTCTTGTGTAGCATATTCGGCCTTGGATGGTAGGTGTGCCGAATTTCTTTAGTTACTTTTGGCATTTTGCATTTCGGGTCTTTTTTTTACTTTTCTGACTTCGACCAGTTTCTTTGCTTCCATCTCTTTTTATTCTTCTACATTTCTTCTGTTAAGTGCTGATTTGGTAAGACCATTCTACTTTACTTTCGTTCCTTCTCCTCAATTCTCTTCTAGCTAATCGAGCACTTCTTTTCTTTTTCCCCTAAGCCGTGTCAACACACTTTTCTTTCCTCTTTTTATCATACTTGCCGATTTCTTTCTCTTCCAAAAGCTGAATTCCCACTTTCTCTTCCACGTTCGTCATTAGCTCGTGGTGCTACCCTTTGTTACCGAAACCTTATGTTCATTCGGCTCATCCCTAGTCTGGTCGAACTTATTCACTTTTCTCTATTTCGAATCATTTGCGTTCTGTTATGTGAGGGTCGAAACTCCTTGGAGGAACAACTGTCGAATCCTTCTTCAACTGTTAATCATCATCTCTGAGGGTCGTGCGTGGTCAACTCCTATTTATTTTAAGAATCTATCTTTTCCGAATCTGTGGGGTCACTCGAGGAGTGAGAGGAAATTGGCGCTCGCTAATCAAGAGTTATTCATGGAGGCAGGTGATAGCCAGTCTGAGGGGGGGTCAGGAGGAGTGCCTAATGGAAATGGTCTAGTAGCCCCTGCTCCCAAGTTTAAGCGGCGTAGGGTGTCAGCGGTTCGGGACTTTTCACCTGGTTGTGGAAGGGCGTCGACATCTGGTTTCACTAGGCAAATCGCAGTTGCTCGCTCTAGTGAAGGTGACGATGTTCGTGATTGTATAGTACTCTACGTGATCAGGTGTGTAATCTCACACCCACCTCGATGAATGCATGTGATGTTCTGTGAAACGGCCAAAAGTCGAAAAGCCAGAAAATTGACAATCGTGACCACTCGAGCATGCGAAAGCTCGTGGTGTTAAACCAAGAAATGAATGATGGTAATAGATCGTTGAGAGTTTCACGAGCACCCTCGCGAAATTGAGGCTGTAACGGGCCCGATCGAGCCGAAACAGGCTAAATGGGCTCGATGGGCTAACGAGCCCACATGGGCAAAATTGATAGAAAACGGCCGAATGATAGATGCGGTTGTGAAAACTGCAAAACTGAGACCAAAACCATGTGTAATGGGCCACACGAGCGTGTGGGCCCGTTTGGGCCTGAAATGGATTTTAGGCCCAATTGTATTGTAGAGACCCGAAAAGGGGTCCCATGATGCTCGAGGCGACAATAGGCCTCCAGAAAGGCAGTTAAACGAGTAAATTACTAAAATACCCTTAATGGGTAAATTACTGAAATACCCTTAATGGGTAAATTACCTTAATGGGTAAATTATTGAAATACCCTTAATGGGTAAATTATTGAAATACATACCCTCGGTGGGTAAATTACTGAAATACCCTTGGTGGGTAAAGTTACTGAAACGCCCCCATTGGGCAAAATTACTGTTATACCCTTAGGAGGAAATTTAGTTGGTTTGTGTGAAAACAAATTAATTGCCATGATGATGCATTATTGCATACACTGAAATATTATGCCATGACATGTTGCATTGGGTTGGGTTATATTTATGGAGGAAGTACTATACTGGTGGCTATGCCACGTTATACTGATTTTAGTGGCTCAGCCACATATATTGTTATTGGCAGCTTTGCTGCGTTTATACTGGCAGTTCGGCTGCATTCTTGGAGTGTAGGGCTGGGTGGGTTGACTTGGTCCCCACATGGAGTGTAGGGCTGGTACGGGTGGAGTGTAGGGTTGGATTGGGGTGGGTTGCATTCTCTTTTTGCATTACCATGATTATGGGGTCAGAGGCCCCAAATCTTGCATGGGCTTAGGCCCGCATCGTGGATGTGGATCGAAATGGGATTACACACTGAGTTCTTGTAACTCACCCCTTTTCCCTTAACCTTGCAGGTAATCCCCAGTGATAAAGGATTTGGGAGCTGCGGAGAACTCGGTGGTGGCCATACATCGGAGTTATTCCTCACGAAACTCAGTAAATCTGGTTTTTATCTTATTTTTAAGATTATTTAATTTGGGTTATTGTTTTGTAATAAGGCCATTGGATTTATTTTACTTTTTAAACTTTCATTTCGGCATTTACTAAACTGTTAAGCGTTTAAAAATTGGGTTTCTTAAAACATTAATAATCGCTTTTCAAAATAACACGATTTCGCAACTGTTCAAGTTCGATTTTTCACAACAAAAATAGTTTTTCAAAATAATAATAACTTTATAAGAATAGACATTAAGCAAATCGTGTTTTTGCAAACAAACAACGAAACTCGGAGTTTCAAAAAGAGATGCAACATTTTTAACGGTCACTTAGCTTTTCAACTTTCTTTTGATGTGGCATGCTAGATCCGGCCATAATGTCTAGGCCGGGTTTGGGGTGTTACATCCCCAGAATAGTGAAAAGCAGAATTGTAGTCAAATCTAAATGTAGTACATGGTTCCGAACAAACTAAAGAGAAAATAAACACAAATAATAGAGAAGATTAAGGGGTTATAACTCAAATAGAAACAACCATAAAAATATATTTCAAAAGATAATAATTAAAATAAGTTTAAGAAAATAAAAAAAACTAAAACTAAATTAAAAAGAAAGGTAAATAAATAATAATAATAAACTTAATGATACTAATAAACTCAAAGGTAATTGTAATATTAATAGTAAAAAAATACTAAAAATAATAGAAATAGCAGAAAAGTTAAAATAAATTTAAAATCTAAGTATAAGAATAATAAATAAATAAATAAATAATTAGTAAAATAAAAATAAATAATATAATAAATAATATAATAAATAATAAATAAATAAAATAAAAGGGGTAGCTTGGTTGGGGAAGAAGAAAAAGATAAATTGAGAAAGGAAATCTAGGGTTTGGGCCACATGGTCGTGTGTCACGGCTGTGTGGAGTATTTTCAACCCGTCTGCAATTAAAAATTAACCCAATTTCCACACGGCCTTGGACATGCCCGTGTGGCATATGCGACAATGTGTCTAGGCCGTGTGTGATCTCCTTTGCTTCTCTCACCCCCGTGTGGACTCCTACACGCCCGTGTGGTCCGGCCGCATCTCTCACACGATTGTGTGCCTTGCCCGTGTAACTCTCTGACTTGATTTAATATTGAAAAACTTAGCTTCAGGTTTCACACGGCCTAGGACACGCTCGTGTGTCCAGATCGTGTGTGCCACACGACCATGTCTTCAACCCGTGTGTGTTTTCCTTCGCTTCTCCCACGCCCATGTGAGATCCCACACGCCCGTGTGGCCAGGCCGTGTGGGTCACATGGCCTTGTCGCCAGGCCGTGTAACTCACTGTCGATTACCCTATTTCACACACGGCTTGCGACACGCCTGTGTGTCCAGGCCGTGTGGGTCAAAAACACTTTCCTTTTTAAGATTTTAAATTAGCCTGCAATGGGATTAAAAGCATTAGCAAAAGTTAAACATTGGGGTTGCCTCCCGAGAAGCGCTTATATAGAGTTTAAGCTTGACTTATCTTGTATTCACATAGTCACGATGGTTCGCGGAGCCGAAGCTCCTCTCTATCATTTCTAAAATCGTCACCACTATAAAATTTGAGTCGATGTCCATTTACCTTAAATGTGTCATATGCCGGATATGTTACCTCTATCGTACCATACGGGAAAACGGTTTGTACCACGAATGGACCTAACCGTCTTGATTTCAATTTCCTAAGAAATAGTTTGAGCTTTGAATTGTATAAAAGGAAACAATCCCCAACTGTGAATTGTTTGGGCTGCTTTAAACGAGCGTCATGGCGTCGCTTTGTTTCTTCTTTATATAGTCTCGAGTTCTCGTAAGCATTAGCTCGCCACTCGTCTAACTTGTTTAGCTACATCAATCTTTTCTCACCTGCAAGTTTAAGGTCGTAGTTTAGAAGTTTTATTGCCCAAAATGCTTTATGTTTGATTTCAAGTGGTAAATGACAGCTCTTTCCATATACAAGTCTGTAAGGAGATGATCCTATGGGTGTCTTATATGCAGTCCTATAAGCCCATAAAGTATCATCTACTTTTATCGCCCAATCTTTTCTATTTGACTCCACAGTTTTTTCTAGGATGCGTTTGAGTTCTCGATTCGCAACTTCAACTTGGCCACTAGTTTGAGGGTGATAAGGGTAGTTGTTCTATGATGCACCATATACTTCTTAAGGAATTTATCAAATTGAGCATTACAAAAATGTGTACCTTTATCACTAACAATCGCTTTAGGTGTTCCAAATCGAGAAAAGAGCTTCTTAAGAAATCGAACTACCACTCTAGCATTATTAGTAGGTAAAGCTTGAGCTTCTACCCATTTTGACATATAATCAACAGCTACTAGAATGTATTTATTACCAAAAGAGCTAAGGAATGGACCCATGAAATCAATGCCCCACACGTCAAAAATTTCACATGAAAGCATATAAGTTTGAGGCATTTCATCATGCTCAAATATATTACCTGTTCTTTGGCATCTATCACAAGAAGCAACATACCTGTTAGCATCCTTGAATAGTGTGGGCCAATAAAAACCTAATTCAAGCATTTTATGTGCTGCCCTGATTCCACTGTAATGTCCTCCTGTTGGTCCTGAGTGGCAGTGTTCCAATATATTATTCACTTCTTATTTTGTAACACACCTTCGAATTACTTGATCTGTACATATATGAAAAAGAAAAGGGTCCTTCCAAAAAAATTTTCACATCGGCAAAGAATCGCTTCTTTTGGTGATGTGTCAACCTTTTTGGTAGGATGTTAACGGCCAAGTAATTCGCGATATCCACAAACCAAGGAACTTTGGAGTCGGTTATAACCATGAGTTGTTCCTCAGGAAACGAGTCATTTATCTCGTTCTTATTAAGCTCCTTAAGATGGGAATTCTCTAGTCGTGAAAGGTGATCTACTGCAAGATTTTCAACTCCCTTCTTATCTTGGATTTCCAAATCAAACTCATGCAATAATAAAATCCACCTCATAAGTCGAGGTTTTACATGTAACACCCCAAACCCGGCCTAGACGTTATGGCCGAATCTGGCGGTGTCGCATTGAAGTGTTTAGCGTAAAACTTGTTGTCGTTGAAATCCTCAAAATCAATTAATCATTTTGTTATTAAACGGTGATTCCAAAACGGGTTGTTCATTTCCAAATCGTGCATCATTAAAAGCTAATCACTTTTAAAACGTTACTAATTTTCAAAATCTCATTTATTGCGGATGTTTTTTTTTTAGGAAATGTTGCGAAAACGTGGTGTCTTTGAAAACATTTACCTTTTAAAAACCCGTCTTTTTCTACAACTAGCAATTTATATCAAACTAAATAAATAAAAACCCCAATTTAAATTTTATAACTTTAAAGAGGCCTTATTACATAAAAATACCCAAATTCAGTTACATATAAATCAAAAGCCGAAAACAAAAGCTGATGCGGTTGTGTGGCCATCATCGAGTCCCTCGCAGCACCAACCCGCCTACGACTGAGGATTATCTGTACAGTTAAACAGAGGGGTGAGTTTATGAAAACTCAGTGTGTAATCCCCTAACAAGCAAACAGTCAATTAAACAGTAGATAAGTGCAGTTTGGGCCTGAGCCCGTTATAATAACAGTCTAGTTCAGTGTGGGCCTAAGCCCTTTCCCGTAACAGTAAACGATTGGGCTTGGGCCCAACACAATGCCAGTAATCAGTAGGGCCTTTTCCCAATTTCAGTATTAGTATCAGTGAGGCCTTGGCCCATAACGATGCGAGATATCGGTCATGCGATGAAGCGGTATGTAATATCATCAATCGATGCGATAATGATGACAAAGATCATTAATTAGTGCAGATATGCAGTCAGAAATCCTACCCAATCTAGCCTCTACACACCACTCCGTCCCGCCAAACACACCATGTGGGGATAAAATTGACCCACCCAGCCATACACACCAAGATTACCACCGGTTGCGGCACTAAATAGTATTGCAGCAAAGCTGCCAGTAAAATAAACAGCATATAGCCATCAGTAGGTCCACAGTCGTCTTGGGCGACCCGTGCAACCTTATCAGTACAGTACACTTCCTCCAAATATAACAACCCATCCCCATGCAATATGTCGTGACATAATATTATACGTGTATGCAAAATGTCATGCTCAATATTAGTCATACATATCATAGAGCAAATCAGTCATACATAACATAAGGCCATAACAGTCATTTCATCACTTAGGGGTATAATAGTCATTTTACCCTGTAGGGGTATTTCTTTCATTTTATCCTATGGGGGTATTTCGGTCATTTTACCCTATGGGGGTATTTCGGTCATTTTATCCTATGGGGGCATTTCGGTCATTTTATCCTATAGGGGTATTTCGGTCATCATTTCGACCCAACATGGCCCAAAACGGCCTAAGCCCATGAGATCCCTCATGGTGGCCTCTACAGACAAACGCCCCTGTTTCGCGGGCTCAGATTGCCACACGTGCGATCGCACGCCCGTGTGGCATCAAATGCCATATTTTTCGGCTTTTCAGCTTTTGCCGACCTACGGTTAAAACAATGTGAGTACACACTTTTTTTTACTTTTTCACCATTTACCGTTTATAGAGTACTGTTACACACCTGATGCGATTTGCAGTTTCTCCTCATTCCGAACACTCTTATTCCGAAAATCAATGATCATCGCACCCTTGGTTCCCAGGCAATGTGGCAATCAACCTCGACCACCACCTACACAAAAGTCACCATTTCTATATTAGACTCATACTTGACAAACCATCTCAATTGCACCCCACTTACCACTCAATACTGTTTCTCAAAAAGTAACAGATGACTCCTTATCATACCATAACCACTTACCAACAACGATAAAACAGATTGCAGATCAGAGATGTAGCGTACAAAGAACCAAGAATCGCGATTAATCTATCAGTATTCGGCCAATGAAGAGCACTTGAAGGAGAGGAAGAGAAAAACCGTGCGCTCCCAATTGATCAACAAACCCTTCTAAAGCCGAGAGCAAAAATAGAAAGGTGCGATGGGTGCTCAACCAAAGTAACAATGTAACAAGGAAAAGAACAGAGAAAAAGAAAAGAGGGGAGAGTATTCGGTAGAGCTTAAAAAAGAAGAACGGAGAATCGGCTAGGAGAGAAAACCGAAAAGAAAAAATGGTGAGGGAGGAGAGAAGCTGTATTCGGCCAAGGTTGAAAGAAAAGGAATGAAACCCGAATTCTAACTCTCACCAAATCGGCAACAACCCCAAATCCAAAAAATCCCTCCTCCAATTCAGCTACACACTCTCCATTAACTTCCTATCCCTTAATTTTCTCCTATTATCTCTCCACATCAACAACCTCCCCAAATCCCAATATTCTCTCCTCAAATCTCTCCAAATATCCCTCCTCAATTCTCTCTATGACCACTTCAAACTCCATTCAGCAGTATTTCAATCCAACTCTACCACCCACACGAATTAGGCAGCAAAATAAATACTCCCTTTTTGATGCGCCACCACTCGAACCTTAGACCCCATGTACACTCCACACGCCCCTTACCACTAGACCAACAACTCCTTTGTATCATATTTTAACCGCAATAACTTAAGAACCTACTATCTAGATCCAAGGATTTTATTCACTTAAAATAAAAATTTTGCCTAAGCCAAGGCTTGAACCCCTGACTTCTCAGATACTTCCAAACACTCCTAAATCACTTAACCACTGAAGCAGACATTCATTTATGTCACTTTCTTGCACAACTAAATATTTATGTGCAGTCTTCTAACTGTTCCCTTGTTCACAACCTATTTCTTCTAGGCCCAAAATTTGGGGCGTTACATTGCATCTGATTTAGTTAGAAGATAGCGAATAGAAGAATGGTCAATGTAAACAACAAATTTAGACAATATTAAATATGGTCTAAATTTATCGAATGCAAAAACCACAGCTAGCAATTCTTTTTCTGTAGTAGTGTAATTTTCTTGTGCATCTGTCAAAGTCTTGCTAGCATAATAGATTGGCTGGAAATGCTTGTCTCTTCACTGTCCAAGAACTACACCAACTGCAAAATCACTCGCATCACACATCAATTCAAAGGGTAAATTCCAATCAGGTGCAACCACAATCGGGGCATTAATTAATTTTTCCTTAAGAGTATTAAATGCTTCTAAACGTTCCTGATTAAAATTGAATGTCACATCTTTTTCTAGCAAATTAGTTAAAGGCTTAGTTATTTTAGAGAAATCTTTGATAAACCTTCTATAAAATCCAGCATGTCCTAAAAAGCTTCGAATAGCCTTAACTGAACTAGGGGGAGGTAGTTTTTCTATAGTTTCAATTTTCTCTCTATCAACCTTAATCCCTTTAGTAGAAATTTTATGGCCCGACACAATCCCTTCTCAAACCATGAAGTGACATTTTTCCCAATTAAGCACAAGGTTCATTTCCTCACATCTCATTAAAACTCATTTTAAATTTTTAAGACAATGGTGGAAAGAATTACCAAATACTGAGAAGTCATCCATAAATACCTCCATAATGTCTTCTACAAGTTCATCAAAGATTGCTAGCATGCAATGCTGGAAAGTAGCAGGAGCATTACAAAATCTAAAAGGCATTATTCGATAAGCAAACGTACCATATGGACATGTAAATGTCATTTTTTCTTAGTCCTCAGGAGCTATCTAGATTTGGAAGTAACCAGAAAGTCCATCTAGTAAGCAATAATACATGTGACCAGATAATCTCTCCAACATTTGATATATGAATGGTAGAGGAAAATGATCTTTCCTTGTGGCGTCATGCAACTTCCTATAGTTAACACAAACTCTTCATCCTATTAATGTTCTTGTTGGAATCAACTCGTTTTTCTCGTTGTCTACAACAGTCATGCCTCCTTTCTTAGGAACAACATGCACAGGACTCAACCAAGTACTATCAGAAATAGGATAAATAACTCTAGCATCTAGATTTTTAATTACCTCAGCTTTAACTACTTCCTTCATGTTAGGATTTAACCTTCTTTGAGCTTGCACATATGGTTTACACTCATCTTCCATTAAAATTGTATGGGTGCAAAAAGAAGGATTGATCCCCCTGATGTCGAAAATCTTCCAGGCTATAGCTCTTTTATGTTCCTATAATACTTGCAATAACTCATCTTTCTCATTTGGCTTCAAATCTAAAGCAATAATCACTGGCAATGTAGAATTGTCTCCAAGAAATGCATACTTTAAGTGATTTGGTAATTGCTTCAGTTCCAATTTGGGAGGTTCTTCAACGGGGGGTTTTAATTTTAATTCATCATTTACCTCAATGCCCTCATAATTCTTCTGTCTCAGTGAAGACTCGTTAGAATCTAAATCAATTTTTGTCTCACTTATCACAACAGTATCGTCATTGTAACACCCCAAACCCGGCCCAAACGTTACGACCAGATCTGGTATGCTACGGGGTTTAACGTTAAAAACTTCACTTAGATGATTTTTGGAAATTCAGTTTGTTTATTTAGGTATTCGCTAAAATAAGTGATATTTGAAGAAAACCTTTGCTTTTCTTTGAACGTGTTTGAAAATCCCATATTATTACTTCTTATAAATAAGTCTTTGAACATAAAGTTAAATTTTAAAAAAATAGAATAAAGACATTAACAAGTATAATTTAAACCTAAGCTATGGAGCCTTATTACATAAATAGTCCCAAAAATTGAAAACTTAAAAGAAAGCTGAAAATAGTCTATGAAAATATAAGACTTGATGGCCCCTCGAGTCTGCCTCGGCTCCCATGTCCACGATCTACTGCTCATCTGAAAAGTCAGGGAAAATAAAGGGGTGAGTCACCAAGACTCAGTGTGCAAATCCCGAAAACACATAAAAGGCTTGAGGCCCACAAACCATTATGGGCCATGGCCCATACACAATGGCAACAAAATAATCACATGCTGCATGGCCCAACCCAACCTAAAAGTCCATCCTCTACACACCAGCCCGTACCAGCCATCACACCTCAAGGATTTCTACAATTAACCCACCAACCGTTACATACCATATCGACAGTCATGCTGTCAGTTATAATGCCGATCACTATGTGACCTTATAATCCACTGTGGCAGAGCCACCGATCATTGTGTGACCTTATAATCAAGTGTGGCAGAGCCACCGTTCACTATGTGACCTTATAATCAAGTGTGGCAGAGCCACCGATCACTATTGTGACCTAAGTGTACATATCGTGGTTTAACCACCGATCACTAGGTGACCTTTTAGCATGCTCTTCCCCTTCATCATATCAACCCCATCCCATGCATACATCCATGCAGAAGCAAAATAATATACAACCTAAAAGATCACAGTCTATCACATACATCGATACACATAGAGAAGTTTCTATGATTACGTACCTGGCATCCCTTGCCTACCCTTTTCGGGTAATACGACTGTCCATACAGCCTTTTTCCGGCTTTTAGCCCATAACATATATAGTACAGATTAATTAGTGTGATAGAGATCTACACACCTGATTACAGTCAAGATGATACTTTCTATGTCAACACTATCGGTAGCCGATACGACTGCTAACTGCCTTTGGTTTTGTTCTGAAGCCGGTCCACAACCCGGTGGCCAATCCCGAACTGCTGACACCGTTCGTTTCTTAAACTTATGGATTGGGTTTACAGATCCAATCCCCTCATTCGCCTGATCGACATTTGATTCCATCAAAAGACCTTATCAGTTGCTACCACCCACATATGGTTATTAATCCGTAACACAGGGTTAAGACCACAAATACAATAAACGAGCCTAACGAAAATCTAAAGAGAACCCCTTACCTTAAAATCCCGAAAAGAGGTATGGGTCTCAGAGACTAACGATTTTCGGCTTTTGGGATCTAGATGATTTGATCTACTTCGATTCCCGAAATGTTGCCCCAAGATGAGAACACAAGAACACTCAAAACATTACTCCAAAGTTAATCTTATCACATTAATTAGCCTTTCGGCTTTGGCCTCCAAAAACCAAAAGAGAAAGAAGAACAGAAGAAATCGGCACTTACCTTAACACAGAGAATTCGGCAACTCCTAGAGAATTTCGGCTTTTGAGAAGATCAAAAAGAAAGATGGTGCAAAAGAATCTATGGAGGTTCGACTTAATGAAGGAATCAAAAGAAAAAGATCCGGCGGAAGATTATGAGGTTTCGGTTTGTAGGAGAAAGCAGAGAAAAACAATGGACATTCGGCTTTAGCATAAAAGTGGAGATGAGAGAATGGAATTAGGGGTTTCGGCTTTAGCAGAGAATGAGAGACGAGAGTAAGAGAATAAAACCCAAATGCCGAAAATAATGAAGTATTCCCCTCCCCTAAAGAGAATTTCGGCTCTTACCAAACAAATGCCGAAAATGCCTATTTTGCAAACTAAAAACCCATCCTATCAATAGGGAAATTTCGGCACCCCTTAGCTATACAAAACCATTTCCCCCTTCCCACCTAGAGTTTGAAAATCGGCCACCACTCAGCTTACCAGATAACTCCTAGATTTTCTCCCTTATCTCCATCTGATCACTCATCCTCAAGTGGCATGGATAACGCCACCTCTTCCTTCCTTTATCTGCCACATTATCAGCCATATTATCCACATTATCCCACTCATTAAATCTCCTTGTTTTTAAGCATTCCAATCGACTCTAACTCCCTCTCTTTTAACGCCAAAAACATTTAAAATAAGTGGGTAATGCGACTCGAACCTTGGACCTCCTTATTGCTTATCACGCCACCTCAAAGCCCCTAAGTAACGCCACTGACCACTGGCCACAAGCCCATTTGTGTGTCTTACTTTACAGATAATATCTTTTAAGCCCCTATTCTAACTGGCTTTTCACTAGAGTGCCCAAGCAGAAAATTTGACTAAGGCCTCGGCCCAATTCCTGAGCCCAATCTGAACCCCTTAAACACCCTAATTACACATTAGAGATAACATAAACATCACAGCACATTAAACGCAAAGGCCCATTAATTCAGGATGTTACAGTCATCTACCTCCTCTCCTTGAACAAGACACAGTTCCAATGTGTCCTTGTGAACAATTTCCTGTAATGAATCTTGAATAACATGGTCAATAGAGTCAATAAAATAACGGAATCATCTTGTTCTCTAGAGAATAGCATGGCATCATAAATTTTAAAAGTGATCTCTTCATTACCTACTCTAAGCACAAGTTTACCATCACTTACATTAATGACAGCCTTAGCAGTGGCTAAAAAGGGGCAACCTAAAATTAAATGTACCTCACTACCCTCATCCATGTCAAGCACAACAAAATCAACAAGGAATATGAATTTATCTACCTTTACAAGCACATCTTCAATAATACCCATAGGATATTTAACAAATCTAAAGGCTAATTGAATACTCATCCTAGTGGTTTTAGGTTCCCCAAGACCAAGTTGCTTGAACATTTTATAAGGCATCACTTTAATACTAACACCCAAATCAGCTAATGCTTTCTCAATATTTAAACTACCAATAAAATAGGGAATAGTAAAACTTTTTGGATCTTTCAGCTTAGTTAGCAGTTTATTTTGGAGGATAGCTGAACATTCCTCGTTGAGTTTGTAACACCCCCTAACCCTTATCCGTCGCCGGAACAGGGTTACGAGGCATTACCGAACTTAACAGAACAAATATGAACAGTCACATAATAATTTATCATACACATCATAATTTAATCATAATGTCCCTTTATTGAGCCCGCGAGGCCCAAATTATATGTTAGAAACAAATCGGGACTTAATCGGAAGTTCAGGAAACTTTTCGTGAAATTTCAATATTTTTCCTAAGTACAGGGCTCACACGCCCGTGTGGTCTAGTGACACGCCCGTGTGACCCTAAACGCGCTTGTGTTTCAGGCCGTGTCCAACCCCGTGTAACTCTCTGACTTAAACAAAAATTAAGTGCAGTTTTCACACGGCCGGAACACATGCCCGTGTGTTAGGCCGTGTGCCTCACACAGCTGAGACACACGCCCGTGTCTCTGCCCTTGTGGAGATTCCTGGGCATTCTATTTTGAAAATTTTAAAATGAAGGGGACACACGGCCTATCCACACGCCAGTGCGCCAGGCCGTGTGGACTCAAAATGAGCCTTAAACATCAAGTTTACTAACCCTGCAAATCTTGAACCTCAAGCAACACAATAAACCAATAATTCAACCAATCCAAAATACAATTGTATAAATCTAAAACATCTCAAAATAATCAATCTAATGAATTAACCAATATACCTTATAAACACTTCAAATATATATTACAAAACAATCCATCATTTACCATAAAAGAAAAATTTTAAAATCGTGCCCAATTTAACCAAAATTTTCCTATGTTATATTCATTTATTCATTAATCCAAACATACCGTTTTACAACCTTAACATAACACATATGTTCATATAGATATATCCAACCAAAATCAATTTATAATATCATTTACAATCATTTTCCCAAAATGACCAACATAAAACATCCTAGGTACATGCCATTACCAAAAAGAAATTTACTTCACCACTTTGAGTTCGGGATCGGCTTTGGATGCTGATTCAACGATCTGACTTTAACCTAACCTGCGCATGGAAATAAACCGTATGCTGAGTATAAACTCAGTGGTATTTCTATAATCCGAATACTTCAAAAGAAATAACATTATAAAACATACACTTTTAACCAAATATAAACATTAGCCTATCAATGATTCATTTTATACATTTAACCTTCATTTCTCATCAATAGCTAATTCAAATAACTTTTCTCACATTGATTCACATATGATTTAGCAATAACAATACTCTTTTCATGAACTCTTGGTTCATGCATTTTATTTGTACAATTCAATTCAATGTCCAATTTCAAATTCACATTCAATACCATTCAATATCAATATTTTTGCCAATCCATTTCTTTACCCCTATTAACACGACTCAGACTCGGACAGATACACGGATCCAACCAAAACACACCAGTTTGGCATCCAGTGCCTCATCGGATAATTCGAAGTAATAAGTTGACACCCAGTGTCTCATTGGTTAAACTGAAGTAAATTGGTGCCTAGTACCTCATCGAATTTATCCGAAGTAATAGTTTCACACCCAGTGTCTCATCGACTCGTGGTCGAAGTATCCTTGAACTCTTCCAATCCTATGGCATGCCAACTATATCCGACTCAACCCGATACAGTTAATAGGGTTTCATTCACTTTTCAATTTCAAACAACATTCATTTCAATTCAAATAATTACATATACTCACATAATCAATTCAATTCAATTCAATATCATAATATCAATACTCACCTTATTTCACTTACCATACATATTAATCAAAGTACAACAATTAATATTACTAGATTCGGATTATAGAAATACAAACTGTAATTTTTGAGCTAATCCTCGTTTACTTTGTCTTTTCATTTCCTAGTCGAGGTCTCCGGCTTAACGTTAGCTACGGAAATCGAAACAATTTAAAATCATCAATACACACAATTTCACATTGAATATTTCAATTTATACTCAACTTTTACTTAAATTCCAATTTAGTCCCTAACCAAGACTAACATTATTTTCTTCACAATTTATTCTATATTTTCATTCAATTACAACTTAAAACAAAATTTAACTCTCTAAGTTCACCATAAATCCCTAATTTCAAAATTCTCTCAATTTAGTCCCTATTACTCAAAACTTATGATTTATTTTACAATTCAATCCTTTTCTCAATTCTAACTTGAAATTCTATCAATTTAACCCCTAATTCTTCAATTTATTCAACATGAACAACATCTAAAAATTTACTAACTTCTAAAATTTCAACATAAATCAAGTAGTATTTTGTTCTAGGATTCTAAAAACATAAAAATTTCAAGAAAATACACTAAATTGACTTACCAAATTAAGCTTGAACCTTAAACCCTAATTTCTCTTTTTCTTTTCTTTCTCTTTTTCTTTCCCCTTTTTCCTTCTCTATTTCATTTTCAATGTTTCTTTCTATTTCATTTTCTATTCTTTTATTTCTTTTATTTACTTTATTTGTTTATTTTATTATTAAACTATTATAATATAATATTACATATATATTTATAATTAAATACTAAGTAATACTTATTTATTATTTTTTTTATACATGGGTATATTATTAGTACATATGTATTCATTCATTACCATACACTTTTTATGGTTTAATTACTAATTTAGTCCCTTCACTTTTCTCCATTCTATAATTTAACTTTCACACTTTATTCAATTTAATCCTTATACATAATTAACCTTAATTCAAACAAATTCACCCAACCAAAAACCTAATTAACTACACTAATATCTTCGTAAATATTTTTAATAAATATTTATGAATCCGTTTCACGAAAATGAAGACCCAAAAATGCACTTTCCAATTACCCGACTATCGGGTCATTACAGAGTTTCACAGTGGATAGTTCCTCAAACTTCCTTTTATTTGTTAATAGCTCTTTTAAGAATTTTACATATGTAGGTATCTGCGAAATAGCTTCAACGATATGTAAGTTGATATGTAATTGTTTAAAAAGTTCAAGAAATTTACCAAATTGTTCATCCATGCGGTCTTTCTTCAACTTGGCCGGATACAGGATCGGTGGTTTATATTCTTTAACCACTGGTGTCTGAATTTCTTCGGGTTTTACCCCCTCATCATTTGCCTTATCAGTTTCCTGTTGTAGATTCTTTTCGGGTTCAGCCAACACTTTCCCGTTCCTCAATGTAACTGCTTTCACGTGCTCTTTTGGGTTAGGTTCGGTGTTATTGGGTGAACTACCTTGTTGCCTTTTTGAAACCAATTTAGGAAGGTGTTCAACCTGATTTTCGAGCCTAAGAATTGATGCTTCCTGATTTTTCAAAGTTGTTTCATTGTTTTGAAAACGAGTCTCTGACGCCGAAATAAATTTTACTAACATCTATTCAAGATTTGGCTTCTTCTCTA
Source organism: Gossypium sturtianum (assembly GCA_025698515.1). NCBI lineage: Eukaryota > Viridiplantae > Streptophyta > Magnoliopsida > Malvales > Malvaceae > Gossypium > Gossypium sturtianum. The sequence continues at coordinate 139,405,840 of CM046943.1, forward strand.
ACTGGTAAGGTTGTTGTAATCCCGGAAGAAGTTGTGATCTTTGGTTTCCGTGATCACCCCATGCGAAGTTTGGGTGGTTTCTCCAACCTGCATTATAGTTTTTACTATAAGGGTTATTTTGAGTTCTAGAATTATTACCCATATAATTGATATGCTCATTCTCCGTGCTAAGACCGAAGGGTAAATATTCTGGATTATTTATTCCACCTCCATTTGCAGCACATTGTGTCACCTGATTTACCTGCATAGAAAGATATAAATCATCAAATTTTCTATTTAATATTTCTACCTGGTTTAATAATATGGTGATCGCATCTAAATTAAAAACACCAGTTGTTTTCATCGATTTCGTCCTTATGACTTGCCATTGATAATTATTCAGTGACATCTCCTCAATAAATTCATAAGCTGCTTCGGGTGTTTTTTCATTCAGAGTTCCACCGGCTGCTACATCGATTAGTTGCCTAGTTGAGGGGTTCAAAACATTGTAAAAGGTTTGAACTTGTAGCCATAGAGGTGACCCATGGTGAGGGCACCTTCTCAATAAATCCTTATACCTCTCCCATGCATCATATAATGTCTCTAACTCAGCCTGCACAAAAGAAGAGATGTCGTTCCTCAACTTGGCTGTCTTAGCCGAAGGGAAGTACTTCAATAGGAAGTTCTCAGTCATTTGATCTCATGTAGTGTTGGAACCTCGTAGTAAAGAGTACAACCACTGCTTAGCTTTATTCCTCAATGAGCAAGGGAATAATCGTAGGCGAATGGCATCGTCAATGACGCCAGCAATTATGAAAGTATCGCAAATTTCCAAAAAGCTAGCCAAATAAGTATATGGGTCATCGTCTTACAAACCATCAAACTAAACAAACTGTTGAATCATCTGAATAATGTTCGGTGTTAGTTCGAAACTGTTTGTAGTTATAAAGGTCTCACAGTACTCGGTTCAGCCCCAGTTAGAGTGGGCTTGGCATAATCGTACATAGTACGAGGAACAAGAGCAGGATCTGCAGGATTCGCTGCCACTGCAAGAGGTAGCTGATTATTTTGATTATCACCCATTGATAAACCGAAATAGTAACATATTTTAATCCCACATTTAGCATACTTTTGGATGAATTATCCCTTATTTTATGTAAAAAGGTGCTCTTAATCCTTTCTTTTCATGTTTTATACTCAGGAAAGCACCAGGGGATAAAAAGAACGAGAAACGGGCTTAAAACGGAACAAATGGGCCAAAGCATGAAATCGACACGGCCTGGACCAAAAATCACACGGCCGTGTCTCCTTAAAGGTCTCGAACACGGCTTGGACAACGATTTACATGGCCATGCCTCATCAGCGAAGTCCACACGGTCTGGCCACGATTCACACGGGCGTATGCCAGAGGCCGTGCCCTGCCGCAGCCAAGAAGAGTTTTACTCAGATTTGGATGCTTAGAGGAAAAGAAACACACTCCAAAGTCTATTTATTCCCCCAATTAGGAGTTGCACTCAAATTAGGATACTTGGAGGCCACGTAACACATCTCAAAGCCTATATAAACACCCTATGGGGCAACTTAATCGGTGAGTTCGACAGAAGCCTTCTGCCAGGGCTTTTGTCAGGCGGTCAGCTAGGCCAAGGAGCCGAGCCAAAAAGGTCAGATTTGCGGGAAACTCTCAAGGGATAGCCAGTTGATCCATCTCAAGAAGCCGAAATTCTACTCAAGACAGAGGATCTCCTCTTCAATTCCTTTAGGGGGTTTTAGGGATTTCTTATGTTTTGTTTTATCTTTTCTTTTGAGATGTTTTCTTTTATTATTATGAACTAAACCCTTCAGATACCTGAAGGAGATGAAACCTAGATGAATCTTGTTATTATTTTCTGAACTATATGATAAATACTTAATTTGTTCTAAATTATGTGTGCTTAATTCTTGTGTTGATATTTCGCGGATATTAATTCAAGTATGATGTGCTTAGGTGGTGGAGCAAAAGTCCCTACTTAAGAGTAGATCTAGCATAATTAAGCGGATTTGATCGCGCGCCTAGAGATAGGGTGACGAGATTTTGCCGGATTAGGGTGAAACCTAATATGGGATGTCCATAGATCGATTTGCTGCTATTCTAGGGGGTTATTAATGGGAAAGATATTTCAATTAATTAACCTAGGGTTGGACGTTATTCGCCTCGAGAGAGGGTTTAATATACGTTAAGGAGTCCTACGGATCAAGTCAAGTGAATAAATCGTCTCGTTCAGTGTTTGATAACAAGTGGAGTCTAGGTGGATTCTTCCTAAGGGTATCGTCTTAATCAACTGAGTTTTTCCTAAGTATTTCCCCAATTCATTCTTTTTGTCTTTGCGTCTTTAGCTTAGTAATTAGTTAATTTAGATTAATAAACAACTTCACTTATTTTAGGCTAAATAATAGAAAGAAAGTTAGTATTAGTACTTTTAGTTCCTTTGGGTTCGACAATCCGGTCTTGCCTTAACTATACTACTGTTCGATAGGTGCACTTGCCTCAATCATTGCAATAGTTAGTTTCCAGGTTCGATCATTATCTTTATAAATTTTAAAACTCTGACTTCACAGCGATCAAGTTTTTGGCGCCGTTGCCGGGGAACTAAAATATTAAGAACACTCTATTTTTATTACTTTAGCCATTTTTTTTATTTTCTACAATTTATTTTTATTAATATTATTATTTTTTTTTTTTTTACTTTGCTAATTTTTCCTCTATTTTGCTTTTGGCAGATAATTTTAGTCTATAGAGAAGATGGCACTGAATAATTATCAATGGCAAGCGATGAAGATAATTCCTACTAAAGCAGCCAGTGTCTTCAACCTCGACGTGGTCACCAGGTTATCTAATCAGTTCGAGATGATGAATAAAAAATTTGATGGTTTGAATAGTCTCTCACAAGTACACCCAGAAATACAATATGATTCGAATTTAGGAGGCGTGGCAAATCCTGAGTACCCACTCTACGGATATGGCATGGAAAACGAGCAAGCTCACTATACGGGTAACTATTCTAGACCTCAAAATAATTTTTATGATAACACTTATAATGCAGGTTGGAGGTACCATCCCAATTTCTCGTGGGATGATCAAAGTAGCCAAAGACCTAACTTCCTCCAAACTTTCAACAACCACCTCACCAACAGGAAGAGGAATCGAACCTTGAAGAGATGCTGACAAAATTCATGGCAGCTACAGATAACCGTCTCCAAAAAACTGAGACAACACTTAATGACCGACAAGCATCGATCAAAGGGATCAAGAACCAAGTTGGGGAACTTACTGAGTCAGTTGGGGAACTTACTAAGTCAGTTATACAACTTGCTAAGTGATCTCGTAACTACCACAAGGAAGCTTGCCAAGCAATACTGAAACTAACCCGAGAGAGCAAAATCAAGCCATTTACGATAGTGAAGGGTTAGACGAACCAAACCCAAGGGAAGAACCTGTGGTAAGTGAAGGTAAGGTTGAAGTGTGCCATGATATACCAAAATCGGCAATTACAGAGTACCAACCTCGTGTGCCATATCCCGATGCAATAAAGAAAGACCACACAGAGGAAGAATTCGGTGAACTCACACTTCGTGTAGGCGACGAAACAATCACTCTTCAAGCTCTTGACTCAGCTAGGACATCGAGTAATAAAGGTACGAACGTTAATTCTATTAATAACCATTTGGTTCAACCTTCTTTACAGGAAGCATCATGAAATCACCTAGCTGAGCTAGATCTTAGACCTCGTACCCATAAAGAAATAAGTCATGAAGAAATAAGGCTTCAGGTCGATGAACTAGACGAGTGGAAAACACACTTTAAAGAGAAACTAGGAATACACGAAGTGAAACCGAAGGAAACCCCAGACGAGCTGATAGGAACAGCAAATCACTTCAAAATAGGGGACCAGGTATTGTTGAACAAGGAAGACCCTCGAATCACCAATTCAAACCACAAGACAAACAAAGAAATCACTTTTGAGGTAATTAATGACTTCCTATACGACACAGTCAAGGTAAGCAATCCTAAATTCAACACTTTTGAGGTAAACATTACTCGACTTAAACTATTTATCAAAAACCGCATTGATCGCATGAGAAAGGATTTTCACCTCCTCAAACCACCATGACCATACGAATGAGAGGTAAAGTCTAGCTTAAGACTATAAATGAGCGCTTCTCGGGAGGCAACCCGAGCACTAACCCCATTAATTTTTACATTTTTTTTATTTTTACTTTTATTTTTCCTTTTAGCACCTAACCATAAACTAACCAAGGTACAGATTTCCATACCACACGGCCTTGCACACGGCCGTGGCTGTGGCCGTGTGGCCATCACAGGAAGGTACAAGGGCGGTGGCAACCACCAGATCCATAATCTCTATTTAGACTCCCCCCTTCTTCCTTTTTCTTGTTCAGTTGTCTTTCTTTTTTTCATTTTCCATTATTTACTTTTATTTTTATTTTTATTTTTATTTTTATTTTTATTTTTATTTTTATTTCTTTTAATTTTCTTTTATTTTCTTTATTATTTTATTCTTATTATTCATTCCCTTTAGATTTAGCTTAGGATACAATAAAATCAGATCGGCTACTTTGAGGATTCAATTTCAAACAGTTCGAGACACTTCCCCCACGTTCACCTTTGCCAATTCCTATCCGGTTTCCTTTCATTGACTCCATCCAAAATTCAGGAAGTTGCACTTCTCTCCCTATCTTATGATTTTATTATTATATTGCTATTATCTATCTTTGTACATTGAGGGCAATGTACATCTTAAGTGTGGGGGGGTTAACTATAGTATCATTTGAAAATCCCTGAATTATGTATTGTCTTAAAGTAAGTTTCTCATATTGTGATTAGAATGAAAATTTCCCTGATTTATGATTTTTGTTAATGTGTCTTGGATTAAGTCATTGATAATTGTGCATTGATGATTAAATTTGAAGGATACTAAAGAATCAAGCATGATAAGTCTATTTTTCAGAAAATTTAAAAAAAAATTAGGTTGTCTACCTGAATTTGAATATTACTTTAAAGTTTGAAATTTACAAGGTTGATATCAAAATACCCATAATTTTTGTGAGATTTTGAGCCTTATAGAGCATAAATTCTTTTTCTTGCTCACTTTATTGATTATGAGTATGTCAACATTGATTTGTTATTCTAGAACTTGCCTCGTTTATACATATCGAGACCACACCTATGACTTGATACACAGAGATGATGAAGGCACCTAGGATCTAACCCACTTACTCCACTAAAAGCCTACCTTCGTAATTAACCCCTAGTAAACCCCTTTTAATCCTAACAACCTTTTTTTATTGACTCACCCACTAATATTAACCCAAAACCCTTTTTATTTGTTATCACCATTCTTTTTAACTACCATTATATCGAGATTTGATTTGATTAACTGTCTAACTATGATCTTCATTACAGTAAGTTTTTATTTATTATGTAATTATGTTCTAAAAAAAAAAAGAGAGACGAAGTATATTCATCATCAGTTTTATGATTAGGTGAGCTTATACGTTTAAATCCCAATTATTGAAGAAAAAGCTCGTATTAGAGTATTATCAATAGTAGTATTATTAGTTTTCAATTGATGTAATTATTTTTATTTAGTTCGTTGTTTCTGGTTAGGTAATTTGTCGAGTCAATCTCGATTCTAACCTCTCTAATTCAAATTTCTTTATCCACACCTTAACCCAAGCCCCATTACAACCCTGTTAAAGACCTTTTGATTTGTGTATCATCTCATTTTATAGTGGTGGAGATTTGATTTTCATGCAAGCTTATGGTATTAACTCTTCATGTTTGACTTTTGAGTGCTTAATTCTGAACCTTAAACACCTCGAGTGATTTGAGTGAATCTTTAGTGAGGATGTCAATTCTTGTCGGTTTTGAATTAAAGGTAATTATTAAGATAAGGGGAGACGCCTATATTTTCGAGCTATAAACCTATGACTTAGATTGTTTGAATTCTTAGGACTCTTTGAATTGAATTATCCATGTATAAATTATCTATGAATTATGATAAGACATTGTTGATAGGAATTATGAATTATAGAAAGTTCGTTTTAATTGTAAGTTGAGAATTTTGCTTGAGGACAAGCAAAAGCTTAAGTGTGGGGGTATTTGATAAACCAAAATAGTAACATATTTTAATCCCACATTTAGCATACTTTTTGATGAATTATCCCTTATTTTATGTAAAAAGGTGCTCTTAATCCTTTCTTTTCATGTTTTATACTCAGGAAAGCACCAGGGGATAAAAAGAACGAGAAACGGGCTTAAAACGGGACAAATGGGCCAAAGCATGAAATCGACATGGCCTGGACCAAAGATCACACGGTCGCGCCTCTTTAAAGATCTCAAACACGGCTTGGACCACGATTTACACGGCCGTGCCTCATCAACGAAGTCCACACAGTCTGGCCACGATTCACACGGGCGTGTGCCAGAGGTCGTGCCCTACCGCGGCCAAGAGGAGTTTTACTCGGATTTGGATGCTTGGAGGCAAAGAAACACACTCCAAAGTCTATTTAAACCCCCAATTAAGAGTTGCACTCAAATTAGGATACTTGGAGGCCAAGTAACACATCTCAAAGCCTATATAAACACCCTAGGGGGCAACTTAATCGGGGAGTTCGGCAGAAGCCTTCTGCCAGGGCTTTTGTCAGGCGGTCAGCTAGGCCAAGGAGCCGAGCCGAAAAGGTCAGATTTGTGGGAAACTCTCAAGGATAGCCACCGATCCATCTCAAGAAGCTGAATTCTACTCAAGACGGAGGATCTCCTCTTCAATTCCTTTAGGGGGTTTTAGGGATTTCTTATGTTTTGTTTTATCTTTTCTTTTGAGATGTTTTCTTTTATTATTATGAACTTAACCCTTCAGATACCTGAAGGAGATGAAACCTAGATGAATCTTGTTATTGTTTTCTGAACTATATGATAAATACTTGATTTGTTCTTAATTATGTGTGCTTAATTCTTGTGTTGATATTTCGCGGATATTAATTCAAGTATGATGTGCTTAGGTGGTGAAGCAAAAGTCCCTGCTTAAGAGTAGATCTAGCATAATTAAGCGGAGTTGATCGCGCGCCTAGAGATAGGGTGACTAGATTTTGCCGGACTAGGGTGAAACCTAATATGGGATGTCCATAGATCGATTTACTGCTATTCTAGGGGGTTATTAATGGGAAAGAGATTTCAATTAATTAACCTAGGGTTGGACGTTATTCGCCTCGAGAGAGGGTTTAATATATGTTAGGGAGTCCTACGGATCAAGTCAAGTGAATAAATCGTCTCGTTCAGTGTTAGATAACAAGTGGAGTCTAGGTGGATTCTTCCTAAGGGTATCGTCTTAATCAATTGAGTTTTTCCTAAGTATTTCCCCAATTCATTCTTTTTGTCTTTGCGTCTTTAGCTTAGTAATTAGTTAATTTAGATTAATAAACAACTTCACTTATTTTAGGCTAAATAATAGAAAGAAAGTTAGTATTAGTACTTTTAGTTCCTTTGGGTTCGACAATCCGGTCTTTCCTTAACTATACTACTGTTCGATAGGTGCACTTGCCTCAATCGTTGTCATAGTTAGTTTCCAGGTTCGATCATTATCTTTATAAATTTTAAAACTCTGACTTCACAGCGATCAAGTTTTTGGCGCCGTTGTCGAGGAACTAAAATATTAAGAACACTCTATTTTTATTGCTTTAGCCATTTTTTTTATTTTCTGCAATTTTTTTTTATTTTTATTTTTTTTACTTTGCTAATTTTTCCTCTATTTTGCTTTTGGCGGATAATTTTAGTCTATAGAGAAGATGGCACTGAATAATTATCAGTGGCAAGCGATGAGGACAATTATTACTAAAGCAGCCAGTGTCTTCAACCTCAACGTGGTCACCAGGTTATCTAATCAGTTCGAGATGATGAATAAAAAATTTGATGGTTTGAATAGCCTCTCACAGGTACAACCAGAAATACAATATGATTCGAATTTAGGAGGCGTGGCGAATCCTGAGTACCCACTCTACGGATATGGCATGGAAAACGAGCAAGCTCACTATACGGGTAACTATTCTAGACCTCAAAATAATTTTTATGATAACACTTATAATGCAGGTTGGAGGTACCATCCCAATTTCTCGTGGGATGATCAAAGTAGCCAAAGACCGGAACTTCCTCCAAACTTTCAACAACCACCTCACCAACAGGAAGAGGAATCGAACCTTGAAGAGATGCTGACAAAATTCATGGCAGCTACAGATAACCGTCTCCAAAAAACTGAGACAACACTTAATGACCAACAAGCATCGATCAAAGGGATCAAGAACCAAGTTGGGGAACTTACTGAGTCAGTTGGGGAACCTACTAAGTCAGTTATACAACTTGCTAAGCTGATCTCAAAACTACCACAAGGAAGCTTGCCAAGCAATACTGAAACTAACCCGAGAGAGCAAAATCAAGTCATTTACGATAGTGAAGGGTTAGATGAACCAAACCCAAGGGAAGAACCTATGGTAAGTGAAGGTAAGGTTGAAGTGTGCCATGATATACCAAAACCGCTAATTACAGAGTAACAACCTCGTGTGCCATATCCCGATGCAATAAAGAAAGACCACACAGAGGAAGAATTCGGTGAACTCACACTTCGTGTAGACGACGAAACAATCACTCTTCAAGCTCTTGACTCAGCTAGGACATCGAGTAATAAAGGTACGAACGTTAATTCTATTAATAACCATTTGGTTTAACCTTCTTTACAGGAAGCATCACGAAATCACCTAGCTGAGCTAGATCTTAGACCTCGTACCCATAAAGAAATAAGTCATGAAGAAATAAGGCTTCAGGTCGATGAACTAGACGAGTGGAAAACACACTTTAAAGAGAAACTAGGAATACACGAAGTGAAACCGAAGGAAACCCCAAACGAGCTGATAGGAATAGCAAATCACTTCAAAATAGGGGACCAGGTATTGTTGAACAAGGAAGTCCATCGAATCACCAATTTAGACCTCAAGACAAACAAAGAAATCACTTTTGAGGTAATTAATGACTTCCTATATGACACAGTCGAGGTAAGCAATCCTAAATTCAACACTTTTGAGGTAAACATTACTCGACTTAAACTATTTATCAAAAACCGAATTAATCGCATGAGAAAGGATTTTCACCTCCTCAAACCACCATGACCATACGAATGAGAGGTAAATTCTAGCTTAAGACTATAAACTTGCGCTTCTCGGGAGGCAACCCGAGCACTAACCCCATTAATTTTTACATTTTTTTTATTTTTACATTTATTTTTCCTTTTAGCACCTAACCATAAACTAACCAAGGTACAGATTTCCATACCACACGGCCTTGCACACGGCCGTGGCCGTGGCCGTGTGGCCATCACAGGAAGGTACAAGGGTGGGGGCAACCACCAGATCCATAATCTCTATTTAGACTCCCCCCTTCTTCCTTTTTCTTGTTCAGTTGTCTTTCTTTTTTTCATTTTCCATTATTTACTTTTATTTTTATTTTTATTTTTATTTTTATTTTTATTTTTATTTTTATTTTTATTTTTATTTTTATTTCTTTTAATTTTCTTTTATTTTCTTTATTATTTTCTTATTATTATTCATTCCATTTAGATTTAGCTTAGGATACAATAAAATCAGACCGGCTACTTTGAGGATTCAATTTCAAACGGTTTGAGACACTTCCCCCACGTTCACCTTTGCCAATTCCTATCCGGTTTCCTTTCATTGACTCCATCCAAAATTCAGGAAGTTTCACTTTTCTCCCTATCTTATGATTTTATTATTATATTGCTATTATCTATCTTTGTACATTGAGGGCAATATACATCTTAAGTGTGGGGGGTTAACTATAGTATCATTTGAAAATCCCTGAATTATGTATTGTCTTAAAGTAAGTTTCTCATATTGTGATTAGAATGAAAATTTCCCTGATTTATGATTTTTGTTAATGTGTCTTGGATTAAGTCATTGATAATTGTTCATTGATGATTAAATTTGAAGGATACTAAAGAATCAAGCATGATAAGTCTATTTTTCAGAAAACTAAAAAAAAATTCAGGTTGTCTACCTGAATTTGAATATTACTTTGAAGTTTGAAATTTACAAGGTTGATATCAACATACCCATAATTTTTGTGAGATTTTGAGCCTTATCGAGCATAAATTCTTTTTCTTGCTCACTTTATTGATTATGAGTATGTCAACATTGATTTGTTATTCTAGAACTTGCCTCGTTTATACATATCGAGACCACACCTATGCCTTGATATACAGAAATAATGAAGGCACCTAGGATCTAACCCACTTACTCCACTAAAAGCCTACCTTCGCAATTAACCCCTAGTAAACCCCTTTTAATCCTAACAACCCTTTTTATTTGTTATCACCATTCTTTTTAACTACTCTTATATCGAGATTTGATTTGATTAACTGTCTAACTATGATCTTCATTACAGTAAGTTTTTCTTTATTATGTAATTATGTTCTAAAAAAAAAAAAAGAGACGAAGTATATTCATCATCAGTTTTATGATTAGGGGAGCTTATACGTTTAAATCCCAATTATTGAAGAAGAAGCTCGTATTAGAGTATTATCAATAGTAGTATTATTAGTTTTCAATTGATGTAATTATTTTTATTCAGTTCGTTGTTTCTGGTTAGGTAATTTGTCAGGTCAATCTCGATTCTAACCCTCTAATTTAGCCTTTATCCACACCTTAACCCAAGCCCCATTACAACCCTGTTAAAGACCTTTTGATTTGTGTATCATCTCATTTTATAGTGGTGGAGATTTGATTTTCATGCAAGCTTATAGGATTAACTCTTCATGTTTGACTTTTGAATGCTTAATTCTGAACCTTAAACACCTCGAGTGATTTGAGTGAATCTTTAGTGAGGATGTCAATTCTTGTCGGTTTTGAATTAAAGGTAATTATTTAGATAAGGGGAGACGTCTATATTTTCGAGCTACAAATCTATGACTTAGATTGTTTGAATCCTTAGGACTCTTTGAATTGAATTATCCATGTATAAATTATCTATGAATTATGATAAGACATTGTTGATAGGAATTATGAATTATAGAAAGTTTGTTATAATTGTAAGTTGAGAATTTTGCTTGAGGACAAGCAAAAGCTTAAGTGTGGGGGTATTTGATAAACCGAACTAGTAACATATTTTAATCCCACATTTAGCATACTTTTGGATGAATTATCCCTTATTTTATGTAAAAAGGTGCTCTTAATCCTTTCTTTTCATGTTTTATACTCAGGAAAGCACCAGGGGATAAAAAGAACGAGAAACGGGCTTAAAACGGGACAAATAGGCCAAAGCATGAAATCGACACGGCCTGGACCAAAGATCACACGGCTGTGCCTCCTTAAAGATCTCAAACACGGCTTGGACCACGATTTACACGGCCGTGCCTCATCAACTGAGTCCACACGGTCTGCCCACGATTCACACGGGCGTGTGCCAGAGGCCGTGCCCTGCCGCGGCCAAGAGGAGTTTTACTCGGATTTGGATGCTTGGAGGCAAAGAAACACACTCTAATTGTACGCAAATTAGGATACTTGGAGGCCAAGTAACACATCTCAAAGCCTATATAAACACCCTAGGGGGCAACTTAATCGGGGAGTTCGGTAGAAGCCTTCTGCTAGGGCTTTTGTTTGGCGGTCAGCTAGGCCAAGGAGCCGTGCCGAAAAGGCCAGATTTGTGGGAAACTCTCAAGGGATAGCCAGTTGATCCATCTCAAGAAGCCCGAATTCTACTCAAGACGGAGGATCTCATCTTCAATTCCTTTAGGGTGTTTTAGGGATTTCTTATGTTTTGTTTTATCTTTTCTTTTGAGATGTTTTCTTTTATTATTATGAACTAAACCCTTCAGATACCTGAAGGAGATGAAACCTAGATGAATCTTGTTATTGTTTTCTGAACTATATGATAAATACTTGATTTGTTCTTAATTATGTGTGCTTAATTCTTGTGTTGATATTTCGCTGATATTAATTCAAGTATGATGTGCTTAGGTGGTGGAGCAAAAGTCCCTGCTTAAGAGTATATCTAGCATAATTAAGCAGAGTTGATCGCGCACCTAGAGATAGGGTGACGAGATTTTGCCGGATTAGGCTGAAACCTAATATGGGATGTCCATAGATCGATTTACTGCTATTCTAGGGGGTTATTAATGGGAAAGAGATTTCAATTAATTAACCTAGGGTTAGACGTTATTCGCCTCGAGAGAGGGTTTAATATGCGTTAGGGAGTCCTACGGATCAAGTCAAGTGAATAAATCTTCTGGTTCAGTGTTAGATAACAAGTGGAGTCTAGGTGGATTCTTCCTAAGGGTATCGTCTTAATCAACTGAGTTTTTCCTAAGTATTTCCCCAATTCATTCTTTTTTGTCTTTGCGTCTTTAGCTTAGTAATTAGTTAATTTAGATTAATAAACAACTTCACTTATTTTAGGCTAAATAATAGAAAGACAGTTAGTATTAGTACTTTTAGTTCCTTTGGGTTCGACAATCCGGTCTTGCCTTAACTATACTACTGTTCGATAGGTGCACTTGCCTCAATCGTTGTCATAGTTAGTTTCCAGGTTCGATCATTATCTTTATAAATTTTAAAACTCTGACTTCACAGCGATCACCCATCTCCTCAGTAATAAAGGAACCTGCCAGAAGCAAAATTAAAGAAAAATTAGAATGTAAAAATTAAAATAAAAACAACAATAAAATAAAAAATGGCTAAATTAATAAAAATAAAGTGTTCCTAATATTTTAGTCCCCGGCAACGGTGCCAAAAACTTGATGGTCACTAAACTAACTATAAATACGACTAAGGCAAGCGCACCTATCGAACAATAGTATAGTTATGGTGAGTAGGGAATATCGTATCCACGAGGACTAAAAGTACTAGTAATTGCCTTTTTTCCATTACTTAGCCTACAAATTGGAGTGATTCTTTTTAATCTAAAATTACTAATCTAATTTTATCTAAGAACGCAACAGAGAATGAAATAGAAAAATAGTCGAAGATAACCAATGAGATAGACAATACCCAAGAAAGAATCCACCTAGACTTCACCTATTATTATGAATATGAATTAAACGATTTATTCACTTGTGTCTTGATCCGTAAAAATCCCTAAATTATGTTAATATCCCTTTCGAGAGTAAAAACAACTGACTCTAGGTTGATTAATTGAAATCTCTTTTTAATTAAAACCCCTATTGTCGCATTAACTCGATCTATGCATTCCCCTATTAGATTTGACTCTAATCTGGTAAATTTATGTCGTCCTATTTCTAGGATTGCATGCAACTCCACTCAATTATTCTAGATCTACTCTTAAACAGGGACTTTTTCTCCACTGAAATAAGCACATTAAACATGAATTAATATCCCAAAAATATTAAAACATGAAATAAGCATACATAATTGAGAACAAGAATCAAGTATATATCGCGTAAAAACAGAAATTAAATAATAAGATTCATCATAGGTTTCATCCTCCCTAGGTATCTAAGGATTTTAGTTCATAATCCTGAATGAAAACATCTCAAAGTCAGAATAACCACAAGACATAAAGAAACTCAATAAAACTTCGAAAGAAATTAAATGAAGATCTTCGATCTTGAGGGAGATCCGCTTCTGAGTTTATTCCTATGGCGTTCTTCGAGTCTTTTCATTGATCTTCTCCCCGTGTCCCCTTAGGTCTTCTTCTAATCGGTATTTATAGACTTTAGAATGCCCAGAAAGCCTAAAAATTGGGTTTTTCCGTGTATCTGGGAATCAAGTTATGAAATCGACATGGGCTGGCACATGGGCGTGTGCCCAACCCGTGTGGAAATGCCCAAGTCGTGTGGATCTTGAAAATAGCTCTTTTTGTCTGATTTTGGCTTGTTTTTGCTCATTTCACTCCCCTATGCTCACCTAAGATTAGAAACATGAATTTAAAGGATTAGGAGCATCGAATTTACTAATTTACATAATAAATCATCCAAAAACGCATCAAGAATGGGATTAAAAATAAGTTACTTTTATGGCTTATCAACTCCTCTTGAAGTCTGGTCTGGGTCTAAGCCTTCTGTGAAACACCTTAGAGTGTTTGGTTCTATTTGTTTTAGCCATATACCTGCTAATATGAGAACCAAGTTAGATGAAAGGGCTTGGAAATGAATCTTTGTTGGTTATTCTTTTCAATCCAAGAGGTATAGAGTCTTTAATCTGAAAAGCAAGAAGATTGTGGTAAGTAAAGATGTCATCTTTGATAAAGATTCTTACTAGAGTTGGGAGAATAATGATGTGCAGAAGCAAGATTGTGGGTTAATGCTTGAAGAGGCTAGTATAACTGATTATGATGAACATGGTGTGACTAGTAATGAATTTGGTGTAGCTGATACAACTGATGCTGAGGTTATCAAAACTAAATCCTTAGTAAATGTATATGAGAGATGCAGTTTTGTCTTTGTTGAACCAGCAAGTTTAGATAAAGTTGCAAAGGTACCTGCATGGATTGATGCAATGAAGGTAGAAATTTCTGCAATTGAGAAAAATAATACATGGTTCTAGACTGATCTACCTAGCGGTAAACATGTTATAAGTGAGAAGTGGGTGTATAAGACTAAGTTCAATCCTGATGGCACTGTGTTCAAGCATAAGGCTAGGTTGGTCGTAAAGGGATATGCACAGATATGTGGAGTTGACTACGATAACACTTTTGCACCAGTTGCTAGACACGATACCATCAATTTAATTATTGCTATTGCAGGTCAATTGGGCAAGAATGTGTTTCATTTGGATGTAAAATTAGTTTTCTTGATAGAGAGCTTGAAGAAGATATCTATGTTTGTCAACCTGAAGGTTTTGTGGTTTTTGGAAATGAACACCAAGTGTATAAGCTTAAAAAGGCTCTTTACGGCCTAAAACAAGCACTAAGGGGCTGGTATTGCAGAATTGATTCTTATTTGCAGAAGTTGGGTTTTCAGAGGAGCATTAATGAAGTTACTTTGTATCTTAAGAAAGGTATGAATCCTGACTTGCTTGTTGTTTCTCTTTATTTTGATGATTTGTTGGTGATGAGAAGCAATGTTGAAGATGTGACATCCTAAAAACTGGGTTAGAAGAAATTGGGTTAGTGAAACCAAGAGTGGCCACGTCATGTTTTTGAGTAAAGGTTGTGGGAATTATGACAAGTGAAGTGATCTGGTTTAGTGGTTAAATGTTGTGTTGGTGTGTGGGAGGTTCTAGGTTTCATTCCTCCTCTCTAATTTTTTTGCTCTTTTTTGTTCATATCTTGATCTCTGAACATCCGACTTAAATTTAATTTTCATGCAAGTTTTAGCAAGAATGAGCTTGTTGATTCAGTGGTAAGGTGTCAGCTTACCCTTTGGTCTTGTGTTTGAATCCCTACGTATATAAATGGGTATTATTTTTGCTAATATTCATTCATGTCACCCATCTAGTTGTAACACCCCTAACCCGTATCCATTGCCAGATTAGGGTTAAAGGCATTACCGAACAGATTGGAAACATTTTCAGAAGTTCATACATTCATCTATCAATCTCAAACATAATGTCCCTTAATACGGTCAACGAGACCTAAAACATGCTTATAAACCAGGTCGGGACTAAACCGGAACACATACGAAATCTCACAAAAATTTAAAACTTTTCTAAGTTTCAAGGGTTACACGCCCGTGTAGGCAAGCCGTGTGCCTCCCACGGCTACTGGACACCCCCGTGTGTCCTCCCCGTAGTCGAATCTGACCTCACATCCACGACCACCAAGCACGCCCATGTGCCTTAGCCGTGGTCGAAACTGACTTCACATCCACGACCACCAAGCACGCCCGTGTGCCTTGGCCGTGGTCGAATCTGACTTTACACCCACGACCACCCAGCACTCGTGTGCCTTAGCCGTGGTCGAATCTGACTTTACACCCACGGCCACCCAGCACCCGTGTGCTAAGGCCATGTACTCTTGGGCCATATACTGACTTTCTCACACGGCTACTAGACACGCCCGTGTGTCTTGGCCGTGTGCTAATAGGCTAGCTACTGACTTAGCCCCACGGTCACTAGGCACGCCCGTGTGCCACAACCGTGTGACAATATAGGCCATTGGCAAGACCAAAATGTCACCCAAAGGGTCATACCTACTAGTAAAATCATCAAGACATCTCATGCCTATTTGACAACCAAAATCATACCAAAATAACCATCCAAATTACAAGGCTAAAACTCATCTCATCACAAGCATAATTCATTCCTTTGCTTAATCAAAACTTGACCATTTCATGCATCAACTAATCATATCAAAAACATACTTCATATATCACATACATTCAAGCAAATTCTCAACCCATAGCTAGCCAAATCACATGGCTAAGTTCATATAACAAACTCATATCAAATACTAGCCTATACATGCCATATCAAGCTATATACATATCCAAAGTGTACCAAAAATGAGTTTAGTAGTGTGATGACGATCCTTGACGGTCCCGAGCCTTCAATAGCTTTAACGACCTATAAAACAGAGAAAACACACACACAGAGTAAGCTTTCCAAAAGCTTAGTAAGTCATAATACAAACAAACTTAGTATGAAAGGCATGTATATACATAGGTACATTGGCACTTCTTAATGACTTAACAAACTATCACATATATGCTTTGATCCATGTACTTGGCCATATTTGTCACATTCATTAATTCAAAAGTCTTATATGAACATAGCTCATTCATACTCACTTTCGTATATCATAATGTTATTCCAATATACGTAATCATCATAGTAAGATCACATAGGTACTTACCTTCCATACACACTTAGTGTATAAATCAACGTATCTGAAACGGATATATCATTCACTTAACCATTCGTATCACAGAATTGTCCGTTGAACCGATAGGAATCTAATAGGATACTCAAAAAGCTCAGAATAGTTGTACAATGCCAACGTCCCAGACGAGGTCTTGCGTGTACTCAGATAACGATGCCACTGTCCCGCATGTGGTCTTATACTGAATCAATATGATGCCGATGTCCTAGACATGGTCTTACACGAAAAGATAATATCGATGCCAACATCCCAGACGTGGTCTTACACGAGAAGCTCATATCGATGCCAACGTCCCAGACGTGGTCTTACACGATAAGATAATATCGATGCAACGTCCCAGACGTGGTCTTACACGAATGTCAAATCAACGCCAACGTCCCGGACGTGGTCTTATATGATAAAAATAGAACAGATACCTATGTATTCCTAGGTTCGTACGGGACTTCTCGGACATTGTCGCTAAGTCGATCTTATCTTGGAAATCATTTGCATTACAACACATAAGCATTTAATATCGACAATAGGCATATGAATATGCTCAACTCAATACAATTACATTTATTTGCAATATGACTTACCTTGGATTCGATTTATCGGAAATAGAAACGGCTACTCGGTTACTTTCGCCTTCCCTCGGTCAAGGTCTGTTTTCCTCGGTTCTTGATCTAAACATATTTAGAATTAATCCTTTTATTCACTAACTCATTCAATTCAATCCAAGGACACGCATTTAGGGCTATTTGCAAATTAACCCTCACATTTGCATAATTTAACAATTTAGTCTATTTTTCTCAAAACTCCAAATTCACAAAATCATCTCATACTCATGCATAGCCGAATATTCATACATCTCATACAAGCCCATATTTTCTATCAAATTTGCAATTTAGTCCTTCAAGTTACCATTTTCTCAATTTAGCCCTAATTAGCTAAATTCATAAAAATTCCAAGAACAAAACATGTTCATCTAGCTCAAATCTTTCATTTAACACCTTAAATCATCTCAAAGCTCAACATATCATCAATGGCATATCACACAAACATCATCAATACACAAAATTGATGCATGGGCTTGATAGTAAACTAAGCAACAATCTCAAAAACATAAAAATCATCAAAAACCAACTCAAAATCATACCTTAATTCAAGCTTGAAATGGCCGAATATGCAAAGCTTTAAAACCTTTCTTTTTCTTACTAGTTTCGGTCAAAACAAAAGAAAATAAAAGATGAACACTTTCATCTTTGGTTTCATTAAAAATATATTAATAATTCATTTGCCTTTTTAGCCATTTAAAAGACATTTGACACCATTAGAAAACAAGGGTATATTCGGCCATTTACCATCCATTATCTTATTAATGGCTTAATTGCCATATAAGGCCTTCACCTTTACAAAGCCACAACACATTAGTACTTTAACAAATAGCAAACAGCTTTCACATTTAATGCAATTCAATCCTTTTGTCAAAATAAACACACAAACGGACAATTTAATTTACGGAAATTTACCACATACTTAGTCACATATCAACGGCACAGAATATAATATTAAAATATTATACGGACTCGGATTTGTGGTCCCGAAACCACTGTACCGACTAGGGTATAAACCAGACTGTTACAATTCTCCCCCCTTAGGGATTTTTATCCTCGAAAATCTTACCATTAAACAAAGTTGGATATTGCTGTCTCATAGAATCTTCCGAATCCCACGTAGCCTCTTCTATTCCGTGTCGATTCCATAATACTTTCACTAACGGAATTCTCTTGTTTCTTAACTCTTTTACTTCACGAGCTAAGATACGGATCGGTTCCTCTTCGTATGACATATCAGATCAGATTTCAATTTCAGATGGGGCAATCACATGCGAAGGATCGGATCGATATCTATGGAGCATCGAGACATGGAATACATTATGTATCTTTTCTAGCTCGGAAGGCAACAACAATCGATATGCAACAGGTCCAACTCGCTCAATGATTTCATACGGCCCGATGAATCTCAGACTCAACTTGCCTTTACGTCCGAAACGAAGTACTTTCTTCCATTGTGACACTTTTAGAAACACTTTTTCGCTGATCTTAAATTCTATATCTTTTCGTTTTAAGTCCGCATAAGACTTCTGACGATCAGATGCTGCTTTCAAACAGTCTCGTATCAATTTCACTTTCTGTTCTGAATCTTTTATCAAATCGACCCCATGTAGCTTATTTTCACTGAGCTCAGGCCAATACAGAGGTGTACGACATTTACGTCCGTACAAAGCTTCATATGGTGTCATTTTGATGCTCGACTGAAAACTATTATTGTATGCAAATTCAATCAATGGCAAATACTGCTCCCACGAACCATTAAACTCAAGTATACAACATCTTAACATATCTTCGAGAATCTGAATGATCCGCTCAGATTGACCATCTGTTTGCGGATGAAAAGCCGTACTGAAATGCAGTTTCGTGCCCAAAGCTTCTTGCAATTTCTTCCAGAATCTCGATGTAAACCTCGAATCCCTATCTGATATAATAGATAGTGGCACACCGTGCAATCTAACAATCTCAAAAATATAAAGCTCGGCTAATCTATCAAGTGAATAGTCAGATCTTACCAGAATAAAATGGGCAGATTTAGTCAATCGATCAACTATGACCCATATCGCATCTTTCTTTCTCTGAGTCTGAGGCAAACCAGAAACAAAATCCATTGTCACTCTATCCCATTTCCACTCAAGAATCAAAATCGGTTGTAACAACCTGCATTTAAACTTGATGTTCAAATTTTGACTTGTCGATGAGATTAAACATTTTGAAACAAAGTTAGAAATATCACGCTTCATACCAGACCACCAATAGTGTCGCTTCAAATCATGGTACATTTTAGTACTCCCCGGATGAACAGATAGATGACTATTATGTGCTTTACTCAAAATCAACTGAATCAATTCCGGATTTCTCGGAACACAGATACGATCTCAGAATTTCAAGCAATCATCAACCACTCGAAATTCAGATTCATAATTCGAATCACACTAAGCTCGTTTTGCTAATAACTCATTATCAGATTTCTGAGCATCACATATCTGATGTATAAACAACGGTTTCGTCTTTAATTCAGCTATCACAGAGCTATCATCAGACAAATTTAATTGAACATTCAAAGCACTTAGTGCAAACAATGATTTTCTACTCAATGCATCAGCAACAACGTTTGCTTTACCCGGATGATAATCTATCACAAGTTCATAATCTTTTAACAAATCTAACCATCTTCTTTGACGCAGGTTCAAATCTTTCTGAGTCATTAGATATTTCAGACTTTTATGATCCCAAAACACGTGACATTTCTCACCGAACAGATAATGACGCCAAATCTTTAGTGCAAACACAATCGCAGCTAGCTCGAGATCGTGTGTCGGATAGTTCTTTTCATGAGGCTTCAATTGTCTCAAGCATAAGCTACAAATTCCTTCCCCGCATCAAAACACATCCTGCATCGTTTAATGAAGCATCACCAGAAATTACAAATTCTCCGCCCGATTCTCGTTGTACTAACACCGAGCTTCATTATGAGTTTTCAACCGATCAAAACTTTTCGGCATTTGTTCGACCATTCAAATCTAACATCTTTACGAAGCAATCTAGTCAACGGAGTAGCTATCACCGAAAAATCCTTTCACAAATCGACGGTAATAACCAATTAACCTCGAAAACTACGGACTTGAATACGTCCTTCGGGTTTCAATCGAATAGCGTAAATCTTGCTCGGATCAACTCGAATCCTGAAGTTTGACACAATATGCCCTAAAAACTAATTTCATGCAACGAAATTCACATTTACCGAATTTTGCATACAATTTATTTTCTCGCAGAGTTTGCAATACGATTCTCAGATGCTCAGCATGTTCAGTTTCATCACGTGAATAAATTAGAATGTCATCAATGAATACAACAACAAATCGATCTAGATACGGTCTAAAAATTTTGTTCATCAAATCCATAAAAATAGCAGGAGCATTAGTTAGTCCAAATGGCATAACTAAAAACTCGTAATGCCCGTACCTCATTCTGAAAGCAGTTTTGGTATATCCGAATCTTTTACTCAAGAATCGATAATAACCCGATCTCAAATCTATCTTGAAAACACAAAGACTCTTTTAATCGATCAAACAAATCGTCAATCTGGGCAATGGATATTTGTTCTTTATGGTCACTTTATTCAACTCGCGATAATCTATGCACATTCTCATCATGCCGCTCTTTCTTTTTCACAAATGCAAGCAGAGCACCCCAAGGCGAAAAACTCGATCTAGCAAACCCTTTATCGGTCAATTCTTGCAATCAGAACTTTAACTCTTTCAACTCTGTTGGTGCCATTCTATACGAGCTATCGTTATAGGTGTAGTACCAGTAACAACTCAATACCAAACTCAACTTCACGAATCGAGGCAAACCCAGAACTCTTCAGGAATACATCGAAAAACTCACGCACAATAGGCAATCGATTCGACTTTCTTCTCGGACACTTTCGAATCAATCACATAAGCAAAATATGCCTCATAACCCTTTTTCACATAACTTTGAGCTTTCAATACAGATATCACAAAGAGCAAACCATTCAAATCATTAGATTCAATCCGCACAATTTCATCATTCGGACATTTCAAATCAATAGTCTTTCTTTACACAATTCACAATAGCATCATGCGAAAACAACCATCCATACCTGAATGATATCAAATTCATCAAATGGCAAGAGCATCAAATCAAAGAAACAAATATCTCAAACATTAATGGACGCTTCTTGCATACTTTGTCAACCAGACACTTTTACCTAAGGGGTTCGATACTTTTATAACAAACTCGAGAGACTCTACAGCAAAGTCTTCATCAACACTAAATTCATGCATATATACGAATATGTAGAACCGTGGTCTATCAATGCAATCACAGAAGTATCATAAAGTGTAAAAGTACCCGTTATAACATCTGGTGAAGAAGCTTCCCCACGAGCTCGAATAGCATACGCCCTGGCAGGCACTCTAGCTTTAGATCTTGCAACAGTCTCTCTCATATTTCTCTGACTACTACTGACATTCCTTACATTCTTTGAAGGTCTACCTCTCACAGGTGCATTATCAGATCTCAGATTTAGAACATTCTCAGGCTCGACAAACTCAAGGCAATCACGGATAAAATGATCAAGTGGTCCACATCTGAAACAAGCTCTGTCATTCATTCTACAGCTTCCCGAATGTCTTTTCCTACAATGCTTACACTCTGGTTTCTCGGATCGTACATTCCCAACACTTGCCACTGAAGTTGTTGGAGCTTTGAAACTCATTTGTGATCTATCTCGATTTCTATTTGAATATCCCATATTACCTCTTGAACGGCTTTGATCAACTCTAAATTTCTTTGAAGCAGACTGAAACGATCTATTCTGAAATCTCTTTCTCACATCTCTAACTTCAGATTCGGCTTTCTTTTTATCTTTCTCGAGTGCTTCAACTTTACACGCTCGATCAACGAGTACAACGAACTCTTTTATTTCTAAAATCCCGACTAGCAAGCGAATATCTTCATTAATACCATCTTCGAATCTTTTACACATTATTGCTTCAGATGATACACATTCTAGAGCATACTGACTCAATCTCACGAACTCTCGTTCATATTCCGTAACAGTCATACGGCCTTGTTTCAATTCCAGAAATTCCTTTCGTTTCTGATCAACGAATCTCTCACTGATATATTTCTTCCGAAACTCGATCTGAAAGAAATCCCATGTCACTCGTTCTTTCGGAACAACAGAGATTAAAGTTTTCCACCACTGAAAGCCGCGTCTCGAAGCAAAGATATAACACATTTTATGCATTCATCCGGAGTCAGAGACATTTCGTCAAATACCCAGATAGTATTTTCTAACCAGAATTCGGCCTTCTCGGCATCATCATCATTAGTAGCCTGAAACTCTTCAGCCCCATACTTACGAATTTTGTCAACCGGAGGCTTGTTCAATAGATTTATACCCATCACCGGAGGCACAACTGAGGTTTGAGGGGGATTAATCGGGGGCGGGGGTTGTGAAGCAGTCGGGTTGTTCTTTACGAATTGAGTGAACCACTCACTCATCATCTGGAAGAAAGCTTGTTTAGCTTCTTCCCCTTGACCGCTAGTAGTCGGTCTCGGATCGAAAAGCGCCGTCCTTGCGCGAGAGCGCGCATTACTTTCTACGCCATCGATTCACGGCTCTTTCGGGATCCATTCATCATGCAAATCACATTTATACGTTAGGATTCATCACACTATCACAATTCAGAAATATGGTATGTATAGCTAGACTCTGACACGCTACGTTAGTCCGAGAATCGACTAAACCGTAACTCTGATACCAACCAAATGTATCACCCCTAACCCGTATCCGTCGCCGAATTAGGGTTAAAGGCGTTACCGGATAGATTGGAAACATTTTTAGAAGTTCATACATTCATCCATCAATCTCAAACATAATGTCCCTTAATACGATCAACGAGACCTAAAACATGCTTATAAACCGGGTCGGGACTAAACCGGAACACATACGAAATCTCACGAAAATTTAAAATTTTTCTAAGTTTAAGGGGTTACACGCCCGTGTAGGCAAGCCGTGTGCCTCCCACGGCAGCTGGACACCCCCGTGTGTCCTCTCCGTGGTCGAATCTGACCTCACATCCACGGCCACCAAGCACGCCCATGTGCCTTAGCCGTGGTCAAAACTGACTGTACATCCACGGCCACCAAGCACGCCCGTGTGCCTTGGCCGTGGTCGAATCTGACTTTACACCCACAGCCACCCAGCACCCGTGTGCTAAGGCCGTGTACTCTTGGGCCATATACTGACTTTCTCACACGGCTACTAGACACGCCCGTGTGTCTTGGCCGTGTGCTAATAGGCTAGCTACTGACTTAGCCCCACGGTCACTAGGCACGCCCGTGTGCCACAATTGTGTGACAATATAGGCCATTTGCGAGGCCAAAATGTCACCCAAAGGGTCATACCTACTAGTAAAATCATCAAGACATCTCATGCCTATTTGACAACCAAAATCATACCAAAATAACCATCCAAATTACAAGGCTAAAACTCATCTCATCATAAGCATAATTCATTCCTTTGCTTAATCAAAACTTGACCATTTCATGCATCAACTAATCATACCAAAAACATACTTCATATATCACATACATTCAAGCAAATTCTCAACCCATAGCTAGCCAAATCATATGGCTAAGTTCATATAACAAAATCATATCAAATACTAGCCTATACATGCCAAATCAAGCTATATACATATCCAAAGTGTACCAAAAATGAGTTTAGTAGTGTGATGACGATCATTGACGGTCCCGAGCCTTCAGTAGCTTTAACGACCTATAAAATAGAGAAAACACACAGACTGAGTAAGCTTTCCAAAAGCTTAGTTAGTCATAATACAAACAAACTTAGTACGAAAGGCATGTATATACATAGGTACATTGGCACTTCTTAATGACTTAACAAACTATCACATATATGCTTTGATCCATGTACTTGGCCATATTTGTCACATTCATCAATTCAAAAGTCTTATATAAACATAGCTCATTCATACTCACTTTCGTATCCCACGGCTGCTGGCCACCCCCGTGTGTCCTCTCCGTGGTCGAATCTGACCTCACATCCACGGCCACCAAGCACGCCCATGTGCCTTAGCCGTGGTCGAAACTGGCTTCACATCCACGGCCACCAAGCACGCCCGTGTGCCTTGGCCGTGGTCGAATCTGACTTTACACCCACGGCCACCCAGCACCCGTGTGCCTTGGCCGTGGTCGAATCTGACTTTACACCCACGGCCAGCCAGCACCCGTGTGCTAAGGCCGTGTACTCTTGGTCTATATACTGACTTTCTCACACGGCTACTAGACACGCATGTCTGTCTTGGCCGTGTGCTAATAGGCTAGCTACTGACTTAGCCCCACGGTCACTAGGCACGCCCATGTGCCATAACCGTGTGACAATATAGGCCATTTGCAAGGCCAAAATGTCACCCAAAGGGTCATACCTACTAGTAAAATCATCAAGACATCTCATGCCTATTTGACAACCAAAATCATACCAAAATAACCATCCAAATTACAAGGCTAAAACTCATCTCATCACAAGCATAATTCATTCCTTTACTTAATCAAAACTTGACCATTTCATGCATCAACTAATCATACCAAAAACATACTTCATATATCACATACATTCAAGCAAATTCTCAACCCATAGCTAGCCAAATCACATGGCTAAGTTCATATAACAAACTCATATCAGATACTAGCCTATACATGCCATATCAAGCTATATACATATCCAAAGTGTACCAAAAATGAGTTTAGTAGTGTGATGACGATCCTTGACGGTCCCGAGCCTTCAGTAGCTTTAACGACCTATAAAACAGAGAAAACACACACACAGAGTAAGCTTTCCAAAAGCTTAGTAAGTCATAATACAAACAAACTTAGTATGAAAGGCATGTATATACATAGGTACATTGGCACTTCTTAATGACTTAACAAACTATCACATATATGCTTTGATCCATGTACTTGGCCATATTTGTCACATTCATCAATTCAAAAGTCTTATATAAGCATAGCTCATTCATACTCACTTTCGTATATCATAATGTTATTCCAATATACATAATCATCATAGTAAGATCACATAGGTACTTACCTTCCATACACACTTAGTGTATAAATCAACGTACCTGAAACGAATATATCATTCACTTAACCATTCGTATCACAGAATTGCCCGTTGAACCGATAGGAATCTAATAGGATACTCAAAAAGCTCAGAATAGTTGTACAATGCCAACGTCCCAGACGAGGTCTTACGTGTACTCAGATAACGATGCCACTGTCCCAGACAGGGTCTTATACGAATCAATATGATGCCGATGTCCTAGACATGGTCTTACACGAAAAGATAATATCGATGCCAACATCCCAGACGTGGTCTTACACGAGAAGCTCATATCGATGCCAACGTCCCAGACATGGTCTTACACGATAAGATAATATCGATGCAACGTCCCAGATGTGGTCTTACACGAATGTCAAATCAATGCCAACGTCCCGAACGTGGTCTTATATGATAAAAACAGAACAGATACCTATGTATTCCTAGGTTCGTACGGGACTTCTCGGACATTGTCGCTAAGTCGATCTTATCTCGAAAATCATTTGCATTACAACACATAAGCATTTAATATCGACAATAGGCATATGAATATGCTCAACTCAATACAATTACATTTATTTGCAATATGACTTACCTTGGATTCGATTTATCGAAAATAGAAACGGCTACTCGGTTACTTTCGCCTTCCCTCGGTCAAGGTCCGTTTTCCTCGGTTCTTGATCTAAACATATTCAGAATTAATCCTTTTATTCACTAACTCATTCAATTCAATCCAAGGACACGCATTTAGGGCTATTTGCAAATTAACCCTCACATTTGCATAATTTAACAATTTAGTCCATTTTTCTCAAAACTCCAAATTCACAAAATCATCTCATACTCATGCATAGCCGAATATTCATACATCTCATACAAGCCCATATTTTCTATCAAATTTGCAATTTAGTCCTTCAAGTTACCATTTTCTCAATTTAGCCCTAATTAGCTAAATTCATCAAAATTCCAAGAACAAAACATGTTCATCTAGCTCAAATCTTTTATTTAACACCTTAAATCATCTCAAAGCTCAACATATCATCAATGGCATATCACACAAACATCATCAATACACAAAATTGATGCATGGGCTTGATAGTAAACTAAGCAACAATCTCAAAAACATAAAAATCATCAAAACCAACTCAAAATCATACCTTAATTCAAGCTTGAAATGGCCGAATATGCAAAGCTTTAAAACCTTTCTTTTCTTACTAGTTTCGGTCAAAACAAAGAAAATAAAAGATGAACACTTTCATCTTTGGTTTCATTAAAAATATATTAATAATTCATTTACCTTTTTAGCCATTTAAAAGACATTTGACACCATTAGACAACAAGGGTATATTCGGCCATTTACCATCCATTATCTTATTAATGGCTTAATTGCCATATAAGGCCTTCACCTTTACAAAGCCACAACACATTGGTACTTTAACAAATAGCAAACAACTTTCACATTTAATGTAATTCAATCCTTTTGTCAAAATAAACACACAAACGGACAATTTAATTTACGAAAATTTACCACATACTTAGTCACATATCAACGGCACAGAATATAATATTTAAATATTATACGGACTCGGATTTGTGGTCCCGAAACCACTGTTCCGACTAGGGTATAAACCAGACTGTTACACTAGTAGTGTTTGGATTAGATTTGGACTTTAGAAAATTTTGTTTAAGTAAGTGTTAGATTAGTGGAGAAGTAATTAGTTATGATTTGGATTGTATTTTTATTCTTTATTTTGATTGTATTTTATTTTTTCCTAAAATTTTCTCCTAATTCTACTCTCACGTCTCTCACTCCCCTTCTTAGTCTATTCCATTTGATTTTCTTTTTTTTATTTCAATTAATTTCTTTGCTTTGTTTTTCTTCTTGTTAAACTTCTGTCCTCTTGTACTACCTTTCACCAAATTGCTTCTTGTCTATGGCTTACTTGTTTTTTTTTCTTCTTTTGATTCAAATCTTGCGTGGGTATGGTGTGAATTCTTTGCTTGTAACTCTCTTGGGTAATCCAATCTTGGTTGAGTAAGAGAATAATTTTTCTATCGTTACTATGGTAATTTTTAGTTGTTGAGTTCAATCGATATGAGTGATTTTTGCATTGGGTTTTTAGTTTTAATTATTTCGATGTGCTTCTAGAAGAAGATTGAGGGATGTTTGGCATTCCTCCAGCAATTTAGTCATCGGTTTATTGCTAATTTCTTTTGGGTAAGTGTTCTAATGTCTTTTAAGAGCTGAACGAGGGCGTATATGTCAAAATCTTGATTTAATTTTCGTGTGTTGTTACTAAATTTACTCGTGAAAATGTTGTTTTTAGGTTTTGGAAATCTCGTGGTTGAATTCGTATAAGAAAATATCCAGGTGTGTAACGAAAAACTCAAAAAATAATGAACGACGTAAAGCCAAAAAGCATTTTGTTGACGTCACACAGACGTGTGACAGACTGTGTGGGTCAAATGGCCTTGTGGCAAACCATGTGGCTGAAAAATAGGAATTCAGTTTTCAAAAGTTAAGTATCAAACAATTTTGCACCGGATATTTTTAGAGTTTTTATGTTTTGAAAACGGAATTCCTATTTGTCAAATTCGTATGATTTTGCAGTTTTACATTTAAGAACGCCCAAAAACCATCGACCAGATCAAAAATCCAAAAACAAAACAAAATCCGAAAACTTAGTCCAAAAATAAAAAGTCCAGAAATCTTAATTAAAACAATTCGAACCATCTTATGTGGAAAACCAATCCGAGCTCTCGCACACTGCCCGATCCTAAACTTGCTGATTACCTGAGAGAATAACAAACAAATAGTGAGCTTTACGAGCTCAGTGTGTAACACATTCCAAGCAACAAATTAGATATACATAAATAAACATATACATTTTCATATACAGATTCAAACATATTCTCATATACAAATTCAGATGTATTTTCATAATCAGATACAAATGCATATTCAGATTCAGATACAAATGCAGACACAAATCCTACCCCCATCCACTAAACACCAGCTCTATCCAACCAATCATATCAATTAGGACTACAAGAGCCCATCCATCCAATCACACCGGGTCATGGTGGTATGCCACTCAAAAAGGTGCAGATGAGCTGCCAAATAGATATTACGGTTTAACCACTGAAATTACAATAATACTGCCAAAATACATTTCTTCCATCACATACCAAACTCATCCCGATGCACATGCATAAATAAACTAACACATATATTCCATAAACATATGTCATGCATAATTTTCATACGTAATCATGTTTCGAAGTTATCATAACACGCGTACATATATTTTTCACATACTTTACCTATATCACATACAAACACATATCAACAGATGTTACATTTCAAGTCTTATTTAAGCCAAACGGACCCCACAGAAGATTTAATTATGAGTTTCGAAGTCAAACGGGCCTAGGTGAGAATTTTTAGAAAATGGGCCCACACGACCGTGTGACCCACACAACCCAACCAGCCCAGTTTGTGTGGCCCACACGGCCTAACACACACCCATGTGACCTACACAAGCTGCCACATGGCCGACCACACGACCGTGTGACATCAACAGAATGGTTTTTGACTTTACCTCGTTCGTTGTTTTTCGGGTTTTTCGTTACACACTTGAATATTTTCTAATATGAATTCAACCACGAGATTTTTAGAACCTAAAAACAGCATTTTCACAAGTAATTTTAGTAACAACACACGAAAATATATCAAGATTCCGATCATATATGCCCTCGTTTAGCTCTCAAAAGACATTAGAACACTTATCCAAAAGAAATTAGCAATAAATCGATGACTAAATCGCTGGAGGAACACCAAACGCCCCTCAACCTTCTCCTAGAAACACATTAAAATAATTAAAACTAAAAACCCAATGCAAAAATCACTCCTATTGATCAAACTCAACAACCAAAAATTATCATAGTAACAATAAAAAAATTATTCTCTTACCCAACCAAGATTGGAATACCTGAGAGAGTTGTGAGCAAAGAATTTACACCACGCCCACACAAGATTTGAATCAAAAGAAAAAAAAAAGTAAGCCAAAGACAAGAAGCAATTTGGTGAAAGGTAGCACAAGAGGACAAAAGTTTAACAGGAATAAAAACAAAGAAAAGAAATTAATTGAAAGAAAAAAGAAAATCAAATGGAACAAACCAAGAAGGGGAGTTAGAGACATGATAATAGAATTAGGATAAAATTTTGGGAAAAAATAAAATAAAATAAAGAATAAAAATACAATCCAAATCATAACTAAGTACTTCCCCACTAATCTAACCCTCACCCAAACAGAATTTTCTAAAGTCCAAATCTAATCCAAACACCACTATATGGGAAACACACATGAATATTAGCAAAAATAATACCCATTTGCATGGAATCGAACACAAAACCAAAAAGTAAGTTAACACTTTACTATTGAACCAGCAAGCTCATTCTCACTAACACTTGTGCGGAAATTAAATTTAGGTCAGATGTTTAGAGATAAAGATAGGGACAAAAAAGAGCAAAAAATTCAGAGAGAAGGAATCAAACCCAGAACCTCCCACACACCAGCACAACTTTTAACCATTCAACCAGATCACTTCACTTGTCATAATTCCCACAACCTTTACTCAAAAACATGACGTGGCCACTCTTGGTTTCACTAACCAAATTTCTTCTAACCCGATTTTTGAAATGTGACAACTTTTCCCTCCTTAAAGTAATTTCGTCCTCGAAATTTCCATTGTCACACCACTCAATTAACCACAAAATCTGAATTTCCTCATTCCTAACTAACCACCATGCTATCGCTGCGCAACTCTAATTCCCATGCAAACCGATCCAGACAATATTTCTAATGAACTTCTTATTCACTATCTCGGATCGTCTACAGAAACTTTTTACAGAAATATCACTAATTATTCCGCAATCCCAAAGTCTCAAAAACTCCAATAACAATCAAACACTTGAGTACAACCAAACACCTAGTTAATGCAGGGTACAATTGACATAGATCGCAAATGTACTTGTATTGTTGCCAGATGCGTCCCGATCCTCTCGACACCCAGTAGCACAAATCAGCCTTCGATTCCCTCTCTGAGCCGAAGCTTGCATCTGACTAAGAGAATGTCATGAACAATCCCTAACACGATGCTCAACGGATCCACATCTAAAACACACCCTCATTTCTCTCCAACACTTGCTTGGATGACGCCTACCAGTGAAAGCACAAATCAGAACTTAACCTACACTCACAATTTTCTCAACCGGCTAAGGCCTAACTATTCTGACTCATTTCCTAGGTCGCGGATTCAAGTCAACAGAACCAAAACTCCTCTTATTCCGCACTTATTCATTTCTTTTTCCTTAATTTCTAAGCGATTAATCTTTTCCACTAACTTAGTCTCATTCGACCGAAGTCGCTCAGTCACAGACCCTCAACTCACAAATACAGATTGGGCCCCCACGACCCTTTGTAAATCTCTTGGCAACTCTTGGGACATAACATCGTCCCTAGTTTCCTGATTACCAGCCTCAGAAATGAACGTCTCTACATTCTTGCTAATTTCTAGATTGGGCATACTACTCTGAGAAGAGGACTCAGCGTGAGTCACTTGACAACGTCCACCACGTCCTCGCGCACCGCGACCACAGATACCATGTAAACTCATTTTACTTCTCTTCAGTTCAAAAGTCTAAAGTTTAGCTTAAGTTATTAAAAATCCTAAGTCTAATGTTTAGCAAAAGTGTTTAGTTATCTTAAAGTAGAGAATGTTTTATTTCAATAATCTCTAAGGTTCATCAGTTAATAATCTCTAAAGTTCATCAGTTTAACTAAAGTAACTAAAGTATAAATAACCAGAGTACAAGTAACTTAATTGGATCGGCGTTGAAGTTTCGAATTCACATTTTCAGAATTTTAGTAAATTTTTTCGCAAATTCACTCACATCATATTTCCAAAAAAAATAATTTCAAAATCAGAAATTTCAAAACACATTATGCATAAAATTTTTAAACCCAAAAATCATAGCCCGAGTTATGCAACCTAACTTTGATACCACTAAATGTAACACCCCAAACCCGACTTAGACATTATGGTCGAATATGGAAAAGTCACATCAACTCGTTTGAAAAACTAAAATCTTGCTCAGAAATTGTGTGATCTAAAATCTTAATTTAGCTAAACTCATACGAGTTTCAGAAAATTCTCAAGTTTGGAAACATCTATTTCACGGCATGATCTCTTAAACATTTACTTATAAAAACAGCGAAAACTTTTAGAAATTTCACTTTAGCTTTAGTAATCACGTGATTTGAAAATATTAATTTTTGACAAAACTCTTATATTGTTATTTAGAAAAACTCATGCGCAGAACTTACTAGCTACTTTCTTGGAATGGAAATTAATCAAAGGTAAATTGGTATCTTCATCTCACAACATAAGTATGCCTTAAATGTTCTAAGGAAATTTAAGCTGAAATTCTGCAAAGGAGTTGACTCACCAATGCCTCTAAACTTGAAGTTTTCAAAGAATGATGGTGAGAAATTTTGTGATCTTTCTATTTACAGAAGCATAGTTGGAAGTTTACTTTACTTGAATGTTCCCTACAACATTGTTTTCAAGGTTTATGATTTCACCTACTGATGTTCATTTGGGAGTTGCCAAGAGGGTTCTCAGGTATGTGAAGGGCACAACAAGTGAAAGGCTGAATTATTTAAGGGTAGGAAGTGTGAAGTTGACTGGGTATTCTAACAGTGATTAGGCAGGGAGTTTGGATGACATGAAGAGCACATCCAGGTATGTTTTTAACTTTGGCTCAGGTGCAATCTGTTGGAGTTCCAAGAAGCAACAAGTTGTGGGTCAATCAACTACAGAAGCAGAACATATTGTTGCTGCTGTTGCTGCAAACCAAGCAATTTGGTTGAGAAATTTGCTTTCTGGTCTTGGTTTTGAGCAAGAAAGTGCCACTGTTCTTTTGTGTGACAATAAGTCAACTATTGCCATTGCTAAAAACCCAGTTCAGCATGGTAGAACAAAGCACATCAATGTGAAGTTTCATGCTATTCGTGAGGCTGAGAAAAATTTGCTGATCAAGATGGAATTTTGTTCTTCTAAGTTTGATATCAAATATATGTTTTGTGTGCCAATTGCTTTAGGCCTTCAATAGTAACTACTAGTTGTTTTAAGTTTAGTTTTTCTGCTGTAAGATCAGTAGTATTTTGAGTTTAGTTTCTTTTACTTTATGTTTTTTTAAAAGAACGTGTGTGTGTGTGAAGGTGAACAGACAGTTTTCTCTATTATTCTCAAAAATTTTGTTTTTCTTCTCTCCTCTTATCTTACTCTCTTTGTAACAAAAACTACACCAACAATCTCTTGGCCGTGTTTCTTAATGTTTTATGTGGTAGAGGGACAGCAGCAAGGTGGTGCAACCTTCCTATGACAGGCAACTTCCATGGTCGTGGTGGTAGATTTGGAGTCAAATTGTTGGCTCTGAATCTCTTCCCTAGTTTCACCAGCATCAAAACAAAGATAATGAATGTAAAGAGTATAGGAGAGGAGAAGAATTTGTGCTCCATGAATTTAGAATACTGAAGAGAACTATGGCGTTTGTCACTGAAGTTCCATTTCCATCCACTTTTCAAATACTTTTTAATTAGGTCATTTGTGTTGTTTAAGCCGAAGTAGAAGCTAAAACTCTTTGAGACCAAATTAGTTTCGATTTTGGCTATTTTCAAGAAAAACATTATCTGCCAGTGCATAGATCTAGATCAGAAAACATGTGATTGGGAAATGATCTTATTGATGTCACTGGCACATCATGATAGAATGTCTTATGTCTTTGACTACTTTTCACAATTGCCTGTTGGAAGGTACTAACTTTTCTACACTTGCATACTCCCCCAACCTCACACTTGGTACTGCTATACATCCCTTTCACTTAAAATTACTGCAGATTTTTCTTTTCTGGCTTTTCATATCCATATTTTAGCCAAAACACAGAAAGCTACTTTTACAATTCATTTTCCATAAAGAACAAATACGAGCTTGTTTATTGTTGATACTGTAAAGTTGTTTGCCTCAAACAGTCTAATTAGGATTTCCATACTGTATTTATAAGAAGTTGAAAAAAAACACTTCTCCTCAATATTTGGAATTTTGAGGGGTGTTGTGCTAAATATAAATTCCAGGCATCTTAGTTCTCTCAACTGACATCATTTGCCTAAGCCATAGTCAACAATTTCCATACTAATGAAGAGGACCAAGAGAATGTTTCAACTCAAACAATGGAGTTCCCTGTCAGCTAAATAACATTAGACTTGACTAATCTTTTTAACATGGAGCAATCACAGGGTACAATTAAAGTGAACATTATTTAAACACAAATTAAGAATAGGAAACAACTGCTGCCAAGTGAAATGTGATTCGACAGTCTTCTCACTGACTTTTAAAAAAAGGTCTTTTTGTATTCAAACTACTGAATGGATGGTGCTGGGTAGTAAGGAGTGGGAATCAGGTACAGATCTCGTTTTCTTCTAACAGTAACACCGAAGGCATCAGTCATGTCTAGATCCTTAGTTTTCATTCCATTAGGGAGTTTCCAATCAAAATGGTACAGTAGTTGTGCAAGGGAAAGCTCAACGACAGCCATACCATATGACATTCCAGGACACATCCTCCTTCCAGCACCAATGGGAATAAATTCGAAGTTAGCCCCTTTATAGTCAACTGAACAGTTGATGAATCTCTCTGGATGGAACCTCTCGGCTTCATTCCAGTAGTTGGAATCTCTTCCAATGGCCCATGCATTGACAATCACTTTGGTCTTGGCTGGTATCTCATATCCATTAATTTCACATCTCTCAGTATTTTCTCTTTGAAGTAGCATAGGTACAAGAGGGTGTAATCTTAGAGGTTCTTTGATAACCAACTTCAAGTACTTTAATTCATGAAGGTCTGATTCATTGACATCCCCTGTTCTATCATAGACTTGTCTCACCTCAGCTTGTACTTTTTCTAATATTTTAGGATTTTTCATCATTTCCGACATTGCCCATTCTACTGTAGTTGAAGATGTCTCAGTTCCAGCCATGAGCATGTCCTGAAAAGCAGTTCAACTTAGTTGAAGTACAAAACATGTTTGTTTGAGTAATTGAAGAAAGTGAGGTCTCATATATGTTGGGCAAGGAATTAGACCTTGAGTTATTTGATCTTTGAGCAAGTTAAATTTATAGGAGTATACAAACATGTATATAAACAAGCAAGACATGAGACATCAAACTACTAACCAGGATAACAGCTTTGATGTTGTCAGTTGTTAAGGGAAATTCAAGGCCTCCGTGATCCTGGAGATTCAAAAGAACATTAAGTAGATCATCTGTTTCATCATCACTGTTTTCCAGATTTGCATTGCTAGCTCTATGTTCTTCAATGATGCTTTCAAGCATCGAGTCTAGATCATGATGAAACCTCTCAAGTTTGGCTCTCATCCCACTGATCACATGAAGCAATTTGATGGAAGGAAACAGATCAGCAATACTAAAACCAGCTAATGATTCCACAAATTTCTTCACAAATGAAATGAATGCTTCGTGTTGGTTGCATCTTCCAGCGAAAGCAGTCCTTAAAGTGATGTTATATGATAAGTTGCATAACATTTCTCCAAGGTTGATTTCCAGTCCTGTATTAGAATAGATGGATCTAATTAAACTTGATACATTCTCTTCTCTGATTGATTGGAAGGATTGTACACGTTTTGTACTTAACAGCTCCAATGTGCAAACCTTTCGAAGTTGCCTCCAATAGCCTCCATATGGTGCAAAAGCAATATCTGAAGAATTATACAAAATGATTTCTGCAGCAAGGAGAAAAGGCCTGTTAGCAAAATTGATATCATGTGTTTTCATCACTTCTTTAGCAGCCTCTGGAGAAGAAACAACAATGTGTGATAATTCACCAAGTTGTAGCTGCATCATGGAACCATGTCTTTTGGCTAATTCCGTCAAGCGTCGATGGGGAAGAGCAAAGAACAAAAGATGCAAGTGCCCTATAATAGGTAGTTTCCATGGTGAAGGAGGTAGATTTTTGGGTGTCTCCTTTATTTTGGATCTCATCCATAACTTAAGAACCATGAAAATGAACACAAGGTGAAGGACAAAGGGAGCAACTTATCCATGGTAAACATATGCAAGACTAAAGGATAAACTGTTCATGTATTGCTGAGAAAATTTCGTTTATTTTTAGTTTATGCAGGTTTCTGATCTTGAAACATGCTTGCCTGTCAAAACGGTCTCCCGGTATGGGTGCTTTAAACAAACTTATCCTTCGTCACCAGAACATGACAAAATTGAATAATTTTGTTGCTGTAGTATTGGGAATATAATAGAATTTTGAACCCAAATATTGGGAATAGGAAGCAATAGCTGCCATGTGAAATGGGATTTCACAATCTTCACACAGGTTTTACAAAGAGATCATCCCTGATATTTATGTATATATTTCTAAGTTCTAACTACTGAATACATAGCGGGTGGCAAGTAATGGGAATCAAGTACATATCACTTTTTCTTCTAACAGAAGCACCAAAAGCCTCAGTCATGTCTAGATCCTCATTTTCCATTCCATTAGGGAGTCTCGAGAACAGCCATACCGTATGAGATGCCAAGACACATTCTCCTTCCAGCACCAAAGGGAATAAATTCGAAGTTAGCCCCTTTGTAGTCAACTGAACTACTGATGAATTTGCTTTCAAAAAAAAAAAAAAAAAACTATTGATGAATCTCTCTGGATTGAACCTCTCGGCTTCATTCCAGTAGTTGGAATCTCTTCCAATGGCTCATGCATTAAAAACCAATTTGGTCTTGGCTGGTATCTCATATCCATTAATTTCACATCTCTCCATACTTTCTCCTGGAAGTAGCAAAGGTAGAGGAGGGTGTAATCTTAGAGTTTCCTTTATAACTAACTTCAAGTACGTCAATTCATGAAGGTCTGATTCGCTGACATCCCCTGTTCTATCATAGGCTTGCCTCACTTCGGCTTGTTCTTTTTCAAGGATTCTAGGATTTTTCATCATTTCCTACATCACCCATTCAGCTATAGTTGGAGATGTCTCAGTTCCACCAATGAGAATGTCCTGAAAAGTTCTACTTGCAGTACAAAACATTTTTTTACAGTTTTCAAGCAACTAAAGAAAGCAAGGTCTCATATATTTGAACACTAAATAAATGTTCCTTCCCAAAGATATCAATCTGAAGCTTGAAGTTATCTGATCTTTGAGCATGTTAAATTTATAGGACCATATAAACACATAAAAACATGCAAGATATGAGACATCAAATTACTAAACAGGATAACAGCTTTGACGTTGTCAGTTGTTAAGGGAAATTCAAGGCCTCCATGATCCTGAAGATTCAAAAGAACACTAACTTGATCATCTATTTCATCATCACTTTTCTTCGGATGCGCATTTCTATCTCTATGTTATTCAATGATGCTTTCAAGCATCACGTCTAAATCATGGTGAAACCTCTCAAGTTTGGCTCCCATTCCACTGATCACATGAAGCAATTTGATGGAAGGAAACAGATCAGCAATACTAAAACCAGCAGCAGCTTCCACAGGTTTCCTGAGAATTGAAATG
The DNA here is from genome assembly GCA_025698515.1 of Gossypium sturtianum. Classification (NCBI taxonomy): domain Eukaryota; kingdom Viridiplantae; phylum Streptophyta; class Magnoliopsida; order Malvales; family Malvaceae; genus Gossypium; species Gossypium sturtianum. The sequence continues at coordinate 139,443,111 of CM046943.1, forward strand.
AATGCTTCGTGTTGCTTGCATCTTCCGGAAAAAGAAATCCTTAAAGTGATGCTATATGATAAGCTGCAAAACAATTCTCCACCGTTGATTTCCAGTCCAGTATTAGAATAGATGGATCTAATTAAACTTGATACCTGCTTTCCTCTGATCGGAATGATTGTACACATTTCGTACTTAACAGCTCCAATGTGCAAACCTTTCGAAGCTGCCTCCAATAGCCTCCATATGATGCAAAATCAATATCTGAAAAATGGTACATTATGATTTCAGCATCTAGGAGAAAGGGCCCGTTAGCAAAATTGATGTCATGTGTTTTCATCACTTCTCTAGCAGCCTCTGGAGAAGAAAGAACAATATGTGATAATTCACCAAGTTTTGGTGCATCAAGGAACCATGTCTTTTGGCTAATTCTGTCAAGCGTTGATGGGGAAGAGAGAAAATTAAAAAGTGAAAGTGCCCTATAAGAGGTAGCTTCTATGATGCAGGGGGTAGATTTTTGGGTGAGTCCTTTATTTTGGATCTCATCCATATCTTGAACACCATGAAAATGAACACAAGGAAGGTGAAGGACAGTGGGAGCAATTATCCATTGTAAAACTACACAAGACTAAAGGGAAAACTGTGCAGGTATTGCTGAAAAATTTTCATTTCTTCTTAATTTATGCAGGTTTTGCAGGTCTTGATACCTGCTGCTTGCCTGTCAAAGTTGACATTTCTGTATGGATGCATTTAATAAACTTAACCCTTCAGACCAGCACATGGAAAATTTTAACTTCTTTTATGGCTATAATCTTGGAATATCTTACCCAAAAACATCAATGGAGTAAACAGGCATAGCCATGTAGAATCCTATCAATCTTCACGTGCCTTAGTTAATGGAACTTGATTTAAATATTTGTAGCAGAGATTTATAATGATATACAGAATCTCTATCAGCCTATATACTTGAACTCTTTTATGCTAAGAAAACTACCCTAAAGAACACTAGAATCTAATCCTGGGGGCAATACAGTTTTCTTTCAATGAGATTGGAGATAGGTATTAAAAAATAAATAAATAAAAGAGAGAAAAATACATCACGCAGAAACAACCATGTAGGACAATACTCAACCTCTAAAATGAAGGAGAAACTCATTTTCGAGTAAAGATTTTCCAAGTGAGGCATTGAACATAAAATCCCATCTATAAACAATCGAATAGTAAAAACTCAACAGCTCAGAATTAAGCACTATTCTAGTGCAATCCTTACAGCACTAGATAATGACAAAATAGAACCTTTTTCTATTCTGAACAATAAAGGAACCTCTTTGGCTAATGCTACAAAGTGATCATAACATCTACGCATTTGCCACCCAGTACCAACAGAATAAATGGAAATAAAGATATGCCATCATAACTTGTATCATCCTTCTTCTAATCCTACCCTGCCTCTGCACTGTGTATCAATGTCACTCTCTAAGTACCTCATTTTCTGGTCATATGTCACTCTCTAAGTACCTCATTTTCTGGTCATACTTTCCTAAAACCTCCATGTAAAATAGTTTTTTCCGTGACTCGTGCAGGACTTGTGTCAACTGAAAACTTGAACTAAAGTATGTTCAATCGACTCATTGGAAACTAGTTAAGGCTTTGATCCAAAAGGATACAACACTAACCATTCTTTTTAAATATCAATATTATATTTAAAACTAAACTTTATTGGTTACTCAGCTATTAAAACAAAACAGAGCTCTCATGTTCCCTGAAAAAGGAAATAGCAAGACTCTGAATCCATACCTGTTGAAAAAACATGGATCATAAATATGAAAAAGTACTACTGCAATGCATTCTGGCAATAATGGAAATCATAATTCCCACAAAAGCACATGTTATATTGTACTTACAACAAAGCGGCCAATACAATAACATATTACAAGCGGCCAACACAAAAAAGTGTAGAGCATCATTTGGATCATAACTTCTATGCATTCGCCCTTATAACACAAATAAAAGGCTGCAAAGTCCAAACCAAAGAGGCTAAAATTCCAAAACTTAGGAAAGTAAAATTAGTAGTCCCTCTAAATGACATAATCAGACCACTCAGCAATGTGTGAAGTATGATCCATGGTAAAACTTGGAATCTTGTCAAGCTTTATAGGGTTCTCCCTCCCTCCTACCAATCTAGCCGGATTCCCCACTGCAGTAGTCCTTGGAGGCACGTCCTTTAACACCACCGAACCAGCACCTATCTTAGCTCCATCACCAATCTTAATATTCCCTAAAATACAAGTACCGGCACCAATCAGAACCCCATCTCCAATCTTTGGATGTCTATCACCAGAAGCCTTACCAGTTCCTCCTAATGTTACATTATGTAAAATTGACACATTGTTTCCAATCACTGCTGTCTCTCCAACAATAACTCCAGTAGCATGATCAAACAATATTCCACTCCCAATCTTGGCTCCAGGATGAATATCCACATCAAAAACCTGAGACACCTTATTTTGTATCAGCAAGGCCAAAACTTTCCTCCCTTGACACCATAAATTATGGGCTACCCTATGTGATTGACATGCTAGGAACCCTTTAAAATTCAAAAAGCAATGTACATAACTTATACATGCAGGGTCTCTTTCTTTAGCAGCTTTCAAATCTTCCTTAACAGCTATCATGATTCCTTGATCTTCCACAAGCACGGCCATGATAATATCAAATAAAGTACTGCTAGGAAGACTTGGATTGCCTAATTTGATAGACAAATGATTGGCTAAAGCACTTTCAAATGAATTATGAGAAAAGATTGAGCTGTAATAATAATTGGATAAGATGGGTTCTTGCTCAGCATCTAACCTTGCTTCTTCTTTCATTTTCAGCCATAAAGCACCAACCTCTTCTTTTTCTTCTAAAGAAAAATCAACAGATTTTCTTGTAGGGATGGTTTTTGTGTGGTTTTTATTCAAGGGTACGCTCGAAACATTATTTGGGAAAGTGGATCTGCAGAAACTTCCATACTTGTAAAGAACTTCATCAGGTTGAGAAATGTTTGGACGTTGGGAAAGTTGGGAAGAGTCTGTTGTTCTTGAGATGTCAATGCAAGCAGCCATGGATTGCGAAAACTTGTGAGAATAATGGGTTGATGGGAAAATTGAAGGAGAAAAATGTGGATGAGAGAAAGGAGGAGAACTGTTATATAAAGGGAGAGGCAAAGGTCGAGATGTCCCAAGAATTTTCATGGAAACTGGGATTTCCTCAGAAATTTGGTTTTGGTCTGTAAATTATTTATAGAAGAGAAAGAGGCTAAGAGAAAAATATATACTATAAAATATTCGTGTGGTTGCGCCGGGAATTTTGGCCTTTGCTGCACATTATTTGATAAGAATGATCAAACTACAATTTTGCTTCTTTTATCTCAATGTATATATATATATATATATAATTTATACTAGAATTGGTGAAATTTTCATTGCTTTGAGTTGAAATTTTTTAAGCTAAATCCTTTTTTAAAATTAGTCAAATGTAAAATGATATTACTTATAATATTTTTCAATAGTATTAACCTAGCTAATTAGCAACCAAAACTAAAATTAGGGTTCCCTCCGAATCTCCCTAAAATAAAAATTATAAAGATATAAATTATTAAAATAATTAAAATTAAATTTTTACTATAATAAATATTACAATTTAATTTTGACTCTTAAAAGGATTTCTTATTTCACCTCAATTAACAATCAGATAAATTAACTATCTTTATAGTGAAATTTTATAAGCCCTCAATACATTGACACGTATATTTAAAAAATAAAACTAACTTTTATACAAATAAATCAAGTATCAATCTTCAAATTTACTTGTGTAAAATATACAATTTTTTTAAATCCACTACAAATTGAATATGAAAAAGATGAGGATGGAATCCACTTGATCCAAATGTGGTGTAGCATTGTCCTGGTCCACTTCTGGTGTCAAATCGTGGTCCTACCTTTACTTGTTACATTTTTTCTTTTCTTTTCTTTAGTAATGATAAATAATTTAAATGTCTAATTTTTGAATGGTATCAACTTTCATATTTAAATTTGAAGAGCTTTTTTCTAATACCTTTTGATATAATAATAATATCCATTTTTGCTATTCTATCTTTTATTTGCTTTTATGTTTTCTTGAGTGTCATCAATCTGATTGAGTATTAAGATAATTTAGGGTGATTTAAAACACAATATGGATGACTATCATATTCATAGATTTGCATTCGAGAAGGGATTGTAATTGAGTCATTAGATTTATTTGGCATGTCGAGCAATTGACCAATTGTCTTAAACATAGGCTACAAGTTGCATTGATAAAAAAATGGTAATTTTTTTGTATCTAAGATTTGCACGGAACAATTTACAACCAACGATAAACCATATACATATGTCAAGACAAGCTTTTATATATCGAATTCAACGTCCAATTTCGCAACATCGGAGGAAAAACATGAAAGCAAAAGCCCAACCTTCCGAAGGAGGCCAAGACATAGGAGGGAGAAATTTATGACTGCATCATGGCATAAGTGTTCCTATCAATGAAGCTGTTGGAGCTAGGGGAAATGGTTATGGTCGAGGCAAATGTGGAGCTCAATGTCGAGGTCGAGGCAAAGATGTTCTTACTGAAGACGCCTTGGCTTTCATATCTGATGAACCTGACGAAGGATCCGACTTTGCAGAAATAAAGATCAATCTCGGATTTGCCTAAATAATAGATGGAGATCAAATGCATTGATCATACACGTAATGATTTTTTTGTTATTTTGTTGTATTACTTAAACTAAATAATTTTATGTATTTATGTTATGGATTTACTTGAATTTAGTTCCCATAATTCATTTTGATTCATTTGCTTTCAATTTTGGTAAAACGCTAGAGAACCATTAAGGCACAAAATGGATTTATTATGATATGAATATCAGGCACCCAACTTAGGATAAGATCCATTCCCAATAATTGATTCAAGTGACTAATATAAATGCCTATGTATGATTCTTGTATTGTCCATACCACCTTGCTTAAAAATGCTAGAGCATAGGTGCATGGAAACCTTAACCCATTTCCTTAATCTCAACATCTGATTGCTCACTGATATTTGTTGATCCCAACAATCATATAAGCCCACCAAAAGCTATAATATGTTGCCTATTTAGCTAAGCGACGAGGTATTATTTTTCTCGAGAGTGAGCAACTTTTGTGAAATTGCTCCCATGGTAGAATAAACCCACCAAAAATTATTGGTTTGTAAAAAAACATTATCCTATTTCTCTAAACCTTAAAGTGATTAAAGGTGTAAAGCAATGGTACATTGTAGTTAGTAATTTTTTTTCACTCGGCAATAATTTCAAAGTACTAATAACCCTTAAACCATTCCCCTACACTGTAAACACTAACATTTGTAATGAATCTATAATGAATAAGCATGTGTAGGATATTTATAGGATACACTTATGGATAAACTCGCCAACCATGAGTGGTGGCCTAGTATGTCACACCCCAAGTTTGGCGGATCTAAGATTTTTGCTTACAGTGGCAAAATAATTTGTTTGGCGAAGTGTAATCCGCCTATATGTTTCTTTTGGCGCATAAGCGTGGGCATATAGTAATCGTCGTGTGAGTAAATTTAGATTTTTATTTTAGATTATTATGTTATTTAAAGAGAAATATTTGGTCAAGTGAAAAGGTAATTACGGTATGGGTTAACACCAAAGATATAGTACGCCTTGTTTGTTTGAATTACACGTGCTAGTTAGGTTGTAAAGTAATCTGGTTAGGAACCAACTGGATAGACTAGTTTGATATCTATAATACAGGATTCTCATTTATGTTTCTCTCAGAAACTATAGGCCATTAAGAAGGATAAATTCTAAAGTTGTGAAACTTGTTAAGTTCCACTAAGTAGGATGGGTCATATATATATGTGTGTGTGTAAACGGTTCTAAAAGGGGTTATTTTTCTTCTTTCAATGCTACTTTCTGATTCTTTTTCTTTAAATCCAATGGTATCTTTTCCTCTTAAGCTAGAAGTTAAGGATTCTTGGCTTAATCAATGATCATTCCATCTCTGGGTAAATATTACAGCTTTGCATATCAAGTTTTGAATAAGTCTGTATGTGGTATTTGAACAGTAAGTTGTAAGTATAAGTGTAACAACCCAATTTTAGTGAAGCGGAATAGTGGTTTCGTAACCACAAATTTGAGCCGAAAAAATAAAATATTTTAATATTATGAAATGATTAGTAATGTGGTAGAAAGATTTCATGAGAATTTTGATAAGAAAATTTTATCAATTAGGTGCTTAATTGTAGAAAGGACTAAATTGCATAAAATGTCAAATTTTAATTCTAGTAGCTATAAGGATTAAATAGCTATGGAATTCAAAACTTGAGGTCCTTAAATGGTAATTAGACCATTGATGAAAAATATGTACATATTTTTGGTGAATCATCCATGGAAAAATTAGAAAAGGCTAAGGACTAAATTGGAAATGAGAAAAATTAAAAGATGATAATTAATTAAATAGAATATCATCTTATTTTCATATCATCTTCCCCAAATATTTCTATTGAAACCCTAGGAAAGAGAAAACAAGCTTTCAATGCATAAATTGGTAAGTTCCTATGTCCTTTTTTTAGTAATTTTTATATTTTTGAGATCGGGAAAGCTTAATTTCTCTATTTAGGGGGTTAATTTGAATAGATATCAAAGTATAGAAAATTTTCCATGGATGAACATGCTGAAATTTAAAATTTTATGGTAGAAAATGAAAAGTTGTTGATAGATAAACAACTTTTACAAAGGGAAATTTTATAGAAACTTGATTTATGGACTATATTGAAAATTGGTAAAACCCATGGAAAATTTTGAAATTTTAAGAATACATGTGCTGTAAAAGTTATATTAGAATTTTGACTAGGCTTGGAATAAGGATTAAATTGCATGAATTTCAATTTTCGAGCCTAGGAATTAAATTGGAATTAATCAAAAGTATAGGGGCAAAATGGTACTTTTGCCTAGATTGTAAATTTAGTTCAATAGAATATAAATGGATTGAATTGATGATTAAATTCATTTATATAGATCCGGAAATACCAAACAAAGAGCTAGATCGATGAAAGGAAAAGATTTCGGATTAGTATATTTTAGTTACGAACAAATATCAATGTAAGTTCGTATAACTTAAATAAGTATAGAAATGTGTTGTTTTAAATGCTATATTACATTGTATATGTTGTATGAAATTTGTATGCATGAAATGTATGGAAATTGTAATGGATGGAATGTTATATGATGGAAATTTATTAATAAAGGGTAAAATTCTGAATGAATATTGAATTCCGATGGATAAATGTGATTTCCATGATAAAACTGCATGTGTTGCAGAATGGATTTAGCCCAGACGGGTAATCCGAAATGAGTCTCTCGAGTATATGTTTCAATTAGGATTTAGCCTGGACTGGTAATACTAATTGACTGAATTTAGCCTGGACTGGTAATCCAGAATGAACTCTATAGGGAATTCTTTATCATATAAAGAATTTAGCCTGGACTAGTAATCTGACAAAGCCCTTAAAGTATATGTAACAGCTAGAATTTAGCCTGGACTGGTAATTCTGCTATATGATATGTGGCTCGAGAGTGTACCTATAAGGTACTACTGGATATGAATTGACGGATAATGGAATTGTACACCTTGAGTGTACTACTTGAAATATCCATCGGAAATTCAATGATTCAACGGACAAAGTACGCATATGGCATGATGAGCTCATCTATGCATATTGGTATATTATGACTAACATGTTGGTTGAGTATGTGTGAATAGGTAAATTACCAAATAGTTGGAAAGCATGTTTTGTATGGTTAATATATTGAATGTAGTGGTAAGCTTAATTTATGTTATACGAGCTTACTAAGCATAATATGCTTACTAGGTTTTATTTTCCCTGTTTTATAGTGCTCAAAGCTCGTGAAAGTTGGAGATTGGTCGGAGCAAATCATCACACTATCAACCTGTCGTTTTGGCATAAATGAAAATCTCATTTTGTTAATGGCATGTATAAGCTAACTAAATCAAATGATGGTGTGTAAAGGATGAATGAAACTTAGCCATTGGAATGGCTAATATATTTATGTTTTGATATATGTTATGGTTGGATTATACTTGTAATTGGTTAGATTATACTTGTAAGTGTTGGTGCAGGAAAATGGAAAAGTAGGGTGAGAAATGAGGATAGGAAATGGCCTTATTTTGTCCACACGGGTGTGTCTAGGCCGTGTATGGTCCGGCCGTGTGTCCCCTGTATTTTAAAATTTCAAAACAGAATGCTCAAAATTGAGCACACTGGTAGAGACACGGGCGTGTGTCTCAGTCGTATGGGTGACACGGCCTTGAACACGGGCGTGTGTCATGGCCGTGTGAAGCCTGCACCTAATTCGAATTAAATTTATTAACCACACGGCCTAGCACACGGGCGTGTAGCATGGCCGTGTGGCGCAAGTCAGAGAGCAACCTAAATCGGACACGGCCTGAGGCACGGGCGTGTCTAAGGGTCACACGGGCGTGTCCCTTGGACCACACGGGCGTGTGAGCCCTGCACCTTGGAAAATTTTTAAAATGTCATGAAAAATTCTTAGAGTTTCTGATTAAGTCCCGACTCGATTCTAATGTTCATATTGGGCCTCGAAGGTCCATTTAAGGGACGTTCTTAACAATCTCGGTTAATGAATAATGATTTACATGATTTATCTGAAAATGTTCTAAAAAGTTTTGGTAACACTCTGTAACCCTGTTTCGATGATGGATACGGGTTAGGGGTGTTACATTTATTGGTATCAGAGCTACGATTTAGTCAATTCTTAAACTAACGTAGCAAGTATGAGTTTTGCTATACATGCCATTATATAATTGTGATAGTGCGATATCTCCTAACCATTTTAAATGTATTTTTCCTATAGTAAATGTCTTCCAACCGAGCTAAAGCTGATCCTGAGGAAGCTGAGGTACAAAAAGCAACATCTAGTAGTAGAAGGCCCGAGTCTGAGGGCCGAAATAATGAGGGAAAAGCTGCATTCTTTCAAATGATGAATGAATGGTTTACAGAATATATAAGAGCAAATCCTGCTGTTCAGCAACCTCCCCCACCTGCTCCTCAACCGATTTCCGAGACATCACAGGGTACTGAAACAGTTAGAATTGATAAGGCTCCGGTTGATAAAATTAGAAAATATGGGGCCGAGAAATTCAGAGCTACTACAAATGATGATGCAAAAAAGGCTGACTTTTGGCTGGAGAATACTATCTAGGTATTAGATGAATTGTCTTGTTCACCATCCGGTTGTCTGAAATGTGCGGTTTCTTTATTAAAAAACACAGCCTATTATTGGTGGAAAACTATAACTTCTGTTGTTCCGAAAGAAAACATTACATGGGAGTTCTTTCAAACAGAATTCAGAAAGAAATATATAAGTCAGAGATTCTTGGACCAGAAAAGAAAAGAATTCCTAAAACTCAAATAGGGAAATATGACTGTATCAGAATATGAATGGGAATTTATTCGACTGAGTAAATATGCTCAAGAATGGGTACAAATTGAAGCTAAAATGTGCAAACAATTTGAAGAAAGGTTGAATGAAGATATTAAACTGTTGATTGGTATTCTTGAAATAAGAAAATTTGCAGTACTGACTGACCGAGCATTAAAGGCAGAAGAATTAAGCAAAAAAAAGAAACAAGTTAAAAGAGAAGCTCGGGTTTCTGGTAAGAGATCTATGGGAAAATCCTAATCATTTGTTTCAAAGAAATTAAAGAGATACCAGGATCGTTTTACTGCATCTGCTGGATATTCTGGAAAAGAATGGGGTTCTCAACGCTCTAACCCGAGATCATCGTCCCCATCAGTAACCAGTGTTGAAAGTGTAGGAAATCCAAAGCCGAAATGTAACTACTGCAATAAGTTTCATTTTGGGGAATGTCGTCTAAAAAGTGGGGCCTGCTACCGATGTGGTTCTTTTGATCATTTTCTCAGAGATTGTCCGGAAAGAGGGGAAAAAGAGATTGAACAGATTTCAAAGCTGAATAATCCTGTCTCTAGAGGTAGACCACCTCGACACCCTGCAAATGTTAGTGGTAGCCGAAGTTTTACAAAAGATTCAACAGTTAAATCTAAAGCACGAGCACCGGCGAGAACCTATGCTATACGTGCCAGAGAGGATGCCTCTGCCCAGACGTCATTACTGGTACATTTTATTTACTTGGCACCAATATTATTGCTTTAATTGATCCCGGTTCCACACACTCATATATATGCACAAAATTAGTAAATGTTAAAAATTTACCGGTTGACTTCACTGAATTTGTGGTGGAAGTTTCAAATCCCCTGGGTCAATGTGTGATGGTGGATAAAGTTTGTAAAAACTGTCTATTGATGGTAAAGGGTAAATGTTTCTCAATTGATTTGATGTTACTGCCTTTTGATGAGTTTGATGTAATTTTGGGAATGGACTGGTTAACCCAGCATGATGCAGTAGTGAATTGTAAACAGAAATACATTGTGTTGAAATATCAGGATGGTAAGTTACTCCATGTTGAACCTAATAGATTAGATGGGTTGTCTAATGTGATTTCAGCAATAATAGCACAGAAATGTATCAGAGAGGGATACGATGCTTATCTTGTTTATGTGTTGGATACAAAGGTAACTGAGTCAAAGATTCAGTCAGTGCCGGTAGTGTGTGAATTTCCTGATGTGTTTCCGAAAGAATTACCTGGTTTGCCATCGGTTAGAGAAGTGGAGTTTTCTATAGACCTTATTCCGGGAACAATACCAATATTAATAGCACCTTACAGAATGGCTCCTGCTGAGTTGAAAGAGTTGAAAGCACAGTTACAAGATTTAATTGACAGAGGCTTTACTCGACCTAGTTTCTCACCTTGAGGTGCACCGGTTTTATTTGTGAAAAAGAAAGATGGATCTCTGAGGTTATGTATTGATTAAAAGTAGCTAAATAAAGTTACAATGGAGAATAAGTATCCGTTGCCTCGAATAGATGACTTATTTGATCAGTTGAAAGGAGTTACCGTATTTTTAAAAATTGATTTTCGTTCGGGTTATTATCAGTTACGGGTAAAGGACTCAGATGTTCCAAAAATAGCTTTTAGAACCAGGTATGGTCACTATGAGTTTTTAGTGATGCCATTTGGGCTGACTAATGCACCGGCAGTGTTCATAGATCTGATGAATAGAATTTTCAGACCGTACCTAGACAGGTTTGTAGTGGTATTCATTGATGATATTTTAGTCTATTCTCGAGATGAAAAAGAGCATGCTGATCATCTGAGAATTGTATTACAAATTCTACGAGAGAAGCAATTGCATGCCAAGTTCAGTAAATGTGAGTTTTGGCTACGGGAAGTTGGATTTCTTGGACATATTGTATCTGCTGAAGGTATCAGGGTAGACCCGAGTAAAATTTCAGCAATTGTCAATTGGAGCCCATCAAATAGTGTGTCAGAAGTCAGAAGTTTCTTGGGTCTAGCCTGATATTATCAGAGATTTGTTAAAGGGTTTTCAATGATAGCCTCTCCGATGACTCGATTGTTGCAAAAAGATGTGAAGTTCGAGTGGACTGATAAATGTCAGTAAAGTTTTGACAGGCTAAAAGCTTTATTGACTGAAGCACCTGTGTTAGTACAGCCTGAATCGAGTAAGGAATTTGTGATTTATAGTGATGCATATTTAAATGGTTTAGGTTGTGTTTTGATGCAAGAAGGTAAAGTAATTGCCTATGCTTCAAGACAACTGAAACCACATGAAAAGAATTACCCGATACATGATCTTGAATTAGCAGCTATAGTGTTTGCATTAAAAATATGGCGACATTATTTATATGGTGAAAAATGTCATATCTTCACTGATCACAAAAGTCCGAATTATTTGATGACACGGAAAGACTTGAACTTGAGACAACGCAGTGGCTTGAACTGTTAAAAGATTATGATCTTGTGATTGATTATCATCCGGGTAAAGCCAATGTTGTTGCTGATGCTTTGAGCAGAAAATCTTTATTTGCTTTACGAGCAATGAATACCCAGTTGTCTATTTCTGATGATGGATCTATTATGGCTGAGTTGAAGATTAGACCAGTATTTTTGCAACAAATTTTTGAAGACCAGAAAAATGATGTTGAGTTACAGGTAAAACGGGAACAATGTGAATTGAACCCTGATTCGGAATTTCAAATTGGGTCTGATGGTTGTTTGTTGTTCAGAGACAGATTGTGTGTGCCGAATAATTTAGAGTTGGTACAGAAGATTTTATATGAAGCTCACAATGGTACAATGTTTGTTCATCCCGGTAGTAATAAAATGTACAATGATCTGAAAAAGATGTATTGGTGGTCGAGAATGAAAAAAAGATATTTCTGAATTTGTATCCAAATGCTTGATATGTCAGCAAGTGAAAGCTGAGCATCAGGTGCCTTCAGGGTTATTACAGCCAATTGTTATACCCGAATGGAAATGGGAAAGAGTTACAATGGATTTTGTGTCGGGATTACCATTGACTCCAAGGAAGAAAGATGCTATTTGGGTGATTGTCGATCGGTTAACAAAGTCTGCACACTTTATACCGGTACGTATAGATTTTTCTTTAGATAAATTGGCTGAATTATATGTCTCTGAGATTGTTAGATTACATAAGGTACCAGTTTCTATTATTTCTGATAGAGATCCCCAGTTTACATCTTGATTTTGGAATAAATTACAAGAAGCACTGGGTACACGGCTGCATTTTAGTACTGCATTTCATCCTCAGACAGACGGCCAGTCTGAACGTGTTATACAGATTTTGGAGGATATGTTACGGTGTTGTGTACTTGAATTTGAAGGTAATTGGGAAAAATATTTACCTTTGATTGAATTTGCTTATAACAATAGTTATCAATCCAGTATTAAAATGGCACCGTATAAAGCTCTTTATGGTCGAAAATGTAGAACACCGTTGTATTGGACAGAGCTTAGTGAAAAGAAGATTCTTGGAGTTGATTTAATTCGGGAAACAGAAGAAAAGGTAAAGGTGATTCGAGATAGTTTGAAAGCAGCCTCTGATAGACAAAAGTCTTATGCCGACCTTAAAAGAAAAGAAATAGAAATTGAAGTTGGTGATAAGGTATTCTTAAAAGTGTCACATTGGAGGAAAGTTCTTCGATTTGGACGGAAGAAAAAATTGAGTCTAAGATTTATCGGGCCCTATGAAATCATTGAAAGAATAGGACCGGTTGCGTATCAGTTGGCGTTACCACCAGACCTTGATAAAATCCATAATGTTTTTCATGTATCAATGTTACGACGATATCGATCGGATCCTTCACATGTTATTTCTCCGACAGAAATTAAGATTCAGCCTGATATAACATATACTGAAGAACCGATCAAGATTCTGGCTCGGGAAACAAAAGAACTGAGAAATAAAAAGGTGGCATTGGTAAAAGTTCTTTGGAAAAAACATGGAATTGAAGAAGCTACTTGGGAGCCAGAGGATACCATGAGGAAGCAGTACCCTAATCTCTTTACTAGTAAGATTTTTAAGGACGAAAATCCTTAAGGGGGGAGAGTTGTAACAGCCCAATTTCAGTGAAGTCGGAATAGTGGTTTCGTAACCAAAAATCCGAGCCGGAAAGATAAAATATTTTAATATTATGAAATGATTAGTAATGTGGTAGAAAGATTTCATGAGAATTTTGATAAGAAAATTTTATCAATTAGGTGCTTAATTGTAGAAAGGACTAAATTGCATAAAATGTCAAATTTTAATTCTAGTAGCTATAAGGATTAAATAGCTATGGAATTCAAAACTTGAGGTCCTTAAATGGTAATTAGACCATTGATGAAAAATATGTACATATTTTTGGTGAATCATCCATGGAAAAATTAGAAAAGGCTAAGGACTAAATTGGAAATGAGAAAAATTAAAAGATGATAATTAATTAAATATAATATCATCTTATTTTCATATCATCTTCCCCAAATATTTCCATGGAAACCCTAGGAAAGAGAAAACAAGCTTTCAAGGCATAAATTGGTAAGTTCCTACGTCCCCTTTTCAGTAATTTTTATATTTTTGAGATCGGGAAAACTTAATTTCTCTATTTTGGGGGTTAATTTGAATAGATATCAAAGTATAGAAAATTTTCCATGGATGAACATGCTGAAATTTAAAATTTTATGGTAGAAAATGAAAAGTTGTTGATAGATAAACAACTTTTACAAAGGAAAATTTGATGGAAACTTGATTTAGGGACTAAATTGAAAATTGGTAAAACCCATGGAAAATTTTAAAATTTTGAGAATACGTGTGCTGTAAAAGTTATATTATAATTTTCATTAGGCTTGGAATAAGGATTAAATTGCATGAATTTCAATTTCCGAGCCCGGGGACGAAATTGGAATTAATCAAAAGTGTAGGGGCAAAATGGTACTTTTGCCTAGATTGTAAATTTAGTTCAATAGAATATGAAATGGATTGAGTTGATGATTAAATTCATTTATATAGATCCGGAAGTACCAAACAAAGAGCTAGATCAAGGAAAGGAAAAGATTTCGGATTAGTATATTTTAGTTACGAACGAATATCAAGGTAAGTTCGTATAACTTAAATGAGTATAGAAATGTGTTGTTTTAAATGCTATATTACATTGTATATTTTGTATTATATTTGTATGCATGAAATGTATGGAAATTGTAATAGATGGAATGTTATATGATGGAAATTTATTAATAAAGGGTAAAATTCTGAATGAATATTGAATTTCGATGGATAAATGTGATTTCCCTGATAAAACTGCATGTGTTGCAAAATGGATTTAGCTCCGGACGGGTAATCCGAAATGAGTCTCTCAAGTATATGTTTCAATTAGGATTTAGCCTGGACTGGTAATCCTAATTGACTGGATTTAGCCTGGACTGGTAATCCAGAATGAACTCTATAGGGAATTCTTTGTCATAAAAAGGATTTAGCCTAGACTAGTAATCCGACAAAGCCCTTAGAGTATATGTAACATCTAGAATTTAGCCTGGACTGGTAATTCTACTATATGATATGTAGCCCGAGAGTGTACCTATAAGGTACTATTGGATATGAATTGACGGATAATGGAATTGTACACCTCGAGTGTACTACTTGAAATATCCATCGGAAATTCAATGATTCAACGGACAAAGTACGCATATGGCATGATGAGCTCATCTATGCATATTGGTATATTATGACTAACATGTTGGTTGAGTATGTGTGAATAGGTAAATTACCAATTAGTTGGAAAGCATGTTTTGTATGGTTAATAAATTGAATGTAATGGTAAGCTTAATTTATGTTATACGAGCTTACTAAGCATAATATGCTTACTAGGTTTTATTTTCCCTGTTTTATAGTGCTCAAAGCTCGTGAAAGTTGGAGATTGGTCGGAGCAAATCATCACACTATCAACCTGTCGTTTTGGCATAAATGAAAATCTTATTTTGTTAATGGCATGTATGAGCTAACTAAATCAAATGATGGTGTGTAAAGGATGAATGAAACTTAGCCATTGGAATGGCTAATATATTTATGTTTTGATATATGTTATGGTTGGATTATACTTGTAATTGGTTAGATTATACTTGTAAGTGTTGGTGCAGGAAAATGGGAAAGTTGGGTGAGAAATGAGGCTAGAAAATGGCCTTATTTTGTCCACACGGGTACACACGGCCTGGTACATAGGCATGTGGTTCGGCTGTGTGTCCCCTGTATTTTAAAAATAAAAAAAAATGCTCAGAATTGAGCACACGGGTAGAGACACGGGCGTGTGTCTCAGCCGTGTGGGTGACACGGCCTTGAACACGAGCGTGTGTCATGGCTGTAAGAAACCTACACCTAATTCGAATTAAATTAATTAACCACACGGCCTAGCACACGGCCGTGTGGCATGGCCGTGTGGCGCAAGTCAGAGATCAACCTAAATCGGACACGGCCTGAGGCACGGGCGTGTCTAAGGGTCACACGGGCGTGTCCCTTGGACCACACGCGCGCAGAGCCCTGCACCTTGGAAAATTTTTAAAATGTCATGAAAAATTCTTAGAGTTTCCGATTAAGTCCCGACTCGATTCTAATGATCGTATTGGGCCTCGATGGTCCATTTAAGGGACGTTCTTAACAATCTCGGTTCATGAATAATGATTTACATGATTTATCTAAAAATGTTCTGAAAAGTTCCGGTAACACTCTGTAACTCTGTTCCGGTGATGGATACAGGTTAGGGGTGTTACAATAAGGTTTTGCATGGGGGTTATCAGTGATTAAGATAATAGTAATTTGTATATAAATAAGTTTTAATGGTGGTCCTATGTTCTGTAAGAAGTTTTTTTGCTAGTTCAAGAAGGATGTCTAAGTCTGGAGCTTAGAACTGGAGTAGGTCAGTATCAGGTGAGTCTCTATCTTGACTCTCTTATGTAAATTTTTCAAGTAGAAACATATATATAAAGGATAATGGTATCTATGAAAATCGGTAATTGTATAAGTATAGTAAAGATGAGATATGGATTATGATGATATGTATAAAGTTCTGTTGATAAAGAATGTTGAAGGGTAAGAATACAAGTAAAGTTTGATAAACAAAAAGTATGAGTTCAGTCTGGAAAGCGAATAAATCTGGGTAAGTAAATGTTGAGCAAGTGTTTCTTTATGAGGCCTCTAGTACGAGAGTTATATTGCTAACTAAATTGGCAGATCACGATATGAAATTAAGTGTAAGCCTATGAAGTTAAGACCCATGGCATCATGGTGTAGCCTCTAGTAAGTTGAAGACTGGATTGGCAGATCATGATACATGAATGTGTATAAGTCCATGTGGCTGAGACCCATGGAAAGACGTTTCTGTATGTATGTTCAGGGTGTAGCATTCGATAATGTGTAAATTGAATTGACAGATCACGATATATGAAATTTTGATAAATCCATAAAGGAGACACCCATGGCACTTTCTGTGAAAGTTCGTCGGGACAGTAAACACATAAATCTATATGATGCCTTTATGGCATATTTTTGTTTATATCTTATGGCGCACTTTGCTAAGTCTATTTGATAAGATATGCTTATTCGCCCTTCTGGTAAGTTCTTGGTAAATTTTGATTGTTCTATGATAGATAATTCTATAATAAGGTTATGAAATGTATAAGGTTAATTTGGTTGAATTAGATAAAGGAAGTTCTGAAAAGAAGTGTGTATTTGTATGTTAAAAAGCGTATATGCCATGGTAATCTATTAGTTTTAAAAGTGGGCATATTCATGGTTATGAAAGACATAAGAAATTGTCAATTCAAGTTCGTTTGAGTTAGGTAATGGTTGAATCTAAGTTATTTGGGATCTGCTATATGTGAGTTGTATAATGGCTTCTTCTGAAATCATATAGAATATGAATTATCGTTATCCTGAGTATCTGGGGTTCCGAAATAAAGTGATATGGAATTCATCTGAATGATCTGTGTAGTACATTGTTAGTGAGAGTTTGAATGGTATCAAACCAATGTATGATTTGATTAGTAGTTTGATGGTATTTAGATATGCGTAAGTATTCACCAAATGTATATGTATCTGCCAATGATTAATATCTGTAAACAACTGTTCTGGAGTAAGTTTGTGTGTGAAGAGATGATATGTATGAATTGGACTTTAAAGGTATATTGTTTTGAGAAGTACCTGTGATTTATAAAATGTATAGAATGATCTTCAGTTAGACAGTTAAGAAAGAATTAGTACATTAAGAGTATGATAGTTGGCGTGGAAGTGTATGTCAAAACTGTGATAGTATCCGCTTGAAATGGAAGTAAGTGGTTTAGAAGGGTACCTGGCGCATTGATGTTCTTCCAATCTTATAAACTATCCGCGAAGGTATTTTTGTGATAAAGCTCATTAAGTTCTTTTGAACTTACAATGTTTGTTGTTGTTTCAAGTATATGGTAAGAGAATGCGCCAGGAGTATGTTAAGATAGCGGCGAAGTGGAATA
Source organism: Gossypium sturtianum (assembly GCA_025698515.1). Classification (NCBI taxonomy): domain Eukaryota; kingdom Viridiplantae; phylum Streptophyta; class Magnoliopsida; order Malvales; family Malvaceae; genus Gossypium; species Gossypium sturtianum. The sequence goes on from CM046943.1 coordinate 139,461,155, forward strand.
TTATGCATACTGTGGAGAAGTGGTGTAGTTTAGGGTTACGCCCTAAGAGTCTGTCTTTTACAAACTTTATACTGTAATGACTTGTAACAAGTTTGGATTAAATTTTTTTAATATTGTCCCTTGTTCTCATATCTCAATTTTCTTAATTAAATTAATAAGTAAAATGTTTTAAGTAAGGAATGTTTATCAACTATTTGATATTTGGTTACGTATTTTGTATAATAACATCCGAGATCCGGACCCGACGAATCTGGTTGGGTTGAGGGTGTTACATTGTAAGACTAAACTCGACATCTACCAATGTCGAGGTCTATGTAATTAGTTATCTTCTCAAATAGTAACCCCATCAAGGATTTCTACAAAAGGAAGACCTGACATGCAACTTTTTTGAACTTGACACCCATAGATGTCAAGTTTAATACAATAAGTTATGGTTTAGGAATCTCGTTTAGGGTTTCAAGGCATTTGACAAGTGACTCACTAAACTCACTACCCACAAGTGTCAAGTTCAGTTCAAAAATTAAAGTTGTGACCTATAGTTGCCAACTTTATTTGCTAAGATCATGATTGATTCTTATCGAGTTCATGGTTTGAAAAATCTACAAATATGATCCATGGCACATCCTTCTCTCACATCAAACATCCATATCCAAACCTTAAACCCTAACCCATTTCCCTAATCTTTAAATTTGTAGTTTACATATTAATGCTTAAGGTTTAAGGGTTAAAGATTGAATTAAGGTTTAGAGTTGAGGGTTTAAATATACATACCAACCTTGAAAAAACAAAGGGTTTTACGTACCTTTTAAACCATTTCCGCACATTAAATTATTTTAAAATGAATAACAATGGGTTTAGGGAAATGGGTTACTAAGTTGACATTTGTAGGCTTGATAATTTCCATATTTTTTAAATGTCAACTTAGCCATTAATATTGGACTCCAACTTCATTCAAACAGGAGTGTATGAGCCCATTTGCCCGGCCCATTTTACAACAAATTGATCTGAACCAACACCAAAACTACACCCAATAACACCTAAAACCTAGTAAACCCGAATGGCCCATTAAACCCAAATTTCAAACACCAACCTAGCCCAATTGCCAAACCCAAAACAGAAATTAAAATGAGAAAATCAAAAGAAAAACCCTAGCCACTTGCTCTGCCTCGACGCCGCACTCGCCCACCGCCAATCGCTCTCTCTCTCTCAAAGCTCAGTAGCCACCGCCCATGCCACTTTGCATCACCACTTGGCCACTTGCACTGCAAAGGAATGAAAGAAAAGACAACCAATAAATTTGTACAAAGTAGGCTATAAAAGCCGAATCAATTTCTTTGTAAGAGGAGGTCCCTTTTTAAATCAATATACAAAAAAAGGAGATTGGATCAACACAAAACTAGAGATTTCGGTTACAAACACCTGCAAACAAAGATTAATTCAAGAATACAACAAGCAATCGAAGAGAAAAAGAAACATTTAAGGTTTTATCCTATTTTTCTTTTATCCTATTTTTCGAAACTATAAACCTATTTTCCTTTATTATTTTTTTTCTTTAAAAGTAGCTTATATATACAATATCAAAGTATAAAAAAAAAAAAAAAAAATACAAAGCTTTACCTTTCGCGGTGGTCCAGCGCGGGCGCATTGCTGACGAGAGGACGGCACGCCGGAGCCCATCGCCGAGTCCCTCCTCTCCTGACTGCGCAGAGAGAACAGAGAGAAAGAAAAGTTTTTTTAGGAACTAAGGTGAGAAGTGATTTTTTCAGAAATTTGGGCCTTAATAGCCCCTCAAAACGACGCTGCTTTGGGGTGCCTTTAACCCCAAAACGACGTCGTTTTGACATTGACCCGATCCGATCGACCCGACCCGCCTCGGGATCCGCGTGTTTTTATAAGGGGATATTTGCTCGCGCGGTCCTTCCGCATTTTTAAGTTTTTTTAAAATCAAATCTTCCATATTCGCACATTGGCCCCAAAATTTACACCGGTTTGCAATCTGTCCCCGCTTCTTCACTGGCGCGTTTGGGGAAAGGGTTTATTACCTTTTGGTCCCTTCAAATTTTTCACAAGCATAAATAGGTCCCCTAATCTTCATTTTTAAGAAATTCACCCCAAATTTTGTTCTTTCACTTAGTTTAGTCCTTTTTTATGTTTTTTTTACTATTTTTAACCTAATTAAATTTTTATTTTCTATTATTATTATTACCTTGTTACTACTACCTAATATCTTTATTAACACTATAGTTATATTATAGTTTTTAATATATATATATACACATTTTTTGTTTGTTCTTGCATATATCTCATTATTTATTTCTAAAATATTTTTACCATTATTATTACTACCCTTTTATCATTCATTATTTATTTTTCATCACCATTCATGTATTATGTGTTATTATTAATATATTAATATTTTCATCATCATCATCACTAATATTATATTATCATACTTTATGTACATATATATATTATATTCATTACTATTATTATTACTATTATTTGATATTATTGTCGTGACTATTATTATTGTTATTATTAGTATCTTTATTATTACTATATTTATATCTATATTTATTCTCTTAGTTAAATACTATTATTATTTATTTAATTGTCATTTATCTATTTATATTTATATTATTTCACATACATATTTCTATTTTCACTCATATTATTATCGTATTTTATATATTTCTACTCATATTTCTATATCAATATTATTTTCATTATCACCGTTATTATCATTATTATTATCATCATATCATTATTTTCATATATATATATATATATATATAGCTTTATTTATTTATTTTATATATACTTTGTTTCATTCATTAATCGCCATCACTATTTTTATATATCATTGTCATTATCATTATTTTCTCACACCACCCAATATATATATATATACTATTGTCACAAGATTTTCCTTTTACCATTACTTACATTCTCACTGTTCGTCGCACTAATCCTTCCCGATACCTCAGTTTTTATAGCGACCAATATTCCGCACTAGCAATTCGAGTGAATCAAGCCCTAACTTATTGGGTTCTGATTTTTCTCGTTTAAGCTAAACGACGGAAGATCCTTTTCAAAAATCGCAAATTCAAGTTTTCAATCGACATCCCGTATTAGCAATCCGAGTAAATCGAGCCCTAACTCTACGGGTTCCGGTTCTTCTTGTTTAAAGCTAAATAACGGGATATCCCTTTTGAAATCGAAATTTAGATTTTTAACAAAACACTTAATCTCGAAATTCGAAATGTTGCGCCTAACTTACTGGACTCAACATCTAGATATTTCGGGATAAGTTTCTTTTTTTAAAATAGAGGCAATATTCCTAATTTGGATTTTCGAGAGAACGAGCCCTAACTTACTGGGTTTCGATTTCTCGTTCAAAAATGACTAAGATCCTCTTCAAATATAAAATTAAGTTTTAAAAGGAGGGCTTAGTTTCGAGAGCCTAAAGTATGCTTGATCTCTTCAAAATAAGAGAGTCTTAACGTCCTTTCCAATTCCTTCAAATTTTAGAAATAAAAATATCCTATTTTCAAACCATTTCAAAGTTTTCAACATTAGGACATCGATCAATCGGTTTGGTACCGATTTCGGGCGTGTCGAGGGTGCTAATCCTTCCTCGCACGCATTGACTTCTTCGAACCCATTTTTCTCAAATTTTCGTAGACTAAAAGTATCGTTTTAATAAACTGAGACGTTTTATTAAAACAAAGGTGATCCGATCACACCCAAATAAAGATCGGTGGCGACTCCCTTCCTTTTCTTCCCTTTTCATTTTCAAAAATCGAGTCGACCGCGTCGTTTACTGTTTTATCAAAAAATGGTTACGACAAGGAGGATGCCCAATCATCATTTGAACCTTTTGTATTGACATGAAACCATTGAATAGATGTCTTTAGGATCAAGTTGTTACTAATTTGATATCATCATGTTTGATAGATACATTTTTTCTCGTTGATTTCAAGTTAGTCAACGACTTAAAGGATTTTCACATTACCTCAAGACTCGAAGATACCTCATCTAACATTTTAATATAGAATATGTGTAGTATGAAAATATGTTGTTGACTCTTTTATTTAGTGACATGAAGGTTCCATCTTATGTTTGAGGCTATTTTACCAAACTGATCCAAAAAAATTAATATTTATAAAAATGACCCAAGTTTAAAAATAATCATCAAAATGACCTGAAATGAACAGTAAAATGGGGTTTTGGCCTGTCAATGGCCGGCACCACCTAGTATTTTGGCCCCATGATTGCCTGATGATTGTGTCAGACTTTAAAAAATTAATTTTTTTTTTAGTTCTGGCCTTCCAATGGCCGGTACCAGGGTATTTTTTTTAAATCGTATCATACTGGTATACAAAAAATTAAAAAAAAATTAGTCTTTGGCTTTGTCAATGGCGGCACTGCACTCAGATTTTAAAAAGAAACTTTTTTTGGTGCTTTGGCTTTGTCAATGGCCGGCACTAGACTCGGAAAAAAAAAATTTGTCTTCGGCACACAATTGCGCTACACTGGACTCAAATTTTTTTGTCGGGCCTATCAATGGCCGCACACAGTCGTCGAAAAAAAAAATTGGTGTTGTCTGTCAATGGCGGCACTGACTCTCAAATATGTAAATTTTTTTTAAAAAAATACAGAAATGGTGTCGCCATTGACAAAGCCAAAGACTAAAATTTTTTTTTTTTTTTTTAAATATCTGAGTCTGGTATCGGCTATTGACAGGCCAGCACCAAAAATAAAAAAATTTAAATATCTCGAACAGTGCCGCCATTGACAAAGCAAAGACCAAAAAAAAAATTTCGACTGCGTGCCACCATTGACAGGCAAGCACCAAAATTTCTTTTTTTTTTTTGAGTCTGGTGCCGGCCATTGACAGGCCGGCACCAAATTTTTTTTTTTAAAATTTTTGTATACCAGTATGATACGATTTAAAAAAAAAATCTACTGCTGCCTGCAATTGGAAGGCCAGAACCAAAAAAATTAATTTTTTAAAGTCTGACACAATCATCAGGCAATCATGGGGCCAAAATACCAAGTGGTGCCGGCCATTGACATGCCAAAACCCCATTCTACTGTTCATTTCAGGTCATTTTGGTGATTGTTTTTAAACATGTATTATTTTTATAAATATCAAATTTTTTGAGTCAGTTTGGTGAAATAACCTATGTTTGCTTACATAAACATAAGCAAGCACAATATTTATAATCGTCCATTTAGAAGATCTATTTATGGTTTAGAATAACGGTATTAGATAATATCAAAGATTACAATTATGTGTTTATTTTTAATTAACACATACCTTATCAAATTTCAAAAATTGATGAGATTGGCCCTAAACACCTTGTACTTGAAGTGTTTATTTGTACTTGTATTTTGATGATGCATGGTTGTTGACGAAAAAATCTATCAGGCCTTCATTGTTAAAAAAAAATAAATAAATAAATATTCTCTATTCAGAACGAATTGTTTTCAAATTCATAATGCAATTCGCATCTTTAATGTTTGATAATGCAAGTTTTAAATTTCAATTTTTTATTTGAAATGAAATAATATAATGGTTAATATTTAGTATATCAGCAATGTACTTTTTTTATTCCATAAGTAATCATAAAAAATTTTAACGTATCTTTCTTTTAAATATTTTATTATATCCTATAAAATAGTTGTCAATCTTTTATCCCTATTTTTGGAGTCTAAAAACTCCACTGGCAGTGTATCAATAAAATTTAATTTGTAAATGAAATTTTATATAGAATTAATAAATTAATTTCACAATATTTTCTCAATTTAAAAATTTATTGAGAATGTATATACGTATCGATAATTTTTATGATGACATCTATACTATTATTTAAGCTATTGATAAAGTCGTTGTCATGAGTCAATCGAGCGCTAATTCGGTTAGGAAAATTATGAAAATATCCTTATGTAATTACAATAAGTTATATTATTCGAGGGTATTTTAACAAAAACCAATAAAAATATGCATATTGTAGGATTGGAACATATACTAATTGGATTAGTAAAACTTTAAATTTACCACCACTCAACCAAAGCTTTATTTTTAAATATTTTATGTTTTATTATAATTAATTAGTTTCAAATTATACGTTTGGTTATTTGTTGGATATTATATTTAAACACTCATTTATATTCTAAATTTGTAGTTTCCACTAGAGGTGTCCATGGGCTGGGTCGGGCCCAACCAAAATTTTAGGCCCGTTTGCTAGGCTTGAGCCCACGCCGACCCAAAAAATGGGCCTAAAATTTTGCCCAAGCTTAGCCCGGATAAAAATGCTAAAACTCGGGCTCGGTCCGGCCCACCCGTATTAATTTCTTATATTATTTTTTCAAAAATATAATACATAAAAAATACTAAAAACATTAAAATAAAATTTTTCCAACAAATTGAAAATAAATTAAAAAATATGTATACTTAAATAACACTAAGATAGGTGCAACTTAACAAGCAAATGCCTCTAACATAATAACAAATTTAATAATAAAACAAGAGTTATACAATATCTAAAACAATAACAACAAAATAGTTGCAACATAATAGTCAAATGGTAGCAAAATAATAGAAAAAATAACAAGAAAATAGCAATAAAACAGTAAAAAGTTAGTAAGAAAACAATAAAAAATAAGTACTTTTTTTTTGTTGCATATTCGAGCCAGGTCGGGTCAAAAAAGCCTTACCCGAGGCCCGACTCATCTTCTAAACGGGTTTTTGTTACCTAAACCTATTTTTCGAACACATATTTTTACTTAAACTCTTTCACTTTTCGAATAAGACTTCGGGCGGGCTAATTTTCACGCTTATATCTATACTATAATAGGATTTCTAGTATTATTTAAAAGTTTAAAATTAAATTTATCTGACGTGGGCGATGACGCGTCTCCTTAAGAAAGGACAAGAAGGACATTTGGTTTTGTGCTGTTCCCTGGTCACTGTGACTTCCACGCATCTTTCTTAAGAAATAAAATATATCCTATCATCTTTGACCTTCATACGTAACTGGTTACGTGTTAAGAGTTATAGAACCAGCTTTTTAGAGTTAATTTTTGTACGAGCTGCGTAAAATCTTATTTAATTACATAAATTAATATTTTGTATGATTATAATAAAATAGTATTTACCATTATTCTATTATATAAATAACATTAACTAATTTTAAAAATTATTAAAACATATAATTTTTTGTTTAATTAAACAAATTATTCGTAATGTTTTTCAACAAAATAAATTACACAAAGTATTATCTAATTATACAAACTATTATAATCTTTTGTAATATTTTATATTACATGCAAACTTATCAAAACTCATTCCAAGAAATTTCCCTTAGAATTTTGCAAGTTTGAAGTGAAGTGAAGGCCGACGCGTGCTTGAACAACACCCAAATTTCTTCATCTTCATGTTCTGGACTGGTCCGGCCGTACTACAATATCTATTTTTTTTCATCAATTTAATACGACTTATAATAATAATTCATAAAACTTATAGGTATCAATTTTGGATTCATTGAATATCAATTTTCTGATTCTCTTTCGATCGCCCATAGTTTTACATTTGATTACCCACGGATTGGATTTTATATTAATATTATAATCATGAGTTTTGATCATATTTATTTTTTATGAATATAATATCTAGAATTATTTAGACACTTCCCAATTCATAAATAAAAGGATGTTGCGTTTCAGCGTATTCGAATCCATATCTTTTTTATATTTACAACAATGCTCGTATCAATCGAGCTAAGACTCAATCGACAATGATCCGATGACTTTTATTTATTAATTTTTTTATCAAATTATACACATCATCCTGTAATTTTCCTTTTTTGTAAAATTTGATTTCTCTATTATTATTTGCTAAAATATGATAGTTTTATTTTCGATTTATTAAAATTAAGCTCAATACGTAATATGTTCCATTAGCTGCATTATAAATGATGACATAATTCTTTTGTGGCAATTTATTGTGTTACATATTCATAAGTTTATTAAAATGCATTTTAAAAAAGACAAATTCTTACCAACAATCCTATCGATCAAAATCAAAGTTAATTGTTGAGAAATCGAGTAAAAGCCTTAACCAACAACCTTTACCAGCGAGAACAATAGCAATGACTTGAAAAAATAAAAAAGAAAAGCAATGGCTTGCAATAGCGATCAACTTATCCATGTTATACTAGTCTAGAAAACAAGTATCACTCCTACCAAATAAACAACAAATAGTTATCGATTCCCAAAAGAAGCACTTCATGAAAGTCAAGTAAAAGTATCAATAAAAAGACTAAAGGTATTATCTTGTCAAACCAACAGCACATGCTTTAATCAATTACATGCAAGGGATATCTCAATCCTCACATACTCTCATAACAAGCATAACCTCAAATATTGCAAGAAAACCTTGATATAAAATATTAAGTAGGTAAATCCAAAGGTATCTTATCCTTCACCTTCTACTACTTAAAAATCACTCCTTAGCCAACATTTTTCATCTCTTCTGAATAAATTTCATCAGAGCTTTCTCTTGTATTTTATTGTATATAATTTTTGGCATCCATATGCACTAATATTTGATGTAATAAAATAATTAGTTAAAAGAATTCAAGTCCAACTAGGACTTCTACCACCCCATGGCTAGCAACTCCAATGGATAATTTCCCTTGTGTGCCACAACTCATTAGCTCGCTATCTTAGTTCAATTTAATTATATGTTATTCAACCTAATATATTAAAGTATATGAGTTCTATACACGTGATCATTTATTTATTCAAGATTTAAGTAAATCATGTCATGAACGCCACAAGTTAATAATCTTTAAACAAATTTAGGATAAATTTAATCTGGATCCAATCCAATGTATTGTTAGGCTAGATAATCGCATCTACGTCTCTATTTCTAGAAGTCAATCCAACTCCAATAGCCAAGATAAGTCATCTCCCTAATTGGACTTATAGATGACATAATTGTCTTAACATGAATCATTTGCTCAATATGATTCTATGGACTACAGGTAATTTAGATTACCTATTAACATATGTTGTCTTCTTGCATTATAACCCGACCATATAATGCCATTTAATATTTGTTAAGTCTTACGTAATTAAGGAGCTAATATTTGCTTGTACATTTTTTTCTTTTCATACAAAAACCATTAAGAACAATCATAAAAATAATATTAAATAAAAATGTGGTACTTTTATTTTGTTAATCAATTTGAAAATTTACAAGTAGTCATGACAAAACCATTAAACTAAAGGCACAAATCCTAACAAGTTTCCTATTGAAGTACATACTATGCAGATTTGGTAAGCCTCATACACTCATCATTGATAATGCACTCAATTTTCAGCCTCTACAATTAAAGGGTTTTACAAAAGATTCATGTTAGCTCTAATACACGCTTCTATAACACATCCTCAAAACAAGCATTCAAACTAAAACAATCAACAAAAATATCTTCACACCATTAGAGAAAAAGGCTTGATGAGGCTAAAGAAGTATCGGTTGAAGAAGTTTTAGGCATCCTCTAGTCCTTACAAAAAACTATAATGTAGGCCTCGGGATATATGCCACTTAATCTAGTTTATGACACAAAATTAGTCATACCGGTAGAAATAAAGATCAATTACCTTAATGACTAAGCACATTGCTATTCAGACCAACAATGGCAATCTACTAATCAACTTAGCTCTCATCAAGGTGACTAGAGAAAATTTGTATATAAGCCAGTTCGCGTGTAACAACCTAATGTTTGATAATGTCAAAAAATAAGTTTTGGGTTGGCTTTCTTAATTCGAGTCATTTCGGGCAGTTAAACCGAGAGATTTTTGGGAATGGGTACGATAGTGGATTAGGGTGTCATTAGTTACTAATTAGGTAATAATAAGAATATTAAGAGGTTAATTTAAAGAGCTTAGCAATTAATTAGGTTTATGGACTAAATTGTAAGGTTAGCAAAACTAGTGGGGTCAATCTATGAATATTAGAAAATATGGTTTAGTTTATTAAAGGTCTTTACATTGTAAATATCTCAAGTCCCTGATAGCAAAATTCCTATTTTTGAATTTGCAAGAGAGGGAACGACTAAAGGGAGTGATTTGTCATGATCATTTTCTCCAAACTTGCAAAAAAATTCTCTCTAACTTTTCCCTCAAAATTTAATCAACATTTGAGTATCTTTCAAGATTTAAAATTTGGGAAGTTGATTTTCATTAAAACCATTCATTTTAACAAGATTTCTAGATCAAATTTCAACATTTTCTTACTTCTCTTGTTAGTCACATTGGAGGTTTTGGAAGAGTAGATGAGTTGAGTGTTTTTTTTTTTTTTTTTAATTTCTTTTAATTTCTTTGCTACATTTTGATATTTCCAGTAAGGCAAAGTGTTTTCTAACCTTAAATTATCATTTTAAACCATTTTATCTTGATTTTTTTTTATTTTATCTCTATTTTTATTTTATTTTGATCACTTTTCAAGTTAGTGAGAGAAAACTTTGATCCATTCATTTCTTTTTCTTTTTCTTTTTTTTTAGCTTGAATCTTGTTAGAAATAAGTTTAGAATGGAGTGGAATAGTTGAGACTTAAGTCAGAATAAAGTTTTGTTAAGGTTTTCCTGAGATTCCATTCTTGAGAGCTTGTAGAACTTTAGAGAAAGTTTGTGTAAGAGTTAGTGTTGCTAGTAAGTCTTGAGTAATTAGAAGGTCTTAAAAATGATTCTAAGGTTAGATTTCATGTTTCAATAAGTTAGACTAGAGTTTTCTAGAGTTTCGACTAAAAGCGAGGAAGTGTCATGCTATATTGAGATGCATTTCATGAGTAATATTAGGTTATTTTTCTGTTTAATGGTTTTTTTTCTAACTATATTTGTGACACCCAGTTTTGGCAGGTTTTAAATTCTGGCGAGTAGCTGAGAGTAATCTGTGGGGCACAGCCTATCCGCCCAAATGTTGTCTTGGCGTATAGGTTGAGTGCATAGTAAATATTATAATATTATGTAAGGATTGTTCTCAGAATGTATTAAGTCGTAAAGAAGAAGAGTTTGGTAAGAGTGTTGAGACCCTGGTAAAAAGAGGGTTATCGCCAAAGGTATTGTACGCCAGTTCATTGAGTTATTGTGCTAGTTACAATGTAAGTAAAGTAATTAAGGGCTTTGGTTAGGGTAACTGGATCTTGTCCATATTAAATTTATTTTATTATATTTTCAAGTAAAGCTGTAAGCCACTATAAAAGAAGTTTCTAGAGGAGAGTCACGTGTCCATTTTATCTCTTAACCTCACCAACTATCCCGGGACTCATCAAATTGGTGCCCAATAAAATCTCCTCTCGGTCTCACTTATCTTGATTTTCCCTTAGGGGCGTCAATATTAAGTTTTTAAGTCTATTTGATTTATCTAATTTTGCAATTTAGTCCCCAGATATAAAAACCAATTACCTAACATTTCCATCAACCAACCCCTAAATATTTAACTACTCATACTCATAGTGAAACCCATAATCAGCAAGGAATCAAATGAAAATGACATTAACTTAAACCCTAAGCAAATAAATAAAAATCCAAGATTCCTTGCAAAAGTTTGGATACAACAACAATGACAACAAGAAAAGTAAACAAGAGCACTAAAGAAGTGATTTTTAATAGAGAAAATGTAATAAAGCTAAATGGCATTCAATTAATGGATTAGATTGTAACTTAAAAAGAGTTTGAAGGACTAAATAAGCAAATAAATCCTAGCCACAATAGTAACTAACTTAACTAACTACAAGAAACTAAGAAACACTAGAAAAATAAGCAAGAAATGAAACCCTAGACTATGGAGAAGAAAACTAAACCCTAAGAGATGAAGAGCATAATCCTAAAAACCTAAAAATCAAAAGTGTATATTTCGTTTCAACCAATTTGGCCTATTTCAACAGAGTTCACATACAAAAATGTTTACCAAATTGCCCCTAAATATCTAATTTTGGTTGGGGGACATATTGGATAAGGATTGCCCCTGTGGTTATTTTTTGTCTCCCTCGACAGTGATATCGTGATACCTGGGTATCACGATATCAGCTCAGTCTTGAAATGGGGGTTTTTAAGAGTCTTGTGTATCGCGATGCCACTATAGGTCGCTTTAGCTTCCTTGTTTCAACACTATCAGGGGTATTGCAACTTTCAGGCTTCGCTATCATGATACCTCCCTTCTCGATGATGTTCTCGCTCTATTTGGGCCACCATGGGCTCCCTACATCATCCACCAACATCGTTAGATGCCCCAGATGCCAATTGGTCATCTCGGGTCTCAAAATAGCATAAAATACACACTAATCACTTATTTGTGCAAGAAATTGAAACTAAGTAAAAACATAGCAAAAACATATAAATTGCTCGAAAACAAGCTCTTTAAGCGTATTTGGGAGCCTTATTTGACATATCAAATTACGGCAAATCACATAAATATATAGGACATTAAAACAATGGGACATTTAGTGAAATGGAACTAAGCCACCAAGTGATAGAACTTTTCAAAGAGAGTTCAAAATCGTACAAAAGTCACTCGTGCCAAACCTCTTTTCATTAAAAACAAACCACTAGCTACAAACCATGCGTCTTCACTAGATCATCACATGCCTTAGGAACCTACTTCAACCATCATTACATTTATATGACGTTTCTTCATATGATGCATTGACTGCGCTATAATTAATGAAGGCCGTTATTTCAAAAGGCTTCATACGCCATGACAATTTGTTAGCCGCAATCACTGCACATTTTCCCATCTAAAGAAAAACCTCACCTTTAAATAATAAAATAATATTAAACCCAAATCCCTAAAGGATGCAATCAAGTAAAACATTTTGACACTCGAATATTTTCTTTCACTTAATCGATAAATCGAAATCCTTTGAAGGGTACAATTAATCAAGTTAAAATTTTTAACTTGTACATATTTTCTCCCAATTTATGAGTAAGGCCAAATCCCTCAGGAGATGCAATCAAAACAAGCATTTTAAGTTCCACAAATTTGCTCTCACTTAATTGATAAAGCCAAATCCCTCAAGGGATGCAATCAAGTCAACAATTTGATTTCCACATACTTGCTCTCACTCAATTGGTAGAGCCAAATCTCTTAAAGGATGCAATCAAGTCAAACATTTTGATTTTCACATAGTTTCTCCCACTTAATTAGTAGAGCCAAATCCCTTAAAGGATGTAATCAAATTAAACACTTTGACTTTCACAAACTTGCTCTCACTTAATCGATAGAGCTAAACTCCTTAAGGGATACAATAAAGTCAACCAATTCAGCCTGACATCTTAATGAATGTCACTGGCTCAATTAATACAACCGAAAATCATTATTGTCAAAACCCTCAGGGGTGTAATTAAATATAATGTTTTAATAAGCCACTCTCTTTAAACATTTTAACAACTAGAACAACATTTAGTCGCCACCTTCCCACAATTAAGTCTTTACTAGGTCACTTTATAACATGCCTCAAACCTAAGGGGGACATATTTGTTATACTAATCTAGAAAAATAGACCTCATACTTAAAGGAACCAGCAATCTTGAAGGCCCAAACTCCATAAATGTTCAATTGATGCCAAACAAATGAATGGAAAATAGTTATCAATTCCCAATAGCAGTACCTAATAAAAGCCAAGTGATCGGATCAACAAAATAACTAGAGCCAGACACATGCCCTAGCCAACCACATGTAAAGGATATCTTGGTCCCTATACACTCTCATGAAAACAACAACCTCAAAGACAACAAAAGAATGTGAAATGTCCAAATAGGTTGATCTAAAGGTATCTTCTCCTTCACCTTACTACCCCTCTAAAAAATCCCTCATTAGCCTCTTCCATCTCTTTATATTTAACTCTTTATATTTAAGTATTATAGGGAGTCCTTAAACACACACTCTAACACTTCATAGTGTTCATTTTGTTTTACAAATCTATCAACCTTTTAATATTTGGAAAAGACCTAAACAAACTTCATTAATTATAAATTCTTCAAAACATCCAAATTTTATATACATACAAATGATTTCATTTTCTTTCATCTAAAATTGAGTCTTAAGTTAATTGATATCGTTGCTATTATAACAATTATAAATATACGAAGTTTTTTTTTTTCAGTTTGTTAAGAGAGTGAGTATTAATGAATAGTATAAAAATAATAAATGACATAACATAATTTTCCACAAAATTCTTCTTCTATTAAATACTCAAATAATTATGAAAAGAATCTTTTAATCACCCATAGTTTTAGATTTAATCACCCACCGTTTGGATTTTTGAGTTCTACTTGATTGTTGGATGACTTTTATTTACTTATTCGTCTTGCACTTAATCATGAGATGAAAATAATTATGTTATATATATATATATATATATATATATTAACATACATCACACTTTAATTGTTACAATCAAACATCAAATCTTAATAATGGAAATTTAGAGTGCAATTTTTTTATAATTATTCTTATTTATAAAAATATAATAATTATAGGTAGAAATTAGGGCGAAATCAGAAAAAAAAATAAAGATAAAATTAAATTATAATTTTTACGATAGTAAAAATGTAAGTTCACCATTTTTAATAGCCTATATCTTTGATCAAATCAAATTTTTATATTTTTTTAAAGGGCCAAAATATAATTTTATCTTTACTAATTTAAAATTTTTAAAAAATCTAAATAAAAAATTTTTCATTTTAGGGGGATCGGGCGCCTACCAACTCCTAATTTCCGCCCAGGTAGAAATTATATATAAATAAATAAATATTTGTTTTTCAGTCCATAATAAAAAGTCAGAAACTAAAAATTTAAAAAAATACAAATATCATGATTCACAATCACACCTTTATATTTATAATAATTTATATATAAAACATCCAAGGGTGAAATTAAATTAATGTTGGATGGTCACAATGAAGTTGAAAATAATAAATGGTAGGACCCTCCATGCGTATCAAATTGCTTATCAAACAGCAGCCTAGATGCTTTGTTGATAGCAACCAACCAAAGGCTTTCTACATATAGTGCCTATTGCTAGAGTTATCGAAAGGGTCATGTCTAGTTGCCTCTTCACGTTATAAATAGTGAACCAAAATTATTAGCTTAGAATAAAAATGGGATAAAATCAATTTTATTTTAATTGTGAAAATTAAGGAAAGAGATTTTTTTTTAAAGGAAAGAGAATAATATGGAGTAGTTCACTTTTCACTTCAAATTAATGATGATAATAATACAAAGATTACGCTCTAACCTAATATCTATATTATTTATTAAGGTTTTCTAAATAAAAATTTATCCATAATGATATTTAAATCAAGTACATCATGCATATAATCTTTTTTTATTTACCATTTGAATTAAAATAATTTTTAATTACTATTTTAATATCGGACATATTTAATGTGTTATTATTAACTAGTTTTGTAACATCCTAGGAAGGGCCTATGCATTTTTCAGATCAATTGTATGAAATGACAAGTCTTAAGTATTATGAATAAATTTTTGATACTTTTGGAAACCTAGAAATGAATGAAAATGGAAATGAAAATGAAAATGAAAATGAAAATGGAGATGGAAATGAAAATGGAAATTGACATTTTTGGAAACTTAGACATTTTTGGAAACCTAAACATTTTTGGAAATGATCCAAAAATGGAAACTTGAACATTTCGGGAAACTTGGATATAAGAGAGAAATAAAGGAGTTTTATTCACATAAATATGTGAATAATAAGAGATAAATAAAGGAGTTTTATTCACATAAATATGTGAATAATAAGAGATAAATAAAGGAGTTTTATTCACATAAATATGTGAATAATAAGAGATAAATAAAGGATTATTTTCTAATGAGATAATTGAGGAGATAATTGATGGATTAAAGGTTTTTATCTTTTAAATAAAAGAGATAATATTATCAAAAGAGGAGTGGTGGCCAAGTAAAGGACTCCTAGGTGATAACTTTGGCTATAAAAGGAGGACAGGAGGGCTACTCATCAACATTTGCTCCTCTTCCTCTCTCTCGCCAAAAATTCTCCTAGGCAAAACCCCTCTCTGCGAATTTTCATTAAGCAAAAATCCCTCTCTTTTTCTTCTATTTTCTTCTCCGTTCTCTCATTAAGTTTTGAATCTTTGTGGATTCTAAGAAAGAGGGCAATCATCCACAACATCAAAAGGGGATCTTTCGGAAATCTAAGGATCTAAGGTAAGGATTATAAATATAAATATGTGGTTAAAGATTATGATTCACGTTTTCAAAGTTAGATCTAATCTAACACGGAGTTATAGGATTTCAACAGCTTATAAAGGAATCCTCTTGATTTGGAATCCCATCATAAGGTAAGGGATATTCGGCCAAGGCATAATTTGTTTAAGTGTTTTCCATTATTTCAAAAACCGAAAATTGACATGGTTACATACCTAGTATTAGCCGATTTCAAGGAAGAGGAATTCTAGCAACTGTTGGGACTTGATTAAATCAATTCGGCAACTAGGTAAGTAATTCTACTTCTAGTAGGATTTGGTTTTAAGACCAAATAGGTTTATTTATATGTTTTAATTAATGGCCGAATATAGGAGTGAAAGATCTAGATCGGTAGATCGCTCTACGGGAATTCACGGAAACTATTAAGCGAAAAAGGTGTGTACTCTTACTAACTTTCAATAAATTGCATGGCAATCATTAGATATGTAAATATGTAACAAAGATGTGAATGTGGCTAAGCACCACAAATGTGGTAAGGAGTACCTGTGCACGTTTCCTACTTTTGATAGGATTGTGAATGTGATATATTTTGAACATGTGATTAGTAACATGAATGAAAATTTAGTATGTGAAATATGTTATGAAATAATTGGGGCATTCGGGATATTTGTGGAGGAAGAAAGTGAAGGTGATGACTACGGTCTCACCAACGTAAAGTGGTGACTACGGTCACATAAAGTGAAAAGTGGTAACTTCGGTTACATCTAGTGAATACAGTGTCTAATGACACAACATAAGTGGGCGATGAGCACGTCGATCGCAGCGATCGCTTCGATGGTGTGTAGCGGATGGAAGGTCGACTTAGTAGTCCCCGCGTGTATACAAGGTTGGTACGGCGGGTGGTGTGTAGCGGATGGACAAATAGGTTTGGATTTGGGTTGCATCATCCTTTATTTTGTATGAACATGATATTGATATGACTTGTATGCCTGATTTGTTGGAAATTAGTACTATGTACACATTGAGTCTGTTGACTCACCCCGTTGGGGAATTATTTTTCAGGTGATGAGCAGTAATGGACCGGTCGGCAGGAGCTAAAGGTGGCCATGCATCGCTTGAAGAAATTATTTGGAATTTGGACTTTATGAAATTTTAGTACTTTATTTTGGGTTTGAATGATGTAATAAGGCCATAAGGCCCAGCTTGGATTTTCTTTATTCCTGTTTATTCTTATTTAAATATGATACAAATTATGTTTGATTAAAGATAAGTAAATTTATTTCTTTTAAAATAATAAACCCAAAAATTATTTTGTCACCTTATTTAAGTTGGATTTCAGAATTTATTAAATAGGTTTCAAATTTAAGCCCAACCCAAAACAATTTTTTTAAAATTACACAAATTTTCTCTAAGTCATTTAGAACATTGAAAACCGATTTATTTAAGGAACATACCAGATCCGGTTCAAGCTCGTGGGCGGGTGTGGGTGTTTCATTGATATCGAGCCCGCTTTAAAACTCTCGGCTGTGGGCTCGTGCCCAAAACGTTTTCAATTCGAGCCCAAATGAATTTCTTTGAAATAAGCGAGGTTTTATGGCATGGCACCTAAGTCTCCGACCATGATCCACCAAAGTAAGTACCTTTAACCATCTGTGTGATTATGTGAATTATGAATTGTAAAAGGGTAGAAAAGGCATGGAACGTAGAATAGTGTGATAGGAACTTGAACCCTAGGATTAGACTACTCAAACACTTGAAACTCATAAGACTTAATGAACTTAACAAACCTATGACTAAGTTATTAAGCTAGGGTGTGGCAACCCTCATGACGCATGTCTAGGATTGGATCCGGAAGAGCACGGTATTTAAGCGATCCTAGTGACTCACCTCCTCTTCGTAGGTATCCTGCCCGTGCGTAGCTTCGGTTCACCCTAACTCGTAAGGCTCGGTGGTGTGGCAACCTCTGTGCGCATGTGTCTAGAAAGGTCTGTGAGAGCTTGGTATTTAAGCAATCGCGTGACTCACCTCCTCTTCATTCGAATCCTGCTCAGTGCGTAGCTTTGGTTCACCCTAACCAAGAGGGCTCGGTCATAGGCTAAACACAAAGAATAAAACCCGAAAGGGACTTAGCCGCTTTCTTTTATAAAAAAAAAAAAACCATTGGTTTATAAAATGACCAAACCACCCATAGTTTTAACAAAATTTCATTACTTTATCAAATGTTCAAAAACCCTAATTTGTAAAATATCAAACTATCTTGATTTTGGAAAATTACAAAATTGCTCCTAACTTACAAAATTACCAAAACGACTTCGATTTCCAAAATTTTTACAATATCATTGCTTTGAAAAGTGTAACTCTCAAAGGAACCCTCAATGTTTTACAATCTTGGAAAATATCCCTAACTTAATAAATTTTACAAATTTACCCCGATTTTTGGAAAAATTATCAAAATACCCCGAGATCAAAAATTACCGAAATACCCTCGATTTCAAAATTCTTCCAAAATTTCCCCGAACTTTAGAAGTACCAAAATAATTTCGTCAAAATCACCAGGGAACTTTTTATTTTTGAAAATTTACTAAAATACCCCTGTAGGATAAAATTACGAAAATGCCCCAGGTAGTGGAAAAGCAAAATAACGAAAAACAACAACAAGAATTACAACGTTTCTTTGAATGAACGAAAGTTCATATTTGTTGATGGATGAATGAATGAATGCAAGATCGTATGCATGTATGAATACGAAAGAACCACTCTTAAACTCTTCTTCATAAGATATCATCATGGGTAATAAGTGAAACAAGAATACTAATACATAAAATTCCTTAATCGGATCTCGTCGATAATGAGCTCAAGAGGACGTGGTCGCCGTGGAAGAGGTAGAGGAAGGATGATCATTAGATCGGGACAAGGTTCGACAATGAGATACCACCACCACCATCACCCCACTATCAATGTTGAGCGCAGGTGCCCGCATAGGGGAAGATGCCGTGTCGTGGTCGTCTTTGCGAGTTTTGGAATTGGTGGTCGGTGCAGAAACAATTCAGAAATTGTAAGTCAGTGCTCGAGCGCCCGTGCTAATGGAGTGAAATGTTTAGAGGAGTATCGGGAGTGGCACCCGATCTGATACCGAGTAATCGTTGGAAGCAATCGAGCGCATCATGGATGAGCTCGACTTGACCCCCGAGGAGAAGTTGAAAGGGATGACGCACCGCATTACGCGATGAAGCGTATCAATGGTGGTTAACCGTTTCGGGACGGTGCCACGGCGGAAGATCGACTCGGAATATGCTAAGGAAGCATTTCGTAAGAAGTATGTGGGAACCGGTATATAGATGAGCAAAGGAAGGCTTTTCTCGGGTTGGTACAAGGAAGTAAGTCATCACCGAATATGAAGCGGAATTCTTGAGGTTGAGCCGATATGCCCGAGGAGTAGTGGCGATGAGAGCATGAACGCCGTGTTCGCTTTGAGGACTCGGACTTAGGGACGATTTGAGACTTTTGATAGCACCGCATCGAGCGGGAATTCTGCCTTGGTGGAAAAGGCTAAAGTGGTCGAGGGGATTAAGGACGCCACCAAGCAGTGTGGATTAAAATAAGCCCAAAAGAGGTTTTGGGCCATCTGGAAAAGGCCACAAGAGGCCTAGAGTTGACAGCCACAAAGTCAACAGGCCGGGTACGGGTGGCAATTTCGCCCTTGTGAACATTGTGGAAGGAAGCACGGGGAGAGTGTTGGAAAAAGGCGGGACGATGTCTCAAGTGTGGGTCCAAGGACCATATGATTAAGGATTGCCCCAAGCTATTAGATGAGAGCCAACCAAAGCACTTCGAATGCTAACCAGCCGGGTAGAGGCGGACAAAGCACCTCAAAGAGGTCGTGGGTCGGCCAACAGAGGTAGTGGCAGAGGCCGTGGATCTCGGGCCGAGGTGCAACTAACGCCAAGCAAGGCAACTGGGTTTGGTTTATGCGGTTCGCCGAGGAGAGAGGAGACGCGCGGATGTTATAACCGAGACGTTCTTTATTCATGACAAACCCTATTTTGCTCTTATTGATGTGGGCTCAACTCATTCCTATGTTGCATGTAGTGTGGTTGAAACACTAGGCCTAGACTCGAACTTTCGATAGGCGATAATCGTAGTAAGCCCTTTAGGCCAAACGGTGAGGATAGATAGGATCTTTCGGAATGTACCCTAGAGATTCGGGAGAGCGAACTTTCGGTGACTTAATGGAATTACCCTTCGGAGAGGTTGAGCTTATACTTGGAATGGATTGGCTAGTAGAGCATCGAGCCGTGTTGGATTGTGCGGCTAAACGTATGGAACTAAGAACCCCGGAAGATGAGGTAGTAGTGATGATCGGAGAAAGGAGGAACTACTTGTCTAGCGTAGTTTCGACCAAGGCCGAGAAAATGGTTAAGAAAGGATGTAAGGCATTCTTAGCCTTCGTGAGTGCGTTAAGAGGAGAAGAGGAAGGTGTCAAGGGAGTTAGAACAAAGAAGGGGATTTTGAGGATGTATTTCCGGAGGAGTTGCCTTAATACCCCGGATAGAGAGAAGTGGAATTTGGAATAGATTTGCTACCAGAATGTACCTCCCGTGTCAATCGCTCCCTACCGAATGGCACCAAAGGAGTTAGTGGAGCTCAAGGCTCAAATCCAAGAGTTGTTGGATCGTGGGTTCATTCGACCCGGTGTGTGTCTCCGTGGGAGCACCGGTTCTCTTTGTGAAGAAGAAGGATGGAACTATGCGGATGTGCATAGATTATCGTCAGTTGAACAAACTGACCATCAAGAACAAGTATCCTTTGCCAAGGATAGATGACTTGTTCGACCAACTGAAAGGGGCAGCTGTGTTCTCAAAGATCGACTTAAGGTCGGGGTATCATCAACTGAAAGTGAAGGAGGTTGATATTCATAAGACCGCTTTTAGGACAAGGTACGGTCATTTTGAATTTGTGGTGATGCCGTTTGGGTTGACGAACGCACCGGCCGCGTTCATGGATATGATGAATAGGGTTTTCCAACCCTACTTGGATAGATTCGTCGTGGTGTTCATCGACGACATTTTGGTGTATTCCAAGACGGAGGAGGAGCACGATGAGCATCTCCGAGTTGTGTTAGAAGTGTTAAGGGAAAAGAAGCTTTATGCCAAATTCAAGAAGTGCGAATTTTGGCTCAAGGAAAGTGGCGCTCCTAGGACATGTGGTATCCGCAGAAGGAATAAGAGTGGATCCTAGGAAGATCGAAGCAGTGTTGGATTGGAAACCACCTAGGTCGGTGGCTGAAATCAGAAGTTTCTTAGGCTTGGCAGGCTATTACAGAAGGTTCGTGGAAGGATTCTCGTCAATAGCCGCACCTTTGACAAAGTTACTAAGGAAGGAAGTACCGTTTGTGTGGACGGATAAGCAACAGGAGAGCTTTGAAAAGCTTAAAAAGGTGCTGACAGAAGCTCCGGTGTTAATTCAGCCGGAGGCAGGTAAGGACTTCGTAGTATATTGTGATGCTTCGCACACAGGGTTAGGCTGTGTGCTAATGCAAGAAGGAAAGGTAGTCGCTTATGCATCTCGACAGTTAAGGCCGCATGAGGTGAACTACCCAACTCATGACTTGGAACTCATGGCGGCGGTTTTTTCGCCTCAAAGTTTAGAGGCACTACCTTTATGGAGAAAGGTCGTGAATTTACACGGACCACAAAAGCCTTAAGTATTTGTTGACTCGTAAGGAGTTGAAATTGAGGCAACGAAGGTGGGTGGAGTTATTGAAAGATTATGACTGCTCGATAGAATACCATCCGGCAAGGCGAATGTGGTAGCCGACGCCCCTAAGTAGGAAGGTTGTGTCGGATTTAAGGGCTTTGTTCGCTCACTTAAGTTTGTATGAAGACGGAGCTTTGTTAGCGAGTTACAAGTCAAGCCAACCCGGGTGAAGGAGGTGAAAGAGGGACAGTTGGCGGATAAGGACTTAAGTACTAAGTTACGACAAGTACGGCAAGGAGGATTAAAGGATTATGGCGCCAATGATGAAGGAGTCTTGTGCTACAAGGAAAAGGTTTGTATGCCGAGGGATAAGGAGTTGAGACAAAGGATTCTTCTGGAAGCGCATGGTAGTCCTTATGCTATGCATCCCGGAGGCATCAAGTCAGATAGAGATCTAAGGGAACAATTTTGGTGGTCGACCAAACGCGAGGTGACCGAATATGTGGGAAATGTTTGACATGTCAGCAAGTAAAGGCTGAACACCAAGTCCCATCAGGATTGCTTCAACCAATTGAGATTCCCCAATGGAAGTGGGAAAGAATTACCATGGACTTAGTTAGTGGGCTTCCCCTTACGCCCACTAAGAAGGACTCGGTATGGGTGATAGTGGACCGTTTGACCAAGTCCGCACATTTTATCCCTGTGAGGATCGACTATTCCCTTCAAAAGTTAGCCAAGTTATATGTGGCGGAGATCGTAAGGCTACACGGGGTACCGATGTCGATCATCTCTGATAGAGACCCAAGGTTTACGTCTCGATTTTGGAAAGCACTTCATCAAGCATTAGGCACTAAGCTAGACTTCACTACGGCTTTTCATCCACAATTAGACGGGCAGTCTGAACGGGTTATACAAGTGTTGGAAGATATGCTAAGAGGCTGTGTGATGGATTTCCGAGGAAGTTGGGAAGATTACTTGCCTCTAGCTGAGTTCGCCTACAACAACAACTATATCGTGCAAGCATTCGGATGGCACCATACGAAGCATTGTATGGAAGGAAATGTAGAACACCAACTTGTTGGACCGAGTTAGGAGAACGCCGCGTTTTGGGTCCAGAGTTAGTGGCGGAAACTGAGGAGAAGGTGGAATTAATTCGGGCACGGTTGAAAGAAGCTTCTGATAGACAGAAGTCGTACGCAGACCTTAAGAGGAAAGAAATTGAGTTTGAAGTAGGAGACCAAGTGTTTCTAAAGGTCTCACCTTGGAAGAAGGTTATGCGGTTCGGCCGCAAAGGAAGCTAAGCCCAAGGTTTATAGGGCCCTATCAAGTCTTCGGCGAAGTTGGGCGATGGCATACCAATTGGAGTTGCCACCGAAAGTTGCAACAAATGCACGACGTATTTCATGTGTCCATGCTACGCCGCTATCGATCGGATCCGCCTCATGTGGTACCATTGAAGAAGTGGAGTTAAGGCGGATCTATCCTACGAGGAGGAGCCGATTCGATCTTGGAACGTGACGTGAAAGCACTACTTAAAGAAGTCGGTGCCTTTAGTCAAGGTGTTATGGCGCAATCATGGATCGGAAGAAGCTTCGTGGGAGCCGGAAGAGACAATGCGACAAAGAATACCCTCAATCTGTTTAGTTAGGAAATTTCGAGGACGAAATTTTATTTAAGGGGTAGAATCAGTAACATCCTAGGAAGGGCCTATGCATTTTTCGGATCAATTGTATGAAATGACAAGTCTTAAGTATTATGAATAAATTTTTGATACTTTTGGAAACCTAGAAATGAATGAAAATGGAAATGAAAATGAAAATGGAAATGAAAATGGAGATGGAAATGAAAATGGAAATGGACATTTTGGAAACTTAGACATTTTGGAAACCTAAACATTTTTGGAAATGATCCAAAAATGGAAACTTGAACATTTCGGGAAACTTGGATATAAGAGAGAAATAAAGGAGTTTTATTCACATAAATATGTGAATAATAAGAGATAAATAAAGGAGTTTTATTCACATAAATATGTGAATAATAAGAGATAAATAAAGGAGTTTTATTCACATAAATATGTGAATAATAAGAGATAAATAAAGGATTATTTTCTAATGAGATAATTGAGGAGATAATTGATGGATTAAAGGCTTTTATCTTTTAAATAAAAGAGATAATATTATCAAAAAGAGGAGTGGTGGCCAAGTAAAGGACTCCTAGGCTGATAACTTTGGCTATAAAAGGAGGACAGGAGGGCTACTCATCAACATTTGCTCCTCTTCCTCTCTCTCTAAAATTCTCCCTAGGCAAAACCCTCTCTCGAATTTTCATTAAGCAAAAATCCCTCTCTTTTTTCTTCTATTTTCTTCTCCGTTTCTCTTGTTAAAATTTGAATCTTTGTGGATTCTAAGAAAGAGGGCAATCATCCACAACATCAAAAGGGATCTTTCGGAAATCTAAGGATCTAAGGTAAGGATTATAAATATAAATATGTGGTTAAAGATTATGATTCACGTTTTCAAAGTTAGATCTAATCTAACACGGAGTTATAGGATTTCAACAGCTTATAAAGGAATCCTCTTCGATTTGGAATCCCATCATAAGGTAAGGGATATTCGGCCAAGGCATAATTTGTTTAAGTGTTTTCCATTATTTCAAAAACCGAAATCGACATGGTTACATACCTAGTATTAGCCGATTTCAAGGAAGAGGAATTCTAGCAATCGTTGGGACTTGATTAAATCAATTCGGCAACTAGGTAAGTAATTCTACTTCTAGTAGGATTTGGTTTTAAGACCAAATAGGTTTATTTATATGTTTTAATTAATGGCCGAATATAGGAGTGAAAGATCTAGATCGGTAGATCGCTCTACGGAATTCACGGAAACTATTAAGCGAAAAAGGTGTGTACTCTTACTAACTTTCAATAAATTGCATGGCAATCATTAGATATGTAAATATGTAACAAAGATGTGAATGTGGCTAAGCACCACAAATGTGGTAAGGAGTACCTGTGCACGTTTCCTACTTTTGATAGGATTGTGAATGTGATATATTTTGAACATGTGATTAGTAACATGAATGAAAATTTAGTATGTGAAATATGTTATGAAATAATTGGGGCATTCGGGATATTTGTGGAGGAAGAAAGTGAAGGTGATGACTACGGTCTCACCAACGTAAAGTGGTGACTACGGTCACATAAAGTGAAAAGTGGTAACTTGAGTTACATCTAGTGAATCAAAGTGTCTAATGACACAACATAAGTGGGCGATGAGCACGTCGATCGCAAATGATCGCTTCGATGGTGTGTAGCGGATGGAAGGTCGACTTAGTAGTCCCCGCGGTGTACAAAGTTGGTACGGGTGGTGTGTAGCGGATGGACAAATAGGTTTGGATTTGGGTTGCATCATCCTTTATTTTGTATGAACATGATATTGATATGACTTGTATGCTCGATTTGTTGGAAATTAGTACTATGTACACATTGAGTCTCTGTTGACTCACCCGTTGGGGGAATTATTTTTCGGTGATGAGCGGTAATGGACCGGGTCGGCAGGAGCTAAAGGTGGCCATGCATCGCTTGAAGAAATTATTTGGAATTTGGACTTTATGAAATTTTAGTACTTTATTTTGGGTTTGAATGATGTGATAAGGCCATAAGGCCCAGTTGGATTTTCTTTATTCCTGTTTATTTTTATTTAAATATGATACAAATTATGTTTGATTAAAGATAAGTAAATTTATTTCTTTTAAAATAATAAACCCAAAAATTATTTTGTCACCTTATTTAAGTTGGATTTCCAGAATTTATTAAATAGGTTTCAAATTAAGCCCAACCCAAAACAATTTTTTTTAAAATTACACAAATTTTCTCTAAGTCATTTAGAACATTGAAAACCGATTTATTTAAGGAACATACCAGATCCGGTTCAAGCTCGTGGGCCGGGTGTGGGGTGTTTCAAGTTTTAAATTATATTTTTCATTATTTATTATACGAACATATATTTGTATTCTAAATGCGCATACGCGTGTGATAAGATTTCTAATATTTTAATGAAAAGTTTTACTTGCCATTATATCATTTTATATGAGAAAAATGATAATCTTTGACATAACCACTTTTTATTTATGCTTGTTTTTTCATATAGTATTTATGCTTATTTTGAATAGTGATAACGTTGATATTTATGGAGAGAACAATTTTTTTTTTTAATTGGTTTGGTGGTTAAATGTTATTTATTTATAGAATTTATTTAAATTTGAATTTTTATGAAAATAATGATAAATCTTAATTCAAACAATTGTCAAATATTACGAATGATTTTAAAAATTAAAGAAGATATTGTCCATACAATGTTTTCAATATGACTTCAACGTGTTTTTTTTTTTTTTTTTGACGAAATAAATGTGGTTTTTGTTAATGAATGGACCAGGATTCAATGAATTAAGGTTGCAAAATTCAATATGCTTCTTGCATATGATGCTTGCAATTAGAAATTTCACATATGATGCAACAAATCCGTTTACCATTTGTGGCTAATGGCTCGTCAGATTGGCAAAGGAAAGTTGGTGTGGAATCCCAATATGTAAGATAATAAACAAGAATAAAAATTAAAATTAATCTAATTAAAAAAGTAAGAAAAGAAAAGAAAATGATTAAGTGATATGTATTAATAAAAAAATGGATGAAATTGTTGTCCCCAGTTGAATAAAAGTTCAAATCAAATGATTCAAATATAAAAAGAAATAGAATAAATTAAAAGTAAAGTTAAACAAAAAAAAAAATTAAAGATGATAAATAGAACAACTAACTAGAAATTTAAAAGATAGAACTATCTTAGGAATAAGAACATGCTCCTAAAAATATTAATTATTTGATAGATTTTTCCTATAAAGCCCCTAAAAGAAAATTGGATAATGGAGCTGTGAAGGTTGAAAACTCTACAACTTCAAAAAATTCAAAAATAATAAACTTCAAAAGAAAAATATTCTTTGCATTTCAAAAATGAAAAACAAAAACAAAAAAAACAATGATTTTCCAATGTTTTGATCTAATCCATTATATAAATACATTAAAACAACAACTAACATATTAAAATTTAAGATTATGAAATTGTAGAATTTGTAAATTTTTCCTCCTTACATTATATATAAATTCATATATTATATATAGTTTAAAATTTAATATTGAGTTTTAAATTAATAGCGGACAATTTTGAATGCTATATATAATCTTTTGATGAGAAAATTAGTTTAAAAAATTGAATTTCAGAGTAAATGATGTCAATATTGTTGTTGAAACAATAAAATATCAATCTCTGAATAGATTTATTTTTCACACATTTACTTAATTTTATAAGTTATTTTAAAGTTTTTCACTAGCTTTTTTTAAACTAGACTGAAAAGATCGGTCCAACTAATCAGACCGAGAATCGGTTGGTATTCTAATTTAGGAGTAACAACAAGCTATTTCAAAAACTTGTTTGAGCTACGGTTGAACCACCAAGCAGATGAATCGGTAAAAGAAAATTTGAATCGGCCTTTTATACCCAAACTGAAGAAAAAACATTTATTTAAGGCTTAAACCGGTGGCAAACTTAGCATCCAAAAAAGAAAGCATTACTCCTTTTCTTGCCTTCTCTTAGTTAAAATGAAGATCCCCAATTTTTGTTTATTTGCTAAAAACCCAAACTACTTTACTAAATATTCTAACAGATGATGGTAACTATCTTAACTGATAGTAAAATGAATAAAGAGTTGACAAATATCCTCTCAAAGGTATTGTATGGGTTATGAAAATAGAGCACAATATTAGGATTTAATCATTATTGATATATCTAATGATTATTTTCATTATTAAAAATATAACGGAACATTGAAATAAAATGGATCAAACTAGGTGAACGGATGTACCCTTAAGAGATAATAGATATCCTATGAGAGTAACACGTATACGACAAAGTCATTGGACTAAGGCTTTCAAGCATAACTTTCATGATGGTATATTATTGAGAGTTCAATTATGGTACTTTTACTGGTTATACTTCATGATTAAATAACAATGTAATTAATAAAGAGTGTTAGAACTTAATTACATGTTATTTTAACCTATATTATATATGTCTAATTAGTCTATTCGTTAACTCAGTGTAATTTTATTCATAATACATGTTAAACTATGAATCAATGAATAAATGGATTAGAGAAAATAAATTATATGGATTATTAAATGTAGTAATTATGTTTTTTTTTTTTTTTTAATTAAGAGATGATGAAAGTTAATTTAAATTTTTTGAATTGTTATTTAATTGGATGAATAAATTAATTATTTGAGTTTAAAGTAAAAATTAAATTAAAAGGTCATCACAGTTAATTTAATTCATAATTAAAACATTCCATAATAAAATAAGTTTACACATAAATGTTAATATATATTGTAAAATTTATTTAGTTTTAGTGGAAATAGAATTTAGTTGTGTAACATATTTAACTACTAGAATGGGTAAACTACACAAATATTCACCTAACTTTCATAAGTTTTCATTTTAGGCACCTAAAATAAAAAATTTACATTCTAGGCACCAAAATTTGGATTTATTTTCATTTTGGTCACTATGGGTATAAGGGATAACGAAAATCCAAGCTGGCATTCCAACCCTTTTTTTTTCCACCTAAGATTTGCGTAATTAATAAATATTTTTTATAATTTCCTCCCAATTTAAGAATTTCCAAATAGGCATTTGTTTTAAACCCAAAACAAAATTGAAATGGGTAGGATTTGGTAAATGTTTTCAATCGAACCATAAACCATGAATTGAAACAAGTTAATTGTTGATCTGTTTGATGCTTTGGTGAAAAATAAGTGCCTTTCGCAGATAGTTTTCACTTGATTGTTCATTAAACTTGTTTGCTGGTAAACAAGAGCGCACTCTAAATCTGAAAGCAATCCAACCCCTTTTTCACCATGGTTGACATATTCTGACCAAGGGCCTTGATGCCTTGCCCTTCCCTCTCCTCATTGCTTGAAGACACTGTGCCAAGCCTAGTGTATTGGTCGAAGCTGTATTTTTTTGGTACAAAAACTGAATTTAACCTAATGGGTTTTGGGAGATGGAGTTGGGTATCACTGCAGGCTGATATTGTCTTTGCGTTCTTCGGATTAGAGGTGAATAAAACTCAATTCGATTTGAAAAAATAAAATCAAACTTTGAGTTAATTGAATCGAGTTATTCGATTCGAGTTTCGAGTTCAAGTCGAGTTGAATTTCACAATTTGAATATTTCGAATAATTTGGATAACAGATTGGTGTAAATACCCTTTTGGTCCCTGTTAATTTTGAAAATAAGCAAATTGGTCTCTCTCAACAAAAATTACAAAAAATAAATCAAAATAATTTTTAAAATTGAAACTATTTATAAAAATTTCAAAATTTATATTTAAAAAATTATAAAAATTCTAAAATATATATAAAAAAGTTGAAATTTTAAAATTTTTCTAAAATAATAATTTTGGGGACCTAATTAATGATTCAAATTTATCATATTCAATATCTTATCTTTTAATTATTTTTCTTTGAAAAATTTAAATATATATGGTTTCAAATTTATGTGCTCTAACATGAAATTAGTTATACTGTAACAATATTTTTATTTGACATGGTAATTTTTTTTAATTTAACTCGAACAATTTCACTTGATCGATTCGACTCGAATTTCTTTTCACTCATTTTGAAAAAAAAATTCAAATTGAGTTGGGATGATAAAATAGAACTCGAACTGAATTAACTCGAATTTTTTTCACTCGATTCGATCGAGCGCTCACCCTTACTTCGGATTCTGTTTGTTATTGTTTCATCTGCTAATGTTTCTCTTCTTCACTTGTTGAACTACTGGTCTTTTGATTAGAGACGAAGCCAGAACAAATTTTTAGGGGGGCCGAATGAAAATTTAATTTTTTTATAGTCTATATCTTTATAATTTTTAAAGGATTAAATTGAATTTCTATAAGTTTAGGGGGGCCAAAGTACAATTTTACCTTTACTAATTTAAAATTTTAAAAAAATTTCAATGGCCTAAATATAAATTTTCTATTTTAGGGGGGGCCAGGGCCTATGCCAGCCCCCTTGTATCCGCCTCTGCTTTTGATAGTTTCTTGTGGGCATTGGGGTCGATTCCTTGGCTTAGAAAGTTGTGAGTTTTCTACTCAGACGATTTAGGGTTCTTAACAAATAAATGAAACTATTTACTAAATCTTACGTGGTTTCTGTTTTGTTTTGGGTTTTAAAAAAATGCTTACTTGGACATTCCTAAATTGGGTGGAAATTATGAAAATTATGTATTAATTACACAAATACTATGTGGAAAAAAAAAGTTAAAATGCCAGCATGGATTTCCGTTACCTCTTGTACCCATAGTGACTAAAATGAAAACAGATCTAAATTTTAGTGCCTAGAATGCAAAATTTTTATTTTGGGTACTTAAAATGAAAAGTTATAAAAGTTGGGTGACTATCTATATAATTTACCCCTAAAATTAATATGATATCCTAATTAGTGATTGGAGTTGTGCTTTTGACCTAATTCAAGCGAGGATAACCCAAAGGTACTAGCCTATTACTTGTCCAACAAGCAAGGTCATATTTGGCCTAGGCAAGTTAACACAAGGGAGAAAAATACTCCCTTGCCGTCGTGTATAGGTGTTTTTATGAAATATGGACTCTTCTATTTTGTTTTACTTTCAAAATCTGGATGAAAATTAGACTATTGCATATTGTTCTTCTATAAATACATACATTGGTTGGCCACAATGCATACTCTTTTACTTTCGGAAAACTTTGTCAAAATTTAGGAAGATTTATTTGTGCAACTTTTCATTAGTCATAAATAAATTCTAAATCCTTAAATTCTTGATTCCAGATTAAGAAGAGATTATAATTGCTAATTATCTAAGCAATTATAGTTGAAGATCTAGTGAATTAAAGGTGCGACCAATTAGAGAGAAGTAGATTTCGAAATTCCCTTAAAGTAGTTTTGGTTTATCCTATGTTCAAATTTTTTTATTTCGAGCCTACTCCCCAAGCATCCATGAGTTTTAGAATTGGTGTAGAACGACAATGGTGACAAAATAATAATATTCAATAAAGTTCAAAAGTCTTAACCTTTCACCAATTAACGTAACTTACTCACAAGTATACAAGACTGTTGCCAAGTAAAAAATATATACAATGTTGAAAGAAGTATTTTGATGATTGAACTCAGAAAAACAACGATCAAGCTAACTACATTCAACTAATTAATCTAAACAATTAATATTAATCTACTCCTATGTACTAAAATATTAAAATAAGTAATTTTAAAGATTAAACTAATCTAATTTAACTACCCTAAAGAACATGAAACATATATGACTAAATAATAATAATTTGGAGATCAAGATGTAGTGATTACGAAAATCTTCAATTAAGGGCAACTAATAATCTATCTCAGCTAAGACTCACTTTTAAGGGTCCTAATGTAGATGGACATCAAGGCTTAAGTACCTGAGTTGGTGTATAACTTACAGGCATTTAAAGAATACCTAAATTCGTAAATAGCTTATAAGCATTAACTAAACCATTAGCCATCACTCTCATTCACCCCCCACTACCTAACTTTATGTACATCTTATAGGTATCCCTAACAATTGATGTATACCTTAGCTAGATTATAGTTAACTAGATCTTTCAAATAGCTAATATCTCGTTGCACTATCTTCTATTATTTTCATTAACCTATCTAGATTAATTATTAATAACTAATTGATTACTTAATTCTATCAAGTTTTAAACTAATCATTAGCCTATTTCAATTACTTGGTGATAAGTGCTAAAAGTAACATATTTTAATCTCATTCTTAATGCGCTTTTGGGTGTTATTCGATGTTAATAGTGAATTTTATGTTTTTATGCTTAATAGAGCATTTGGGAGCAAAATGAGCAAAAAATGAGTGAAAACCAGAAAATCAGAGCAAGCTACAGGAGTCATACGGGCTGACTCATTCCACACGACCTGGCCACACAATTGTGTGACCCACACGAGATACCACACGGCCATGTGGTAGACCGTGTCGCTTGCACAGATTTACACACTGAATAGTAGGAAAACGTGATTTTTAGGTTTTTTGGGCATTTTAAGATCTATATATGACAAACATTAGAAGATATGAGAGAGCCGTCATAGAATACTCAAGAAAACAACTCAAAAAGCACCATTGAAGCCAATTCTGAAGTAGATTTCCGTAAAAATTGAAGATTCCTAGTTGATTTCTTAGAAGATTATCATGATTTTCTTTATTTCTTTAGGTCATACTGTCTCTGGGATGTTTTTATTTTCAACTATGAACTAATTTTCTAAATACCTAGGGAGATGAACCCTATGATTGATTCTGTCGTTTGATTTTTATTTTACGCAATAAATACTTAGCTATTATTCTCAATTATGTGTGCTTAATTCTTGGTTTGAATTTCTAAATTATTGATCCATGTTTGATGTGCTTAAATCAGAGGAGGAATAGACCCTGTTTAAGAGTAGATATAGCGTAATTGAGTGAAGTTGCATGCAATCCTAGAAATAAGACGACATAAATCTATTGGATTAAAGTCAAATCTAATGGGGGAATTCATTAATCGAGTTAATGTGATAATAAGGGTTTTAATTAAAAAGAAATTTCAATTAATCAACCTAGAATCAGTTGCTCTTACTCTTAAAAGAGATATTAGCATAATTTAGGGATTTCTTTGCATAATTTAGATTGATAATGATAGATGAAATGTATGTGAATTATTTCCTGAGTATTGTTTCACTTCTTGGTTGTTAATCGTTTATTTGCTTGTTTTGTTCTTTGTCGTGTTCGTTAGCAATTAATTTAGTTAATTTTAATTTTTAATCAATCACTCGAATTTATCAGTTAAACAATAGAAAGACAATAATTACTAGTACTTTTAGTCTTTATGGGAACAATATCTATGCTCACTGTAGCTATGCTATTAATTGATAAGTGCACTCGCCTTTGTCAAAATTTTAATTAGTTTTACGATGCATCACTTAGAAAGTTAATTCATTTGAAAATTCAAATCAATAAAAAAATGAATACATAATTAAAGAACAAAAATAGACGAGTATCTTTAATGGCAATGCAAGAGTTAATTGAAAGACCGAAATAATCCAAGCAATCACCCCCAAAGTAAGAGAAGAAAAGTAAAAAAATGGCTACCATAATAACTTTATTGCATCCTCCTTTAATTCTAATAAAAACTAGGTATTCAAATGTTTGCATAGTGATTTTGTTTGGCATTAACCTCATACCCTACTCTCATTTTTGCAATATAGTCTTGTAGGTTTATAGAAAATCGACATTTGATTCACCATCTAAATCACCATCAATCTCAAAATCAGTAGCATCAAGATTACTGACTTTAGAAGTAAACGTCACGTAATTGTTCACGAGCTCCTCATCTGGATCTGAGCTACTTGAAGAATCTCTATCACTCCAAGTTACACAGATTTTTTAGGGTATTGGCACATTCAACTTTTATGTGGCTAAATCCATGACATTAATGGCATTGAATTCTTTTCTTTTTCTCCTTGTTAGATTCTTCACTAATTACCACTCATTTTATCTTGTTTTTGGCTGCATCAAACTTTTTGTTCTTTCTTAACAACTTCTTGAAGACTTTATTGAAGTTCCGAGTAAGTAGCACCATTTGCTCTTGTAACTCTTCGATAGTAGTGGTACCTTCAATTGGAATGGTGTTGTCACTTGAAAGCTATACTTTTCTCACCTTTGGACTTGCTTCTCGACTCATCTAGATTCATCTCAAAAGTCTTCAATGACCCAATAACCTCATTGGTTCTGATATTGTCATTGTTTCTTGCCTCCTTAATGGTATTGACATTGATTACTAATCTCTGAGGCAGAGATTTGAGCACTTTCCTCACAAGTTTGGAATTGGAGTACTCTTTGGCAAAAGCAAAAACTTGATTGGACAAATCTCATAGCTTTGCATAAAACTCTTCAATGGTTTCATTCTTCTATGTTTTAAGAGTTTTGAACTTAGTGATCAGCATTTACATCTTAGACTATTTTACTATGTTTTTTTTCTTTCATGGGCAATTTCAAGAATATCTAAGGCTCCTTAGCAGTTGTGCACTTGGATATTATTTTGAATTCCTGGCCATCCATTCTACAAAATATCACATTCAATGTCTTTGAATTAGCATTCGCCAGCTTCTCCTCCTCTGTGTTCAATTCTATCTTACGTACTTTCACTTCAAATGTTTCAACTACAGGGACTCCTAGCCAATGATTACAGCACATCATGATTTTTCTCCATTAGTTTGATAAATGCCTTTATCTTAGCCTTCAATAGGCGTAGTTGGAGCTATCCAATATTGGGCCACAAGGAACAGAAAAACCTTTCATTTCAAGCAAAAATCGACCCAGGAATACCATTTTTATGTCAAGTGTAAGGCTTTGATAATAAATTGAAAGAAAGTCAATAGTTGCAAGAATAGAGGAGCATTTATTGAAGCAGTTATAACTGCTAGTGTAACTGTAAAAAAATAGAATGTCGGTAATGACAATATATATCGCAAAAAAAAAAAGAGAAATAAAAATAAAGAACACACAGATTTTACGTGAAAACCCTTTCGGGAAAAAAAACCACGAGCAGAAGAGAAGAAAATTCACTATGTCGAATTCGAATAATTACAAGAGGAATAGACTATGTCTATTTATAGGCTTGTAAAACCATATTCTAATAGAAGTGTAGTAAGATTGAAACACCTTATTCTAATCAATATCAACTAGATGGAGTTTAATAAGGTTTAAACCTTATTCTAAAATAAAATAAAAGAATTGTAGTTCTATAGGGATTTTACTTTTATTTTACTTTACCACTGTATTTTATTTAAATAAGGATTCGGGTCACTTAATTCTAACAATCTCCACCTTGACATGAATTCTCAATGAACAAGTTCTTCATCGTGAACTCCCAACGAACAGGTTCTCCACCTCTTCCATAAAACCCCTTAAGGGTTTAACTTCAACAATGAACACCAACCAAGACTAAGCAATGCTCAAACTTGGTTATAGGAAGTGACGTAGTCATCATATCTGCAGGATTTTCATGAGTACTAATTTTGCTCACAACAATATCACTACGAGAAATAATATCACGAACAAAATGATATTGAACATCAATGTGTTTTGTTCTCTCATGAAACGTTTGATCTTTTGTAAAGAAGATGGCACTCTGACTGTCACAAAATACTGTATTGATTTTAAGGTCTTCATTGAGTTCACTAAAGAGTCCCTTCAACCAAATAGCTTCTTTACAAGCCTCAGTAATCGCCATGTACTCAGCTTCAGTGGTAGACAAAGCGACTGTAGTTTGTAAAGTGGCTTTTCAACTGATTGCACAACCTCCGATTGTAAAGACATAACCTGTAAGAGATATTCTTTTATCAAGGTCTCCAGCAAAATCAGCATCAACATACCCAATGACTCTATCTCTAGTTCTTCCAAACTGTAAAAAAACATCAGTAGTACCTCGTAAGTATCTTAAAATCCATTGAACTACTTTCTAATGTTCTTTACCGGGAGTCGCCATGTATCTGCTAACTGCACTGACTGCATATGATAAATCTAGACGTGAACAAACCATAGCATATATGAGAGATCCCACTACACTAGAGTATGGAACATGTGACATGTACTCAATCTCATCATCTGATTGTGGAGACAAAGCCGATAAAAGTTTGAAATGGGCTGCTAAAGGAGTACTAACAAGCTTAGCACTCTGCATATTGAACCTACAAAAAACTTTCTCAATGTACCCCTTCTGACTTAGGTACAATTTACTTGCTTTTCTATCTCTGAGAATCTCCATACCAAGTATCTTCTTACTGGTCCCAAATCTTTTATCTCAAATTCTTCACTTAGTTGGGCTTTAACCTTTCTTATCTCTCCTTTATCTTTCGCTACTATCAACATGTCATCAACATAAAGGAGTAGATACACAAAAGAACCATCACTGTTTTTCTTAAAGTAAACACAACTGTTAAAGCTACTTCTTTTGAAATCATGAGAAGTCATAAAGGAATCAAACCTCTTGTACCACTGTCTTGATGACTGTTTCAAACCGTAAATGGACTTTTTCAGCATGCAAACATAGTCCTCTTTTTCTGAGACTATAAAACCTTCTGATTGTTGCATGTAAATATCTTCCTCAAGTTCTTCATGCAAAAATACAGTTTTTACATCTAACTGCTCAAGCTCCAAATTATGCATGGCCGTAATACCAAGAAAATCTCGAATCGAACTATGCTTCACAACTGGGGAGAACACATCTGTGAAGTCCACTCTTGGAATTTGACTGTAACCCTTTGCAACAAGCCTTGCTTTATATCTGGGTTCTTCAACTCCTGGAGTCCCTTCTTTCTTTTTAAACACCCATTTACAACAAACATCCTTTTTACCTTTAGGAAGTTTCACAAGATCCCATGTTCTGTTTTTGTAGAGTGATTCCATCTCCTCTTACATAGCAAACATCCACTTTTCTGAGTCTTCACAGCTAACCGCCTCAGAATAATTAGATGGCTCTTGGTTTACATCTATATCTTCAGTCACATTTAAAACATAAGCAACTAGATCGGCCTCGGTATATTTCTTTGGAGGTTTAATTTTTCTTCTAGTTCTGTTTTTGGTGATAGAGTATTGTGGTGAAGAAGTAACTCTATTCTGAATTTTTGAACTGACTTGAGAAGTTGACTCTATTGTAGATTCTGGATTAATCTGATGCTCCACCTGCTTTTGATTTTTTTATTGAAAGAGTCTTTAAAAGATAAGTTAGGTAGCATAGCAGTTTCATCGAAAACAATATCTCTGCTAATCACAACTTTTCTATTTTCAGGATACCATAACTTATACCTTTTTACACCAACTTTATAACCAAGAAAAAAACATTTAATGGATCTCGATTCTAATTTTCCATTATCAACATGAGCATACGTAGGACACCCAAAAATCTTTAAATTAGAATAGTTAGCAGGATTGCCAGACCACACCTCTTGTGGAGTCTTTTTCTCAATGGCAACGGATAGAGATTGATTGATTAAAAAACATGCAGTAGAGGTTGCTTTGGCCCAAAACGACTTTGGTAAGTTGGCATTTGACAAAATACATCAAACCTTCTCCATGATCGTTCTGTTCATTCTTTTTACAATGCCTGTTTTGCTGTGGAGTATGACAAACTGTCAAGTGTCTCACGATCCCTTCTGACTTGCACAGTTTATTAAAATCATCAGAACAGAACTATAAGCCATTGTCTGTGCAGAGGTATTTTATTTTTTTTCCCGTCTATTTTTCAATCATAGTTTTCCAAGACTTAAATGCGGAAAACACATCGCTTTTCTGCTTCAGAAAGAATGCCTAAACTTTCTGGAAAAATCATCAATAAAAGTTAGCATATAATTTGCTCCATCTCTCGAAGGCACTCTTGATGGCCCCCACAAATCAGAATGAATATACTCTAACGTTCCCTTCGTGTTATGGATTCCTCTGGTGAATCGAACTCTTTTTTGCTTCCCAAAAATGCAATGCTCACAAAACTTCAGTTTGTAAATTCCTTACCCATCAAGAAGTCCTCTTTTGCTCAATTATGCCATGCCATTCTCAGTCATATGCCCTAGGCCCATATGCCAAAGTTTAGTAATATCATCATCTAACAAAGAAGAGAAAGTGACTGATAAACCGTAATTTATACATATTTAATCCCACATTTAGCATACTTTTTGGATGAGTTATCCTTTGAATTGTGGAATTTGATGCTCCTAATCCTTTAATTTCATGTTTTATACTTAGAAGAGCACAGGAGGATGAAAAGAACGAGAAACGGGCCAAAAACGGACCAAATAGGCCAAAGTAAGAAATCAACACGGCCTAGAAGTAGCCACACGGCCATGCCTCCCTAGCAGACCCAACCACAGTCTACAATTTGATTCACACGGGCATGTTGCACGGGCGTGTCCCTGCCGTGGCAAAGAGGAATTTCACTCGGATTAGGATACTCAGATGCGAATAAACACATTTTGAAGCCTATATAAACACCCTAAGTATAACCAAGAAGGTGCTTTTTGTCAGGGGGCATCCAGCTAGGCCAAGGAGCCGAGCCAGAGAGGTCAGAATTGTGGGATTTACTCGAAGAAAGCCAGTTGATTCATCTCAAGAAGCCGAAATCATACTCAAGACGGAGGATCTCTCCTTCAATTCCTTCAGGGGGTTTTAGGGTTTTCTTATGTTTTGTTTTATCTTTTCTTCTGAGATGTATTCTTTTATGATTATGAACTAAACCCCTCAGATACTTGAGGGGGATGAAACCTAAGACGGATCTTGTTATTGTTTTCTGAACTATATGATAAATACTTGATTTGTTCTTAATTATGTGTTCTTAATTCTTGTTTTGATATTTCAGATATTGATTCAAGTATTGATGTGCTTAGGCAGAGGAGGAATAGACCTGTCTAAGAGTAGATCTAGCATAGTTAAGCGGAGTTGATCGCAACCCTAGAGATAGGATGATTTAAAATCGCTGATTAGGGTCAAACCTAATATGGGAGTCCATAGATCGAGTTAATGCAATCCTAGGGGTTTTAATTAGAAAGAGATTTCAATTAATCAACCTAGGGTTAGACGTTAGTAGCCTCGAGAGAGGTATTAATATAAATTAGGGAATCCTACGGATCAGGTCAAGTGAATAAATCGTCTAGTTCAGAGTTAAATAACAAGTGAAGTCTAGGTGGATTCCTCCTTGGGTATTGTCTTAATCAATTGGTTTTTCCCAAAAGTATTTCCACAATTCATTCTCTTTGTCTTAGCGTCTTTAGCTTAGTAGTTAGTTAATTTTAGATTAAATAACAATTCCCTTAATTCTTAGGCTAAATAATAAAAAGAAAGTCAGTATTAGTACTGTTGGTTCCTTTGGGTTCGACAATCCGGTCTTGCCACTAAGCTATACTACTGTTCGATAGGTGCACTTGCCTCAATCGTGGCGATAGTTAGTTTTTAGGTTCGATCATTCATTATATAAATATTAAGACTATCGATACCAATGATCGTGACAACGTGATCATCA
Source organism: Gossypium sturtianum (assembly GCA_025698515.1). Taxonomy (NCBI): domain Eukaryota; kingdom Viridiplantae; phylum Streptophyta; class Magnoliopsida; order Malvales; family Malvaceae; genus Gossypium; species Gossypium sturtianum. Next base: position 139,500,281 of record CM046943.1, read on the forward strand.
CCATTCTGATGAACCCCCGCAAAACATATAACTTGGCGCCTCTTTCTCTCCTTTTCATCACAACGAGGGAACCTTTTGAAATCTTCAAAACCCTACTTTCAGCTATGTATCTGTACCCTTTTGAATCAAGAGTACTCAATGAAATTAAATTTCTCTTCAATTCTAGAACATGTCGCACGTCACTAAGTGTTCTAACAACTCCGACAAACATCTTAACTTTAATCATTCCAAAACCTACAATTTTACACGAAGCATTATTTCCCATCAAAACAACACCTTCAGACACTATTTCATAAGTTATAAACCAATCCCGATTGGGACTCATGTGGAAGGCGCAACCCGAATTAAGGATCCACTCCTTACTCACTTTAGAATTGTTGACAGAAGCGACTAGAAGTTCACCATCGCTGTAGTCTTCTACAACATTAGCTTCACCGAAATTTTCTGGTTGTTTTACCTTTTGATTCGCAGCCTCCCTTTTGATCTTATTCTGTAGCTTATAGCGCTCAGATTTAATGTGCCCTTTCTTCTTGCAGAAGTTACAAGTTCTACCTCTCTTTGAAGACTTCGATCTACCCTTAGATTTACCGCGAGGGTTCCGTTCCTGTGTCCTTTCTCGATCATCATCAGTATTCCGATCTTGTCTCTCACGAATAATAAGACTCTCTCCCTGAGAGTCAGTTTTAACCACAAGATGCTTCATCTTATCATACGAGGTTAAAGAATCATAAACCTCATCAACTGTGAGAGACTCACGGCTATATAAAATCGTGTTTCTAAAGGTTGAATAAGACGGGGGCAACGAACAAAGTAGAATCAACCCTAGATCTTCCTTATCATACTGAACTTCCATGGCCTCTAAGTTTGAGAGAATTTCTTTAAACATTGTTAAGTGTTCGTGCACAAACACACCTTCCTCCAAACGATGAGCATAAAGACGCTGCTTCATATGCAGCTTGTTGGTTAGAGTTTTCGACATACATATTTGTTCCAGCCTCTTCCATAATCCAGCAGCGGTCTTCTCCTTCATCACATCCTGCAAAATTTCGTTAGACAAATGCTTATGTAACTGTGTTAACACCTTTCGATCCTTGTGCTTTTTCTCTTCCTCCGTCAATGTTGAAGGCATCTTATCTACTCCTAGCAGGGCTTCCTCTAAGTCCATCTGTGCAAGAACTGTCTGCATCTTTATCTGCCACAATGCGAATCTGGTGTTGCGATCCAACAGCGAAATTTCATACTTCAAAGATGTCATTACTGTGATTGAGATGAACAACCCGAAAGCTCTGATACCAATTTGTAAAAAAATAGAATGTCTGTAATGATAATATATATCGTAAAGAAAAGAGAAATAAAAATAAAGAACACACAGATTTTACGTGGAAACCCTTTCGGGAAAAAAATCACGGGCAGAAGAGAAGAAAATTTACTATGTCGAATTCGAATAATTACAAAAGGAATAAAGTATGTCTATTTATAGGCTTGTAAAACCATACTCTAATAGGAGTGTAGTAAGATTGAAACATCTTATTCTAATCAATATCAAATAGATGGAGTTTAATAAGGTTTAAAAAACCTTATTTTAAAATAAAATAAAAGAAGTGTAGTTCTATAGGAATTTTACTTTTATTTTATTTTACCACTGTATTTTATTTAAATAAGGATTCAGTCACTTAATTCTAATAGTAACTGTAAAGAACAACAATGAACACAATACAATTGTTTATGCAATTCATTATCGTTACATTTGCGAGGCCTTATTCAAAGAGATAATCCACTATTTTTGACCTCATACAAACAATGCTGGCATAGCAACCTCACTTTTACACCTAAGATTAAGACCTCCCTCCACTAAATTTTTCTCTGAAACTTAATTTGTAAACCAAGTGACTCACTTGTTTACTTACAAAATACACTCATAATAATGAATTCCTAATAAATAGATCACTTGCTAAACTCTTAAAATCTAATACCATATGCAAGTCTCGAACATAAAGCATTTTGATCTTGTTGACATAAGGATCAATCACAATCAATCTTCCCACCAAAGCAACAATGAAAACAACATAATGAATATAAGTCTAGGTTATTTCAATGATGTTCAAGATAAGTCTTTAAAGCAGTTGATCCAATCTCCTTGAATCGAGAGATCTAATTTTTTTTCATCCAATGTTCAAAGATTTGTTGCTCCAAGTGATCAGTCTTCAAAAATGAGCAAACACACATCCAACATATCAGCAAAAGTTATGACTCAAATATTTTATTTCAAATATTTGTAAATAAGGCAAAATTTACAATTTGAATAATCTAAATGCAATTGTAATTACTCGTGTCACTATTAAAAATTGACCTCCACAAATATCACGATAAATGTCATGTCTTTTTGAAAAAAAATTGCACTCTGGCTGCGCCAACTAAATCGTTTTTCTACCTAATTTTTTTTCCAACAGCCCGCACATCATGCATATTCAAGGGTTGAAGAATAATAGAGAACACAAAAGGATTGAAAGTGAAAATTACAAGTTTCTTGTGAAAACCAATAAATCTAGCAGGATTTCACAAAACTCTCTTCGATGTGAATTTCGGAAATCTACTTATTAGATTTAAATCAAGCGTCCTTCAGGTATTCAAAGTGGAGTTCTACAACCTGCCATAAGATTGTTTTACGAAAACAGTGCAAATAGCTTACAAATTACGTAATAACAGTGCAAATCTAAATAGCTTACAGATTTGGACGTGACACATTTAAATACAGAATTATTGATGATTTATATTTTTAACTAGCCTTGTGGATAACCAACTCGTTTCCAACAATGTGGATAATCAAGATGGTAGGGTTTGATTATGAACTGGTATTCACAAGTGGTTCTTCCAATGCAATAGCTGATGAATTGTCTCTGCAAGTTGCTGCTAGTATCAATGCCAGCTCAACTATCACTAATGACTTTATTGTCTCGTATTCAACATTCTTGGATACAAGAGGTTGTTTGGTGCATTTAATACACATGGTTAAGAACAATTCTGCTATGGCCTATGGGAAAGAGTTAAAGAAAGATGTGAAGATATGAATTCAATAAGGCTCCATTTGTCAATAAAACAAATATATCCAGGCTTACTCCAACCCTTACCAATTCCACAAGTTGAGTGAACTGAAATTCCAATGGACTTCATTCAAAGATTACAAAAATCCTTTGGGAAGAATGTCGTCTTCGTGGTGTTTTATCGACTTACCAAATATGCCCATTTTGGTAGTCTCTATTCTCAGTTACCAAAGTTATTTAGAAACATGAAAGAAGTTGCAGAAACTGGTTTAATTTTTTTACCAACAATGATGAAACAGGGAAAGAAATCAAATGGATGTTAATAAAACGACATCTTTAGCAACTTGTACAAAATCTAGCTAAAGTTACACACACTATGGCTTCTTCAGAGCTTGACTTCCACATCCACCCCAGCAGGAAGGTCAAGCTGCATCAAAGAATCAATTGTTTGTGCAGTTGGGTAGAGAATATCGATAAGGCGCTGGTGAGTCCGGATCTCAAAGTGGAACCTAGCATCCTTATGCACGTGTGGGGATTTAAGAACACAATAGATCCTCTTCTTGGTCGGTAACGGCACCGGACCCATGGTCTTGGCATTCGTAGTCCGTGCAGCATCTATTATCTGCTTGCAAGAGTCCTCAATCAAGGGGACCCAATATGACCTAAGTTTAATCCTAATCTTTTGCTTAGGTGCTGCCTGTGACAACAAATGTGAATATCAATCTCCATTTTCCAATAGAACCAACAGAAAACAAGATACTGATCTCCAGTAATTTGGATTTCTTGTATGCCATTTGAAATCCCCCTAGATAAACCGCACAGATAACAGCCAGTCCCATGTAATTACAGTTAATTATTCTTCCAAAGAAGAATTTCATGATCTTGACATCATACAGGCAATCAATTTCAACATAGAAGAGGTTCCCCCTCGTACCGTTTTGACAAGTAAATGTTTCTAAGCAGACATTCTGAGGGAAAAGTAGACGCCAATCAGGCTAAGATTAACTCATATCTAATCGATGGTATACTTGAGCAATCACGATGTGCAAAGGGAGGAGAGCAATAAAAACATATTGTGCCTGCTGTGGTTTTGTGAGCAATAAAAGAAACCATTTAACATATGTAAAAAATAAGTTGACAATGAAGTTACTGATAAAGAGTGTAAGCCTATTATCTAACTCTCATAGAGCCATAGTATGCTATAAAACAGGAAGAAAGAAAAATAAGCTTCAAATTTGTCATTTAACCTTCCTAGTACTAGCATCCATGGAATCGTATCAGAAAATAGATAATGCACTTCCTTGTATCAATAGTTTCTATAATGTTCCCTATGTCTCCAAATAAGCATTGGAGAGAGTTAAGTGATGATAAACAACAAGGTTAAACTCCATAACTAATTTCAACTTCAGTGCCAAATATAATATTGAAGCTTTGAAATAGTTTCACAAACTCAAAAACAGCTAGAAAGATACCTTGTCTGCTTCTGCAACATAGGAAGAACTGGGTACCTCAGAAACTCCTACCTGCAAGACAAAGAAACCTAAATTCAAACAAATAAAAAGGAATTTAATTTTCGAACTAAGCTCAATTTTTTTTGTGTTCAGGGGTTTCAAATTTAACTATAACAGTAGCAAAATAGGCTCATACGAACAGGAAATGGCGAAAGTTCCTTTTTTTTTTCCCTCTCACGTTTCTTAGGAAAGAAACAAATAATTATCCAATTGCAGTTAAAAGAACTCACCCCCATCAAGCCAAAAGACAATCTTTTTCATTAAAATTTCCTTAAAGGAACAAAACAAGAAAAAAGAAGCAAAATTTCCAAACCTCAGGCGTGTCTTCCAAAGCTTCAGGGGAAGCAAAAAGCTTGGTGGGTGATTGTGAAAGTTGGGAGTTATTGCAGAGCTTCAAGTGGTTGAAAGATAGTGGTGGAGAATGAGAAAGAAAAGTGAACTTTACTTTGGGTGAAGAAGCATTTTGGATTGGTAAAGAAGGAATTAGAGTAGAAGAGATTGAAGAAATCGCCATTGCAAATTCCCGGTGTCACCAGTATTCCCTGTGTGTTATCCAAAACCAAAAGCTTTTCACCCTTCGGTTCTTCTGTTTTTGATAAGATGTTGCTGGGCCTCAGGGAAAGCCCAAAATAGACCTGATTTGAATAGTTCTGTCTATGATGTTCATAAATGAGGGTTTTTTTTCATACCTAATAGAGATGGTATTTTGTGGGTAAATTAATTATTAATTGATATTTTTGTTAAAAATTTTATCAGTTTTTATTATTAAAAATTGGTTTAATTAATAAAATAACTAGACAATGATACACCGTATATACTTCATTTTGGCGTGCATGAACTAGTTTTAAAAATATTTTCTTCTTCCAATTTTTCGATCTTTTCATTCATTACCTGCGAGGGCTTCTTTTTCTAATTCTTTCTATTCTACCACCAAATAATCGATAAGAACTCACAAACCTAGATTAGCTAATTGTTCTCGAATAGCACCTGCTTCGGTAGAAATTTTGCGACTTTGAAATGTATCGAAACCTTGGGTAGTAAAAAAAAGTGGGATACTGTATTTTCAGGATTGAATTTCATATTCCAATGAACCTCATAATCACAAGAAAAGTAGGTTTTTCAGCGATGGGCCTAGCAAAAGAAAAATTAGGATAGGGTCCTACCTACGAGATCCCCTCAAAATCAGACATGAGAGTTTCCTCTCATATGTCTCAATGAAAGAAATTTTTAACAAAATGATTAGTTTGTTCTTTGATCTAATGTACATAAATTAATTTACCCATTTTTTAATAAAAAAAATTACAATTTAACTCTTAATACAACAACCTCTATAATCCATTTTAGTCCAAATGTATTGAAGGGAAAAATAGAATAGAATATGGAGTAGTTTAACAACACTTGCCAGGGCTTCCAATCCATCCAAACACGAGGACAAAAACCTTTTATCTAATCCTATAAAATTGTTTGTCTCCAAAAGTTTCAATGTTTGCTTAAGATGTTGTCATGTAAAGATCTAGGAATGGTTTCTTTGTTGCATGCCATTCTTTCTAGCTCTATAAATATGATTTTTTATACATTTATAAGAAAATATGACAATACAGCAGTTTTAACCTTTATCCCATAATGTAAATAAGGGAGTCCCAACCATTATTTTAAAAGGGTGTTGAACTCAGTTATGCTTATAATGTATATATATTCGAAATTATTGGAAAAAAAGATACCCAGTAAACTATATCATAAAATTATATTTGGAAAATGATATCTTGTAAATTTGGTTTTAAATTATTTTTTTTTTAATCCCTAAATTATGGTCTCAAAAAAAGTGGTGAATTACCATTAGTATGTGGTGCTACATTTTGATCCAACTTGCCAAAGAAAAGCAATATGAGTTTTAAAAGAACCCTCATCAAAAGAGGCTGGTTTTTATATATAATCCCATTGAAAAATTCAAGAGTGTTTTCTTTTTCAGTTTTCAGCTAAAAGATGCATAAACTCCTGTTTTGCTCCACAATATCTTTTTAACTACTCATCAAAGAAACCACTTTCTCCATGTTCTAAAGAAGCTCCCAATTAACACATTTTAAAGACTCTTTTTAACTTCCTCCTTTCTTTTTCCGTTTTGGCCATGCACAAAACTCTCATGAACTTCCTTCTTCTTTTTTTCTGAATTGAGTTCTTCCATTCTTTACAGCTTTAAACTCTTCCCCTCTCTTTGTACTTGGTTAATCTATTATGATCAAACTTCATTTAATTTCAGTTCTTCAATGATTCTTGCAAGCTTTAACTTTCTTGCTACTGTTACTTTTTTGAGTTATGCAAAATGACTCTAATGCACACTCCTTTACGCTCCTTTTATTTATTATTCTCACCTCTTTCACACTCTTTCAACTTCACATACTGTAACTACTAGAATTCCAACGACAATATAAATTCTAGATAGCCAACGAAACATGGGATTATCTTGGTTTCTGGTTTTTTTATGCCAAAGCTTTGACAGAATCTAAGTTATGGAATACAACTGCTCCTTGGTTACGGTTGTGGTTGTTTTTCTATGCGGTTTTCGAGTCTGTTTTTCACTGACTAGTGAAGTGCATGTGAAGAATTTCATCAGTTGGGATGACATAAAAGTGGATGAACATCAAACAAGGTTGAGTGACTCAAGAGTTAATCATAATCGAAGCCGAGTTATTGTAGTGAATAAGAATGGTGGAGCAGATTCTGTCACTGTTCAAGGAGCAATAGATATGGTTCCTGAAAATAATACTCGAAGAGTTAAGATTTATATTCTTCCAGGAATTTACAGGTTTGTATGTATAATTTACAGGCCGCACTTTGTTGTTGCATGTCAAGTATGGGACATTGGAATCAATTAAAGAACATAGTGGTTGTCTTCAATCTGATAGATGAGAGTGGTAGTTGACAAACTTTAATCATGCTTTTAATTTGATAAATATGTATAATCCATGGAATTGATCATTTTTTGCAGGGAGAAAGTAACAGTGCCAAAATGCAAGCCATATATATCCTTTGTTGGGAATGCAGGTCAAATGTCCAACACCATAATTTCTTGGAACGACAAAGCATCTGATAAAGATAGCAATGGAATTAACCTGGGAACATATAGATCAGCATCTGTCACCATTGAATCCGATTACTTTTGTGCAACTGATATCACATTTGAGGTGATAACCTTCTCTTTTTTATTCTTTCAAAGCTAGTGAACAAGTAAAAACTGAATCAATGCTTCACTGCAGAATACAGTAGTTCAAACTCCTGGAGAACCTGGGATGCAAGCTGTGGCCCTTAGGATTTCAGGTGACAAGGCAATGTTCTACAAGGTCAAGGTTGTTGGGACTCAGGACACACTCTTGGATGAAATTGGATCACATTACTTTTACCAGTGCCACATTCAAGGCAGTGTTGACTTCATCTTCGGTAAATCCAGATCACTCTATCAGGTAAAATGTTGGTTTTTCTTTTGAGATTGGCAGTTTCCATTGATAACAATGATATCAAAGATTCTTTGAAACAGGATTGTGTGATTGAGTCCACTGCTGTAAGGTCTGGTGCAATTGCAGCTCACCGCAGGGATTCACCAGATGATGATACAGGGTTTTCATTTGTAAATTGCAAAATCAATGGAACTGGTAGAATTTACTTGGGAAGAGCTTGGGGAAACTATTCAAGAGCCATCTATTCTAACTGTTACTTTGACAATATCATAAATCCTGCTGGATGGACCGACTGGAATGACCCCTTGAGGCAAAAGTATAATCTCCATTCCTAGAAAAAAGGTTTGATAAATTGCCTTCCTAAGTTGAATGCAGAAATCTGATATAAATACTTCAATTTTTTTTTTTTTCATATGAAGGACCGTAGTATTTGGGGAATTCCAGTGCCGCGGAACAGGAGCAAATACAACCGGCCGGGTGCCATGGTCGAAGAAATTAAGCTTTGAGGAAGCAAAACCATTTCTGGACATGAAATTTATAGATGGACCACAATGGCTGAGACTATAATTCTTTCTCAGTATTCATTAGGCCAAGCCGTCTCTCCCATATACCTCACCAAACTTCTACATTTTCTCATTTAAAGAACATAGTAGTATTTTCTTTGAAATGTATGTATAGCACATTTCAATGGGGAAAAATGTGTTAATATGTCTTTCCTTAATGTCCCCAATGAAATCAAACTGTTTATATTTCTTTACTAGATGCCCTTTCTTCAAGGGTTAAATTACTTTACCATAAACATTAAATGGAAAACTAATAGTGCTTATAGGCTTTACCAGTAAGCAAGAACAATATAGAGAAAATATGATAATTCTCATTATAAGAGAACACAGAACTGGTGTTACAAGAGTCGAACAAAGTCCCATGACTAAGACTCTGAGGAAGAACTAACTCCATTTTAGAGGATGCCCTAACCAAAGATCTTCAAATGCAAATCCTATCTCTGATACAAAACAATTACTACAACAAAAACGACAGAATACTAACCTTGTTTCTGTACACCGACCAAGGTTACCACGTCAAGCACAAACGGCAACAACTTTTGTGCTATGACTGCATCACTATTTACAGGTCTGAACTTCAACCGAAATCATGTTAGTTAACATTAGTACCAACATCCCCATTACAAAAGAATCTGTTGCGCCAGAAGCATTCTAGGTTGCTGCTTCCATGAGTTCCGTACTTTTAGAGTTCTGCTCCTTGCCATCTTCCGCCTCTATTTTGCCTTCCTTGTCATCATCATTATTGTTGATTTCATCATTACCATCCATACCATTTAGTTTATCATGAATGGTACTGGCATCATCAGCATCAGCAGTTTTTCCATTTTCTGATGGTGGAGGCTTCTTACAATCACTTGCATCCCCATCCTTTTCATCTTTTGATGATGCAGGCTCCTTACAATCAGCGTCTTCTACGAGGTTCTCAAAACAGTCCTGAAAAGCTAACTCAGGTTTCTCCCCTTCAGCAATAATTTTAGCAGCAACAGCTTCAACTGGCATTGTACCCCCATCATGCTTGGCATCCATGACAATAGTAGTGGACATGGAAACTTTCGTGTCCATGTCTGGGCTAATGACATCAGATATCAAGGAGAGAATATCCGGCCTTGCATCAATATCAATCCAGTGGTCCCCATCCCAATCTCTGGAAATTCTTAGACCTTTCTTGTGTATGTTCATTGATAAATTTTCACCTAACACCAAAAGAATAACCATTTAAGTGGTAAAAGAGGACACACCAATTGGATCACAATAAACAACGAGGAAATGCCACATATTCAGTTCAAAATAAACATACCAGGAAAGTAAACTTGAAAATTATCATCACCACTGCTGTTAACCCCAGTTACAACCCCTTCCCACCAGCCATCACTCCACCATGCATCAACAGCAACCCCAAGCTCCACAGCAAGTTCTTTTTTGGAGCTAGGAGGAGCTGGTCGTACTGTTTGGCGGCCTGAGTACCTCATGCCAAGTTTGTCAGGCATGGCAAGCTTGAAAATTGGGACCCATTCCTACACATGGAGAAGGCATTGGCTTTCATTTCAAAGAGAAGAACAAACACACTTATGAGAAAAGAAAATGAGATTTATTAAAATTGAACCCGTTTTAAAACCTAGAATATCTAAACAGAGATTCAGTCTGCAGCTCTGCAAAGTGATAAAGCAGGTCAAACCATGAACTGGAATCACCAATGTTTTCTGACGAATCTCCTATGGAAATTTGTTCTTTACATTCTATATTATTTGTGGAGATCAAATGATGGGGAAGACAAACCAATATAAGGTTTTTTTTTAGGTCATAACCAGGGTATCCACTGTCGGCAACAGTGACTAATCCTCTCGCCGCAGGTGCTCTCCAAAGACGTTAACGGCTGACCATGAAATGTGCTCCATTCCCATGAGTGGGGATCGAATCCCCGACCATATGGTTAAGAGATGAGGTGAGAAACCACAAACCAGTACAAGTTTTTAAAATGCCTAAAACATACCTCAAGGTTACCATATCCATCTTCATCCTGCACATCATCATATTGGACCTTCATCTGTTTTCTTGATACTTGTAAGACCGTACATCTGAACCAGCAACCACGGATTCCACTATCCTGGCACAGCAACTCTATCTTTTCATCAACCTTGAAAAGTGATCCATAACAATATTGACTCTCAGCATGCTTGAGGGAGGGCAACCTCTTTCCAGACAAAGCATATTTTATTTTCTTGCATGAAGTTTCATAAGTCACCAAGTGGTTACTAGAAGTCCTGTTATTAGTTCTGGTCCTCTTATTTCCCAGCTTTACATTTGCACCAGCGCTTTGTTCTTCCTCTTCTTCATTTAGGCCATGGCTCATGGATTCAGGTTCAGAGGACAAAGTAGAACTCAAACAAGAGAGAATCGGTTGATCAAAATAGCCACGCAATTTACTCAAATCAAATGGCTTCACTTTATTACTTCTGAACTGCCTAGAGCATACATGCACTCTAGCTAATAAAGCATCAGGGAAAACAGCTGAGCATTTCTCATAGTGCTCACGAGTTAAGACACTTGCAAGACCATCAACACACTCTGCACTAATGACCTGTGAATAAGGAGTGATGAAAACTTCTTTTGGATGAGGATTCCTTACAGGAATGACACCCTTAACCTCTTTAGTATGGTGAAACCACCTCACTTTGACCTTCTTCTGCCCACGTTTGTCCTCGTACATATCCTCCAAGTAAGCAAGATAGTGATTCTCTCCTTTAGCCATGACAAAGACAAAAGATTGAACCTAAGCATCAGATTGAAAAGTAAAAATCAGTCAACGAAAGAACAGATAAAAAATTCGCAACCAATGTATAATGCCTGGTCTCAAAGAGAAATGAATTAATGATATTGTTAAAACCCACGAAGGCCGAAAAGTCCATGCTCCCTTCATCAGGATAAGGATGAGCTAGCATCATATTAAATAATTATAGCCATATGCAACTAACTATATCAAAGCACTTCGAGATTAGCAACTTGTTTTAATTGCACCGATTTTCTTTTCTCATTCTACCAATTAAATTTAAGAAAAAAAGACTGCATTGGCATGTGATTAAAGTTTAGGCAAGCAGATCTATGCATTTCATTACATTTGTAGAAATCCAACATCCCAAACCCTTGCCACCTTTCTTTTCTTTACGGGTCGATGCTTACCGCTATTGTGGTCCCACTGCGGCAAAATGCTGGGAAATGTTTGAGGTGTTTACCACATGTCCATGCAGAGCCTGACCACACAATATCTGAACTTTGTCCATTCAAATTTCTTGAAAAATGGCCCTGTAATACAGAAGTTGGTGTCAGAGAAAATCAATGAAAGAAAAAGGAACTGAACTAGTAGAAAATCAAGATGAAATACCATATCATCCTGTAGGGCCCTCCGAGCACTAATCTCAATCATTGCACAATCGGGAGATCGCAAAGCTAGCAGTGTGTCATGTTTCGGAGACTCTGTCATTGAAGATATAAAAACTATAATTTTTAGAGATATTCAGTGTAGTGTTCTCTTTCCAAGGAGGCATGGGTTCTAAAGGTTAATGACTTGGCCCCGGTTTATTGCTTCAACCATAAGTGGTAGGAACAAGTAGACCATTAAAAAATAACTGAAAATAAAATAATTTAATGCCAAGAAAATAACATAATATAAAGCCCAAAAGGTTAAATACATACTAGATCGATCTCCCTCAAGATGCTGCTTTGAGAGCATAGATGTAAGCCAATCCACAACCTCTCTTCTTGACCTCCATTTGAAACCAGCATGAATTGAATGCTCAGCACCATATACCTTCACAAACTCCTCAGCAACAATATAAAACATGTGCCTAACACTCCTCTCAGTACCAATAACAGCACGGATGGATTCCCCAGCGGAATCCTTCAAGAAATAGTGAACAACACGATTACCACGCTCCTGTGAAACAAATTCCTCCTTCCACTCGACAAAACAATGGCCATTTCCAGACATTTTGACATAAAGCACCAAGAGGAGATTTATGATACAGAATCTGCTTAACTACCTATTCGCATAGCTAAAGATCAAAAAAAAAAAAATGGAAAAAGGATTCTAACAAAGGTAAATTAGCTGCCAAAGAGGCAACCACCATACAATCGTACAGAAACAGCTTGAATATAGCAATCAAGCTTATTCTTTTAAAAGGATCCCTCTAAGCAAAGCAAAAAAAAAAAAAAAAAGAGAGAGAGGAATGACTAGGTAAGAAGAATAAGAGCTAGGTATCTCACAAAACAGACTAAAATTCACAGATACTAAATGTTTGACTATCTATTAATCTAAAAGATCAGAAACTACAACTACCAGGCAACAGATTCCTCAAATAAGGAATGGTTGAATAGAAAATACCCAGCTGACTTGGCCACCTTCAAAATGAACAATAGAGAAGCTTTTTGCATTCAATTAAAGCTACAAATAACTGATACTAACCCCCAAAGATGCCACCATGAATCTCCAGCTGAATTTTTCAAAAAATTGTACCAAAGGAGAGAGGGGAAATAGAAAAAACTGACCAGAACTCAGAAAAAGCTAAGCCTTGAAGATCTGCAAGTAGATCAGAGAGAAACCGGAGAAAACTAAAGTCCAAGCTTGAAAGAACCAAAAAGGGCCGACATATGGCTTTGACTGACTGAACTAAGAGAATCATCAAGAAGAAAAAGCAAATGGGCACTTTCCTTTACACCTAAACATGCAGTATTTAGCATCAAAGCAGGATCCTTTTGGGAAAATTCAGGTTTTTTCAAGGGTTCAAGAAAAAGGTGAAAGCTGAAGACTTTGTCTTTGTTTTGATGTAAGGAACAAGAGAAAGTGAAGGAAAAGAGAGATGACAAAAGATGATGGGGAAAGCAGTGAAAAAAGGGAGCCAACAAAGGACATTTTGAAGGGTAGTTTGGAAGTTGCAGAGGTTTGGCATGCAGCTGCTGATGATAGATGAAAAACCAGAAAAATGGTAGGAGAAGAACAGCAAAAAAATATAATTAAAAATAAATGAAAGAAACAATATTTTGTAGCTTTGTAAATTGGGGCTGAGTCCATCGCCCATTTTGATAGGCCTTTTAGGTCCATGGGCCCTCAGAATATCATGTTTTTTCTGCCATTACTACAGCTCGGACATAGTGGGGTTTTCCCCCCTTCTCTTTTATGTTTTGCAATAATTCCAAAATGCCTCGGTTTCATTATCACCATTGTCAAATAAGAAATTAGTATTCGTGACTGAATTTTCAAAATGATCTGTGGGTGTGAAAAGATGATTGCTATGACTTTCAATTTCCCATTTTTCTCCACTTTTGTTTGCTTCATCAAAGTCAAAAGCAAATGATATATATCTCTAATATCTGGATTTGTTAAAATCCCCATGTAATGAATTTTTTAAATATTTCTCATTCCACATGCATTGAATTCTCTAACGACCTCTTTTTTAGTGCTAGGAAAGCTACTATTACAAGCTTCTTTAAACTGTAACAGATACCAAAACTAGTGAGCTTGGAGGGTGTTCTATAGTTGAAGCAAATGTTTTCCCCTTTCCAATGTATGCACTCATTCATCACCATGTCCATTGATTAACAATTCAAGCTCTTAACATAAGGTGCTAAGTTCTAACTGAAATAAAAAATTAACTGGGAATCACACCATTTTTGCATTAAAAAAACAAGAATATTTTTTTTATTAAGTAGTTGGGTTGTTGTTACTTGTAGTGTTCTACAAAACTAATGCTAGCACCGTGTATTCAATGGGAATGGTGTTGGTCCCCAATAGCTGATTGATGATTATCACATGGAAAGTCAGTGACTCCCATGACCTTTATTTTTGTGAATAGAAACTTGTAAAAGCATACCCTAACCCAAATAACCATTTATGGAATCATTTGTAGCATTTTTTTCAAATATTTCGTAGATTACCTAATTCTGTATTGACTTGGTTTCACTTTGCTTCTTTGTTTAGAGACTAAATGGGGGATACCAACCAACCTTATTCATATTTAAAACACAGATCAAGAAAGCTTTGGTGAGAAAAAGGGGGAAACGATAAAACCCTCTCTTTAAGTTCATAAAAAAAATAAACGAATTTATGGCTTCTTTTTTGGCAGATATGCATGCATTTTATCTCTATTTAGCAACTACAAGATGATGCATTATTTGTTTACACTCAACTACAAGAAATCATACAAGACACTCATGTGTTTGGAGTTTCTTGAAGCATATATCTTTCTTTCTCAATCTATGCCTTAATTCACTCGCCTTGGTCTCCTTAAACATAATTTTTTGATAAATTCAGAGAAATTTAAATTACCTTAAACTTGAGATTAATTTGTATCCGCCAAGTTACAAATTTAACATGTCTTTTATTATCAAGGTGAAACCTAAAAATAAGTTTTTTTTTTTTTTTCATTGTGCATAAACTGCATTAAATAATATCAAGTTGAGATAAAAAATTGGAACTAAATTATTAATTTGAGGTGAAATGAAAAATCATAATATTTTTAGAACTGAATCACAATTGAACCGATCAAATCAAATCATTGGTTAACTGGCTTTCTTATCTTGCTCTAAACCAATATATCGGTTGGTTGCTAATCCAACTACTCCAATTTCAACAACTTTGAAACAAAAAAAAATTATTTTTTGGCAAAAAAAAAAGAAAAAGAGTATCCTTAATAGAATTTCCTACAAAATAGTATAAGCATAATATCTATAACTTTATATGGGTGTCTTTTGATAGAAAAAAAAAAGGTGAAAAAGATAGAAGAAGAAAAATTAGAGTATATATTCATCCCCGTAGTCATAGATGCATGCTGCTAGTTCTTTTATCTCTGTGGCGTGGCGTGGCTCTTCGTTTTTGGAGCCACTTTAACCCTGACGAATGCCACGGCCATGGTTCAGCAATAGTTGTAAGCATAATTGAGATTGTGAGGGAGGGACTGAGGACAAACCATCAGAATCTTGTTGTTAAGAGAGAGAAAAGAGTAATAAAGAAAAGGCCTGGGAATCCTAACGTGGGAAATGCTACATATGGCTTCTAACTGTCCGCATGGAATATCAACTGATTTTCTCAAGGGAGGTGGAGCCAAGTGAATATCTCTCCCATGATCACACCACACCACCTGACCATTTATGTAGTTTCACGCTGTTCTTGGAGGTACAAAACTTGCAGGACCAAAGTTTGTAGTAGCTACCAATGTGTCTGGGCTTTTTTGAGCAGCACACTTCACGTTTGTATCACTAAGCTTCTTTTTGGATGCCCAGTTAGACTCCAATGAAAGCAGGTTTGTTGTTGATTTCGGTGCATGATAGACAAAGTTTACTAGGACTACGGATACTATTATATAAAGTTGGTTTTAGTTTTCTTACATATGGGACAAAACTTACTGGCCAACACTCTTCGAACTTGTTGCGTGGGGTATATGGAAGAATAGAAATCTATTTGTTTTTCAAGGCATAACATGGAGCTTAGCAGAGACACTCAAAATTTCTGTTTGTTGGGTAAGACAACATACAAGTTTATATATGAGAGATCCATTCCAAGAACTCAATGAAGAAATCGAGCAAAACTCAAGAATAGCTGTAGAATAGAGATAGGGTTTTAATTTTTTCTTTTCAATTAGTTTACTTTTTCCACCAAAAAAAATAATTTATTTTTAAGTTAATCATAAAAAACCACAAAAAAATAATTAATGTATTTTGAATTAGGGTAATCTACATCCATAATCACTCTAAAATAGGGTCTATCCTATTTTGGTTATTCTAATTTTTTTTTTTAATTTGATCACTGTAAATAAAATAATTGTGTGAATTAGTCACTGTACTTAGAATTTCCGTTTTCTTTTAACAGATTACTGACATGGCACATTAGCCCATTAAGTAATTGACATGTGTCATTTTTTTATTGACTTTTAACTAAAATTTAGGGATCTCTTTATAAACCTTGTCAAAAGTCAACAAAAAAATGCCGTCTACAGTTACTCAATGTGGTAATGTACCATATCAGCAATTCGTTAAGAGAAAACGAAAATTTTAACAATAGTGATTGATTTGCACAATTATCTTATTTTAGAGTGACTAAATTTTTAAAAAAAAAAATTGATGTGATTAAAATAGGACATTTATTTTAGAGTGACTATGGATATAGTTTACTCTTTGAATTATTGTGTGGCCGAAAAAAAAAGACTTGATAATTATTTTTCAACCACACAATAATTAAAAAATGCATGAACTTTTTATATTATTACAAGTGAATTGAGAGCGTGACATTTTCATTTTAAAAAGGTTTATAAATAAAAATTTTAAAATTAAATTGTTATATTTAAACTAATTACATAAATAAATAATATTTTTATAAATTTATAAATTAAATAATTACACAAAATATTAAATTATATTTTTAGTAAGTAATGTGATGTAAAAAAATATTTTATAAATTAGAAACATTATAACTCTACATATAAACTTAAAAAAAGCATAACAAACTTCAATAGAAAATATTATTAAGAATAATATAAAATTATTAGTAATAGATTAATATTTGACAAAAAAAAATCTAAAAATTAAATATTAATTTTTTTATTTTTTCAATCATATTATTTTTGAAATGTTGTAAATTTTGCAACATTTAAAAAAAAATAAGTATACTGCATTCTAATTAATACAAACAATGGAACTAAATGACACAGGATAAGAAATTAATATAATATATTAAAAGCTATTTGATGTGGACAGCTTCAGTATATGACATGTGGCATTCCATTCCGTTTAAAATGCCAGCTTTTATGGAATTTCCTATGGATTGCTACCTGATTCCTATTTAACTATGGCATTTAATTATTTCTTTATTTGTTTATGTACATATTTCGTCTATATTTGTATTAATTTACATGCAATTACATTAATATTTTGAAATAAATACATACTTAAATATTTATTTTTAAAATTAATAATATATATATATATCTTTTACAATCTATTCGTATTTATATGAATTTTATTTTTAATCATTTTATTTGCCAACAGTTATAAAGATTAAAAATTATTTTAATAAATATATATAATAAATTTGAGTTTCACACGAGATAAAAATTTAATTTTTTTAACACTCGATAACTCTAAATACATATTTTATTACTGATTTTAACTTTTTCTATTTTTAATTTCATATCCAAAGAAAGGCTAATGATTAGATATATTGAATCAACGGCATTGCCACTTGGCATCCAATGTAAGGGCTAAGCCCATGTAACATTTGAGCCTTGCTTCCTTGATTCTTCAGAACCAATCAATATCCCACACGAAAAATAAAAATAGAAAAATCAAATCTCTCCCTCTCCCACTTGGGTCAAATTTCGATTAAAGTACTTAAATTTAAGATTTAATCGTAAATTTTTAAATTTCTCATCTCCTTAAATAAAACACATATTTTAATACACACAAAAAATTAGATTTCGGGTCATGAAATTTTTTTCAACTTTGTCAACATGAAATATATAAAAAATATTTTTAAAAAATCAAGTCAATAACAAGAGTGGAGTCAAAGGGACTGGTAGGGGCTCGACCACCCTGAAATGAAATTTTCACTTAAAAATGAGAAAAAAATAGATTTAATTCTTTAAAAATTATAAAGATATAGACTATAAAAATAGTAAAGTTTCACTTTTACTATCGTAACAAAATTACAATTTAATTCCAGCCCCTAAAAATTTTCTGTGGTCAATAACTTAAATCTAAATAATTCGTTTACACATAATAAGATTAGAACTAAGATTTCAAAGTTTGCTAAACCTTAATATCACCATCAAGATAAGATATAATTGATTAGTTAAATCAAGATTTTAACTATTTATATTAATTAATGATATTAAAAATAAAGGTATAAATTATATTAAATTAAAAATATAAACGAAACACAGGGAGTAAAACAGAATTTAACCAGTCTCTAACCTTTGCTTTAATAATAAAAAAAAAAAGTGTGATCCAAAAAATAATAATAATAAAAAGTTAAAAGCCAACCCCCTCAAAGGCTCAACTTTCCCGAAGAAAACCAAAAGGCAGAAAACAATTTGAACTGATCATTGCTATGATGATGATATAAGCCAAGGTGGGTCTGTTTCATTTGTTGCTTCGAGCTGCATATTGAAGATTAACGATGGCGGGAATAGCAATATTACTAGATCTATACAAGAAAAAACCAAGCTTTTGTTCTCCACAAAGCTTCCACTCTTCCGGATTATTCTCTGCCTCCGCTGCCGCCGCATCGGCCGCCGCTACCGTCGCTGCTGGAACCCCTTTTGCCTCCAGGTTTCTTTTTGGGTATGTTTATATCAAGGTTTATGTTTACTTCGTTGTTAGTGGTAATTTGCCTAAGTTTATGGCTTTTGATGGTATTTCGGCAGCTATATTTACTGTAAATCAGTGTTCATGTTATTTGTGTATGTGGATGCAATGGCTGAACTTGATTTTTCTATTGCTCAGTGAACAGTGCTGATTGGATTGCATTGGATAATGTATATTGCTTGTGTTTGATTTGATTTTGATTTGTCCAGGATCGGGTTTATGTTAGAGTGGTTTCAATAGTTTCAAATTTTGTCTTCTATCACTACATTAGGCATTTGGGTTTGGTTTTGAGGGATAAGTACTGATTGTTTAGTTAATTATTGTAGAAAAATTTTCCTTTCGTTATGCTCATGGAGTTGACAAGGGTTTCTTCATGTTTACATTATGGCTTAATAATTAATAACTATCTATTACTAGCTTAGGATGATGATTTGGGTAAATGGTTTGACAGTAGAATGAGAAAATTTATAATATTTAATCCATAGTGATTGTGATGCAGTTATCCCAAGTTTTCACATTGTGATGCTGGTGCTGTACTGCCTGAACATTACATTTCAAATACCCAAAGATCATCTGAAGATTTCTTTAAGAATGATGCTCTCAAATACAGTGTGAAGGAGTATAAGATTGAGCTGAAGCCTCTGTTTTCTGCTTTTGAATTGAGGCCATTTGCTTTGACAACCTTGAGGTCATTTCTGTTGTTCTATTTGCCTCTATTGGAGCCTTCACTAAACATAGAAGAGGATGAGGAGGACTTCCCGCAAGACTCTCCAGAGGAGCGCCGTGTTGATTTAGTTGTTCCCTTAAAAAAATCAGTGAAGCAAATAATTCGTGAGGTGAGTTCTGCCATTTGCCAGTTTCTCCATATGTTCTTCTGCCTGTCTCAATTGTTTAGATTATGAAATTCTGATATGCCTTTTCAGTGAGAGTCAAGCAAAAATTCTAATATTTGTATAATTCATCTCTGTAAGCAGTTAATATAGATAACAGTTTATGAAGTTAACTAATTTAGATGCTAATTAGATTCATATCTGCACATGATTTGTGTTCATTAAATCTTAGCTCCAATCAGTTGATATGTCCATATTTGTTGCGCTTCGCTCTGCTGTTGAGACAATCCTTTGCTATTTAAGGAACAGCTTTAACTTTACTATGTTTTATGCCTTCTCAGACCACTGTTGTAACTACAAGACGGATTCTTGAAAGACTTGCTGTTATCTATGTTTCACAACGCATGGCGTGGAAACTCCTTAAAGGTACTTTATGTTTTCACAGTCATGGTGATGGATAAGTGGTTGTACTTTAAGTTGCCTGTGAATGTCAAAAGGGAACAACGCATTTAGTATTATTACTGTAAGCTATTGATGAGTTTGGTCAACATATGCAGATGTCCCAAAATCAGCTGTCAGAAAATCCCAAAGGGGAATGCCTGCAACAGTGTATTTCTTCAGAGTTAGCAGAACAACTTTCAGAGGTCGAAACTATTATCAATATGTATACTCCGTTAGTAAAGTTGCTTTAGCTTTGTTACATCCTTGTCTTTTTCCCAATGTTTATTCAGGTCACCTTCTTGGAGTCACGGCTGCTTGGATTGTCCAAACCGGTATTGAAATCTACCGATGCTTTTCTCGCAGAACGAACTCTGATGAGAGTAATGAGGCCAATGTAACAGTGCGAGCTAAACTTCTTGGAAAGAAGATTTCTGGTATTACCATCAGGTGTGGAGCATCATTGATTTTTGCTTCCATAGGAGCTGGGATTTGTGCTACTCTTTTCCGCCCGTCAGTTGGTCAGTGGATTGGTAAGTTACTAACCTATATGCATCAATTTACACTGTACTATATAATATAGCCAATAATTACCTGTTATTGACATACCGAATCGGTGTGTGAGTTTAACCGCCATACAGTGGCATCATTTAAGCTCTGCAATTTTTTTTCTACAGGCTGTGCTGCCGGAGACTTGGCCGGGCCCATCATAGTATCAGTTTGCCTTGAGAAAGTTTTTCATGTGGACCTCTAGAGCATTTTATAGTACTCAGCTACTTCAAATTTCAAATTTGTAGTTAGCAGCTTAGTTTAATGAAATTTTACCAATAAGAACACTCTTATCATTGTAGTTTTTCTGAAACAGAAATGCTTCTCAAGCTGCTGATATGAATTTTCCACTTTTTGGGAAATCTTTTTTTTTCTTGGGATTTTTACCAATTAACTTTTCAATGTATTAGATGAACCAGATGTTTTCTCCTACCCTTCTGACAGCATTGTATAATTCCTCTTAGTACATGGATCATCCATGAGATTTAGTCCATCAATATTTATTGGTCAGATAAACTTTGAGAAATCAGGCCAAAAAGTTGAATATACTTTCAGGTGTCCCAGATCATTACTACAGCGATCACCCCAACACCTAACAAGACAGACAAAAACTTGTGATGGGGTCTGTCGACTGAAACCGTCTTCTGGGGTGCGTAGCCTTTAGCCAGCAGATGGTTTATCGATACGTAGATGAACACTCCACAGGCTAACCCCATTGATATGGCAAAGATCCAGTCTGCTACAGCACCCTGAGTTGTGGCATCTATTACGATCCCAATGGCTACCCCAACAGGACTTGAAATGGCAAACGCAAATGCATAGGCGATGCACGACAACAATGGACGATCCGGGATCATTCGGAGCAGTGCTATCCCCATTGCGATCGCCGCAAATATCTTGTGCAAGGAGATTGTCCACAAGGCTTTCCAAGCATCAGCTTCAGTTTCTGCAACTCCAATTGCTATGCCCTCAAAGACCGAATGGAAGCACAATGCAACGATCAACAGAACGCTATCCCCGAAAGAACTTGCAGATGTGAGAGATGAAGACTGCGCGCATGTCGTATCAGTGCCATTACCAACCTAGAAAACGCACAAAATGCTCTAAAATATAAACATAAATCAGTTCTAAAAAGTGGAACAGTTGTTCAGGCTATTTAGCTTACTGGTGGATCGCCTTGACCATGAGGATTCGTTTTGCTCTGCTCAGCCCCTGTAATTCATTTCAGAGAGTAAATTATGAGGTAAGAAAATGAATTGTCCCCACTTTAGGTCTCTTGGTATCTACTTTCGATTTTATTCAAACAATAGAAGTGAAACAATTAGTAAAATTACAACGTTCCAAGTCTATGGATGTCTAAGGTAACCTGTTTCTATTATTGGAGGTAGGGTTGATTCCATTTCTTTTAAGGTTATATTTTCCCCATTGTATATGTCGATATGCAAAAGGGTTGACAATACAGCAAATTATATCGACGAAAAAGTCTTCTATGAATAGAGTAATATGTTGCAGTAATATCGATTTCAATAGATATAAACAGTGATTTTAATCCATTAGTGCTAGTAACTTTTGGCTGAAAAAACTAGTAGAACATTAAATATTTTAAAGAACTTCCCACAACTACTTCTAACTATCAAAAGTTGCATAGTTTAGAAGCAAACTCTATTGCCTTAGTCCTAAAGTATTACCCAAACAGAAATCCCAGACTTTGAAAGCAACCAAAATGGTTGCTCATCTTTTCCGATGCCTTTTTTTATCTGACGAGTTAATCAAACAAGACAAGACATGTGAAATTTTCTTGTCTCACTTAACAGATATTATCTATACTTAATATAGATTTCTTTATTACGTGGGTCCTGAATTAACTTTGGATTCATCGTCTTCTATCCCATGAACTGGAATTCCAAACCAAGCTGGATCTCTTCTCAATTTCCCATAATTTCTCCAATTCTTAAACAAACACACAATTACGACAACGCAAAATTTTAAAATTCATGAAAGAGAATAATATGAAAACGTTTGCTTACCTTGAAGCTCCAAATCACCATTGTTACATGAATTCTTCCCTTTCCCGTACACATAAGAAATCACACAATCAGCTAGCATAGTCAACAAATATCCAGCACATGCCAACATAAAGGCGAAAGGGTATTCTTTAGTCGTCAAGTCTCCAAAAGTTTCATTCGCATCACTCAAGAAATGCATCATGGCTGTCCCAAGAAAAACCCCACCGGCGAACTGTGTTCCCAGCACCAAAAAACCCTGGTTCCACTTTAGAAAATAGGGTGATACACCACCTACGAACGTCCCTACAAACACTAGAATCAAGCACCATACCTTGACCAGAATCAAGGATTTGGATCGTAGGTCATGAGGTTCATTCCTTTCACCTGCCTTGTCATCACCATCATCATCAGCGTCAGCATGACTGCCCCCGTGGCAGGTGACAGAGATGAAAAGAGAGAGGCAGAGAAAGAAGAAAAAGAGAAAACGTGAGAGCTTCATTGAGGGACTGTGTTTGAGTTCAGTTTTTTACGGTTATATAGAAACTAAAAAGAGATGGATAAAAGGGAGGGTTTTCTCATTGTTGTACTGCAAAATACGTCGGAAGTACGGGGACGTAGTTGACGTAATGAGGGTAAACTAAACTAGTCACTAAATTATGAGTTTGGATCATTTAATTAAAAATAATTACAATTTGGTCATTAAATTATTTAAAAATTTTCATTTAAGTCATTAAATTATTCAAAAGTTTTATTTACGTTGCTAGACTGTTAATTTTTTTTTAAAGTTTTGCCAGCGAATTCCAAGCGATGATTCAACAATCGGTATAATGGATCGGTATTTATCAACAAGTAGAAGAACAAACCTTAAAAACATATCGATTTGACGATCAGTGTTGAAGATTGGAGAAAAAAACTGTTTGAATTTTGGTTAGTAAATTCATGATGTTCAAAGCTATTCCATGAAAAAAAATAACTAAAAAAGAGAAGGGGAAAGAGAAATTTCAATTGTTGGAAGTGCGAACAAAAATAGCCATATAACATTTATTTTAATAGCTTATTGATTTAAATGAAAACCTTTGAATAAATTCAATGATTAAATTATAACTTTTTTTAATGAAGTGATAAAACAAAAATTTACCTATTAATGACTAATGGTAATAATCAATAATGGCAATAAAACAACACAATGCTCTTTTCTAGATATATTTTCACAGTGGATTTGTCAGTAATCTAGGATAATCCATCATTGATGATCGTAACTCATGTCATGGGAAGTAGATACTTGAATTAAGAAGCAAAATAAGTAAAAAGGAAAGGATCAGCAATGAAATATTTGATTTTTATAATTAGGAATTATTGGCGTAATGGTAAAAGGTTAAAAGAAATAATGGCGTGCCGTTGGCTGTGGAAGGAAAGCAACATGACCCGTTTTGATTAAAAACACACAAGTCAATCAAAGTCAAGTAGGATCCACCTCTCCAATTTGCTTTGCCGTGAAGTTGGGTCCGACCGCGTAGACTTCACCGTTTATACTTCGAAGTCGTTGGCTAAGAGTGATGTGTGAACCAACCATAGGACGGCCATTTGCATCAATATGTCAATCCCTCAGCTTAGGGTGCGTAGAAAAGTACAAGTAGAATTATAAATTAAAAAACTAAATTAAATATGTATTTTACAAGGCTTTCGCATTTTTTTTTTATTTTTCTTTTATTTTTCTAACTCTATAAAGAAAATAGCTTAATAATAAATTTAACCACTAACATTTACATTTTTTGTCAAACTAACCCTAATTATATTTTTAAATCTTTTTTTACTATCAACATTTGTTCTTTTTTCAATCTACTTTTTCTAACAATTTTAATGAAAAATATCATTAAAAAGTTAACAAGAATGATGTAAAATTTCATGTGAAATATTTTTAATTAGATGTAATTTATTAGTTAGATAACCCAATAAGATAATTGCATATAAAAAATAATAAAATAAATAAATAATACATTAAATTAAAAAAATAAATCTTAATTTAAAGAAAATAAACGTAATTATCTAAAAAAATTAACTCAAAAGAAAATTTTCTTAATAAACAAATGTACGAAGAGTTAAAACCTTAAATCTGTTAAAATATGCAATTTGAAAGAAAAAAAAAATCAAAAATTGATGGCCAAAAAAGACTCAAAAATACAATTAGGACCATTTTGACAAAACATGCAAACACTAGTGGCCAAATTTATTATTAAACCAAAAATTTTTTTTTCCTAACAAGCATACAAATGAATTTATATAATAATTTTGTTCTTTTTTTCCCTTCTTCTTTTCAATTTTTTCTACCCTACCAAGCAAATCCTTTGAGATAGAGTAACAGAATATTGCAAGAAAGAATACCCTTAAAATCAGCCGTGGAGTGGAAGCTTGCCTACATCTCGGCAAAAAGAAGAGAGAAAAAAATAGTCCTTTGGTCAGACATTTAAATGATGCAGTTCATCAATTTAATTTATGATCTTCATCAGAAAATGGCTTCTTTACTGGCAAAATTGGAGGGGTGGAAACTAGATTGTCTTTCACATTCTTCGGATTCATCCTGCAGAATGATTTCTGAAAATCCAGAACCATCAACTATACATAACTCCATCCTATGATTTCTGAAATCCACAATCATCGACTATACATGATCCTCTCGTCATCTCCACCAGAAACGACCTTGCTGCCTTTGTCCTTGCATTCGCCTGTCCCATCATTCATTACTCCAAATCAAATTGTTTTTCAACAATATTTTAATATGAATCAGATTAGCAACTATTGATGTTATAATCAACTGTACAAATGGCGTATTTGGGTCAGATTTGACATGACAACGCACAAAGAGAAGAAAACACTTCACCTCTGATACTCTTTAGAACGCTCAAGAAACTCTTTCGCAACATCTTTTCTTTCATAAGATTGCAAGACTTGTCTGATATCAGCTGGACTATTGCGCGCCACATCTGTAGACAGCCAAAACAGATGGTACAACAATCAACAAAAGAACATAGACCCTAACAATTATATTAGTTGGGCACATGTCATGTAAAATTCGAACCAAGGCAACAAGGAAAGGGAAAAAACAACATAAGACTCACATTCAAGAAACGGAATAAGATCCAAAAGTGCTGTATCATCTGCCTCAAGTTTATATGGCTTAATAGGGACACAATTTTCTGGTTGAAGGCTGGATTCAAACGCATGAGCACTCACATACAATATCTTGGCTGGATCCCTGTTAAGCTTTGAAAGATCCTGCCAGCGGGAACTATTTGTTACAACTGTCTCATACATTAACAAGAATAATGCACTTATTCTAGCAGAAAAGCAGAAGGGAAAACCAAAATAGAAGTGCTTCAAAGGAAAGTGATTAACTTTAACATACTCTATAGTGCTTGCCATCCTGATATTTAGTAGCACCCCTTGATAGCCTATATCGTATATAATGGTTAGGATCCAGCCTCTCGCAAACAGGATCCACATACTGCCCAAGTCAAAACAAACAAATAAGTAAATTAAGGCAACATCGGTTGTCAAATACTTATATATATTGAATGGTTGTCACAATGACAAAATATCAAATTACCATATTCATCTGGTCAGAATAGACAACAATTTCATAAAACTTTGCCATATGTTCCAAAAAAGCATCAACTCCAGGTCTTTTGAAGGTACGCCAGCCTCTCTCTCGCTTTGCCAACCAAAAAGGGAAAGAAGAAAGAAAAAGAATTACAAACAATTTAACATGAGCTTCAATAATAAAAAATACCGGATAAATAGTTCAAAATTTATAAAGGAAAGCGGAAAATAGTTTATGTGAAAACTCATACCTTCCAATCTGTATAAAGTAATGTCTCATTCAGATCTAGGACAAGTGTGAAAACATGTTGTTCTTGGGGATGCAAATCAGGAAGAAGCTTATCTGAGGTTGGTTCAGTAAATTCCTGCAATACGAGATAAAGTGAAAAAATAGAAAAAACAAAAAAAAAAAGAACTTAATGCTAATATAAAGAAGAAAAAACAAAAGATAGGCAGGCAATACTGAAAAACCAGAAACTAGAGCAATAAGAATGGCACTCACCATCACATGTTCTTCCACCATCTTCCTGAGATCCAGGTAAGATTCAAGTGCTTTAGCTGGAACTGGAATGTTACAAGAGAAGAAGCCATGAGAAAATGGGGGTGGAAGCAGAACATGTAAACAAGTCACTCTTAAATAAGTTGACAGAAAGCAATGGTTCCTCCCCCTTTTTTTTTTTTGCTGGCTTAACAAATCCTTTTGTAATGAAGTTGCCCAATTTCTCTAAAGGACACTAAACTAGAAACGCTTATCCAAATGCAAACTTAGTTCACTGTGATGCAAATGGTCAATGTATAGAATAAAGAGTGGAGATTGTAGCTATGAATAAAAAAAAAGAAAAAAGGAGAAATAAGAGATACAGAAACGAAGTAAGGTCATCACCTGTCATTGCAGCAGAGTAGAGCATGCCTCTATATTTCTGAAAAATAAAACGGAAAACAAAACATAACTACTTACATATCTGATTCTTTCATTGGACCAATTTAACAATGACTGTATCACATTATTAATTCTTAGCTAAGGCATCACACGTGTGCATTCAAATGCATAAGGGCATTAACATACATGATTGCATAACTGATATTGATGCATTCATCATAGCATTACAGCCATTAATCATACAGGAATCACTTAGGAAGCTCTATGATGGACAGGTTTTATGTGATTTTGAACTGATGTGAGCAGCTAAATCACTTTCCTATAGACTGTACAAGAAATTAAAGAAAAAATTACCAACAACTTGAACAGCAATGCAGCTAGCATTACTGCCATCCAACCACATCATAACACATTAATCTCATATGAATGAGAATCAAATTATACCCAAATCAACTATACGTCTTAAACAAATTGAACATCACTCAATCAAACAAATAAAGTAAAAAGAGAAATTCTTTTTAAAAAAATCCAAACGAACTAAAACTTACTTCAACAGCAGCTGCATCTTCACTAGGAGTATAACTCGCTGCAGCCCGCAATGACTTTGCCTTCTGCTCTACTTCCTCATATGAACACTCTGCAAATCAAATTTATTAAAAAATTAAACATTTTTAAACATATAAAAACCCACATTTTAAATAAGATTTTTAAATAAGACTTACTGTAAGAAAGATAACCGGCATAGCCAATAGCACCAGTTACAGTTGCGAGAAGTCCGTACTTGAGAAAGGTCCAGGATTTCCTTCCCGAAACCTGCGTGGAAGCTTCTGGCGCTGGTGGAGGAGGAGTAGGAGGTGCCGGGTTATCGGAGAGAATGGATTCTGAAGGAATGATCGTTTCTTTAGAAGGATTTGAAGAGGAGGAGGAGGAGGAAGAAACCACTCCTGAACTTAAAACCCTTCGGTAAATGATCTTAGAACTGCAATCATTTGAAACTATTCGGGATCTAAGAACAATTGAAGACATTTTGATTGAGGTTTTGATTTGGTGGTAGTTCTGTTTGATGGAGTTCTAGTAATTGTCTAGGGCTTTACAGATGGAAAGTGTGAATCAGATGCTGAGATTTTAATAGGGGTGTTTGGAAGTCGGTTTTGCTTAGTTTCTCTGTAGACTCAGGAATGGGAATAAGCTGTCTTATTATTTTTCTTGGGCTAAACTTTATAAATGTTGACCCAATTACTAATGTTTTGGTCACTTAAAGTTTAATATTTACTGTTTTAGTAATAGTTATTGACATGGTTGAAATTTAATATTTTAATCACTCGTCCATTAAATCATTAATGAAATATTAATATGATTTTTTTTATTAGCATAATAATAAATTTAACTCTTTAATATTTACAGATTCTATCAATGTGGTCCTAATTCTAAAAAATAAATAAATTTAACCCTTTACTTTACACATTCTATCAAATTTAATATTGATTTTTAAAAAATTCAAATTTAAAATTTAAAAATAAAAAAATTATTTAACTATTTATTTTTTTGATAAAATACATAAAAAGTTATATAAATAAGTGAATACCCATTTTTCTTTTTTCCTTTTTTCTAACATAAATTTTTTTATTAAAATAATAATTTTTTCATAAAAAAAAACCCATAAACAAGACTTAAACTAGATTAAAACTTTTCTCTCTTCTTTTTTTTTTTAGTTTTATTTTATAAACAACAATTTATTTATTATATGTCTAGACTTATTCCTTATTCCTCACCAAATTTGTTGAGCGCTAGGTGGCTTTTGCCCACAACCACTGGCCCGATAACCCTTACTCTAAACTTCTCAATTCATGTCACTATATTAGGAACCGTTTGTGGAGTTACCGGCATGACCTTCCACCTAATGAATCTCTAAGACCTCATCCTCACCTGTATATCCCCAATCATGTCCGCCCTCAAATACAACCTCAAACCAACAAACTTGTTCTAGGTACCAATCTAAAGACATTGATTCTTACATTTTTTGACCTCAAGCTATAGACTTTAACTCAACTTAAACATTATGGTTGTTAATGTTGAAAAATAAAAGTTTAAGTTACTTAAGTCTTCTTCATGGTTAAATTGTTTATTTATAAATTTATTATTTTAATAATAAATCTCATGTTAGAAAATGAAAAAAATAACTATTCATTTATTTATAAATATTTTTATAATTTTGTATGTATTTTAATAAAAATCTTATGTATTTTATCATAAAATAACTTTTAAATAAATTTCATTTTATTTTTTTATTTTTTAAAAATTAAGAATAAATTGATAGAATGTGTAAAGTTTAGGACAATATTTGGTGAATTTAGAATTAAGACCAAATTGATAGAATCTATAAGTATCAGGACTAGTTTTATTATTATGGCAATAAAACAGGTCATGCCAACATGCCATTAGTAATTTGATGGAGAAGTAATCAAAATATTAAATTTTGATAATATTAATGATTAAAATAAAAAAAAATTAATCCTAAATAACCAAAACAAAAAATCTTTAATAATTAGATAACCATTTATATAGTTTAGCCTAACTCTTTTCGAAAGCTAGAAGAATATTAACATAATTGTCATCATTAATAAAGAGATTTTTAATCGGGATGTCTGGAAATCGGCGTTGGCCAATTTCTCCTTAAGAGTTAGAAAAGAATAATGGCACTCCCTGTCCCTGATCCCTGTTTGGTAGCTTAAAAATGTTGGGTATATTTTGATTTACCTCATCAATGTCATCCTACAGCATCTATATTGTTTAAGTGAATGAATCCGATATCAATTTAACTAAAATTACTTGTATCCCATGTAACTTATCATTGCATAATTGACAATATTTTTAGTTACACTTATACTAAGGAATCACAATAATAAAAATATGACATGATTACTTGAAAAAAAAAGGGCATGACATGATATTTTTGTGACCAATGAAATATTGACATGCAACAATTTGATTATACTTTGAAGAAAGAAAACAAAAACAAAAAAAAAATGTTAAAAGAATATAAAATAAAAAAATAATATATTTTTCTCTAAAAGGAAAGAAAAAAAAAAGAAATTTTAAAAAATAAAATCCAGAAAAAACTAGAATATATACATTTTTATTTTTATTTTATCTTTTCCTAAATTTTAAGATCTATACAAAATATATACTTTTTTATGTTTAAAAAAATGAATTTTCTGATAATATCATTTTCCTTGAATTTTTTCCTCATATTTTTAAAACTTATTTTCTAGATTTTTCATTTTTTGAAAAAAAAAATCAGATTTAAAAAAAATGGAATTTTTATGTTCCACTTTTAAAAATGTTGTTTTTTTTTAATATTTAAATATTTAATATTTAAATATTAAAACTATACGTAAACTTGAATTTAGTGAGCAATTTGATAGATGAACTTTGATCGTGGATTAAATGTATACACAAAACTTTAATTTTAATTCAATTATATACTTTCAAAAAAATAAATGCATCAAGTGTTTTTTTTTTTCATATTTTATATATATAATTATTTTTATATACAATATGTAAATATAAAATGGTATTATATCGTTAATTGTGTTTGCAATTTATAAAAACTGAATTAAATTAAAATTTCATTTATAATATTATACATTTGATTGTAGTATTGAGATTTATTCATTTAACATTTTAAATATATACTTTTTAAAATGTTCTATTTTCATATTTTTAGAACTTTTTTTTTTCTTTCATGTGTAGTGGTAGTGCATGTCATAAAAGTACCATGTCACACTTTTGTTATGACTAGCGTAAAAGTATCTAATGCACTTAAATTATAAGTCTGAAATTGAGAAATTTTTTAAGTATTATATTTGTATGATTCAAGATATTGTTTAACATCAACTCAGTTAACAAATTATTAAATGATTAAATTATTAAAATAAATATCATATGTTAAATGGGTTAAATAAGTAAATTAACTTATTTTTAAAAATAAAAATAAAAGATCACTCAAGAATTTGGATTTGAGTGCACAAGAATATTACCAACAATCAAAATTTAATTAACAACATTATTTATTTATTTACTTTTTTTCCTACTTTTATTTTGTTGCTCAACCAAGTGAAATAGCATTTGTCAAGAGAGGTTTCTGCTGCCTGATCAAATTTGAAATATGTTATATATTTTTTATATTTTTTATTTTGTGCTTTATAATTAATTATCCCTTGTTTGGAAGTCTGTGCATAATTAAGGGTTGGTTTTATGGAAAAGTCTTCTAATGCCAGTGAAACTACTAAATTTGTCTAAATACACCGGCATAATTGAGTTTGAATCTGCTAAGGATATATACTGCAACTTTCTAAAAATCAAAGTTGTGATTAGTACACTTAAGGTTAAATGTAGTTGCAAATTATCAAACCTGACAAATAGATTTTATTTCTTGAATCTTACCTGGAATATAGACCTCAGACAAGAAAGAAAGTGAGTGAACCGATAATGCTTCAATCTCGAATTTAGTTCCTCTTTGCAACATCAACTCTAGTTCCGATCTTCAACATGCAGGAAGAGCAAAAGAGAGGCCCCACTTCTTAATTCTATAATTCAATGAATCATCCATAAATAGTAAATACTTTAAGATAAATGTTAGGAAATTCTACCTCCAATCTGGCACTTCTTGGTGAAGGTAGCATCTCTGTAACATGGCTTCAGTTTTCCTCTTATCTGGCAGTCAGGAGATGCTCGAATTTAAAATAAAAATAAAAAAAGAATAGTAAAGTCAACGGGTTATGGTAACACCCCAATCCCACAAACAGTATCAAGACCAACAATACCTCGTAAGTTGAGTTTTGATACCTTTTGAGGAGACCCACACTCAATCCCCAAGGCATTGGCTGTTTTGACTTGAAAGTCTCACTATAATTTTTACATTATATCATAGGATATGATATCCTCGAAATTACTCGACATGGGATTGGGGTATTACAGGAATTATGAGGGTGCCGGTGGCAGCCACTGATCTTTACTGTATGTATCACCTTCTGTTGTCAAAGGCAATAGACATTGCTTAGGAAGATCGTAGTTCTCAGAATCTGAAGGAAAAGCTCCAAGCCATTGGATCTGTGGGACTCGTAGAAATTTGGCATCATATGCCATTTGCTAAGAAACAGATTCCATAAGAAAGGATACATGTCATAATGCTGAAATGAATGACTAAAGGCCATCGACAATCTGATGAAAACTAATCTACTTGTCTGTTGCTTGAGTAAAAACTTTTTATAGGAAATCAATAACATACCATAGAACCAAACCTGTAAGTAGCCAGGATGTCAAAGCCATATGGATCACAATCAACCAAGCAATAGACAGGAAGACTTAACTTGTCCACGAGCAGTCGCAAAAACCTGAAAGAGTAGCATGTCCAGTAATTGATAAATGCAGAAAGATGCCCACACAAAGAATTTTTAATCCCCGTTTACTTCTAAATACTTGGGACATTATTTTTTATTTTTCTTTTAATCTTTCCTTCACCTTCTTGTGGGAACATCCGGATAGCCTCTTCCCTGAAGAAGAAAGAATTTTGACAAAAATTTAGCCAAATATTAAGCAATTTAAATGAAGGTCATGTGAGCTAAGTTTATGCTTACTGTGATGACAATGCAACGGTTTTTCCTGCAAAACTTGTCATTTTCTAATCGTTGGAAGACTTCATTCATGCCAACCATTCAACAATGAAGGTTTAATCTACATATATTTTGGCCATTCATCTGCTCTACAACATGATTATTGCCAAAAAGAGTTCACCTGATTCTTTCTCTACAACAAGTATATACAGGGCGGCACTTACAAGATCTGCATGTGGTAACCAGCGGAAGCTTAAATCTGACGACATTCATCTTCTTGCTCATACGTGATAGTTATAAATATTATCCTTAGCTTAACATTTATTAGTTACCTTTAACATCCTCAACAAGCACAGGAATTGTATGGGCCTGCATTTGAAATAGGTACCAACATATAAAACATGAATTAGATATCTATGATGCCATGAACTCAGAGACCGTTCTCCCATTCTTACAGTGTTGGGGCTATTTATGCAATCAAATTTCCTTCCTGCTTCAAAGAACCTTAACCATCCCATTACCAACCTATAACAGTTATAAAAAAGATAGATATCAGAATAATTAACCTTTGAGAAAGGAAAATATGAGCAATGGGACAATGGTGATACAAGCTGACTCCACAATTAAATGAATGAAACAAAGGCTTCCAGAAGAAAGTAAGTCGAAACAGGCAGCTACCTTTTATTTATTTATCTAACCATTATAACCAGTTCACAATCCATCAGTTCTTGAACCCGTTTTTACCTCTGTTAGTCAATGAAATACTGATAAAATTGCGCAATAGATCTCGCTGTCATAAGTTTACCTCAGATTTTTGCAAACAAGTGTACAGGAATGGTTCATTCAGTTAACGACAACTCATTTAACTTATAAAATTCTAAGGTTTAAACAACTCATGTTTGACATGCTAACAGCTCAAACTAATGACCAAGGAACGAAAATGCCTAGCATTTACTAATCAATAACATACATAAATTGAATGACTTAAAGAACTTAAAATGCATTATTTGAAGATAAATTTGCCAGAAATATGTTATATAGTTTCTTCAGTCTTCCTCACCCATTTCCAACAGAAACCTGCCAAAAGAATATGTGTCAAATGTCTCGAA
The DNA here is from genome assembly GCA_025698515.1 of Gossypium sturtianum. Taxonomy (NCBI): domain Eukaryota; kingdom Viridiplantae; phylum Streptophyta; class Magnoliopsida; order Malvales; family Malvaceae; genus Gossypium; species Gossypium sturtianum. Next base: position 139,534,222 of record CM046943.1, read on the forward strand.
TAAAGTAGATCTCTATTCACTAGTTTAGATATCTCTAAAGTTTCAGAGCCTTCTTTTTTGTGTGTACAAAAACTAGCAGAAGAAAGTCAACTCTGGAATGAGATACATGAGATTAGAATTTTAATGTCTCTTTCTAACTTCTACTATATGTTCTACCCACCCCACATTTCTCATTAACAGTACAGGTTACCAACCACGTTTAGATTGTGCCGACTGCATTGCAGAAGGATGCATATGTCATTAATTGCTCTGTCTACAACAGACTGATCTGCATCACAATACATGAACAAACCCCCAAAAGAAAAGTTAATTAAATCTTTAAATTGCACAAGTTAAACAGAATTTTCATCACTGTCCTCTGAAGTAGCAAAGATCATTGCAAATCGATAGAATTGAGCAAATTGTCACCAATAACAGTAGAGAAGTAAGAACAACGTCTAAACAAGTCCCTGTCCTCTGATTCAAACAAGCAGATCTTTCAATGCAGTAACGAAATTGGACCTGAAAATATTAATGGATGCATGTAATATATATCTCTCTTTGACGCATGTTTGTTTTCTTGAAGAAGTTGTTGAACTATCAATAACACCCTCAATAACACATCTGAAAAAGATTAAAACCAACAAATAAAATTCTTCCACTTGGAATTCAAATATAGACAAAAAAAAGATCTGGAAATCGAAATGTAAGCAACTTTTTCAACTTAACTACCAATTCTATGGACATGGCTTTCCTTCTGAAATGTAAGAATTTCATGCCCACTGGGCTTATTAGACCTGCAACTGCTGCATTCAACACAGTACTAGCAATGTATTCAACCTTCCTTTTTTCTTTTTCTCTCTCAAAAAGATAATTCAAATTAAAGAATATTTGCAAAACAATTAACAAATATTCTCATTAAATCTCATATTTAGATTAGATAAGCTCGCGTAAAAAGAGAATAAAAGAACGCATAAATTCAAGAAGGAAAAAAACGTAAAATTTATTTCAAACCAAATTGAATCAAGATTGGTGCAGTAGGTTCTGAAGCTTTGGATGAAAATCAACGGAGATCGTCCTTCGCTCAAATCCTCCAAGATCGAAAGCGTAAACTCTGCAAACAAAGGAAAGGTTATTTTGAATTTTCAGAGAAAATTAACCAAAAGAAAGGAAAGAATCAAAGAAATTTGGAAACCAGATAATTATATTGAAGATTTGGTTAACGAAAAACCTTTGATTTTTCTTAGCAGATCTCTAGAGCGAGTACTTGAGCGAATTCCCTCCATTTTTTATTTTTCTTTCTGCTTTTGGATTTGAGAAGTTTAAAAAATAGGAGTATTTATAGTCGTAAGATTTGTTTTCTATTCGGGTCGGACCCAATGTTGTCGGTTTTGTTACGCCTTCTTTTGAGCTCTCTTTTAATTAATCAGGGTCATTTCTTTTTGTCATAAAAGGGGAGAAATTTATTTAAATATACCGGGTCATATAGAGGAGTACTAATAGAGTCGGTTTTAACAACGCGTAAATTATCAAAGTAATCACTTTAATTTGTCTCATATTATATTTTAGTCACTTATGTTTGAAATATTATGTTTGTAGTCACTTATGTTATCATGTTTTAACATTTTAGTCGCTGAGTGTTAATTGCCGTTAACGGTGTAACGGTAAGCTGACGTGGCACATTAAATCATCTTTTCAAACAAAAAATTTAGGTTAAATTATACAATTGGTCCCTATATTTTTTTTCGTTTTGAGCAATTTAATTTTTTTTCTTTTATATTAAAAGAGATGGAGAAGGGAGGAAAATAGAGGGAGAAACAGAAGAAAACGAAGAAAAAAAAAAGGAAAGTTAAAATAACATAAAAGGAAAAAATTAAATTGCTCAAAACGAAAAAATATGGGGACCAATTGTATAATTTAACCTAAAATTGTTATTTGGAATGATAATTTAATGTGTTACGTCAGCTTACCGTTATACTGTTCATGGCAATTAATGGCTCAGTGATTAAAATGTTACAACATGTTAACGTAAGTGACTAAAACGTAACATTTCAAGTATAAATGATTAAAATATAACTTGAGGGAAACAAAATGACTATTTTGATAGTTTACCATAATTTTCTGTCGAAACCATTTTTTTGAAAAAACGGGGTCGACTTTTTATTTTAAAATGAAAACGAAAAATGGGGAGTCGCCACCAATCTTTTTTGATGAGGTGTGATCGGGTCACCTCCTAAAACGGTTATTTTTAATAAACGGTTTAATTTATTAAAACAACGATTTTGGTCTACGAAATTCAGAAAATAGGTTCAGGAGTCCGTTACATACGAGGAAGGATTAACACCCTCGTAACGCCCAAAATTGGTACCTCGTCGATTAGTTAAAGTCTCAGTGTCGAAAGTTGAAAACTTGAAGAGAGTTTAAAATACGATCTCTCTTTGTGGTAATGTTTTTTTACTTAAAAAATCGTTTGGATAAATTAAAACGTATGTCAAAGACCTTATCATCTCGAGGTAACAAAATATCACATCCAGTAAGTTAGGACACAACACCTCGACCCTTGAGGATAAGCTTGCCTTTTAATTTTATTTAAAACTCATGTATTTTAATTTTAAAAGGATATTCGGTTATTTATGTTAAACGAGAAAAAATTGAAACCCAGTAAGTTAGGGCACGATTTCTCGAATTTCCAAATACAGAATATTGCCTTTATTTAAAAAATCCTTTTTTATGTGCCGGGTAAAAATTAATGTATCACGGTGTTAAAATATAAAAATAAGTCATGGTGTTAATACACGTAACAAAATTATAATGCATGCGATAATATGAACGACAATAATAAAAGCGAAAATAAATAAATAAGCTGATTATAAATAAAAGAAAGGCAAGTAGAAAAATAAAAATTTAAATTAAAAACAATAGCAGACGAACACAGAAATAAATGGTATGTGCAACGGCTAAAAAAAAAAATAACAAAAATAATAAAGTTTGAAATTATAGAAAGGGTATAAATAAGAAATAATAATAAGAATAATATTAATAATAAAATGGCAAATAATATGAAGTTAGATATTATAAAAAGATATAAGTACATAAATAATGATAAAATAGGTGTATAAATATACGAAGGAAATATAATAATAATATTAATAATATTAATTTGTTTAATAATAAGGTAATAATAATGAGTAAGCCAAAAAAAAAGAAAAATATAATAATAGTAATAATAATATCAAATTAATTAATTTAATAATAAAATAGCAAAAATAACAAAAAAAGGGGACTAAATTGAACTTTAAAACAGGAGTTTGGGGCAAATCAGAAATAAGATAAAAAGGGAAGGACTAATCCGAACGCGCGAATAACAAGGAGGGACTAAATGGGATATTTTCCCTTCTCCTCCAAAACGGCGTCGTTTAAAAAAGGACTAAACTGTAATCGCAGGAAAACATAAGGTAGAAATTAAAAATATAAAAAAATCTAATTGTAAAACATTTAAAGAGCGGAAGGACTAGCAGCGAAAATAACCCCAAAAGTAAAAACACGCGGATCCTCCCTGGCGGGTCGGGTCAACACGCGGATCCTAGGGCCAAAACGATGTCGTTTTAGGGCTATTATGGCCAGCCCTAAACGACGCCGTTTAAAGGGTCTTTATAAATCAGATTTTTTATTTTAAATTTCAATTTTCATTTGTTTTAAAAAAAAAAAACCTCCCCCTCCTTTTTTTTCTCTGCAGAGCATGAGGGTCCGGCGAGAGTCCGGCCGATCGCCGCCATGCTGTCGATCATCATGTGCACGCAGGTCGAAGCCTAAAAATTCCCTTTTTTCAAATAAGTCGAAAAAAATAGGTAACTTTCTCTTTTTTAAACTCTTTTTTAATCTATATATATGTATAGTTTCAAAAAAGAAAGAAACAGAAATACAAAGATAAAAAGGGTCAAAATAACACCTCTGATCTTTGAATCCAACTCCTCTGCTTTGTAGATTATTCGTTGTACTCAAAAATTCGTGTTTGTATGTTTTGCTCTTTTTTGTATTCGAAATCTCTCGTTTTTGTATTGATAATTTCTTTCTATTTCTTTTGAATCTCCGTAAAAAAAAGTTACATTTGTCTTCAAGCTTTTTTATAGCCCGATTTACAACTTGCATATCCTAATGATTACTTTTGCTTCTTTGCAGGTGCAAGTGGGTGGTGGAGCAGGTGGACCGAGGCGGTGCTACAGTGGCGGCGTCAGAATGGCAGAGGGGCTAGGGTTAGATGGCTAGCTAGGGTTTTTTCTTTTTCTGATAAATTTTGGGTATTGGGCTGCATTATTGGGCTTCAGGTTTGGGGTTTAGTAATTTAGGTCTGTTTAATTGTTTTGGTTTGGGTTTTGGGTTCTGCTTATAGGCCCGGGCAAATTGGGCTGATTACAGCTGCCCCTCTTTGCTCGTTGTCGTGTAACGAGAACAGAGCAAAGACTTTTAAGAAGATCAATTTTGCCCGATCTCACCGAGTCTCGACTTGTTTTGGTGCTTCTCTTTTCAAGTAGCTTCATTCTAGTACACTGCATCTTGTTGCTTAGATCCACTCCACCGCAACTTCAGAGAGATAAGACTTGTAGCTTCAATCTGTTAACTGCATCTTTATGGAAATAAGATCCGCTATCTTCAGTCTGCTCCTACTGCAACTTCAGGGAGATAAGACCCGTAACTTGTAGCTTCAATCTGTTCCACTATAACTTCAGGGAAATAAGATTCGCTATCTTCAGTCTGCTCCTACTGTAACTTCAGGGAGATAAGACTCGCAACTTGTAGCTTCAATCTGTTCCACTGCAACTTCAGGGAAATAAGATTCGTTATCTTCAGTCTGCTCCACTGCAACTTCAAGGAGATAAGGCTGGTGGCTTCAATCTGCTCCACTGCAACTTCAGGAAGATAAGATTCACCATAATTTGTAGCTTTAATCTGTTCCACTGCAACGCCAGGGAAATAAGATTCGCTGTCTTTAGTCCGCTCTCCGTTGCAACTTCGTGATAATAAGGCTGGTGGCTTCAATCTATTCCACTGCAACTTCAGGAAGATAAGATCTGCCATAATTTGTAGCTTTAATCTGTTCCACTGCAATGCCAGGGAAATAAGATTCGTTGTCTTCAGTCTGCTCCGCTGCAACTTCAGGGAGATAAGGCTGGTGGCTTCAATCTGCTCCACTGCAACTTCAGGAAGATAAGATTCGCCATAATGACTTCAATCTATCCCACTGCAACTTCAGGGGTATGGGATTTGTAACTCCATTGATCTATTACACCATTCTCTAGATAACATGACCTGTAAAATTCATTTTATAGGCCTATGTTTGTGCCAAATGATTAGGATGTCATGATCAGAATGAATCAAATGCTCCTAATTGGATGTGTATGAATGATATTTGCATGAATGCAGAATGTCATGAGAATGATCCCTTTTTAATGTCTGGGTTATCATTACTTGTTGTTCATCAAGGTTCTATCACTGACGCAATATCCTGTCTTCTTGTTCAGTTGATATCTTTGACAAAAAATCCGAAGAAATAGTCACAATTTAGACTCTTCTTTCTCAAATGTTTCCAACCCTTAGGTTTGGGGAGTTTTAAATAATAGTCCTGTTTCAGGTTCTTGTACTATTTAGAAGCTTCTAGAGTAATATGCAGAACTCCTTTTATGAAAGTATTATTAGTCCAATAATCGTTATTTCAATGCAAAATGCCTAAAAAAGATCATAATGCTGGACAAAACTGAATTCTATTAGGAACAAAATTTGAAAAGAATAGATTAATCAAAGAAAACAAATATTGCTGAAATACAAAATAAGTAAAAGAAAAATAGATGCCCCAAATATCGCAGCATGAGTTTCTCTGCACAAACTTCTTGAGGACCCTTTTTGAGCTTAATATGTGTTCAGGGGATCTAGAGTACTTTGTTTATGCCCTAAGACGTAACATCTCTCATTCTTGTTAGTTCGGAGAAAGTGAGACTACCGTATACCCTATTTTTTATCAAAATTTGAATTGCCCTTTACGGGTTTTCAATTTAAAACCACTTTGGTCTCAAGACGCCCTTTGCGGGTTTTCGCCTTGGCCTCTCCTTTTTCTTTTCATTTTCTCTTTTTCTTTTCTTTCTCTTTTTTTTTAATTCGTGAAGTATTTCTTAACTGAATCTGAATTAACTGGATTGGGCAGGTCCTTGCCGTCCATATCGGTCAACATCGACGTTCCTCTAGAGAAGGCCTTCTTTACCACATAACGTCTTTTCCAGTTTGGTATCCACTTTCCTCTGAAGACCTTTTGTATGGGAAGGGTCTTTTTTAATATTAGGTCTCCCTCGTGGAATTCTGTAGGGTAAAACTTTTTGTCATAAGCTCACAACATTTGTTTTTGGTACATTTGACCATGACAGATAGTTTTCAACCTCATTTCTTCGATCAAATTCAGCTGATCATAACGGGATTGGATCCATTCGGCTTCATCTAACTTCAACTCTGACAAAATCTGGAGAGAAGAAATCTCGACTTCAATTGACAAAATCGCCTCCATTCCATAAATCAATGAGAAAAGCGTTGCCTCGGTGGAAGTCCTGACAGACGTTCGATAAGTATAGATGGTAATTTCTCATGCTAATCTTTATGAGTCTCAATCATTTTCCTCACGATCTCTCTTCTTCTTTTTTTATTTTTTTGTTTTTTTTAGGGTTTCCTCCACTACACCGTTTATTTCGGGGCGATGTGATGTTAATCTTAAACAGACTGCAAACTTCTGATATCGTGCTGTTGTTCAAATTTAGTGCATTGCCAGATATGATCCTTTTTTGCATTCCATACCGACATATGATTTTTTCAAGAATTTGCTGACTGCCGACTTTGTGACATTGGCATATGAAGCAGCTTTCACATATTTAGTGAAGTAATCGATGACTACAAAGATGAATCGATGCCTGTTAGAAGCTTTTGACGAGATCGACCCAATAACATCCATGCCCCACATAGAAAAAGTCTATGGAGAAGTTATAACATGAAGAGATGAAGGAGACACATGGATCTTGTCTCCATAAATTTGGCACCTACGACAGTTCTTGGTATAACTGATGCAATCCCCTTCCATGGTGGATCAGCAGTACCCGAATTTCATGATTTACTTGGCCATTGTAAAACCATTAGCATGTGTTCCTCAGACACCCTTGTGGACCTCTTCCAAGATTTTCTTAGCCTCAACAGCGTCCACACATCTTAGTAGCTCAGGCATATCTTGATACGATCATGCGAAAACATCTTTGAATTCTTGGAATAACTCAATGACGTCTCGCTTTGTCTCTATGGTGATACAGGCTCCGATCTTCACCTCTTTCTCTTCTCCTAGGCTCACCATGTCCACTGACTCTTTGTAAGGTAGGATCTATTTTTTTCATCTTGTTCTACCATCCTTAACAAATCAGAAGATAGGTTACAATCTCTGTCATCTTCAAAGTCCTGAGATCCCTCTAGACACATATCTCACTCAAAAGGAGATTCTAAGTAGCAGCATTGCTCATATCATTGATATCTGGAGACTTGTTATAGGAACGGAAGAAAACCCAAAGAACAAATGAATCTAGGAATAATTATTTATGGGGTATGAGTATGAATGAAATGAAAGAATAGAAGAATATTTACTAGGAATAAGACAGGAAGATGCATTTTATTGAAATAAAGATGTTGGACATAGGCCTATTTCATAAAAAGGATTCTTATTGCCCCTAGGCCTAGAAAAATAAGCGTGTTTTGAACATTACTCTGAATTAGCTCTAAAAACTATAGGAATCTCTTCGCAGTCCAATTTTTTAGAACACTTCCAGGTACATAAGGGTAAGTGCCCGATACATTTTCTTCCCTAATTCCTTCTTCAGTTATGGCGTTAATGTTCAGATTTCTCATCATTCCTGCTGGGCTTTTGACATCTTCGATAAATTTCAACTCTTTTAATTAACTAGGGTTTTTTATTATTATTTTATTTTATGGAATGTAATGCATATGATGCAATGCAATACAAATGCAATGTAATGCAGATACATGAATGCATGAAATGAATGCAACAAAAAGGCATAGATTCTGATTCAATTTCATTAGAGTAACTTTTCTAGAAAACAAACTTCTTTACATAAAACGGATTACATATAAGGCCTCGCCCTGATACTTAAGGCCTTGACTTGCCTAAGAAGCCGAGCTAACTCTTGGCCTCGGTCTGACTCTGACTCATATTTCAAACTCAGTACATTAGCTTGGACTGTTAAGGTTTGTAAGTGATCAGCCACTTCTCGTACTTGAGCCAAAGCTGCACCCATGACGTAGTCCCTATCCCTGACCTAGTCTTGAGATCGATGAAGTTGCTCTTCCCTCTGCTCATTATTCGCCTTAAGGGCTTCAACCTGAAGTTCACAGTTTTACAGCGCGGTTTCAAGTTCTTCTATCTTCCCTTTTAACTCTTCAATTTTGCTTAGGCTAGCCTTTAACTCGATTACAGAGCTATGACTATGATACAGATACAAGGATCTTTCTAACTCTGACACCCGAGTCTTTAATCCCACCCTCTCATTCTGAATTTCTACCAAACTCCTTTTCAGAGTATCCTCTTGAGCTTGAGCATCTCAGAATTTCCTTTCCCATTGGCTGGCTCTACTTTTTTCCTCTTTTATTTCTTGCCGCCATTGTTCTGACGTTTTTCCCAGACCAGCGATTCTTGTTGACAAACGCAGCTTCTTATAGTCCGTTTTCAAACTGTCCAAATCCTCTTCAGCCTTATTCTTTCCCTTTCTCATCTTCTCGGCTTCTAGTTTCTGGACATCGACATCTAGCCCCAGCTATATTCTCGCCTCCTCCAATTGCTCGATCTTTTTTTCCAATTCTAAACTCTTCCTCTCAAAATCCTGTTTGATGATCTCTAGCTCATACGGGATCACCTGCAAGTGTTCTTCTATCGAACGGGTGTTTTCTTGGTTTAACATAGGGATGTTGTCGTTGATTCTCTGACCCCATCACTGGTCATACTCAGGGGTAGTCATCGGGTTGGTAGCAAACCTTTTCATTCTGCGAGTTTGGTTCCAAGCGTTCGATATTTCACAAACTTTCTTTTTGTAATTACCTTCCTTGTACACAAACTCGTACTGGGATAACCTTTGAGTTGCTGGTGTAAACTGTCATGATCTGTATTGTCTTAACATGAGTAGAGGAGCGTACCCGATAGCTTCCCATATTCCAAGTAGGGGAACCCAATCAAAATCTCCACATCGATATAAGATCTCGTCAGGAACCATCCAAGGGGCTCTCCATTCGACGTCTTCTTCTTGTAAATTTTAAAGAATCATCATCCATTTTTCCTCTATAATATCATCCCGTCTCGACGTAGCCACTAACTCTTTCAGCGGAGAATAGTCTTCGGAGAAGATTCGATATGAGACTTTTTCCACTTTCCAAAAATGACTGTGGAACCACGCTAGTAAGAGTTGTGCGCATCCGATGAATCTCCCTTCGCCCGCCATTCGGCATGCGTTCAATGATTTGAAAGTTTCGGCCAAAATTGCGGGAACGGGTGTGAATATTTTATCAAGTCGGTCAAATAAATCGGAGACTGCCTCGTCTATATGCCTTAAAGCCTTGGGGAAGATCACCAATCTATAAATGCTTAGAGCGAAAACATCAACCCTTTTCTTTATATCAGGATGTGCTAGGATCAAATCCCTCAAATTTCTCCAATGAATGCACTTGCTATCACCTTTTTGCTTGATTCGGGCTGCAACCCACTGTTCGCTCATTCATGTGATGTTCATCAGCTTTTTTAAGAACGTTGGGACGTTGGCAGCTTTGGAGTAAGCGATAAACCGAAATAGTAACATATTTTAATCCCACATTTAGCATACTTTTGGATGATTTATCCCTTGATTTATGTAAAAAGGTGCTCTTAATCCTTTCTTTTCATGTCTTATACTCAGGAAAGCACCCAAGAATAAAAAGAACGAGAAACGCGCTCAAAACGGACCAAATGGGCCAAAGCACGAAATTGACACGGCCTGGGCCCAAGACCACACGGTCGTGCCTCATGAAAGGAGTCCACACGGCCTGGCCACGATTCACACGGGCGTGTGCCATGGGCGTGTCCCGGCCGCGGCCAAGAGGAGTTTTACTCGGATTTGGATGCTTGGAGGCAAAGAAACACACTGCAAAGTCTAATTAAACCCCCAAATTGGAATTGCACTCAAATTTAGATACTTGGAGGCCAAGTAAGGCATCTCAAAGCCTATATAAACACCTTAGGGGGCAACTTATTCGGGGAGTTCGGCAGAAGCCTTCTGCCAGGGCTTTTGTCAGGGCGGTTAGCTAGGCCAAGGAGCCGAGCCGAAAAGGTCAGATTTGTGGGAAACACTCAAGGGATAGTCAGTTGATCCATCTCAAGAAGCCGGAATTCTACTCAAGACGGAGGATCTCCTCTTCAATTCCTTCAGGGGGTTTTAGGGATTTCTTATGTTTTGTGTTATCTTTTCTTCTGAGATGTTTTTCTTTATTATTATGAACTAAACCCTTCAGATACCTGAAGGGGGATGAAACCTAGATGAATCTTGTTATTGTTTTCTGAACTATATGATAAATACTTAATTTGTTCTTAATTATGTGTGCTTAATTCTTGTTTTAATATTTCGAGGATATTACTTCAAGTATGATGTGCTTAGGTGGTGGAGCAAAAGTCCCTGCCTATTCATAGATCTAGCATAATTACAGCAGAGTTGTTGCGCGCCTAGAGATAGGGTGACGAAGCGTTACCGGATTAGGGTGAAACCTAATATGAGAATCCATAGATCGAGTTAATGCAATTCTAGGGGTTTTAATTAGAAAGAGATTTCAATTAATCAACCTAGGGTTAGTCGTTATTCGCTTCGAGAGAGGGTCTAATGTACATTAGGGAGTCCTACGGATCAAGTCAAGTGAATAAATTGTCTGGTTCAGTGTTAGATAACAAGTGAAGTCTAGGTGGATTCTTCCTAAGGGTATCGTCTTAATCAACTGAGTTTTTCCCAAGTATTTCCCCAATTCATTCTTTTTGTCTTTGCGTCTTTAGCTTAGTAATTAGTTAATTTAGATTAATAAACAACTTCACTTATTTTAGGCTAAATAATAGAAAGAAAGTTAGTATTAGTACTTTTAGTTCCTTTGGGTTTGACAATCCGGTCTTGCCTAAGCTATACTACTGTTCGATAGGTGTACTTGCCTCAACCGTTGTCATAGTTAGTTTCCAGGTTCGATCATTCTCATTATAAATTTTAAAACTCTGACTTCACACTGATCAGTAAGCCTTGTCAATTTGAATCTTCGGGCAACAGAGCAAGGCTGTGTACTCTTCCACAGTAGGTACCAAATCCACCTTTCCAAAAGTAAAACAACTATAAGCAGGGTTCCAATACTGGGTGAGAGCTCGGAATAGGTGTTTGTCCACTTAGATGTCGAGTAGATAGGACAAATCACCATAATTGCAGTAGAATAGCTGCTTGAGCTCGTCATCCCACTGATCCCATATTTCTTTCATCTCTTGAAGATTATTTTGGGTTACGCTAATTCGATTGAAATCCCACAACTCTGATACGTACCCCTCTATAAGACTATCACCTTTCCCTTGCTGCGTTGTCGGCCCAAATCCGGACGGCCGCGTTATCCTCCACTTTATCAAGAAACCCCTTTTCCATGATAAGTTATCTATTTAGGAACTGAATGTGAATTGGAACGATGAAAATGTGCAAGTGTACACAATCGCAACAAGTAATAAAGTGACAAGTAAATGTCGAGTTATCGTACCCACAGGGACTGTGAAAAGAATTATTTATGAATGCTATTTAAAACACTTTGGTGAAGAAAAATAATTTGTTTGAAGAGGGTTATTAAAAACTAAGATTTTAAACTAAGTAAACTAAATAAACAAATCTCAAATGCACGATTTTAAAATATGATTTTAATCAAGATGACATAATTGTGTTAGATTAATTACATTTCTTAACTTAGAATTATTAAACTCATGTTTATATTGTTACGAATAAATTCACGGCAACTCGGTAATTTGCTAACTTATGAAAATATTTACAAATCAAAAATCTATTCATCTCTTGTACATATTTCTATGTCAATTCGACCGATTAACAGATTTATAAAGGTAAACATGTTATTGCACATACATACTTATTAAATTAAACAATCTCTAGCATATTCCTATGTCGATTCAAATAATTAATTCAACCTAATAAGCATATAAAAGACTATGTGAGGTAACAAAGTATCCTTACCTTGAAACAGTTTAATCACACTAATCTTGCAAGTTATGCAAGGCATATGTATCGCCAAATACAATGCTAATCTAATCTTCAGCTACCTTAGAAGAATTAAACATGCACTGATTAAGTACTGCGTCCATTAATTAAAATTTCAATGCGTTTAAATAATTAATTATTTATTTATCTAAACAATTATAATGCCAGAATAACTTAGGCATGATTTTACTTAATCAAGCATTTTATCGAGGCCTATAATAGAATAAACACAATTTTAATAATTTAAGAGGACGAAATGCAATCAACCCAACACGAATTAAATTCAAGCTAAGCTGATTAAATTAACCATTCCAACAATATAAATATTCATAGATATGTTCATCATAAAAACAACAAAAATTAAAGAGATAGGGAACAAGAATCAAATCCGGTGTTTTTCCATGGCTTGACTAGGTTGCTCCGTTCTTCCTTCTTTGTTGTCTTCGCCGATCAAGGCTGCTATGAACACTCAATTGTTGCTCCAAAATGGCTGAAGAAGACCCCTTTCCCAAGAGGAGAAATCGACACAAGAGCAAGGAACTTTGAATGGGAAAATGAGAGAAAAAGTAAGAGATGAGAGAAGAGTTGTGAGAGAAGAGATGTGAATGAGGGATGCTTTGAATGGCCAGCCAAGGGGGGTTTATATAGCTGAGGGTGGCTGCTAAAAGTAGCAAATTTCAGCAGCCAAAGAGCCCCCTCATGGCCGACCATCCTACATGGCAAAGTTGAGACTTTCAACTTTGCTAAAATTAGCCTGGGGCAAATCCGTAAAGCTTTAATTTAAGGTGGGGTTTGAATGCAATTTGGAAGTCTTCCAAGGGCCTTTTTGCAAGCTCATTTAATCAGCTAAAATGCTGATTTGGGTAAGCATTTGAACGGTTCTGGGCTGCCCAATTGGTGGCTGGTTCGGTTCGCTCAATTTGGTTCAACTGGTGCGGTTCAACTGGACCCTTTTTTCATAATTAATTAAAATTAATTTATTTAGCCCAAATTAAATTAGGAATAAATTAAAATTAATTATATTATGAATAAATACACATATTTGGACCGTCTTAGGCTGGAAATTATTTCGCCTTGTTACTTCGAATTGCTTCTCGGTTTTGTTCTTCTAACGGTGTCTGCCGGGTCAATTTTCGCCCTTTGTACGAGTCTGTCAAAAATAATCAAAATTCACTAAAAATAATTGTAAAATTGACTAAAAATTAACATGTTCAAAATTTTAATACAATTTAATTATTTTATAAAAAATAATTATTTTATGACAAAAATTCTATCGAAATTGCATGATTTTAAGTAAAATTAGGTATGAAAAAGTATATATATCTTTGTGTTTCCATGAACCAACACCTTTTTTGTGATGAAAATGCCATGCAATTACAATCAACGTAAAAACAAAACAAGTCAGTACTTCATACACAGTTTAAAGTAAGTAAGGAATAATAAAGTACCTACTTGGGTAACCACTAAGGTTTGGCGCGGCTCTACCTAAGGTGGGCTCTTAAGGCTCGCTATATGGGGTTTGGTTCTAGAGTAAAGATACCTGAACCGACAGATTCCTTGATCCTCACTCATTATAGGCTCATATGGACCGAGTTCAGTTCAGGGGAATACATTGCCCTATGGCTATATGGAGATGAAAATCTCATGAAGACATAGGTACGGATGTATCCCGAAAACGGTCCACTATCCTAAACGGAGGTGAAAACCTCACGAAGGAATAGTTTCTCACTCCCACTTGAAGGGTAAAATCGACCGATTATGCAATGCAATATGCAGAAAGATATCAAAAAACTCGAACCAGTAAAGCAATTATAAACCAAAATGATGAAGATCGTAATAAAACGGATGGAATGCAACGAAAGGATCGTAAATTTAAGTCAAGTTTTCAATATTTCGACAAAAAGACAAAAAGTAATCAACTCGTGGCTTGACTCTCTTATTTTGCTTCCCCAGTGGAGTCGCCAAGCTGTCGAAACCATTTTTTTGAAAAACGGGGTCGACTTTTTATTTTAAAATGAAGACGAAAAATAGGGAGTCACCACTAATCCTTTTTGATGAGGTGTGATCAGGTCACATCCTAAAACAGTTGTTTTTAATAAACGGTTTAATTTATTAAAATAACGATTTTGGTCTACGAAATTCAGAAAATAGGTTCGAGAGTCGGTTACGTACGAGGAAGGATTAGCACCCTCGTAACTCCCAAAATTGGTACCTAGTCGATTAATTAAAGTCTCAGTGTCGAAAGTTGAAAACATGAAGATAATTTAAAATACGATCCCTCTTTGTGGTAATGTTTTTTTACTTAAAAAATCGTTTGGATAAATTAAAACGTACGTCAAAGACCTTCTCATCTCGAAAAAATCGTTTGGATAAATTAAAACGTACGTCAAAGACCTTCTCATCTCGAGGTAACAAAATATCACATCCAGCAAGTTAGGACACAACACCTCGACCCTTGAGGATAAGCTTGCCTTTTAATTTTATTTAAAACTCATGTATTTTAATTTTAAAAGGATATTCAGTTATTTAGGTTAAACGAGAAAAATCGAAACCCAGTAAATTAGGGCACGATTTCTCGAATTTTCAAATACAGAATATTGTCTTTATTTAAAAAATCCTTTTTTATGTGCCGGGTAAAAATTAATGTATCACGGTGTTAAAATATAAAAATAAGTCACGGTGTTAATACATGTAACAAAATAATAATGCATGCGATAATATGAATGAAAATATTAAAGGCGAAAATAAATAAATAAGCTGATATAAATAAAAGAAAGGCAAATAGAAAAATAAAAATTTAAATTAAAAACAATAGCAGATGAACACAGAAATAAATGGTATGTGCAACGACTAAAATAAAAATAATATTAATAATAACAAAAATAATAAAGTTTGAAATTATAGAAAGGGTATAAATAAGTAAATAATAATAAGAATAATATTAATAATAAAATAGCAAATAATATGAAGTTAGAAATTATAAAAAGATATAAGTACATAAATAATGATAAAATAGGTGTATAAATATACGAAGGAAATATAATAATAATATTAATAATATTAATTTGTTTAATAATAAGGCAATAATAATGAGTAAGCAAAAAAAAAGGAAAATATAATAATAGTAATAATAATATCAAATTAATTAATTTAATAATAAAATAGCAAAAATAACAAAAAAAAAGGACTAAATTGAACTTTAAAATAGGAGTTTGGGGCAAATCAGAAATAAGATAAAAAGGGAAGGACTAATCCGAACGCGCGAATAACAAGGAGGGACTAAATGGGATATTTTCCCTTCTCCTCCAAAACAATGTCGTGTAAAAAAGGACTAAACTGTAATCGCAGGAAAACATAAGGTAGAAATTAAAAATATAAAAAAATCTAATTGTAAAACATTTAAAAAGCGAAAGGACTAGCATCGAAAATAACCCCAAAAGCAAAAACACGCGGATCCTCCCTGACGAGTTGGGTCAACACGCGAATCCTAGGGCCAAAACGACGTCGTTTTAGGGCTATTATAGCCAGCGCTAAACGACGCCGTTTAAAAGGTCTTTATAAATCAGATTTTTTTTTTAATTTCATTTTTCATTTGTTTAAAAAAAAAACCTCCCCCCTCCTTTTTTTCTCTGCAGAGCATGAGGGTCCGGCGAGAGTCCGGCTGATCGCCGCCGCCGTCGACCGCCAGCGTGCCACGGCGAGCCCAAAATTCCTTTTTTTTTTGAAGTCGAGAAAAATAGGTAACTTTCTCTTTTTAAAATCTTTTTTAATCTATATATATGTATAGTTTCGAAAAAGAAAGAAACAAAAATACAAAGATAAAAGGGGTCAAAATAACACCTATAATCTTTGAATCCAACTCCTCTGCTTTGTAGATTATTCGTTGTACTCAAAAATTCGTGTTTGTATGTTTTGCTCTTTTTTGTATTTGAAATCTCTCGTTTTTGTATTGATAATTTCTTTCTGTTTCTTTTGAATCTCCGTAAAAAAAAAGAGTTTCATTTGTCTTCGAGCTTTTTTATAGCCCGATTTACAACTTGCATATCCTGATGATTACTTTTGCTTCTTTGCAGGTGCAAGTGGGCGGTGGAGCAGGTGGACCGAGGCGGTACTGCAGTGGCGGCGTCAGAATGGCAGAGGGGCTAGGGTTAGATGGCTAGCTAGGATTTTTTCTTTTTCTGATAAATTTTGGGTATTGGGCTGCATTGTTGGGCTTCAGGTTTGGGGTTTAGTAATTTAGGTCTGTTTGGGTCTGTTTAATTGTTATGGTTTGGGTTTTGGGTTCTGCTTATGGGCCCGGGCAAATTGGGCTGATTACAATTTTAATTACGTAAAAATTCATCAGCGGTCCTAGCATTAGACAAAAGCCTAGGATTAAATACACTTTTAGCTCGAGCCATAGCGTCGACACAATAAGTGCTCTCCCGTTATAGTGGAATCTTGTCAATAAAATCCTGCAATCATGTAATAGAGGTTCGAGTAAAACAATAATATTAGAAGAACACTTAGGCTCCGTTTGTTTCACTGAAAATGACTTCCGGAAAATGATTTCTGGAAAATGATTTACTTTTCTCGAAAAGTTAATATTTTCTCAGTGTTTGGAGGAATGTGTAAAATATTTTCAGTTGTTTGGTAGATTTCTTAAAAATATTTCATAAAAGTTATTTTCAATTAAACAAACATACATTTGAGATTTTCTTATTTTTTCATTGTTTAATTGAATTTATTTTTTATCTATAATTTTATATTTTACATTGTTTTTGCATATATTAAAAATATTATGTTAAATTCAGATTCATGACAAGGTCATTTTTTAATTACATGACTACTAAGTGAGTATTTTTTATTTAAAAATGTGACATCAACAACATTGACAAAAAAAATTAACAATGTCAACAATTGGACTTGATTTTCAAATTTAAAAAGTAAAGAGACTAAATTCTTGAAAATAAAAGTACAAAGACTAAATTACAAATCTGTGAAGTGTACATAGACTTATGACATATTTTAACTTTTATACTACAAAACATTTATTATTAATATATTTATAATTGTAATAAATATTTATTATTAAAATATTAATATTGAATATTTTCAATAATATGTGAATAATATTATTTAAAATTATTATTTTTAAAATTTATTATTAAAATAAAATTGAAATATTAAATAATTTATTAAATAATAAATTATATTTATTATATTAATAATTTATTATATGACTAAATATAAATAATTAAATATTTATGTTTAATAATATTGAAAAATATAACATTTTAAATATTTTAAAAATAAAAATAAAATTTATTATCAATATAATACAGAAAAATACAAAAAATATTTTTTGTAAAACCTTTTACATATAAATAAACGAACCCTGAAATGAGATCAAGAGCAAACATGTGGGTGATATTCATTCTTCGAGCAAACATAAGACAATCCGGAGTGTGGTGAGTTTAACTTCATAACAGGAGATCAATTTAAGGGAGTACAGATAAGTAATATTTTTATATATTAATAATGAAACGACAAACGTTGGTTGAATTTGCGAGCACCCATACCTAGTAATGTGTGTTTTAAATACTCAGATCCTATCCCATCGATTTCCCACAAATAATAAATACACTAGGATACATTTAAAATGCAATCCTCCACATAAAACAAGGTTCTGTTAGCGTCCCATACTTAAACCTCTATCTTTCTCCTTCAACCAATCAGACGCTCTGCTAAGTTTTAGCTAAAAAGTAGCGACAAAACATCAGCACTCCACTGATAGAAACTTAGGATTGGATCTTCTACCAAATTCTAAGGTAAGTTTCCAATAATACTTTGTATTATTTTCAGCTTTGGTTCTCAGCTTTGTATGAAAAATATGAGCTTTAAACTTATAAAAGGTCTCATAGATCTTGGCCAGTCCTGAATCTCACATTGGAGTCATTAATGCGGATAATTCTCCCAAGTTTCAATTTTGGTTCTACTAGCTACTGGACTTCCATCTTTGTTCTCGGGATGCTTCAGTGATTAGTGATAAAGGGATTTATGGGGTGAAATTTCAGATTTGGTTTAAGAACATCAACTGCATTGGGATGAATTTATTTGTAATTGAAACAAACTTTAAGAACATCATAAGAGCCCCTTGTCCCTTGACTCAAGTCGTATACTTCATGACACATAAATTTGATCACTTGGTTTACTTTAATTTTCTGAATATTGCAGAGTTCCTGGTAGTGAGTAGTTACTTGTTTCTGCTGAATCTTCCTAATGGTCTCAAACCAGCCTTTGGTATCGGGATCGGCGACTCCCAAAATTCAAACCAGCAATGTGGATAGACCAAAGAACAGGAGGGTTCGACGTGTTCGAAGTGCCCCTTTAGCACATTTTGTTCCTACTGATGCTAATGGAGATGACGATGCACTTCTACGTTCCGAGTCCATTTTCGGGAGACTTAATCCAACTCTTAAGAAGGTAGCACTGTCTTTGACGGTAATAGTATACATGGGTTTAGGCACAATTTGCTTTTATACAATCAGGAACCAAATCAAAGGGAAGAAAACAAATGCAATTCTTGATGCTCTTTATTTTTGTGTTGTTACAATGACTACTGTTGGATATGGAGACCTTGTTCCTAACAGCAACCTAGCAAAACTACTAGCCTGTGCTTTTGTCTTCACAGGAATGGCTCTAATTGGACTTATACTGGCCAAAGCTGCTGACTACTTGGTGGAGAAGCAAGAAAAATTGCTGTTTAGAGCCTTACATATGTACAAAAAAGATGGTGAAATTGAGGTTCTAAAGGAGGTTGAGCATAACAGGGTGAAATACAAGTTTTACACAACATCGATCCTTCTTGTCGTGTTTGTAGTTACCGGTACCATCTTCCTATATAAAGTAGAGAAATTGGACCTAGTCGATGCATTCTACTGCGTTTGTTCTACCATTACAACCTTGGGGTATGGAGATATAAGCTTTTCAAGCAAAGGGGGTCGTGTTTTTGCTGTCTTTTGGATATTAACAGGCACTATATGCGTGGCTAAGTTTTTTCTCTACGTTGCTGAGGTAAACACAGAGAACAGACAAAGAGCACTGGTGAAATGGGTTCTTAGTCGAAGAACGACAAGTTTAGATTTGGAGGCTGCTGATCTTGATAATGATGGAGTTGTTGGGTAAGGATTTGCAGATGCTATCTTTCTCGTTTCCTAATGCTTTCTTTTTATCAGCTCAAGGTGTTAGTGGCTTTATTTTATGCAGAGCTGCTGAGTTTGTTCTATTCAAACTTAAAGAAATGGGGAAGATTTGCCAACAGGATATTTCAGTTATAATGGAGGAATTCGAGGAACTAGACTTGGACCAGTCTGGGACCTTGACAGTATCTGATATAGCTCTAGCTCAATCTGTTGAAACCAGGAGTTCATAGCAACATGACATATAACGACATCTATCGGAGGAAGGAGGTGAATGATGTTAATCTTAGAGCTATTCTCTAAACCTACCTGTAATACCAACTTTTAATCATTTATAGATGGCTGTTTTGAGTTATTGAATTGAACCTCTTTTCCTCTGTGTATATGAATAACAAGTAATAGCCTACTAGTTATTGAAGTTTTCTAAACTTTTTTTGGTCAGAAATGTATGTAGGAAGGCTTGATGATTAAAGTTCCTCCTTGTGTGAAGGCATCCAATCAAACAGTTCTGATTAAAAAATCCACTTTTTCTTTATTTGTTTCTCATAACTTTGAATAAAATAAAATAAAAAAAGGTGTTTAATTAAAAACAATCCTAATTTGATCTTTGTTTGACACATGTCATGGACTTTAGTGGGCAATGGTATCAATTATGATGGCTTGCTAATTGATTTTTGGGTTATTAGTTAATGACGGGTCATTGGATACAATAGCTAAGTTTTTATGCTCCTTTTCTATGGGAAGTAAATGGCCACGTGTTGACTCTACATTAAAAAATCCCTAATGGCTGAATGCTCAACACGTGGCTAACTTTCTAAAAATAAATTTCAAAGTTATTTGTTTTGTTTTTAAATTTTAGATTTGTTTTTTTTTAATTTACATTTTATATTCATGGTGTATGTTTTATATTTAAATGATGTTTTAGAAATAATTAGTTCACATATTTATTCTTACAGATTATTTTTCAAAAAACTCATTTTTCTAAAATATTCTTTTATTTTTTAATTATTTTAATTTTTTTTTACAATCTCGTTATATTTTTAAAAGTTGAGTCAACGTGTTAACTTATTTCCATACTATTAATTAAGTATTTTATTGAGTTGGTGTTACTTTTAACTTGATCACCAACTCGGTTAGAAAAATTATAAAAATATTATCTGTATTTATTTTAGTCTTTTCATTTTAACAAAAAACTAATAAAAATATGCACATAGTGAGATTTGAACTCGTCCCAATTGTTGAATTAATAAAAGGGTTAAATCATATTTTGGGGTTTGAACTTGATAACTTTTGTTCAGACCCTGAGAAAACTTGTCAAGTTCAAACCCCAATGTGAAAAAAATTACCAAGTTTAGACCCCAAATAGTTATTTAACCCTTGATAAAATTTACCACTCAACTAAAGCTTCATTTTGATGTATGTATATACATTTTTATTTTAATATGCACAAGTTATTATCTTCATTAGTTGTATCTATACTTACATTTTATTAAGTGTTTTATTGAGTTGGCGTCACTCTCAACGGGTCACCAATAAAAATAAACTATATTATTTGAGGGTATTTTAATCTTTTTATTTTAACAAAAATCAATAAAAATATGCATATGGTGGGATTTGAACCCACATTAGTTGTTATTAAATTAATAAAATCTTAAATTTACCACTCAACCAAAACTTCAATTTTATATATTTCATATATTTTTATTGTAATATGCATATTAAAATATATTAAAATGAAGCTTGTGTTGAGTGATAAATTTGAATTTTTATTAATCTAATTGATGCGTGTTCAAATCCTACAATATGCATATTTTAATTGGTTTTTGTAAAAATGAAAAGACTAAAATACACTCAAATAGTTTAACTTGTTTTAATTATGGAATGGTATTTTCGTAATTTCCTAATCGAATTGATGACTCGGTTGAGGTTGACTACCAACTCAGTATAACACTTAATAAATAGTATAGAAAATACTAGAAAATAACATATAATAAACACTGAAATGTATGGTTTGGAACTAATTAATCATAAAAATACATGAAATATATACGATATTAAAATAAAAAAAACATATTAAATTATGAGTAAAATGAAATTTAAACACATGAATACATCAAATAAACAATACTAAATGCACTGCAATTATTTATCATGGTTTTGTCATCAATTGTGAGTTAGTATCAAGTCAACTTGTGACACTAACTTAATTAACAACATTATTAATATATAGAACTGATGAAGATAATAAATTGTGCACATTAAAATAAAAATGTATAAAACATATTAAAATGAAATTTTGGTTGAGTGGTGAAATTAAAGTTTTAATAATTCAATTGTTGCAAGTTCAATTATATGTGTATTTTTATTGGTTTTTGTTAAAATGAAAAAGGCTAAAATACCCAACAAGGTAATTTATCATTCCCAACAATGTGCTAAGGAAATATTTGGTTCACATAATGTAAGATTGGTAATACGATTATCGAAATATAATATTATTTGATATATTATTGAGTATGTTATATTATCTTATTTGGTTGATTTGAATGATGAAATGTTAGATTACTTAAAAGAATAATTGATACTAAATTGTCCTCAAATTTTTTTTTATTGTTTATTATACAAATGTTGAAGCTTATAATATTTTATTTTGTGGATAAATGAATACATTTTTCTGTTAAATTAATTTTATATGGAAAAATGAAATTGAAGGGAAACGATAAACAACTAAGACTTCTTTTTGGTAAGAAAAGAAAGAAGAAAAACACTTTATTTTTATAGTTAAAGATAAATTTGATTAAAATGATAAAAAGGAATGGTAAATTGTTACAAGAGTAATAGAATGCGATAGAAATAATATAATATAATAAATTAAATTAAATGTTAATTTTCTTAAATTTATAATAAATAAATATAGTTGAAATGTTGTTTGAATAATATATCAAAAAACTAATTAACTTGATTCATTATAATATATTATTATTTGGTTGCGGTTTAAATTAAATGAATCAAAGTTGTTATAAATGGAATAGAATTGTTAAAAATGTCAATGTAAAATTATGTGAGGAAGAGTTAGTATTGATATTATCACTTATATTCCGGCATATCTAGACACTTTTGGAAATATAATAATATCGACTTAAGATAATATTTGAAATTTAAACGTGAAAACTTTATGCTAGAATCTCACATTATTTTTGTGAATGTTATATTCTTTGAACTAAAAGCACACTGTTACTAGGGTATTCTTGCATCTAGTGAATCAAATGACACTTTTATATTATTTTGACATGTTTGAAACTTTATATTATTTTCAAAGTTTTTAGAATTGGATGAGTGGTCAAACTGATCAGATCACTGGTTCTCGATCTGGCGATTTGTTTAGTTTAATTGAATAAATTATTTAAAAAATCACAACTATTACAAAAAACCGATTCAATCAATTTTTTAACCTGATTCAACCAGTTTACAAGGAAATCGGTCCAACCTCTTTATTCCTAATCGGTATCTTAACTGATACCAGATTCAACCAATCCAGTACTGAAAACAATGATTATTTTTATATCATGTTAGTATTCTTATTATCTACTATAAATTAATTTAGAAAATATTTTGTGTGTTGATGCTTATATTTTACATAATATTAAATTTAGAGAAAATTTTATCTTATTTATTTAGTGGTGCACAACTTTTGCACACTTACAATATTATGAATGTAGACACGTATTTACAGATTGATAATTTATCTTATATAATTTTTATGTATTTGTATGATGTTGAAATTATTGTTAATTATTTTGAAATTTTTATATTATATCGATTTATCTCATATTTCATATCTATTATATAATAATTTAAATTTATCTCTATATAAAATAATTGACTCTTTGCATTGTACATATTTTTTCGATGAAATGCATTCACATTCACATCTTTCCCCTTCTATCACTCAACGCAGTGCAGTGCCCGTTTTGGCCAAAAAATAGCCACAAAAAACGACAAAAACACCAACAGTCAAACTGATAGAAACTTGGGATTTGGATCTTCTTACAAATTCCAAAAGCTTCTGCTATCCTATTTCTTCTCCACCGATTTGCTTCCAAGAACCCGTTCTCCAAGGTATGTCTCTACTAATATCTCATTTTCCTGCTACTTCTTTGTTTGTATTGGTTCTCACCTTTTATCATACATAATTTGCATGAAAAACATGACCTTTAAACATAGATCTCATAGATCTTGGCCAGTCCACAGTGTTTCACATTGAACTCAATGCGGATAATTCTCTCAAGTTTCAATTTCGGTTCTTCTAGTTACTTAATTGGAATTCATCTTTGTTCCTGGTTGTATAAGAGTGAAATTCCAGATTCGGTGTATGAACATGGAAACAAAAACTATAAAGAGATCACACGATAATCTGCAAATCAAAGATTCTCTTCTCCCTTGACTTCCCTTTGGTTACTTTAAAGTTATTGTTTTGGCTATTGCAGGGTTTCTGGTAGTGATCTATGTCTGCTGAATCTTCCTAATGGCCTGTAGCGACGAAAACGAGCCTTTGCTATCAGGATTAGCGACTCCAAGAACTCAAAAGACTAATGGGGATAGACCAAAGAAGAGAAGGTTTCGACGTGTTAGGAGTGCTCCTTTTGCAGATTTTGTTCCTACTGATGGTAATAGAGAAGCTGCACTTCCACGTTCCGGGTCCATTTTTGGGAGACTTAATCCGAGTCTTAAGAAGGTAGCTCTATTTTTGACGTTATACATGGGTTTAGGCACCATTTGCTTTTATACAACCAGGACCCAAATCAAAGGGGACAAAACAAATGGAATTCTTGATGCTCTTTATTTTTGTGTTGTTACAATGACCACTGTTGGATATGGAGACCTTGTTCCTAACAGCGACCTCGCAAAACTACTAGCCTGTGCCTTTGTCTTTACGGGAATGGCTCTGGTCGGACTTGTACTGACCAAAGCTGCTGACTACTTGGCGGAGAAGCAAGAAATATTGCTGGTTAAAGCTTTACACATGAATCAAAAAGTTGGTGAACTTCAAGTTCTTAAGGAGATTGAAACTAATAGGGTGAAATACAAGTTTTATACAACACTAATCATTCTTGTTGTGCTTATATTAACCGGGACCATCTTCCTATATAAAGTTGAGAATTTAGGCCTAGTTGATTCGTTCTACTGCGTTTGTTCTACCATTACAACCTTGGGATATGGAGATAAAAGCTTCTCAACCGAAGGAGGTCGTATTTTTGCTGTGTTTTGGATATTAGCTAGCACTATCTGCTTGGCTCAGTTTTTTCTCTATGTTGCTGAGGTAAATACAGAGAACAGACAAAGAGCACTGGTGAAATGGGTTCTTAGTCGAAGAACAACAAATGTAGATTTGGAGGCTGCTGATATTGATGATGATGGAGTTGTTGGGTATGTATTTGCAGATTGTTAACTCAGATTCTGTGATCTGATCTCCTGTTTGCAAAGTCTCATTTTCTAATGCTTTCTTTTTGCAGAGCTGCTGAGTTTGTTCTATTCAAACTTAAAGAAATGGGGAAGATTTGCCAACAAGATATCTCAGTTATCATGGAGGAATTCGAGAATCTAGATGTCGACCAGTCCGGAACCTTGTCTGTATCTGATATATCTGAAGCTCAATCTGTTGAAACTAGGATGCCATAGAAACATTACATAGAATGAAATGTTACTATTAGCCAACAACAACTATTAGGAGGAAGTAGGCGAATGATCTTAATCTTACGACTATTATCTAAACCTGTAATACCAACTTTTAATCATTTATAGATCACTGTTTTGAGTTATTGAAGTTGGTTGTTGCGTAAATCAAAAGCTTGCTATTTAAACAAGAGACTAATCTATACAAGTTCTCAAACTTACAAGGCAAGCTGTTTCATGCTCTGAAATGTGTATGATAAGCTATGTTTCAATTATTCAACTTCAATAACACAGCTCAAGCAATTGTGATCGAGAATAAACCTTTTTCTGTGTGTATTTTAAGTCTGAAGAGTTACCTCTGATCAGCATATTTACGGCTAATATCCTCTGCAGAAACATAAATTTGTAGATTAATTTCAATCACCTTTTATATATGTAGACTTAGGTTACACTCATCAAATGTACAACATTTACTGTATAGTTTTGTTTAAAGGGGAAAACAAAAAAATTAACGAACAATTGAAATTTCCCATTTTGGATGTGCATATGAAATTTCCCATAACCTAAGCACATAAATAAAAGAAGGGAAAACAAACAAAAAGAATTTATATCCATGTAACAGCAAACGACATCAGCTTGGATCTTCCAGGAACTTTCCAGTGTATTTGAGAACCAAATTCCCTCTATATATAAGCACTTTTATATTGACTTGCAAACTTACTTCCCTCTGGTAAGTCTCTTCTTTCTCCCTTGAACATTCCGAGGTCTTCGTTTCGAGCTTGTTAGTGATGAACCTGAGCTTAATACCAGATTAGTTTCAATAGCTAAATGTTATGTTTACTGATAATTTTCTCTGTGATTTCATTATAACAATGAAATTTTATGTTGTAATGCTTCTTGCAGGTAGTAGTCTTCATGCTGGATCACTTCTACTCAGTCATTTCGATGACTTCCAATGACGAAAAGGCTCCGAAGAAAAGAAGCATTCAGGGCTGCAAAACTACTTTGGTAGCCGCAAAATGTGCCCCTCCAGATGCCCTCCGGGCCGGTTTCCCTGATCTTAAGCGGCTTGGCACTTACTTTGGTATCTACTTGGGTGTTGGAACTGTAATCTTTTACGCATTGAAGAATGACATCAGAGGCCATAAAACAATCGATTTCATTGATTCACTTTACTTATGTGTGGTGACAATGACCACAGTTGGTTACGGAGACCTTGTCCCTCACACTTACAATGCACAACTAGTATGCATTTTTTTCATAACCGTAGGGATGTGTCTGTTCGGAATAGCAGTGAAAATCGCTGCAAAGTATTTGGTTGTGAAACAACAAATGGTGATGGTCAATGCCCTTCGCATGTCACGAAAAATCGGTCCGGTGGAAGCCCTTAAAGAGATTGAAAGCGTCAAAATAGACTACAATAAGCTCAAGATCTCCTTGATCGCTATGGCGGGGCATTATGTCATTGGGATCTTTGTTCTACTCACCATCGAAGGAATGGACTTCACCGATGCCATCTACTGTGCATTTACAACCATGACAACCACAGGCTTCGGAGACGAGACCTTCCAAGAACCATTCGGTCGTATGTTTGCTATATTTTGGATTTCGACCGGAACTTCCTGTGTAGGCCAGCTATTTCTCTACATTGCAGAGATATACACCGATATCGAAACAAGGAAACTGGCGAAACAGGTAATTAGCAACAACATTATAGCCAAGACAGACCTGGAGGCAGCTGATGATATTAAGGATGGCAAGGTTTATGGGTAAGATTTACTTAATTGCTGAAAGAATTCCCCATAAAATCACTTCAATAACACAAAGTAACATTTGCTTATTAATTTATTTTTGACAGGGCTGCTGATATGATCTTATATAAGCTAAAAGAAAAAGGAAAGATCAAACAAGATGATATTTCAGTTGCCATGAAGGATCTGAATGATGTGATCAAGGATGTTGATGTTGATGATGTAAGTCCACCAAAATCAGCTCAAGAGAAGTGATTATAATGGCATCAAAGACAAGACAATACTGTATTAGTGGTATTTGGAATAACGTTTTCAAGTAATTTGATTGAATAATAAATATAATGATGGATTTATACTATAATCCAATACAGTCAAGCCAAAAGTTGAATGATTGAATGAGTTAAAAGAAAAGGGACACATTTCTATGCAGTGGGTCCCAATAACTTTGAATTTTCTGGTGGTCTGAACAACCGGGGAGGGGACCTTATTGCTCCCCAGTTAACCCCATAAACAAACATTCCATATTTGGCCCAACGATACGGAACATAATAAGAACGATAAAGCTAGGTCGTATAATATAATCGTCCCGGACCCACGTGAAAGCATCAACGTCCCAAATTAAACGTTATGGAATATTAGAGTACACTTAAATGGTGTATTTTACTATATGCTGTAGTGCTGCAATAATGGAAGTCCTTGCTTGCCATTTGCCAAGAGAATCTAGCACATGGTTTTTGTTAAAGAATCATTACCCTAATGCTAAACAGTAGATGAGTTCTGATTTAGGTTCTCCTTTAACACTTAAATCGCATAAGTTCAAATCTGTTCATATTAAACTAAAAAAAAAAAAAAAAAAGTTACAACAACTAGCGACTAGTAATTAGTTTATTATTATTTTCCTCCCAAACTTTACAGTTCGCAGGATAGGAAATAAAAGAAAAGGGAAAAGGGGTGAAGTTACAGCAGCAGAGAGAGAGAGTTAGAGATTACAGTAAAGGCTTGAAAGTTCTACTCAGGCTTGTAACTGGTGTCAACAGCGAGTTGGGGTTGGCCAGCAACGTAGTCAAGGAGGACTTCACCGGCCTTACCTGCCGGATCGGAGTCAGACGCGGCTGTATGAGCAGACGTTTTCCCAAAGAAGATGACAGCAACTAGGAAGAGGGCAGTGGAAAGCAAAAGAGGCCAAAAGTAGGCTAAAATGGTGAGAAAAGAAGGTGCGAAAATGATGAGGGCTGAAAGGGTAAGTGAAAGAGTGAGTATTATGATTATGGGGTACTTCAACTTTAGCAGCTTTTCCGTGATCTCCATGGTCTGAAAGATATGGAGGAATATAAAAAGATAATAAAAAGGGGCTTTTTTTGCTGTTGTTTTCAGGGGGAGAGGAGGAAGTGGTGAGTGGTGACTCAAGTGATAGATTCTCTCAAGCGGAAAAATAGTGTTTTCCTTTTCAGAGGGAGGAGAATGTGTTTAGTGTAAAACTTTGGGCTTATTAAGGAAGTTATATGAAAACTTATTTAATACGATGGTATTCAATAGTTTTTGCATTTAAATATTCAAGAATTTTTTATTATTATTTATATTAAGGGTAAATTACACTAAGTAGTCACTCAAGTATTTTTATTTTTGTCACCTAATTATGTAAAATAACAAAATGATTATCTAACTATTTAATTTTTTAAAATTGGCATAATAACAACTTTGACCCTCAATATTTATACATTATGTTAACTTAGTCTTAATTCTAAAAAATTGAATAGTTGGACGTCCATTTTGTAACTTTAAAAGCTGTCACTGTTAGCCACTAGTGACTAAAAAAGAGAAAATTGAATAATTGAGTGTCTATTTTGTAATTTTTCATAGTTGGGTGATCAAAAAAGAATTTTACTAATAATTGGGTGACTACTAGTGTTGTTTACCCATTTATTAAAATAAGTTTAGGAGAATGTTATTTTTGAAAAGGCTTAATGGTATTATAAGCCCTCAAACTTTTTCAAAAAAATCAATTAACCCTTCAAACTTTTTGCATCTCAATTGAGCTCCTAAATTAACAAAGCTGACCAAATAGGACCTTTGACTGCCATTGACTGTTAGTATTTAATGACAACACAAATGTAACTATTAATAGATGCCATGTTAGAACATTTATTAACGTGGCAGTGCCATGTCATCGTCAAATGCTGATGTGGTAACGCAATATCATCATTGAGTGTTGATGAGGCAGTGCCACATCACCATCAAATAAAAAAATAAAAATTATTTTAAAAATATGTACACAACGAATCTGAAAAAATAATTGTCCAAATACATTATGAAATTATAAAAAAATTAAAAAAAATTAAAATTTATAAAAATTATTATTAGAATTTAATTAAAAATCATAAAGTTTATAAAAGATTATTATTTTTATATTTTAAATAAAAATAACATTAACAACTTATATCATAAAATCAAGATTAATAATTTTTTTTTTGTTATATTTTGTCTTTCATCTTTCATTTCGCACAAGTTATATTAGTCAAATAATTTAATAAAATTTGAAAAAATTATTATTTTTATGAAATTTTATAAAAAAATAATTTATTTTTTTATAAAATTTTATGGTTTTTAATTAATTTATAACAATTTTTATAAATTATTTTTATAATTTTTATGGCTTTTAATAAATTATTTTTATAAAATTCTATGATTTTTAATTAATTTCTAATAATTATTATAAATTTTAATGATTTTCTTATACTTTTTTATTATTCTAGAATTTGTCTAGATTCATTGTGTACTTATTTTAAAATAATTTTAAATATATATTATTTTTAATTATTTTATGATGTGATGTTTGTTAACAACCATGTCAACATTGTCGTTAAATAGTAACGGTCAACGTCAATCAAATGGTCTATTTGGCCATTTTTATTAATTAAGGGCTCAATTGAGTGCAAAAAATTCGGAAGGACTTAATTGATTTATTTTTGAAAAAAATTGAGGGCTTATTTTACTAATAATAAACCTTTTAAAAGAAATTGGGAGAGATATCTTGATACTCATGAGAATATAGTTTAGTGTTTTATTTTGCATTGTCATGCTTTTTATGCTTAATTGGAGTTAGGATAATTGTTATGAAATAATTAAAGCACCAAGACACCTATGAATGTTGAGATAGTGTAAAATATTTAAATTTTAAACTGTAACAATATATTTTAATTTTCTTACATATGTGGATAACATTTAAACAAAACTTGATACCCATATATGTTTTGTTTTGTTTAAAATTTTTTAAAATGTAGATAATGTTCTATAACCGATTATTTGAAGGGAGAACGAAAATTAAATTTAACTTCACTACCAGTTAGTGTTGAGGTTTCTTACAAACCCTAACAAAACCCTAATTTTAAAAACCTATAAATAGTCTATCCAATTTCATAGTTTTTCACAAAAGAAAAACCCAAAGCATTCCTCTACATTCTATTCTATGTTATCCTCCATATTTAAGAATTTCTAAATTCTAATTTCTAAATACCTTAAGATATTCAACATCATACTAGATCATTTTCTAAAAAATTCAACACCTAAAGATATTCAACATCATACTGTTGGATAATTACTATTGCTAAACAAAGATGTTAGCACTGACAAGTACAAATAAAAAGGAAAAAATAAATAAATAAATACTGCATCGTGGATAACCACTGCATTAGAAGTAATTTCGCCCTAATCGATATGATCAGAAATGGACGTCGCCCCCCAAGGTTAACACAGTGCATCCAAATTTGTACACCCGAATGAGGAAGATAGAACACAATTGGTATTGCTCTTCTTAAATTTACGAGAAATAAGATCAAAAATAATTTTAAAGGTGGTCGGAAAATTTGTCTAGAAAAATAAAACCACACTAGGATCAATTCCCAGGAAAATTTAGAGGAGTCACAGACGGTCCCGCTTAAAACCCAAACTCATAGATAAAACTTCCTCTAATGTAATTTTTAGTAAAATAACAAATAAGGATGAGGGAGACGAGAAGAGTGATTGAAGCTCTGATTTTTGTTGTGTGAAATATGAGGAAGATAGCCTCCTATTTATAGGATTCTCAAAGGGGCAAAATGGTCCAAAAATTCAACGGCCATATTGCAACAGTTAGATTCCAATGGTCATACGAACATATTGTAACGGTCAGATTCCAACAACCATATTGTAACGGTAAGATTTTTGCATTACCAACATTCCCTCACTAATGTAAAAGAAATAAAGATTTTTTAAAAGACGGGACAAAGAGCAATAGCGAAATTAGTCGCTTAAGTACTAGTATCTATTAGATTGGCACTAATACATAGTGAAATAAGAAATTCTTCTCTTAACAAGTGAGTGAATTTGGAACTTGTTAAAATAAGAGTAAACTCATAACACACGACTAATCTCAAGTCCAATTGTGTTCCGCGATAGATAAACAATTTAGCCAATATACCTCGGGATGCTGGTAAATGCTCTAGAAAAATGGCCCAATATCTTTCATAGAAGGTGGCTAATCCTTCACACTGATGTAGGTGATTCCATCCAGTCTATCTCAATATAGACCATCCGAACCAAGGCTATGAAATCATTAAGAGCATTTAATAAGCTCAATCTCTCAATTTAAAAATTTGGTGAATTAATCAAGTCTGTTTCACTAGGACCACCTAAAGCTTAGGATATGAATCCATTAAGAACATTTAGTAGCCCATCCTATAAATTCAGTAGGTTCATCAAGTCCGTCTCAATTGGACCACCCAAACCTTGGGCTATGAACTCATTAAGAGCATCTAATAGTTCATCCTAGAAATTCGGTGAATTAATCAAATCCGTCTTAGTAGGACCACCCAAACTCTAGGCTATGAACTCATTAAAAGTAAGGAACTCATCCTTATGCATGTACATTGTGCGCCATAGGATAGGTAAAGATGTACACCATGAGTGTATCCATGGTTTCGTTTGACCACATTGAACTTAGAAGACTAAGTTGGGTATCCACCATGAATTCCTCAACCAATGGGTTTAAGACTCATCCCCTCGACGAATCAAGAACCATTTTCCTACATAACCCTTTGGTTAGTAGATTAGCTAGGTTCTTCTCAGATTTTACGTACTCCATGGCAAGTACTCCATTCTTTATTGAGTGTCTCACACATTCATGTCTTTTTCGTATATGCCTTTTTTTGCCATTGTAAGCCTAACTTTGAGCAACACAAATGACGACTTGTGAATCATATAATAAAGACATAGGAATTACATCAAAACTGTTAAATTTCTTTGACACTTTCTCAATATAATAAGAATGGTTTAAAGAAAATCCCTTATCTGATTTAGTAACTTTAACCTCTAAGATTACATCTACCTCTCCAAGTCAGTCATTTCGAATTTGATTGATAAGAAATTTTTTTGTTTCCTTAATGACTTCTATGTGTGTACTAAAAGTCAATAAGTCATCCACATATATACTTATTAAAACATAATCTGAATCAAACATTTTTTAGTACACACATGCATCAACACCATTGACAACAAAGTCATAACTAAGGATAGTTTTGTGAAATTTCTCATACCACTGTATTGGAGCTTGTTTGAAACTATATAGAGATTTCTTGAGTCTACATACTTTATTTTCCTTTCCAGGTGCCACAAAGCCTGATGGTTGCTCCATATAGATCTCCTCATCTAAATCACCATTCAAGAAAACAATCTTCTCATCCATCTAATGCACAAGTAAGTTTTGAATGAAGCTAAAGCAAACAAAACACGAATGGTTGAGATCTTAGTAACGAGAGCATATGTATCGAAAAAACCAACTCCAAATTTGAGTAAATCCCTTTACAACTAGTCTTACCTTATACCTTTGGTTTGATCCGTCTGGTCTAAGTTTCTTTCTAGAGACCCATTTATTACTAATAGGTTTACAACCTTTAGGCAAGTCCACTAACTCCCAAGTTTGATTAGACATAATAGATTCCAGCTCATTGATAATAGCATCTATTCAAAAACTAGCATCAATTGATTTTACAGCTTCATCATATGTTTTTGGATCCTTATATATTAGAAAAATATGAGCAACGGAATGACTTATTGAGTCTAAGTCAACAATTTCAGTTATAAAATAAGGAAGGAAGTCAGGACCCAAACTAGTTGCAGTTTTCAGTCTTTTACTCCTCCTAGGTTCATCATCATATTGAGCATCCCTAGCATGTTTACTAGAAGAGGAAGAAGCATGTTCATCTTGTTGGATCTGGTGCCCTGAGTGTAGTATATTCATTTGTAAACTTATAATTTTTCTGAACAGACTGATTAATAAAATTATTCATGAATTAAATTAATATATGATAAGTGACAAAAGTAATAGGTGACAAAAGTAACATGTTTTAATCCAGTTCTTCATGCGCTTTTGGATGATTATTCGATGTAAAATGATGAATTTTATGTTCCTAATCCTTTAAATTCATGTTTCTATACTTAGGAGAGCATTTGGGAGAAAAATGAGCGAAAATCGAAAAATCAGAGCAAGTTTTAGGAGCCACACGGACATGTGCCAGATCGTGTAGATTTTGCGAATCGCATTCCAGACACGCAAAAAAACATAATTTTTAGGTTTTTCGAGCATTATAAGACCTATATATACCAAATATAAGAAGATTGAAGAAAATAACTCGGAAAACACCTTTGAAGCTGACTCAAAAGTAGATTTCCATCAAGATTGAATATCTCCTTTTGATTTCTTTGAATTTTATTATGAGTTTAATTATTTCTTGTGGTTATATTATCTCTAAGATGTTTTTATTTGCGATTATGAACTAATTTTTTAAATACCTAGGGGAGATGATTGATGAATTCTGTCTTTTAATTTCTGTTTTACGCAATAAATATTTGGATCTTATTCTCAATTTTGTGTGCTTAATTCTTGGTTTAATATTTCTGAACTATTAATCCATGTTTGATTTGCTTGAATAGAGGAGGAAAAGTCCATTTTTAAGAGTAGATCTAGCATAATTGAGTGGAGTTACATGCAATCCTAGAAATAGGACGACATAAATCTATCGTATTAGAGTCAAATCTAATAGGGGGATCCATAGATCGAGTTAATGCGATAATAGGGGTTTTAATTAGAAAGAAATTTCAATTAATCAACCTAGAGTCAGTTGCTCTTAGTCTTGAAAGAGATATTAGCATAATTTAGGGATTTCTACGGGTCAAGATACTATGTGAAGAAATTGTTTAATTCAGACTGATAATGACAGATGAAATCTAAGTGGATTCTTTCCTGGGTATTTTTTCTCTTCTTGGTTGTTAATCGTCTGTTTTCTTGATTTTTTTCTTTGTCATGTTCTTTAGTTAATTAATTTAGTTAATTTTAGTTTTAATCAATCACTCCAACTTGTCGGTTAAATAATAGAAAGACGGTAATTACTAGTACTTTTAGTCTTTGAGGGAACGATATCTGTGCTCACCAGAGCTATACTATTAATTGATAGGTGCACTTGCCTTTGTCGAATTTTTAGTTAGTTTCGTGGACATCAATATTGTAACAGCCCGTTTTCAGTAATATCGGAATAGTGGTTCCGAGAACACAAATCCGAAGTCGGAAAAATTTATTTTTATTATTCTTTTATATTCTACTGTATGATAGAAATATAGTATAAAAATTTCGTTAAGAAATTTTACCGTTTACATACCTAATTTGATGAAAAGGACTAAATTGCATTAAGTGCAAAAGTTGAGTTCTAATAGCTAAAGGTATTAAATAGCAATAGAATTTTAAATTGGATGTCCTTATATAGTAAATAGACGATTAAAATGCTTAGTGGTTAAGCATGAATAGTCATCATTGGAAATTTCATGAAACATTAAGGTTAATTTTGGAAATTATCAATTAAAGTGATATTAAATAAAATAAAAAAAAAGCTATTATCATCATCTACCACCAAAAAAAAGAAGAAGAGAAAACCTAGCTATGGAAGCTTGAGATATTAGCAAGCTTGTTTTTCTTAATTAGGTATGTATTCTTGTCTCGTTTTTGATGATTTCTATATTTCCGAGATCGTAGTAGCTTAATCTAGCTAGCTCGGGGATTAATTTGTAAAACCAATAAAGTATTAGGTTTTTTCCATTGATGAGTATGCTTGAATTTTGAAGTTTTATGATAAAAAAAATGAAAGGTTGTTGTTAGATAAACAATTTTTGTAAAGAGAATTTTGATAAAATTATCAATTAGGGATTAAATTGAAAAAGATGATAAATTTATGGTAAAATTGTGAAATTGTGAATTATGTGGGCTACTATTAATATGTATAAAAATTTACTAGGCTTGAGTAAGGATTAAATTGCATGAAAGTCATTTTTCGAGCCTAGGGACTAAATTGTAATAAATTAAAAGTATAGGGGCAAAATAGTAATTTTTCCAAAAATGTGTGTTGGACTAAATTGAATATGAATTATATTGAATTGAGTTAAATTCATTCGTATAGATCCGGTTAGACCTAGTACGGAGTTAGATCGAGGTAAAGGAAAAATATCGGATTAGTCGCCTTCGTATCAACATAAACTCGTCGAGGTAAGTTCGTGTAATTAATTTGTACATTAATATGCGTTAAATTGAATTATTTTTTATGAATTGTACAATTGCCATGAATAAATACCGGTTGTATATTCGACGATTATCGAGTCCCGTGTGAACCTTATGAAATTCGTAGGATACAAATGACATGTTATTAGGGTTACCGATTTGGTTGGGGTCCTGCATGTGCTGCGGACACACCACAACTCACATGAGCTTCCCATTATACAGCTAGCATTAGCTTCCCGTTATTTAGCTAGCATGAGCTTCCCGTTATTCGACACGGAGGAGCTTCCTATTTACAGCTCGTATGAGCATACATGAATATGAATTGACGAATTACAGTTTAGTACACCTCGTGTGTACTACCCGTGTATCCAACGATATTCTAAATGGTTCAACGGGCACAGTTCTGTTATGAAATCATATGAGTTTGATATGAACTATTACCGGTATATACATGAAATACATGAAATATGATTATTTGATGAATTCAACCATGTGTGTTGGATTTTATATGTGATTTTCATGGATATATGTTGGTGATCATGTGTTTAGGCTTTTGGCCAAATTGATTGAGATATGCTATGTTTACTTACCTATTTTGTGGAAATATGGTAAGTTAAATTTTGTATTATACGAACTTACTAAGCTTAAATGCTTACTCTATGTTATTTTCAATGTTTTATAGTAATTCGGAAGCTCATTTGGGTTGGAAGCTGGTCAGAGCTATTTCAAACTATCCATCGGCTCTTTTGGTACTTTCAGTAAATTAATTTCGGTTATAATGGCATGTATAGGATATTTTGGCCAATGTTGGTATATAAATGTTTTGTTGAGACAAGCCATTTGAATGGCTTTTGTTTGATATATTTTGATGTGTTTTATATATGTGTGGTCTTAACATATTTAATGTGTGTTTGATATGGTTGAATGATGGAAAACTTATAGGTATATTGATGATTGGTTTGAAATAGTATATTTGGTACAATTATGCATGTATGTATTTGGTTATCTAGGTAAATATGGATATTTTGTTGACATGTTATTAATTTGTCATTTGAGGTGTCTAAGGGCATATTGGTTGTATGTTGTGATAATACATGTTTAACACTTGATTCTAGCTTGATGTGAATGCCTTGTTATGGCTTGTTGATATGCAAATTGTTGTGTTTAGGTTGGTACCAAATTGGGTGAGAAATGTGGCTAAGAAATGACCTATTTTTGTCCACACGGGAAGAGATACGGGCGTGTGTCTCAGCCGTTTGTGACACACGACTAGGTGACACGCCCGTGTGTCCCCTGTATCTTTAAAATTGCGCAAGTCAGTATGCTCAACACGGCCTAGCACACGGGCGTGTGACTTGGCCGTGTGACACAAGTCAAAGAGTTACACGGGCACGGACACGGGCTGGGACAAGACCGTGTGTCCCTATTTCGAATGCCCACACAGCCGTGTATCCCCTGCAACTTTGAAAAATTTCAATGTTTTCCGAATTTTTTTTTGAATATCCAATTTAGTCCCTACTTATTTCTAATGTGTATTTTGGGCCTCGAAGGCTTATATAAGGGAAAATATTTTTGTTTTCAGTTTGTTTATGATATGAATATAATATGATGTGAAATATTTGAAATATTTGTCTATTTGTTCTGTAAACTCTAATAATACTCTGTAACCCTATTTCGGCGACGGATTTGGGTTAGGGGTGTTACATTTATTGGTATCAGAGTTACGGTTTAGTCAATTCTCAGACTAACGTAGCATACATGATTCTAGCTATACATGCCATTATATAACCTGTGATAGTGTAATATCTCCTGACCATTTTAAAACATGTTTTTATATAGCAATGACATCTAACCGTGCTGATTCCAATGAAGTAGAGAGTGTAACATCCCGATTTAGGGCCTAGTCGGAATAGTGGTGCGAGACCACAAATCCGAGGTATATGTATGAGCTTTGAGGTTTATGCTATGTTTGCATGTTAGTGTGAAAGTTTCATGAAGCAATTTTGTTAAATTGCGGTTGAATTGTCCAAAAGGACTAAATTGCAAAAGTTGCAAAATGTGAAATTCTAGAAGCTAATTGTATGAAATAGCTTTGGATTATCAATTAGAGGTCCTTAAATAGTAATTTTCCCAAATTCTAATTTTTGGACAAAAATGGGCATGAGTGGATGGTATTGGAAAAGTTTGACTAAGGGGCATTTTGGTCATTTGTCAATTAAGTGATTAAAAAAGGAAAAAGATGATAGAATTTCATTCATCTTCTTCTCCAAGCTGTCAAAATTTGAAGGGAGCCATTGTTAGGGTTCTTCAATTTTTCAAGCTTGCTAGTAAGTGCATCCAAGCCCCGTTTTTAATATTCTTCGTATTTTTGAAGTCCTAGTAACATGAGTAAGCTATTTTTAGCTATATGTTGAGCTAGGATTGATGTTCAAAAATGTAACCATGTATGACATGCATGTATTTTGATGTTTTATGGAAGAATATGAAAGCTTGATGCAGTAGAAACATCTTTTGCTAAGCGAATTCCATGAAAAATGCATGTAGGGACTAGATTTAGTGAGAATTGATGATTGCTTTAGTTGATTAAATGATTCGGCTAAGCATGAAAGGCTAGAAATTTGAATGAAAATCACTTTACGAGCCTTGGGACAAAAGTGTAAATATGAGAAAGTTTAGGGGCAAAATGGTAATTTTGCTAAAGTATGAGATAAGGGTCAATTTAGTCAATGTGTGTATTGAACGGGTTGATTTATCATTTTAGATCAAGAAAGACGAAGCCCGAATCATAACCGAGGCAAGGGCAAGGTCGTAGACTAAATTGCACAACTCTATACTTTTTGAGTACCGAGGTAAGTTTACGTATGAACGATGCATTTATGCGTATACATTGTTAATGCTAGCTAATGTGTAGCATGATTGAGAACCTATTCGATTCTAGTGGAATGAATGAGATAGTAGTTGTGAATGGATGAATGTATTACAAAGTAGACATGTGAATGTGTAGTGATAATGCTTGATAGTGGGTAAGTGCGATACCACCTTAATACTTAACAATGATGGGCTGTGTGCGATACTATTGTTAAGCATATTATTTAGTGAGCTATGTGCGGAATCACTATAATTATCTTTTGTGGTAGGCTGTGTGCGATACTACCTATGATCTGATTGTGGTGGGCTAAGTGCGAAACCACCGAGTAATTTAGCTGTGTGGATGTATTATTGAGAAATAATGATGTGTTGTATTTTGAGTAAATGTGCTATTGAGTGTAGGGGTGCATGTCAATGATTATGAGTATGTGACTCATGATGTGTTGGAGATGTGGTAAGGGATAGAAAGAGTAATCATAGTAGTGGATGTGAATTTCATATGTTAGTATAATGATAATTGTTGTTTAGCTTATACTTGAATGCTTAAATTGTTTATGTGTAAACTTACTAAGCTCAAAGCTTACTCCTTTCTTTTCCCTTGTCTTATAGAGAACAAGGATTGAATCGTGATACACGGATTAATCGAAAGATCACCCACACTATCAACACACTCTGGTACATTGGACTTAATGTTTTGTATATGGCATGTATAGATGCTAGACAAGTTAGTGAGTTTTGTGGTAATGGCTAAGATGTGTTGGCCTTTAGATGGATAATCTATTTTGTATAATGTCATAGTTGATGGCTACATTATTATATGAAAAGATGTATTTATCCATGTAAGATTATGTTCATTATGAGTTGGTTATGGATGTGTTGAATGAGTACTTGTTGTGTATGCTAGAGGGGTGAGAAGGGCATGACAAATAGCTTTGTTCTTGTCCATGTGGGTAGACATACGGGCGTGTGTCTAGGCCATGTGTGACACACGGTCAGCCCATGGGCGTGTGACTTGGCCGTGTGTCCCCTGCATGTTAGCATTTCAAGTTAGAATAGACCACGGACTAGCCACACGGGCGTGTGCCTAGGTCGTGTAAAGTGGTCAGTGTTCACCACGGGTGGAGAACACGGGCGTGTCCAGGCCGTGTGAAATTAGTCAGTGTCGACCACGGGTGGAAGACACGGGCATGTCTTGAGGGTGCACGGGCGTGTCCCATTCCACATGGGCGTGTGACCCTTGTCTGAGTGAAAGAAATTTTAAGATCGATAAAGTTTCGGTAGAGCCTCGGGAGCTCTCGTATGTATGTTTAAGACCTCGTAGGTCCTTAATGAGGTAGTTGTGGTAGCTTTTGAGAGTAGTCACGTTGAGCCTAAGTGGCGATCAAGTGGTTTTAATTCGGTAATGCCTCGGGCCCAGTTTCGGTGTAGAATACGGGTAAGGGGTGTTACAGAGAGTAACGCTCAAGCCTCCGTTCAAGTAGTAGCTTCGAGTGATACAAGGCCCGTATATGAGGGCTGGGGAGGAAAGGCTAAAGAGGCCTTCTTCCAGATGATGAATGAATGGTTCACTGAGTTCATACGGACGAACCCGGTTGCTCAACAACCTCCGCCCTCTCCTGTTCCTCAACCGACTCCCGTTATTTCTCAAGGTATAGAACCTATCAGAGTTAGTAAGCCTCCTGTTGATAAGATCTGTAAGTACGGTGCTGAAGAATTACGAGCTACAGCTGAGGATGATCCTGAAAGAGCTGAGTTCTAGTTAGAGAATACTATTAGAGTTCTTGATAAATTATCTTGTTCACCGGCTGAATGTCTTAGGTGTGCAGTATCTCTGTTAAAAGATTCAGCTTACCAGTGGTGGAATACATTAATTTCTGTTGTGCTGAAAGAGAGGATTACTTGGGAATTCTTTCAAACTGAGTTCTAAAAGAAATACATCAGTCAGAGGTTTCTCGACCAGAAACGTAAAGAATTTTTAGAGCTTAAACAGGGTCATATGACAGTTTTCGAATATGATCGAGAATTTGTTCGATTGAGCAAATATGCTCGAGAATGTATTCCAACTGGAACTGTAATGTGTAAGCTGTTTGAAGATGGCTTAAATGAAGATATAAAACTATTAGTTGGGATTCTCGAGTTGAAATAATTTGTTGTACTAGTTGATTGGGCATATAAAGCTGAAGGGTTGAGTAAAGAGAAAAGACAAGCAGAGACTGAAGCTAGAGACTCAAGTAAGAGATTGATGGGAAAGTCATATCAGTCAGTATCGAAGAAATCAAAGAAATATCACGACCGTTCTACTACTTCTGCAGGATACTCCGGTAGAGATAGAGATACCTGACGCTCCAGTCATAAATCTTAGGTCAGTATCGAAGAAATCAAAGAAATATCACGACCGTTCTACTACTTCTGCAGGATACTCCGGTAGAGATAGAGATACCTGACGCTCTAGTCATAAATCTTAGGCTACATCTGTAGCGAGTGTAGGTAATGCTAGAAACATCAGACCCAAGTGCAAGTACCATAACAAGCCACATTTTGGTGAGTGTCAAATGGAGAGTGGAGCGTGTTTCAGATGTGGTTCTTTTAATCACTATCTTAGAGATTGCCCAGAGAAGTCTGAAAAAGATAATATTCAAACTTCAAGACCGAGCAACACAGCTACGAGAGGTAGACCACCTCATAATCCTGGAAATGTGAGTGGTAGCCATCGTGTGACGAAAGATTCTACTGTAAGGTCTGAGGCATAGGCACCAGCTAGGGCTTATGCTATTCGTGCGCGTGAAGATGCTTCTACGCTAGATGTTATTACTGGTACTTTCTCTCTTATTGACACTGATGTAATTTCTTTAATTTATTCTAGATCGACTCATTCATATGTTTGTACGAAATTAGTGTCTAGTAAAAATTTACCTATTGAGTCCACTGAATTCGTAGTTAAAGTATCAAACCCTCTAGGCCAGTATGTGTTAGTTGATAAGATTTGCAAGAACTGTCCGTTAATGATTCGGGGTTACTATTTTTCGGCTGATTTGATGCTATTACCGTTTGATGAATTTGATGTGATATTGGGCATGGATTGGCTAACTTTACATGATGCTGTAGTAAATTGTAGACAAAAGCATATCATATTGAAATGTCAGAATGATAAGATGTTTCATAATGAATCAGATAAGTTGAATGGGTTGCCTATTGTGATATTAGCTTTTTCAGCACAGAAATATGTGAGAAAAGGTTGTAAAGCTTACCTTGCTTATATATTGGATACTAAAGTGTCTAAGTCGAAGCTTGAATCAGTGCTAGTGGTTTGCGACTATCCTGATGTGTTTCCAAAGGAATTACCTGGATTACCGCCGGTTAGAGAAGTTGAATTTGCTTTAGAACTTGTACCGGGAACAACACCGATATCGATAGCACCATACATAATGACTCCTACTAAGTTAAAAGAGTTGAAAGCATAGTTGCAAGAGTTGACTGATAGGGGTTTTACTCGACCTGGTTTTTCACCTTGGGGTGCACCGATTCTGTTTGTTAAGAAAAAGGGCGGATCGATGAGATTATGCATTGACTACCGTCAGCTCA
This sequence comes from Gossypium sturtianum, assembly GCA_025698515.1. Classification (NCBI taxonomy): domain Eukaryota; kingdom Viridiplantae; phylum Streptophyta; class Magnoliopsida; order Malvales; family Malvaceae; genus Gossypium; species Gossypium sturtianum. The sequence goes on from CM046943.1 coordinate 139,576,163, forward strand.
ATAAAGTTACAATCAAGAATAAATATCCACTGCCTTGCATTGATGATTTGTTTGATCAGTTGAAAGGTGCCACAGTGTTCTCAAAGATTGATCTTCATTCTGGCCATTATTAGTTACGGGTGAAAGATTCTGATGTGCCAAAAACAACATTCAGAACTAGGTACGGACATTATGAATTTCTTGTGATGCTGTTTGGTTTAACTAATGCACCTGCAGTATTTATGGATTTGATGAATATAATTTTGAGACCATATTTAGATAGATTTGTTGTGGTATTTATTGATGATATTCTGATATATTCACGAGATGAAACTAAACATGTCGAGCATCTGAGAATTGTTCTGCAAACTTTGTGAGATAAATAATTGTTTGCTAAATTTAGAAAATGTGAGTTTTGGCTTCGAGAAGTTGGTTTTCTAGGACACATAGTATCGGTGGAAGGCATCAGAGTTGATCCGAATAAAATTTCAGCAATTGTTAACTGGAAACCACCAAGAAACGTATATGAAGTCAGAAGTTTTCTGGGATTAGTTGGTTATTACCAAAGATTTGTAAAAGGGTTTTCGATGATAGCTACACCGATGATACGGCTATTACAGAAAGATGTGAAATTTGAATGGTCTGATAAATGTCAGCAAAGTTTTATTCAGTTGAAAGCCCTGTTGACCGAAGCACCAGTTTTAGTTCAGCTTAAATCGGGTAAGGAATTTGTGATTTTTAGTGATGAGTCATTAACGGTTTAGGCTGTGTTTTGATGCAAGAAGGTAAAGTAATAGCTTATGCTTCCAGACAATTAAAGTCATATGAAAAAAACTATCCGACACATGACTTAGAGTTGGCAGCTATTGTTTTTGCGTTGAAAATTTGGTGACACTAATTGTTCAGTGAAAAATGTCATGTATTTACCGATCATAATAGTTTAAAGTATTTGATGTCGTAGAAAGATCTAAATCTGAGACAGCGTAGATGGCTCGAAATATTGAAAGATTATGAGTTAGTTATTGATTATCATCCGGGAAAAGCAAACGTAGTTGCTGATGCTTTAAGTAGAAAATCCTTATTTTTTCTGTGAGTGATGAATACCCGATTGTCAATATCTGATGATGGCTCGATCTTAGCTGAGTTAAAAGCAAGACCGATGTTTTTACAACAGATCTGCGAAGCTCAGAAATGTGATAGTGAGATGTTAGCTAAACGGGTACAGTGTGAGTCGACTTCTGATACAAAATTTCAGATAGGACCCGATGATTGTTTATTATTCAGCGGTAGAGTTTGTGTACCGAAGAATCCAGATCTTATATAGAAAATTTTGCACGAAGCTCATAGTGGTAGCTTGTCTGTTCATCCGGGGAGTAATAAAATGTATAATGATTTGAGACAGATGTACTGGTGGCTGGGAATGAAACGTGATATTTTTGATTTTGTATCAAAATGTTTGGTATGTTAGCAAGTTAAAGCTAAACATTAGGTACCTTCAGGACTGTTACAGCTAGTGATGATACCGGAGTGGAAATAAGATAGAGTTACTATGGATTTTGTATAAGGGTTACCCCTATCTTCAAAAAAGATAGATGCCATTTGGATTATCGTCGATCATTTGACGAAGTCTTCACATTTTATTCCGGTACGTACAGATTTCTCACTTGACATATTAGCAGATTTATATGTTTCGGAGATTGTCAGGTTACACGGAGTGCCAGTCTCCATTATTTCGGATAGAGATCCACGGTTTATATCGCGATTCTGGAAAAAATTGCAAGAGGTTCTAGGTACGCGATTGCATTTTAGCACTGCATTTCACCCTCAGATTGATGGTCAGTCCGAGCGTGTGATTCAGATTCTTGAAGATATGCTTCGTTGCTGTATTTTAGAATTCGAAGGCAACTGGGAGAAATATTTGCCGTTAGTCGAATTCGCTATAATAATAGTTTTCAATCAAGCATAAAAATAGCACCGTATAAGGCTCTGTATGGTAAAAAATGCCGAACTTCGTTATATTGGACTGAGCTCAGTGAGAAAAAGATACATGGGGTTGATTTGATTCGCGAGACTGAGGAAGAAGTGAAAGTGATCCGAGATAGTTTAAAAGCAGCTTCGGATCGTCAGAAATCTCATGCGGATCTTAAACATAAAGATATAGAGTTTCAAGTTGGTGACAAAGTATTTTTGAATGTTTCGCCCTGGAAGAAAGTTCTTCGGTTTAGTCGTAAAGGAAAGCTGAGTCCGCGATTTATCGGGCCGTATGAGATTACTGAGAGAATCGGACCTGTTGCGTATCAATTAGCATTACCGTCAGAATTAGAAAAGATTCACAATGTCTTTCATGTGGCTATGTTATGACGGTATCAATCTGACCCTTCACATGTAATCTCTCCGACGGATGTCAAAATTCAGCCTGACATGACATACAGTGAAGAACCGATCAGAATTCTAGCACGAGAGGTGAAAGAATTGAGAAATAAAAATGTAGCTTTAGTAAAAGTTCTTTGGCAGAGACATGGAATAGAAGAAGGTACTTGGGAACCCGATGAAATTATGAGAAAGCAATATTCGAACCTCTTTACTGGTAAAATTTCCGAGGACAAAAATTTCTTTAGGGGGAAGAGTTGTAACAACCCGTTTTCAGTAAAATCGAAACAGTGGTTTCGGGACCACAAATCCGAAGTTGGAAAAATTTATTTTTATTATTATTTTATGTTCTACTGTATGATAGAAATATAGTATAAAAATTGACTAGGCTTGAGTAAGGATTAAATTGGATGAAAGTCATTTTCCGAGCCTAGGGACTAAATTGTAATAAATTAAAAGTACTGGGGCAAAATAGTAAATTTTCCAAAAATGTGTGTTGGACTAAATTGAATCTGAATTATATTGAATTGAGTTAAATTCATTCGTATAGATCCGGTTAGACCTAGTACGGAGTTAGATCGAGGCAAAGGAAAAAAATCGGATTAGTCGCCTTCGTATCTACATAAACTCGTCGAGGTAAGTTCATGTTGGGGTCCTGCATGTGTTGCGAACACACCACAACTCGTATGAGCTTCCCATTATGTAACACCCCTAACCCGTAACCGTCGCCGGACTAGGGTTAAGAGGCGTTACTAATCATTTCCGAACATTCCATATCATTTTAAACACAAAGTCAGTCAAACAAAATAATTCATAATCATATAGTCCCTTAAATAGGTCAATGAGACCTTAAACATGTGTTAGAAAGGGGTCGGGACTAAACTGAACACATACAAAAATTTATGAAATTTAAACATTTATCTAAGTTACAGAGGTCACACGCCCGTGTGGGAAGGCCGTGTGCCTCACACGGCCTCGGACACGCCCGTGCGTCCAAGCTGTGGCAAAACAAGGCATACATACTGACTTATTCACACGGCCTGAGACACGTCCGTGTGCCTCACCAATGGTTGAGCCTGACTTGCATCACATGGCCAGTCACACGCCCGTGTGTCTAGCCCGTGGTCGAGCCTGACTTGATTCAATTTTGCAAATTCGAATGACACGGTCGAGCCACACGCCCGTGTGCTAAACCGTGTGGGCAATTATAGGCCATTTGCAAGGCCAAATTTGCCATCCACACTAAAGATCACCTACAAGCATCTAACATATGCATTCATATCTCAAATGGCAACTAAAACATACCAATACATGCACCTTATAATCATCTACTATACCATCTATTATCATACTCAATTCCATCTCAAATAAGTTCATCCCCAATACCAAATTTCACATCCCAAATCATATAGGTCAAGCATCAAATAAGCCTTACCACATTTCACATCTAAACCAAAAATTTTCATCAATCATCTAAGCATGGAACATACCATATTCATCATTCACCTAACCCACACATAAACACACTAACATCATTCAACTTTTAAGCTTAAACCATATCTCATGGAAAGATTTATACATCTCAAAACATGCCACATTCAATAGCCTATACATGCCATATATCACATATATATATACACATCTTTCCAAAAGTACCAAAATAGATAGCCGATAGTGTGATTGATTCGCTGACGATCCCCAGATCCGAGCTAGCTTTAAAGACACTGTAAAACAGAGAAACACTTCACATAGTAAGCTTTTAAAGCTTAGTAAGTTCGTAACATAATACATCTAAATCAATGATTCAATTACAATATACAAATTAATCCATCACATGGATCAACTCATAAATATATACCATATCATCCATAGCTAATATACTCACTCAACCATTCATAAATCCATTTACAATTTCATCAACCACATAGGTTCAATACGTACCTTGGCCAACACTTAGTTATTCACCATTCATGCTACTCAATGCTCAATACTTCATTTCGATCAACCTTTGTTATTCATTCGATTTATTCGCACACTTAGTGCCAAATTCATAGCCGAAGCTTGAACAACATCGCACACTTAGTGCCTCAGTATAAAACCGAAATTAATTCGGTACCGCACACACAGTGCCAATCAAAAAGCCGAAGCTTCTATTATTTCGGACACACAGTGCTAATCACTTCTGTCTCGATTTTAATTACACACACTTAGTGCCACATTTCTCAATTTCACAGATAACATTTCTAATTCAATAATCACATAATTATTCATTTCATAACACTTAGACATAATTTAACAATTCGTATTATATCCGAACTTACCTTGGACGTAAAAATACCGAGACTAGTCGTTCAATTCAGCACTTTATCTTTTCCTCGATCTCGATCCGAATCTCTCCTTTCTTGGTCTATACATATTCAAATTTAGCTCATTTATTCACCAGATCATTCAATTTAATCCAAAGACACATATTTAGGGCATTTTACAAAATAGCCCTCACATTTTCAAATTTCGACACTTTAGTCCCTATTTCATAAAATCATCATATACACATAATTTCATTTCACCCATGCCTAGCCAAATTCTCCTGATATCCATACAAGCCCACACATTTCATTTATTTTACATTTTAGTCCACAAATTTCTTATTTTCATAATTTAGCCCAAATTACTCAATTTCACCAAAAATTCAAAGACAAAACATGTTAATCTTTCACCTATCTTTCATATTTCATCATCAACTCTCACAAAGCTCAAACATTCATCAATGGCATATATCAAAATCACCAACAAATTCCAAAATTAAAGCATGGGCTAGCTAGAACACTAAGCAACATTCACAAAAACGTAGAAATCATAAAAAATCGAGCTCAAAACATACCTCAATCAAGAATAACAATGGCCGAATGTTTCAAGCCCTAGTCCTTTCTTTTTCTTCTTCAAATTCGGCTAAGAAAAGATGATAATGGCTTTATTTTCATACTTGTTTTATTTAATATACTTTATATCATGTTTTACCATTTTGCCCTTTAATTAATCAATCATTTAACTATTAAATATTAGGCCATTTATGTCAATCTCCACTATCCATGGTCCAATTACAACATAAGGACTTCTCATTTAGAAAGCCATGACAATTAAGCACTTTAACAATTAGCACACAGCTTTTGCATTTAATGCGATTAAGTCATTTTCTCAAATTAAGCACACAATCGATAAAATTTTCACACAGAAATTTCACACATGCTTATTTACATACTGTAAACACCAAAAATATTATTAAAATATTTTTTTGACCTCAGATTTGTGGTCTCGAAACCACTGTTCCGACTATGGTCTAAACCGGGCTATTACAACTCTCTCCCCTTAGAGATTTTCGTCCCCGAAAATCTTACCAGTGAATAGGTTTGGATATTGCTCTCTCATAACTTCTTCAGGCTCCCACGTAGCCTCTTCAACCCCGTGTTTATGCCACAACACTTTCACTAAAGAAATTCTTTTGTTTCTCAACTCTTTGATCTCAAGTGCCAGAATTCAAATCGGTTCTTCACTATACGACAAATCTGACTGGATCTCAACCTCATTAGGAGCAATTACATGCGATGGATCAGATCTATATCGTCGAAGCATCGATACGTGAAACACATTATGAATCTTTTTCAATTCAGGTGGCAACATTAATCTATAAGCAACCGGCCCAATTCGTTCAATGATCTCATACGGCCCGATGAACCTCAGACTCAGCTTGCCTTTTCGGCCAAATCGAAGTATTTTCTTCCACGGAGACACTTTCAAAAACACTTTGTCACCAACCTCAAATTCGATATCTTTTTGTTTCAAGTCTGCATAAGACTTCTGACGATCTGACGCTGCTTTCAAACTGTCACGAATCACTTTTACTTTCTGTTCTGTCTCTTTAATTAAATCAACCCCGTGAATCTTATTCTCACTCAACTCTGTCCAATACAATGGAGTTCGACATTTTTGACCGTAAAGAACCTCATACGGTGCCATTTTAATGCTAGATTGAAAATTATTATTGTACGCGAATTCGATCAACGGCAAATGCTTTTCCCACGTGCTTTCAAACTCAAGAATGCAACATCTTAACATATCTTCGAGAATCTGAATGATCCGTTCGGATTGACCATCCGTCTGTGGGTGAAAAGCTGTACTGAAATGCAATTTAGTACCTAAGGCCTCTTGCAATTTCTTCCAAAACCGCGAGGTAAATCTCAGATCTCTCTCAGATACAATGGATAGTGGCACCCCATGCAATCTCACAATCTCAGAAATATACAATTCAGCTAATTTATCAAGTGAATAATCTGTTCTCACCGGAACAAAATGAGCTGATTTCGTCAATCTATCAACTATCACCCAGATTGCATCTTTCTTTCCCTGAGATAAAAGTAATCCCGACACAAAATCCATCGTAATTCTCTCCCATTTCCACTCAGGAATCATAATCGGTTGTAACAAACCGGATGGAACCTGATGTTCAGCTTTTACTTGCTGACATACTAAACATTTTGAAACAAACTCTGAGATATCCCGTTTCATACCATGCCACCAATAAAATTGTTTCAAGTCATTATACATTTTTGTACTCCCAGGGTGAACAACCAAACGAATATTGTGAGCTTCATTTAAAATCATCTGAATCAACTCTGAATTCCTCAAAACACAAATCCGATCTCTGAATCTCAAACAATCATTGTTATCAACTCAAAATTCTGAATCAGAATTCAAATTACATTGAGTTCGTTTTGCTATCATCTCATCATCATTTTTCTGAGCATCATAAATCTGACGTATAAACATCGGCCTCACTTTCAACTCAGCCAAAACCGAACCATCATCACATAGATCTATCTGAGTATTCATTGCTCGCAAAGCACATATAGACTTTCGGCTCAAAGCATCAGCAACTACATTAGCCTTACCCGGATGATAATCAATCACAAGCTCGTAGTCTTTCAACAATTTTAACCATCTTCTCTGTCGCAAATTCAATTCTTTCTGAGTCATCAGATATTTCAAGCTCTTGTGATCCGTATAAATATGACATTTCTCACCAAATAGGTAATGGCGCCAAATCTTTAATGCAAATACAATCGTGGCTAATTCAAGATCGTGTGTCGGGTAATTCTTTTCATGCGGCTTTAACTGTCTCGAAGCATAAGCGATGACTTTGCCTTCTTGCATCAACACACAGCCAAAACCATTCAATGATGCATCACTGTAAACTATGTATTCTTTACCCGATTCAGGTTGAACTAACATGGGTGCTTCCGTCAACAATGCTTTCAACTGTTCAAAACTTTGCTGGCACTTTTTTGACCACTCAAATTTAACATCTTTTTGTAGCAACTTCATTAACGGAGTCGCAATCATCGAGAAGCCTTTCACAAATCGTCTATAATATCCCGCTAGTCCCAGAAAACTACAGACTTCAGACACATTCCTCGGAGGTTTCCATTTTAAAATTGCTGAGATCTTACTCGGATCAACTCGTATTCCCGTAACTGATCAATATGCCCCAGAAAACCAACCTCACGTAACCAGAACTCGCATTTGCTGAATTTTGCATAGAATTTCTTCTCACGCAAAGTCTGTAACACGATTCTCAAATGCTCGGCATGTTGCGTCTCATCACAAGAATAAATCAGAATGTCATCAATAATCACAACAACGAATCGATCCAAATACGGTCTAAATATCCGGTTCATCAAATCCATAAACACTGCTGGAGCATTCGTTAGTCCAAAAAGCATAACTAAGAATTCATAATGTCCGTACCTAGTTCTAAAAGCAGTTTTCGGCACATCTGATTCTTTAACTCGTAATTGATAGTAACCCGATCTCAAATCAATCTTTGAAAACACGGTAGCTCCTTTCAATTGATCAAATAAATCGTCAATACGAGGCAAAGGATATTTATTCTTTATAGTCACTTTGTTCAACTGTCGGTAATCAATACACATCCTCATAGTGCCATCTTTCTTTTTCACAAACAACACAGGAGCACCCCAGAGCGAGAAACTCGGTCGTGCAAATCCTCTATCTGTCAACTCTTGCAACTGAGACTTTAACTCTTTCAATTCTGTTGGTGCCATTCTATACGGAGCTATTGAGATAGGAGTCGTTCCCAGCAATAGATCAATACCAAATTCAACTTCCCGTATCGGAGGTAATCTCGGTAATTCTTCAGGAAACACATCAGGGAATTCACAAACCACAGGTACAGATTCAACTTTCTTTTCTGTCACTTTTGTATCAATCACATATGCAAGATAAGCTTCGCAACCCTTTTTCACATAGTTCAAAGCTTTCATCGAAGATACAACAGCCGGTAACCCATTCAAATCACTGGATTCAATTCGAACTATCTCACCATTCTGACTTTTCAAATCAATACTCTTTCGTTTATAATTAACAATAGCATTATGCAAAGTTAGCCAATCCATACCCAGAATGATATCAAATTCATCAAAAGGTAGCAACATCAAATTAGCCGGAAAGCAATTATCCCAAAACATTAACGGGCAGTTCTTGCACACTCTATTAACCAAGACACACTGGCCTAAGGGGTTCGATACTCTAATCACGAATTTAGTAGACTCAACAGGTAGAGTCTTACTTGATACTAGATTCACACATACATATGAATGAGTAGATCCTGGATCTATCAATGCAATCACATCAGTATCAAATAGAGTAAAAGTACCAGTAATGACATCTGGAGATGATGCTTCTTCTGGTGCGTGAATAGCATAAGCTCGGGCAGGTGCTCTCGCCTCGGATCTTACAGCTGTATCCGTAGTCCCACTTTGACTTCCACTCACATTTCCGGTGTTTCTAGGTGGTCTACCCCTAGCCATCGTATTACTTGGTCTCGCACTTTGAACATTTTCTTTCTCAGCTAACTCTGGGCAGTCTCGAATGAAGTGATCTCATGATCCACACTTATAACAAGTTCGATTATTGTACTTGCCCCAGCATTCTCCAACATGTCGTCTTCCACACTGTCTACACTCAGGTTTATTACTTTTGACACTTTCAACACTTGATTCAGTCAGAATTTGAGTTCTTGGACCAACACTTTGTTTCACACGATCTCTACCCGAATGTCCAAACGAAGCATTTGAACGATTGCTTGCATCTTTAAATCTCTTCGTCGAAGGTTGAGACGACTTACTCATCAATCTTTTTCTTTCATCTCTAGCCTCAGAATCTGCTTTCTTCTTTTCTTTGCTAAGCTCCTCGGCTTTGCAGGCTCTTTCCACTAACACAAAAAATTCATTCAAGTCAAGTATTCCAACCAGTAATTTAATGTATTCATTCAGCCCTTCTATGAAACGTTTACACATTGTAGCTTAGGTCAAAAGACATTCCTGTGCATACTGACTCAATCTCACAAACTCCCGTTCATACTCAGTAACGGACATGCGGCCTTGTTTCAGCTCTAGAAACTCTTTACGTTTCTGATCTATGAATCGTTGACTGATATACTTCTTTCAAAATTCAGCTTGAAAGAAATCCCAGGTGATTCTCTCTCTCGGAGCCACTGATATCAACATTTTCCACCAATTATATGCCGTATCTCTCAACAAGGAAACTGCACATTTAATGCATTCATCAGGAGTCAACGACATCTCATCAAACACTCGAATGGTATTCTCGAGCCAGAACTCAGCTCATTTAGCATCATCATCAATGGTGGCTCTAAACTCTTCGGCCCCATACTTTTAGATTTTATCTACAGGAGGCTTATTCAATCGGATCGGATCTGCAACTTGTGGCACAACAGGTATTTGTGGGGGTGGAGGTTGTGGAGTAGCCGGATTCGTTCGAATGAACTCTAAAAACCACTCACTTATCATTTGGAAGAAGGCTTGTTTAGCCTCTCCCCCATGACTACTAGTTATCAGCCTAGATTCAGCCGGCGCTGTCCCTTGAGCGAGAGCAGGCGCATTGCTCTCTACATCATCAGCAACTGCTCGATCGGGATCTATTTGCTATATAAAAACACATTTTTAATTGTCAGGATTCATCACACTATCACAATTATATGTATATGGCATGTATAGCTAGACTCAAACGCGCTACGTTAGTCCTAGAATCGACTAAACCGTAGCTCTGATACCAATAAAATATAACACCCCTAACCCGTAACCATCGCCGGACTAGGGTTAAGAGGCGTTACTAATCATTTCTGAACATTCCATATCATTTTAAACACAAAGTCAGTCAAACAAAATAATTTACAATCATATAGTCCCTTAAATAGGTCAATGAGACCTTAAACATGTGCTAGAAAAGGGTCGGGACTAAACTGAACACATACAAAAAATTATGAAATTTAAACATTTTTCTAAGTTACAGAGGTCACACGCCCGTGTGGGTAGGCCGTGTGCCTCACACGGCCTCGGACACGCCCGTGCGTCCAAGCCATGGCAAAATAGGGCATACATACTGACTTATTGACACGGCTTGAGACACGCCCGTGTGCCTCACCCGTGGTCGAGCCTGACTTGCATCACACGGCCAGTCACACGCTCGTGTGCCTAGCCCGTGGTCGAGCCTGACTTGATTCAATTTTTCAAATTCGAATGACACGGTCGAGCCACACGCCCGTGTGCTAAACTGTGTGGGCAATTATAGGCCATTTGCAAGGCCAAATTTGCCATCCACACTAAAGATCACCTACAAGCATCTAACATATGCATTTATATCTCAAATGGCAACTAAAACATAACAATACATGCACCTTATAATCATCTACTATACCATCTATTATCATACTCAATTCCATCTCAAATAAGTTCATCCACAATACCAAATTTCACATCCCAAATCATATAGGTCAAGCATCAAATAAACCTTACCACATTTCACATCTAAACCAAAATTTTCATCAATCATCTAAGCATGGAACATACCATATTCATCATTCACCTAACCCACACATAAACACACTAACATCATTCAACTTTTAAGCTTAAACCATATCTCATGGAAAGATTTATACATCTCAAAACATGCCACATTTAATAGCCTATACATGCCATATATCACATATATATATACATATCTTTCCAAAAGTACCAAAATAGATAGCCGATAGTGTGATTGAGTCACTGACGATCCCCGGATTTGAGCTAGCTTTAAAGACACTGTAAAACAGAGAAACACTTCACACAGTATGCTTTTAAAGCTTAGTAAGTTCGTAACATAATACATCTAAATCAATGATTCAATTACAAAATACAAATTAATCCATCACATAGATCAACTCATAAATATATACCATATCATCCATAGCTAATATACTCACTCAACCATTCATAAATCCATTTACAATTTCATCAACCACATAGGTTCAATACGTACCTTGGCCAACACTTAGTTATTCACCATTCATGCTACTCAATGCTCAATACTTCATTTCGATCAACCTTTGTTATTCATTCGATTTATTCGCACACTTAGTGCCAAATTCATAGCCGAAGCTTGAACAACATCGCACACTTAGTGCCTCAGTATAAAACCAAAATTAATTTGGTACCACACACATAGTGCCAATCAAAAAGCCGAAGCTTCTATTATTTCGCACACACAGTGCTAATCACTTCTGTCTTGATTTTAATTACGCACACTTAGTGCCACATTTCTCAATTTCACACATAACATTTCTAATTCAATAATCACATAATTATTCATTTCATAACACTTAGACATAATTTAACAATTCTTATTATATCAGAACTTACCTCGGACGTAGAAATACCGAGACTAGTCGTTCAATCAAGCACTTTGTCTTTGCCTCGATCTCGATCCGAATCTCTCCTTTCTTGGTCTATACATATTCAAATTTAGCTCATTTATTCACCAAATCATTCAATTTAATCCAAACACACATATTTAGGGCATTTTACAAAATAGCCCTCACATTTTCACATTTCAACACTTTAGTCCCTATTTCATAAAATCATCAAATACACATAATTTCATTTCACCCATGCCTAGCCGAATTCTCCTTATATCCATACAAGCCCACACATTTCATTTATTTCACATTTTAGTCTTCTAATTTCTTATTTTCACAATTTAGCCCAAATTACTCAATTTCACCAAAAATTCAAAGACAAAACATGTTAATCTTTCACCTATCTTTCATATTTCATCATCAACTCTCACAAAGCTCAAACATTCATCAATGGCATATATCAAATCACCAACAAATTCCAAAATTAAAGCATGGGCTAGCTAGAATACTAAGCAACGATCACAAAAACGTAGAAATCATAAAAAAATCGAGCTCAAAACATACCTCAATCAAGAATAACAATGGCCGAATGTTTCAAGCCCTAGTCCTTTCTTTTTATTCTTCAAATTCGGCTAAGAAAAGATGATAATGGCTTTATTTTCATACTCGTTTTATTTAATATACCTTATATCATGTTTTACCATTTTGCCCTTTAATTAATCAACCATTTAACTATTAAATATTAGGCCATTTATGTCAATCTCCACTATCCATGGTCCAATTACAACATAAGGACTTATCATTTAGAAAGCCATGACAATTAATCACTTTAACAATCAGCACACAGCTTTTGCATTTAATGCGATTAAGTCATTTTCTCAAATTAAGCACACAATCGATAAAATTTTCACACAGAAATTTCACTCATACTTAGTCACATACTGTAAACACCAAAAATAATATTAAAATATTTTTTTGACCTCGGATTTGTGGTCTCGAAACCACTATTCTGACTAGGGTCTAAATCGAGTTGTTACACGTTATACAGCTCGCATGAGCTTTCCGTTATTCAGCTTGGAGGAGCTTCCCGTTTACAGCTCGTATGAGCATACATAAATATGAATTGACAGATTGCAGTTTAGTACACCTCATGTGTACTACCCGTGTATCCAACGATATTCTAAATGGTTCAACGGGCACAGTTCTGTTATGAAATCATATGAGTTTGATATGAACTATTACCGATATATACATGAAATACATGAAATATGATTATTTGATGAATTCAACCATGTGTGTTGGATTTTATATGTTATTTTCATGGCTAATATGTTGGTGATCATGTGTTTAGGCTTTTGGCCAAATTGATTAAGATATGCTATGTTTACTTACCTATTTTGTGGAAATATGGTAAGTTAAATTTTGTATTATACGAACTTACTAAGCTTAAATGCTTACTCTGTGTTATTTTCCATGTTTTATAGTAATTCGGAAGTTCATTTGGGTTGGAAGTTGGTCGGAGCTATTTCACACTATCCATCGGCTCTTTTGGTACTTTCAGTAAATTAATTTCGGTTATAATGGCATGTATAGGATATTTTGGTCAATGTTGGTATATAAATGTTTTGTTGAGACAAGCCATTTGAATGGCTTGTGTTTGATATATTTTGATGTGTTTTATATATGTGTGGTCTTAGCATATTTAATGTGTGTTTGATATGGTTGAATGATGGAAAACTTATAGGTATATTGATGATTGGTTTGAAATACTATATTTGGTACAATTATGCATATATGCATTTGGTTATCTAGGTAAATATGGATATTTGGTTGACATGTTATTAATTTCTCATTTGAGGTGCCTAAGGGCATATAGGTTGTATGTTGTGATAATACATGTTTAAGACTTGATTCTAGCTTGATTTGAATGTCTTGTTATGGCTTGTTGATATGCAAATTGTTGTGTTTAGGTTGGTACCAAATTGGGTGAGAAATGTGGCTTAGAAATGACCTATTTTTGTCCACACGGGTAGAGACACAGGTGTGTGTTTCAGCCGTGTGTCACACACGGCTAGGTGATACGACCGTGTGTCCACTATATCTTTAAAATTACGCAAGCCAGTATCTCAACACAGCCTAGTACACGGGCGTGTGACTTGGCCTTGTAACCCAAGTTAGAGAGTTAAACGGGCACAGACACGGGTTGGGACACGGTCGTGTGTCCCTATTTCGAATGCCCACACGGCCATTTGTCCCCTATAACTTTAAAAATTTTCAATGTTTTTCGATTTTTTTTTGAATATCTGATTTAGTCCCGACTTGTTTCTAATGTGTATTTTAGGCCTCGAAGGCTTATATAAGGGACAATATGTTTGTTTTCGGTTGGTTTATGATATGACTATTATATGATGTGAAATGTTTGAAATTTTTGTCTATTTGTTCTGTAAAATCTGATAATGCTCCATAACCTTGTTCTGGCGACGGATGGGTTAGGGGTGTTACAAATATACTTTGTATTATTTTCCTCACATGGTTTTTGTATGTAAAAACAAAATAGAAGCAAATGTTGCTCATTGATTGTCTAAAGTTTTAACTATTACTAAGCGGTATTATGTAGTCGAATTGTAGTACAAAAAGACCGCTTGTATTAGTAGGCGAACCTAAATATGTCCTTAGTCTAATCAGAAATGAGCAAACCAATTGAAAGACTAACGTGTAATCTATCAAGTCCAATTGGGAGATGCCTTGTCTTGGGCATCAAAGCGAATTACTCCTAGAAGATAGAGACATATATGCGACTGATTGGACTGATAGTACATTGGACAGGACCCAAGCAGAATAGATCTTGAATCTATTTATGGATTTATTCACTTGTGACATTCACAGTGTAACATACTTAAATCCTGAGTAGATGGCGGACTATGTATGCGTGACTCATACACTTTTAGGTAAGTAAAAGCCTAAGTTCAAATAGGTAAGGAACCGAAAGCTGGTGCGTTGGGTGTACGACTTCTGTAGTATGTAGCGGCATTCTCAACAGTGGAATTCATAACCCAAAACATGGGTAAATGATATCATCTCATTGGCATTACATGGTTGATGAAAAGTAAACGTGGCCACAAGTCGTCCGTCTTTGTGATGGATGACTTGATTACTATTTGATAGTGATTGACTTTCGTGAAGGAAGATGTAATGGTTACCGTGGGATAAAATAGGATCATATTGGGAGAACGGATATTATCCCAAAGAGATCAATGATTTCCTATGAGGGTAACACACTTATGACAAAGTCACTGGACGAGCACTGAGTAGTTGCTTTTGTAATGGTATGTACTTGACGAGAGCTCAGTCACGATACTATAGTGAAATGACTTCGTGACTAAATGAATTTATAATTAATAGGTGAAAAGTTGAAACTTAATTATAAATCATTGGAGCCTCAACTATATATGTCTAATCGGTCCCTCCGCTAGCTCATTGAAACCAGAAATGATTGTGTGTTTGAATAAAAAATGAACGGAATGGATAGAAAAAGAGAATTGGAAAACATTTAGGAATGATTATGGTTTTCTCCGAAATGGAAAAATGGAATCATTTGGAAATAAATGTAGGTTTTCGAAAATAGAAATGAAAATGAAAAGGAAAATTTGCAATCCTATATAGGACTACTTAAAAAAAATGATGGAAGAATGATTTTATGTTTTTGGATTGTTTTAAAGCCTGAAAATAAAAATAAATCATTCGGTCATAGTGAAAATGTTGAGTTGTGACATACTAAACGAATTTTCTCGAAATTTTACTGGAGGTAAAATCGTCAAAATTTTACCGAGGGTAGAATTGTCAAAATTTTATTGAAGTAAGATTGGGATGAGAAATTTATTTAATATGTAAATATTAAAGTTTATTTTGAGAAATAGAAAAATTGAATCGAGTTGGATTACATTATAGAGTACTAGGCCAAAAAGGCCCAAGAAGTACTCGTAATTGGACCCAATGTGAGAGAGGCCCAAAACCCTTCATATAACATGAAGGGGGCGATAACCCTAGTAGCAATAGGTGAGTCGCTCATCTCTCTCCTACTCTAAGTGGGATGTTGTTTTTCTATTTAAAATAAACCTCTACAACTCTACAAGGGTTCTACCTTCTCTTCCTATAAATATATGGCACCGATAGAGCTATTAGCACAACTTTTGAGACATTGTTATTCTGCCGAAAAATAGAGAGGATTTATTCTCAAATTATAAACATATTTTTCAGAATAACAGTTTTACCGGCTTCTATTAAAGAAGAGAGAATTTTCATTTTCACATAAAAAAGAAAAAGAAACATTTTCTAGTTCTGTGTTTTTGGTTCAATTGGTTCGAGAACATTTTCTAGTTCTGTGTTTTTGGTTCGAGAATATTTTCTACTTCGAGCCCACACTCGAAGTAGTTTGTGGTACGAGAACAATGGAGAAGATCGTTTGGTTGAAAGCCGAAAAATATCAATGATTCGCTTATCAAAAAACGCAGGTGCATATTCGGTTAAGGTTTATTGTTATAAATATCACAAACCAGGTCAATTTTCAAAATTTTAATTTTTCGTTGTGCAGGAAAACAATTTTCAAACCGGGTTTTTTCCAACACATATGACTGTATGTCATGCATTATAATAGATTTCTTTAAAGGGAAAATGTTTTCGAAGAAAACAACATCTTTAGATTCATAAATAGAATGATCATGTAAAGACATAAATCTATGTGCCACATTGTTTAAAGCATAACCAATAAAAACTGCATCAAAATTTTTAGACCCGATGATGTTCTTTTTAAAAGTAGGTAGACCAACTTTAGCTAAGCACCCCCACACTTTCAAGTATTGCAGATTAGAGGCATAACCTTTCCATAATTCATATGAGGTGCAAAAAGTACGACCTCCCCCCACATATTGTCAAGCAAGCTAAAACTTAGAAGTAAGGTATTCATCATTTCTTTTAAAGCTCTATTCTTTCTTTCAGCTATGCCATTTTGTTGTGGAGTATAAGGGGTAGTGGAATCATATATTATGACGTGTTTCTCACATACTTGTTTCTCACATACTTATCTTTGACAAATAAATCGAAGAGGTTGTTAGCCATATGGCTTAACATGTGACCTTCGACCAATTTGTTTTCTTTTTCGAACTTGGCCTTAGTGGCGTCGGGATCTGTAGGAATAGAGGTAGAGTCTCCAACTTGTTCGATGGTGGGAGGATTGAACAAGACATAGTCTACTTCGGGTTTTTCAAAGAATATCACCATTATTTGTGCGCCGGTAGTTGGTTTCGTGCAGTGGTTCGAGTTTGGACAGATCAAGGATGTAGTGAGAGACATTGTTTCTACAGTGGTAGGAATCACTTCTAAATTGTTGGATAATTATTACTGCAAAACAAAGACGTTAGCACTGACAAGTACAAATAATGAGGGAACAATAAATAAATATGGCATCGTGGATAACCACATTACACCAAAACAGACTTTTAGCGGCATTTTTTTAGGTTTTTAGTGGTGTTTATAAGCGCCACTAATAGTATTTGCGGCGCTTTAGAAAGCGCCGCAAAAAATGCCGCTAAAACAAACGCCGCAAACTTTAGCGGCGTTTATGGGAAAAAACGCCGCTAAAGATCATGACTTTTAGCGGCGCTTTTCCCACAAACGCCGCTAAAGGTCATGAATTTTAGCGGCGCTTTCCCACAAACGACGCTAAAGGTCATGACTTTTAGCGGCGCTTTCCCACAAACGCAGTTAAAGGTCATGACTTTTAGCGGCACTTTTCCCACAAACGCCGCTAAAGGTTATGACTTTTAGCGGCGCTTTTCCCACAAACGCCGCTAAAAGTCAGGGCTTTTAGCGACACTTTCTCCACAAACGCCGCTAAAAGAATGACCTTTAGCGACGCTTTCTCTAAAAACGCCGCAGAAAGCTTGACCTTTAGTTGCGCTTTTCCTGAAAACGCCACTAAAAGCATGACCTTTAGAGAAAAAACGCCGCTAAAAGTCATGAAAAATAAAAAAAATAAAATATTATAAAAAAAGAATAAGATTAAAATATTATAAAAAAATTTAAGGGAAAAATAGTAAAATTAAACATTTTTCAGCCCATAACATTTAAACCAAAAAATAAAAAAAATTAAGCCAATCAATACTAGGATTTTAATTAACAAATTAAGCCACACCGTAAAACCAGCCAATAAAAGAAGTGGGGGAAAGAATAAAGAAATAAACAATAAGGATGTGATAAAATTTCATCAGCAAAGCAAAATCATGGCGAGTTTGAGTTATTTATCTGCTGCACCGACTCCTCATTGTTCATCACTTTA
The DNA here is from genome assembly GCA_025698515.1 of Gossypium sturtianum. NCBI lineage: Eukaryota > Viridiplantae > Streptophyta > Magnoliopsida > Malvales > Malvaceae > Gossypium > Gossypium sturtianum. Next base: position 139,594,618 of record CM046943.1, read on the forward strand.
GGTTATTGCTTTACAACTGGGGCAATCAACTTCCACACTGCATATTAAAAGAAAAGAAGATATTAAAGCAAATTCCAAAAGAATTGCATAACAGGATTCACTTATCAGTAGATGTTGGTCGCAAACCACTCGTTGATGATTTTCACCCAAGTGTTTGTCCACCCAACATCCATGCTCCATCCGATTCTTTTGCAAAGTGAGTAGAAGCATATATACACTAGAAAAATACTCTTACAAAAACTGTGAAAATTAATATATATTACTCACTCGCTTGCGAGTTTTCTAGGTTCAACCGATGAATAACATGGCAAAGTACGTGGCTCCCAAGGAGAATATGATGTGGAAAAACCGTAGTTATAACGGATATCATCCTTGGCTTTCACCTCATCTTTGTGAAACTGGAAAACCGTAAGAGTTGTTAAGTATTTCTTATCAGAACCGTAAGAGATATCTTTGCTATAATGAAGGAGAATAAAAGCCAGAACATCATGGTAATGATGTTTCACACAGTCATATTTGTTACATGATAAAGATCATCATCTTGATGACTGCAAATATGTGATGCTAGTCATTTCTTCCCCTTTCTCAACAGAGGTTATATTGTCTCGTATCATCGACATGAAGTGCGAAAAAATACTCATGTAGCAATGAATGGTATTTCAAAGAAACTCATTTCTTGAGAATCATACCTTTGAATGCAAAGACATAGCCATCATCACTATGAGTAGAATAGCAGTCCATGTAATGAAGAATATGTTGAGAGAACATGATGGTCTTGGGGCATAAAATAGTACATGGACACAATTCCATAGATGGAAGCAACGTAAAAAACTGTTGAGGTAAATAATGCAATGGTGCAGTTGCGAATGAAAAGAAGACAGTGATTCATCAGCAAATACTTACTCAACTTTATGGAAATCAGAAAGGCCAAAAAGGTTTTCAAATCCACAAATTATGTAATATAATTCTAATAACTTGATAAGATAAAGCTTTTAATGTCTCTTGACCTCCATCCATAGTTCACTCCAGATCTAATGCTACCATCTCCAAATAAACATACACTTTTGCAGCAAGTCATGAAGGTTCATGTAGGATGTTTTATCCGGATAAGCATTCAGAAAAAGCAATATTATTCTGTAAAAACTCTTTTCTACTTTGATATTTAGCGGACCATCTGATAAGAGGATGAATGGTATAATCATTGTATCGACTGTGCACTTCCGTCCCTCATCACCAAACTAACAGATGCTCAATTAAATGACTTTTTGTACAAATCCATGGGAAGTGTTTGAAATCATCAAGAAAATTGGCAAGAAGCATACAGTCCATACTACATGCTATAAATAACCACATATCATGATACTGGATTTAATTAATTTTTTAAGGTTGTCAAGAAGTTTTGCGAGATTTCAGATTCTTATTGTCTGGAGCCAAAACGTGAACAAAATCTATTTAGTTAATAGGCATAAGAGTTTTATAGTACCAGTAAGTACTCAACCACAAATAGAGGATCAACATAATGGTTAAAGAAATATACCTGATATTATCAATCAAAATAGCTATTTCAAATATAAGCGGCATAAAGAATTCTTCTAATTAACAAATTGATTTTCATAGAATTAATTTAATATGATAATCCAATGGAGAAATTAAATGCTAAAAGAATATAGATGTACTAAACTTTTGAAGAATCATATGTATATCCTTGAAACAAAATATAAGTTAGATAAATACTTCACTACATTGAAGATAGAAACTAATATTTGCGGACTAAAAACATATATCGATAAAAAACATTTTTGCTCCTACAATAGAATAATCAAATCCTTTGACAAATAAAACCAAGAACTTGAAATTAAACCATTCTTTCATAATCAAAGCCCCACAGGATTATATAAGGTTAAACATATTGATTTAAAATGTATACCCAATAAAATAGATTCATATCATACATAGTGTAAATTCAACTACTTGAAAAATCAGATTTCTATCATGTACATGGATGGATTAGCCTCTTCGCTTAACTCACTCAATAAGGAAAGAAACTAGTTCTGATTTCTAGATTACTCTCATACTTGTAACTCCTGAAACGCAAGTATCAAAGAACATTTCACTAATTCTGAATATATACATAGTTTAAAATATAAAATCCAATATGAATAACACAAGGTGAGTGTGTTTGTAACGAGACATTAAAGGTTATCATAATTTAATGCATAAAATGACATGACCTCATCCTAAAACCAATAGTAACAAATCAATATGTAAAATATATTTACTTTCAAATAGTGAAGAGTTAAAATAAGGCATCAAACAGTTATTAATTCATGTATCTAAAAGTCTTGCTACGCAATACTCTATCCCCCAGCAGATGCTCTTCTATGTTACTTGGATTTGGGAGCAAATGTCATCTACCACTTTACTTGATTCATGTACATATCTAAGTCATGAAATAAAGCTACATCAGTGCATGATAAGCAGATATCAATGAAACTTGATCAGAGTAGTATAAAAGGGAATACACATGTTTTCATTGCATAAAGACTCAAATTCGTCCCCGAGACATTGAAGAGGAAAAACAAGAAATAAGATATACTATATAATGGTTAAGAGAAGTAAGTGAGGCACCAAATAAAATTGACAAAATCCTCAACCTGGACACCTAAGATGGTCATGTACGAAAAAAGTAGTGACTTAAGCACTACCTAAATTAACACTTGCAAGTGGCACCAACTTTGATACGGATATAGTTGCTCCTACTACCGCTCCATTACATTATATTATCATTGTATTCACTAATCAACTTAGTTCCATATGGCCAAAACCTTCCATTAGAATTAACATTATCCAAACAAAGCGTGAGTTGAAAGCGATGCTTTATGTGTAAAACATCACTAGCCAGAGTGAATGTGGTGACTAAATTATAGAAATTAAAGGGACGGTTACATTACAACACCGCAAAATAATAACTGAAAAAAGAAGGCATGATAATCGAAAGACAATGCATACCTCTATATTCCCATGTAAAGAGGTAATGACCTGAAAATTTGCCATAAATTAGCACCAAGATTCGTATCGATTAAAAGTAGTCCTTAAAGCTCTACACCCAAAATCAACAGAAAGCTAAGCCTGTATAATCTTTGAAACACAAAAGGGTAGATCATAACGTGTCATTTTATTTCCCAATGAATCTCTTAACACATTGCAATTCATTAGCGAAAAGAATTTCAGTACCATATAGTAAGGCATATTATCAACATTATTGACAAAAGGGAATGACATGCATAAGAAATTTATAACATAATGTTAAATAAAGTGAAAAAAAGTTATTGGCACATCGGATAACAAACACCGTCCCCACATGGGGGTTTGTCTTTGAGAATGAAGTTAAGTTGCTGATGGAAAGAGTCTTGCATTTCCTTCTTCCCACCACGAAAAGCGCCCTTAACCCACCCGAATATCATACCTTTGGGTTCTGGTTCTAATTGCACCCATTGATCATAAGTGATTACCTCGGTGGAAAATTTCTATAAATCTCACTGCAATTGAAAAACTATTCAGTACATACTCTTATAAGAACTTTTAAAGGAAATAAAACCATTTTGTACATACTGGAAGTTTGGATTGGGAATTATAACTTTGCAAGAAAAATATCCTTCGTGTAAAGTAACTCCCCTTTGTTCAAGATACGATTTAAGGATTGAAGTCGTGTTTTAGCCTCTCGCAACTGAAACAACAAATATTTTATAATCATCTTCACTTCTCCGCTCTCTAGAGTTGGAAAATTTTCAACATTTTCAACAAATATTCTCAAAGCAAATCTGGTTCATAAAAAAAAAAACAAGATAGCAAACTTTACTTGTACCTTCAATTTTGAATCAAATAACTTCTTAATGGTAAATATCAATTTTACAGAAGGAACTATCCCTTCTGTCAGTGTCTGCAAAACCTGGCATTTGAGATCGGGTGGACAAAAGGCAAACCAGACCGAGTTAAAAACTTTATAGCTTTGGCTAGGGGATTCAGAAAATTATACAGTTTTCGAAACTATAGCAAACCTACATCAGAAGATTCTTACTTCCACTAGGAGGATCTGAAATAATTTCAAGAAGGTCAGATGACAAGCCCATGGTACGGGCTAGTATTGGAATATGACGATGGATTGCCTGCAATACCCATTTAATAAGAAAGAGAACACAGAGAGAACACCAAGGATTTTGATAATTTCTAAAATAAGGTTCCAATATGCATTAACCAAACCTGCTTAACTTCCTTCGACGCACTCATCATAGATAATAAATATTTGGCCAAAAGGAGTACTTCACAAATGAAAATAACAGAAAAATATTAATCCCTTTAGAGGATTATGAAGAAACAAGCACTCAATATATTATCCACAAGAATCAAGCAATCAAAATAGATTCCCCCCCCCCTTTAGTATTTCTTGGCATCGGTTGTAGAATTCAGAATCTAACTCTTTTTATCTTTTAATTTAAAGTTATATTATTGAAACCATGATCAATGACCTATATTAAGTTGGGGTTTACTGAAACCATGATCAATTACTTGCTTCGTTCTATTAAAAGAAAGAGAAACAAATAAGCTTTGTTTTTTTTTTCTATGAAATATAGTTTAAGTTTCAGAAAAAAAAATCTAGGTTTTGAACAATAATAACGATTGAAATTTAATATATATATGTCTTGATAAATATATTAAACACTCTTTTTTACTTTATTTTTATAAAATTCAAAATATAAAATTACCAGTTCCTCCATCGCCGACGATAACGAGCATGAAGCTTGGATAATCAACTGTTTGCTGGTTCAGCAAAGCCTGCACCATGAATCAAGGGGAAAAAATCAAGATCTATCTTGACACTAAAACCCTAGATTATAGTTAAGTTATAGAAAACAACCAAAAAAATAAAAAAAGAAGAGAAAGAGCAAGGGGCTCACCATTGATTCGGAGGCGGAGAGACAAGAGAAATGAATCTACAAATCTTGCGTTTGTTTGGCGAAAGTAGAGCGAATCAGAGTAGACTGATTTTGGGAAACCGATATAGGAAAATTTTCTCTGCTAAAAAACTAACCCTGATTTGTACATTTTTATTAAACCGATATACTGATTCGGTATCGTTTATTTAAACTTATGAATTTTTGTGGCGTTTTTTACTAAATCGCCACTATAGCTCTATTTTTTGTGGCGTTTTTCTAAAAACGCCACTATTACACAATTTTTTTTTCATTTCTAACCTATATTTTTCTATGTTTTTTTCTTTCAAAATTTTTGTCTTGAGATTATCATTTTTTTGAATTTTTATTTTTATTATATTTTGAGTATTGAACTTTTTAACTAAAATATTAAATATTAAATTTTTAAATTTTTAATTTTTAATTTTTTTTATTATTAAATTTTAAAAATTTAATTACCATTATCAACTCTTTTAGGAATTTCTTTTTTCTTTCTTTTTACATCAACATTATTCTTTTAAGTATGATCTGCATTAGTTGTTTAGATTTTTATATAAATGGCATTTAATTATATGTATACACCTAAATTTTGATATAGATACATCTCAGAATTATATATGAATTTTGGTTTAATGTGTAATTCTAGATGTGAAATTCTAATTGTGGTTTAAATGTATAGTTGAAACTTTAATTTTGATTTAATCATACACATTATTTTAAAATATAAATACATCAATATATTTTTATATTGAATAAATATAAATTTTTATGTATGAAATATATAAATAAAAAATGATGTTAATTATATCAATAATTGTGTTAATATTTTACAAGATCTGGATCAAATTAAAGTTCATGTATACAATTGCACACTAAACCATTGTTCATGTATGCTTTTGGGATTTAACCCATTTTGATATATATATTTTTAAAATAATAATTTACATTTATCTTATTTTGATTTATATTCTAAAAAATCCAAGATTAATCCCTAAATCATAAACCCTAGACCCTAAATATTATACCCTAAACCACAAACACCAAAACCTAAACCTCAAACTAAAAAACCCAAACCATAAATTTTAAACCATAAAACTCGAACCCTAAACTCTAAACTGCAAACCTTAAACCATAATCCGAGACCAACTTTTTGGGAATTCATGTGGCCAATGTTAGTGTAGTACAAAACATATATTTTAATAGCTAACACATTAACCATAAATCCCTCATGAGGGATTTCGATTTCGGGATTTTGGGTCATATAGCTAACACCCTTAAACCATAAACCCTAAACTCAGAAACCTAACACATTAACCATTTCCCCCCAAACCCCAAACCCTAAACCCATAAACCATAAATCATAAACCCTAAACCCAAAACCCTAACCCATTAACCATTTCCCTCTAAACCCCTAACTAAACCTTAACCCCTAACCACTAACACTTAAACCTTAATACCGGTAAACACTAAGATATTAAACACTATACAATAAACCCAAACAACAAACTTTAAAACACTAAACCCATACACCAAAATAACAAACCCTAAACCATGAAATTAACATACTAAACATTAAACCCTAAATCAATTTTAATAGCTTAATTTGTAACTTAAATGAAATCTTCTAAATTGTTTAGTTAGCAATTTGTAACTTTTCATAATTAAGTAACTAAAATGAAACTTTCTCATTGCTTATAAGTGAATGTATCAAAATAAAATATAATTCAAAGCAAGAATAAGAAAAAAATATGAAAAGCTTTTAGCGGCGTTTTTTCAAAAGCGCCGCTAATGCTCAGAGCTTTAGCGGCGTTTTTTTAAAAGCGCCGCTAATGCTCAGGTCTTTAGCGGCATTTTTTCAAAAGCGCAACTAATGCTCATAGCTTTAGCGGCGTTTTTTTAAAAGCGCCGCTAATGCTCAGGTCTTTAGCGGCGTTTTTTAAAAGCGCCGCTAATGCTCAGGTCTTTAGCGGCGTTTTTTTAAAAGCGCCGCTAATGCTCAGTTCTTTAGCGGCGTTTTTTCAAAAGCGCCGCTAATGCTCAGATCTTTAGCGGCGTTTGGGAAAAAACGCCGCTATTTCTCCTTTTTAGCGGCGTTTTAGAAATAAACGCCGCTATTGCTCAACTTGTTGCGGCGTTTTCTTTCAAACGCCGCTAATGTATAATATTTGCGGCGTTTTTCATTAAAACGCCACTAAAAACGCCGCTAAAAGTCTGTTTTGGTGTAGTGCCACTGCCTTAGAAGTGATTTCGCCCTAATCGATATGATCAGAAATGGACGCCACCCCCAAGGTTAACAAAGTGCTTCCAAATTCGTACACCCGAATGAGGAAGATATAAAACAATTGGTATTGCTCTTCTTAAGTTTATGGGAAATAAGATCAAAAATAATTTTAAGGGTGGTCAGAAAAATAAAACCACACTAGGATCAATTCCCAGAAAAGTTTGGAGGGGTCACAGATGGTCCCGCTTAAAACCCAAACTTTTAGACAAAACTTCCTCTAATTTAATTTTTAGTAAAATAACAAAGAATGATGAGGGAGACGAGAAGAGTGATAGAGGCTCTGATTTTTGTTGTGTGAAATATGAGGAAGATAGCTTTCTATTTATAGGGTTCTCAAAAGGGCAAAATGGTCCAAAAAATTAAATGACCATATTGCAATGGTTAGATTCTAGCGACCATATTGTAATGATCATATTTTTGCATTACCAACAATACTAGAGCATACATTCTTCAGTTGATGGAATATATGTTGGTACTAAAAAAATATGCCAATTTAGTTTATATCATGTATCTCCATTGTTATCAAATTTCGAAATGGTTTGTATATATAACTGGGTTTATGGTTTGACAAGCGTATACAAAATATTATGGAAGGCATATAAAGTATTATATCATGTATCTCCATTGTTATCAAATTTCGAAATGGTTTGCATATATAACTGGGTTTGTGGTTTGACAAGCGTATACAAGATATAAAGTATCTACCATATGATATTTTCTCATTTACATGATTTAAATAACCAGATTCTTGGAAATTTGTACATGGTGAGTGCTGAAATAAGAGAAGGGTTTTATTTTTGGTTTCTCCCCGCAATGTCTTATCATGGAATGATATCAATCAAATTCAGTATAAATTTATGACAGTATTTAAATTTGAATACTTGAATATTTTTAAATTAATTTTATATTTTTCTTTCTAGAGCAAAAGTAAAATTAAATTCTCTCTGAATTTATAATTTATATCTATCTATATATTGAAGTGTTTTGTTGAGTCAGTGTCATCCATTAACTAGTCTCAATTCAGTTGTAAATTTACTAAAAAAATTATATTTTTATAAAATAATAAGGATGGTATTATCTTTTTTTTTTTACAGTTTTATATAAAAATACATATGCATGATAAGATTTTAACTTGAACCTCATGCATTTATAAACTCAATTTTACTATTTCAAAAGCCTCATTTGATTTTTATTTTTTATTAATTTGTTATATAATTTTTTTCATCAACATCATTTAATTACCTTTTTATTTAATTCTTAAATTAATTTATATAAGATTAACTTTCATTAATATTTTCAACCTACTAAAATTAAAATAGTACATCAAGTAAAAGATAATATGAATAACATGTACACTTAAGATAAATCTCAAAGCAACTTCAAAGTTACTCAAATTGGCTCCAAACTTATAACTAATAAATTGAAATAAGTTGTAACTTAAATACCTAAATTACCCTAAATTTTTTTCTTTCTACATAGGTTTCTTTAGGGTTGATTTTATTATTTCATATATAAACAAATCAAAATCTTAACTATTATGTAGTTATAGAAGAGGTGGGTTTATGATTATTAGGGCTGAAACAGGTTTAGGAGTAGGGTATTTTGTTTGGGATATTGTATATCACATTTATTTACTAAACCGGATAACAAGCAACTGTTCATGTAAAGTCGAAAAACAATGATCTTCAAGAGCATCCTGTTTGGAAAAATTGTGATTTCCAGTTCCATTTCAAACCCCAACACACTTTTCTATTGTATTTTTATATCTGGTGATTACAAGTATGATTGGAAGGTCCAAGATACATGATTGGAAGACGTGGTAAATGATGGGCACAATCCCCTCTTTCTTTTCGACTATTATATGTAATTATTTTTATTTTTGTTAAGCAATTTTTTCTTTGGGAATTCTATTTGTTGTACAAAATTAGGAGACTGTCATATGTTAGATCTCTATACATAAGATGCATGCAACTGGACTTAAGTTAAATATGAGATACTTAAATAAAGTATGTGGGTGTTAGTTACATAAATAATTACATTAAAAATGAATTTCATTTTATATTTCTATGAAAATACTGATATATCTTAATAGTGTGTTAGAGTAAAGAAGATAAAGAAGAATTGTTTATTAATCTCATTGACTCCCTTGAATATGGTAGTGAGGGTATTTGTAACGCCCCGAATTTTAGGCTAGAAGTTTTGGGTTTTGTGGTTAGGGTCAGAGAATTGGTGGTGCTATTGAGCTTAGTGGGGCGTTTAAGTATTAGAATGGGTTTGTTGGTCTGATGGTTGAATGAGTGTTAGTGAACCTTTGGGTTCTAGGTTCGAGTTGCTATGTACGCATTTTGGGAACCTTTTTATTGTGTTTTATTTTGTTTAGTTTTAAGTTAATATTTCTTTTAATAATTTATTGTTGTTTTATTTTTATTTTATTTTTCTATTTTTCTTTTGCTAGACGTTTCTTCTTTTTTCCTCTTTCTTTGTCTTCTTTCTTTTTGGCCTTTGCTCTTTTATTTTTGCAAACGATTTACCTTGGGCATATTTCGAAGAATTTCGCTCCTCTGTCGTCAAAACAAGTGTGGGTTCCGTATCTGTTTCTGTTTTAATTGCAAATTCTTCTTCGTCTTTACTAAAATTCGACATCATAGGTGTGGATGTTTGTAAACCTACTAACCTCGATGTTGTATCATCGTATTATGCTTAGAATTGTGTGTTTTGGTATATTTTCGAATCATCGAGGGCTGGAGAGTGCTTCGGGGCTAGAAGCACATTTTCGGGGCTGTTTTTAGGGTGGTTTCGTGGCTAATGGGGATTCCACACGGGCGTGTGCCAGTTCACACGATAGTGTGCTTTTGGGAATTAGGGTTTTCGGGCTGATTTGGGTGCCACACGGTCGTGTGGCTGATTTGGGGATTTTATCGCTTCTCACACGGTCGTGCCTATCAGGCACACAGGTGTGTGAGTTTGGGGATTAGGGTTTGAGTGATTTAGAGTCACACGGCCGTGTGTTTCGGGACACACGGCTGTGTCTGGTCTCACACGCCTGTGTCAGCCCTGTACTCGAATTTAGTACAAATGGACAGAGAGTTACACGACCTGTGTCCACGGCCATGTCCCCAGTCCGCACAGGTGTGTGCTTCAGTCACACGGGCATGTGCCATAGACACACGGTCGTGTGCCCCTTTTTACACGGGCTTGTAATCTCCCACACGGCCTAGGCGTGTCCACACGGCCAGAGTACACGGGCGTGTGGCTCTAGGACAACTATTTTGATTCTGTGTGTTTTGATCTGAGCATTTGTCTGTGTGATTTGCCTTGGCTGATCTTTAGTCAGGGTGGTTAAGAATTACGATCTGAGCTTCGGCCTGAGTGTATCTGTGACTATCATATGAGATGTTGAAACTGATATCTGTTCTGTTGGGTGCGTGTGCATATCTGTTCAGTCTGTATGTCTGATACTGTGACACAGTTATGTGAGATTGAATGCATACACGTATTTGCATAAATTGTTTTGGGTTGGGTTATGAAGAGAAGGAAGACTGTATCTATTTTGATCTGGCAGTTTAACTGCAAGTTTTTACGTACAACGATTTATCGCACTGTACCGCTCGTGCGTAAGCTTTGCTGCGCACTATTATCTGATCTGGCAGTTTTCACTGCAACATGATCTGATGGATTACGCGATGCGGTGATCATGCAAGCACATACGCTTCGCGCTTATTGCGTATTATTATCTGAGTGGTTTATTCCACGTATGTGGTGTGTAGGGTTGGATGGGCCTTCCGAGGTCCTAATTGGTGTAATTGGTTGGATGAGCTTTAACAGCTCTTATGAGGTGTGATCGGGGGACGGAGAGGTGTGTTGGCTGGATGGGTGGGTTATATTTCTGACTGCATTTCATACGCATATTTTGTGTGTTCTGGGTGTAAGAATATCTGTCTGTGATCTGTTTATCTGAACAACCCATGTGTAAGTGTTCTGTGTACTTGGTGTGCTCTATTTCGATTGCGTGCGGTGGTGTTAGGCCCTTGTTTGGTATCTGTTTCTGCTTATGTCTGTAAGTCTATTACACCGCTGAATTGAATTATGTGATTATGCTTTTAGCCTTGATTCAGACTCGCACTGAGCTCGAGTAGCTCACCCCCTCTTAGTGTTTCCCTTTCAGGTACCTTCTCTGAGTTCTGACGCTGGACTCGGTGTGCGGAGGTCTCGGACAGTCTCGGTAAAATAAATTATTATCAGTTTGCACTTTCAGTATCTATTTGATTATTTAGTTTTGGAAATGTAAGATCTTATTAAGCTGTGGTACAAATTTTGAGTTAAGTTTAAATCGTTTTTACTTCGCTTACATATACATATATTATCTTAGCTGAAATTTTACTGACTGGTTTTAAACGATTAAGTATTACGATTCGACATGGAAATTGTTTGTAAAAAAATTTACCTACGACCACTTCGGTAATCAATGTAGCATCCGAGGTTCGGTCTAAACTTCTAGGCCGGGTTTAGGGTGTTACAGTATTTAATTCAATCAGATAATAGCTAACAACTAACTACTTTGTTTAACAATTATCTAACTCCTTTAACTAATTGCAACAGTAATAGTAATTGATGAAATACTCATAACATGCCCCGTGCTTGTTGACTTTCTCTCCCTTCTGTAACTTCATGACTGTTGGTAAGAACTTTAAGCTGACTCCTGAACTTGTTGAACAATCCTGCTGATAATGGTTTCGTCAAGATGTCTGCAATCTGATCTTGACTAAGTACATAACCCACTTGAAGAGATCCTTTTGTGACTTTCTCCCTCATAAAGAATAAATCCAACTTGACATGTTTGAATTTAGAGTGCATAACAGGATTCCCTGCTACTAGAACAGCAGCTGAACTATCACACCATACTAATGCCTTGCTCTTACCTGGAACATATAGTTCGAATAACAAGGACTGAATCTAGACCATTTCTGTAGTGACATGAGCAAGACTTATGTATTCTGCCTCAATTGTAGACCTGGAGACTACTTGATGTTTTCTTGAACTCCAGGAAACTGGATTCCCTCCAAGAAACACGCAATAGCCTGAAGTTGACCGGCGATCATCAACATCTGATCCTCAACTTGCATCTAAATATCCTTCGAGCAAAAATTTCGAGGTTCGAGTGAACCTTAATCCATGATCCAAAGTACCTACAAATAACACAAGACTCTTTTGACAGCTTTAAAGTGAAGATCCAATGGCTTTTGCATAAACTGACATACTTTGTTCACAGAGAAGGCAATGTCTAGTCTGGTAATCACAACATATTGTAGAGCACCAACTATGCTTCTGTAAAGATGTTCATCTTCAATAGGACTACCTACATGAGCTGACAAATGACAAGTAGTTACCATTGGTGTAGGAGAGCCTTTCGATCTGTCCATGGAGGCCCTTCGAAGTAGATCAAGAATGTATTTCTTTTGGATAAGAAAAAAACCATCTTGAGTGTAGTTAACTTCAATGCCCAAGAAGTAGCTCAACTTTCCTAAGTCTTTCAAAGAGAATTGAACATCGAGTTCCTTAACAAACTGATCGATGGCACAAGAGTTAGTCCCAATGACAATAATGTCATCCATATATACAAGAACATAGAGCAACCGAGACCTCGCACGATAAACAAAAAGGGAATTATCAGCTTTTGATACTTCAAATTTGGTAGTTAAAAGAAATTCATTCAGCTTGTGAAACCAAGCCCGAGGTGCTTACTTGAGGCAATACAAAGCCTTTCTTAACTTGCATACCAGTTATTGACCATTACTCCCTTGTTGTTCAAAACCTGGTGGTTGCACCATGTAAATTTCCTCATGCAGATCACCATTCAAGAAGGCATTATTGATGTCTACTTGCCTGAGAGACCAGCCCAAGGAAACAGCCAGTGCCAGAACCACTCTAATCGTCGTTGGTTTGACCACGAGACTAAATGTCTCTTGAAAATCAATGCCTGCCACTTGGAGGTAACCCTTAACCACCAGCCTGACTTTGTATCTAGCCACCGAGCCATTAACATTTCTTTTTACTTTAAAAATCCACTTACAACCTATGACCTTATGACCTGCAGGTAAGGGCATAAGATCCCAAGTGTGATTGGAGAGTAAGGTATCATATTCTGTTTGTGCAGCTACTTTCCAAGCAGAACTTTGGAATGCTTCTGTAATAAATATTGGCTCTTTCTCAGTCAGAACAGATGAGAACACCTTAGGTTTGAAAATTCCATTTTTCGACCGAGTTTACATAGGATGTGAATTCACAAATGAACCAGAACTTTCAAGGCGATCAGACTGATCACAAGAAGCAGGAACACAAGCTACTGCTGATAGTTCTGCATGTTGACCCGTAGAAGAAGATCGAGCAATAGCAGCTGAATTGGAAGAAGAACTCACATTAGAAGAAGCCTGAGGCAAGCCTGCCATAGAAAAATCCCTGGTTGACCCTAATGAAGGAGTAGAGTTATCAACCGGAGGAGAAGTAGCTACAACCATAGGAACATGCAGCCGTTGATGTAAAGACATGGTGGAGCCTAAGGTAGAACATAAAGAAAAACCATTCTGAAAGGGAAATTGTGATTCATCAAACATAACATGTCGAGAGAAGAAAATTCAACCATCTTCATCAATGCACTTATAGCCTTTTTGATTAGTACCAACTCCAAGAAAGACACACCGTTTGGATCAAAACTGAAGTTTGTATTGATGGAAAGGCCTCAAATAAGGGAAACAAGCACAGCCAAACACCTTTAGTTGGGAAAAATAGATTTAGCGTTGTAAAGCTTCTCATAAGGACAACTCTTTTGTAGGACAGTAGTGGGTAACTTATTGATCAAATGAAAAGCATGAGCAAAAGCATATTACCAAAATTCCAGAGGCATAGATGCTTGAGCCAAGAGGGTGAGTCCCATGTCAACTATCTGTCTATGCTTTCTTTCAGCAACACCATTCTATTCAGATGTATGAGGGCACGTAACCCTATGTTAGATGCTAAGCCGAGAGAGCTCATTCGAAAGAGATCGATACTCTCTCCCCTAGTCACTTTGAAACATTTTATAGAACAACCAAATTGAACCTGAACCAATTTCTACAAATGAAAAAAATAGCTGAAAACCTCAAACTTAGTCTTAAAAAAGTACAACCAAGTATACCTGCTATGCATGTTAACGAAGGAAACATAATAGAGTAAACTATTGGATTGTGTGTGTGCTAGTCCCCAAACATCAAACACAACTAATTCAAAAGGTAAAGAGTACATTGTTTTTGAAGATCTGAAAGGCAACTTGTGAGCTTTGCCTAATTGACAAGCTAAACATACATGAGGTAAATTGTTGTGTTTGAAAGGAATATTACAGTCACGCAAAACATGAATAAGAGTGTTATTACAGGGATGGCCAAGTCTTTTATGCCATAACTCAATAGAAGAGGAAAGCTAAGTATTACATATAAGTTTTGATCTTGATCCTTAAGAAGAAAAAGTTGTGTTGGAAGCAACACGAGAAACATTAAACCTGTAGAGTCCATTGTGCATGTGGCCCACTAGAAGAGTTTTCCCTATCTGAATATCCTTCACAAAATATAGAAATGGGTGAAACTCAAAATAGACGCCATTATCCCTTGCAAAATGACCTACATATAGCAAGTTCTTACAAACAGTAGGAACATGCAGTACATTCTTGAGTCGTAAAAGCCTAGGACCAGCCAATAGAGCAGAAGACCCTATGTTAGCTATAGAAATAGAATCACCATTTCTCATAGACACCTGACTTGTACCTGTGTAGGGTGATTGATGTGTCTCTAACTAACTACGATCACAATAAAGGCAAGCGCACCTATCGAAAAGTAGTATAGTTATGGTAAGACCGAAAATATCGTATCCACAAGGATCAAGAGTACTAGTAATTACTATCTTTCTATTATCTAGCCTAAGAATTGGAGTGATTTCTTTTTAAACTAAAATTAATTAAAAGCACGACAGAGAATGAATAATACTTTTTAGACAACTTTATGAGATAGGCAATACCCAAGGAAGAATCCACCTAGACTTCACTTATTACTTTTAATTCATACGATTTATTCACTTGACTTAATCCGTAGAAATCCCTAAATTATGTTAATATCTCTTTCAAGACTAAAAACAACTGACTCTAGGTTGATTAATTAAAATCTCTTTCTAATTAAAACCCCTATCGTCGCATTAACTCGATCTATGGATTCCCTTATTAGATTTGACTCTAATTCGGCAAATTTTCGTCGCCCTATTTCTAGGGTTGCAATCAACTCCGCTTAATTGTGTTGATCTACTCTTAAACAGGGACTTTTGCTCCTCTGAATAAGCACATTCAACTTGAATCAATAACTTGAATTGTTAAAACAAGAATAAGAACTGACAATTAAGAATAAGAACAAGTATTTATCTTATAAATCAAATAGTAATAAGATCCGTCATAGGTTTCATCCCCTTAGGTATTTAAGGGATTTAGTTCATACTGATAGAGGGAAACATCTTAAAATACGGAAAACAACAAAACATAAGAAAACCCAAAAACTTCAAGAGAAATTGATAGGAGATCTTCAGTTCTGATGGAGATCCTTCTCCCAAGCTGCTCCTGATGGCTGTCTTTGAGTGTTTTCTGCCTTCTACTCCGCGTGTCTTTAGGTTACCCCCTAGGGTGTTTATATAGGCTTTGGAACGTCTTTCTTGGCCCACAAGTAGCCTATTCCGAATAGAATTAAACTTAGGTACGACAGGGACACGCCCGTGTTCGATTCCTTAGACCGTGCTCGCTTCTGCTCGTCACACACGGCCGTGTGGTTTGCCTGTGTACGTTGGGCCAGGCCGTGTTGATTTCTGATGTAGGCCCATTTTGTCCCTTTTTGGCTCGTTTCTCGTTCTTTTCGACTCCCTAAGCTCTCCTGAGTGTAAAACATGAAATTAAAGGATTAGGAGCATCAAATTCATCAAATCTAATGAGAATTCATCCAAAATTAAGCCAAGCATGGGGTTAAAATATGTATAAATTATGGTTCATTAGTGATGCAGTTGTAAGATTAGCCATGTCAGGAGTAATGTGGTTTGTAGCCCCAGAGTCAGGATACCAGGTCTGATCTGTTAGAACAGAGAAAGAACCTCGAGGAGTGTTCTGAGGGGATGGAGAATGAGTTTGTGAAGATGAACCACAACAATGAGACATAGTAGAGTAAGAAGGTGCTGGAGAAGGGAAACTTTGCCCATTGAGATGATGATAATTGGCTGTTATCGAATAGCCTTGATCAATACCAGAGAAATTTTCATCAAATCTGTAATAACAGGTTTGGACCACATGACCAATTTTGCCACATAATTGGCACTGCGATCTAGAACAAGACCAACCACGACCATTACCACGAGCCCTACCACAAGGCCAGCCTCTTCTGTAACACCCCTAACCCGTATCCGTCGCCAAATTAGGGTTACGAGGCATTACCGACTAACCACAACTCAGAACAGTTTTCAATTTATAATTATGCACAAAAATTAAATTATCTCATTCACAAAATTTCATATATTTTTATTTGTTTTTTTTTAAACTTGAATAGTAACTAGCAGCCCAATCATATAAGTCACATTCTCACATATGTAACACTTAATCGACATAAAACAAAACATACTTTACTACTTATAATACATAAGCAATTCATGCTTTAAAATTTAATCATATCAATATTAATAATAATTTAGTCATTTATTCGACCCAACTAATTTACATCATATCATAACACATATATTATATAACTTCAATAACCGAACCTTATGACCAAAGTTCATGGCATACGAATTCCTAATTAATCATCAAACCTATTATACTTCATATATACCGCATACATAAATCCACCTATTTATAAACATCCATTTCAATAGTTAATTACCAAACATACCAATCTATGTACTTATGCAAATTCACTCATTAAGTCAAAACAAAACATATCATTTAGCCTATTTAATATCCATACATGAAACATTAGCAAACATTACCAAATAGTCTAATAATATCTTATTCATTACCAATTCATATGCATTTTACATTAATATTATTATTAATCATATTTGGTCATAAATAGGCAAATCATGTTACACTCAATTCACATGCTCAATAACCGATCCAAAATTTCATATGCCAAACCATACATCATCCCATTTATTCGGCTATCAAATTACCTATAAAATTTATACCCATTTCATCAAAATAAAATTTCCCTTTTTAGCACAATTAACAATTCAAACATACCTATTTTGCATGTAAATTATCAAATTTATACTTCATATGCCAACCATTCAAATATATATACCATTATCAAAATTACATGCTTATCAAAATGAATCAATTACTAAGGCCGAATTTACTACCTCATATTTAGCACATTTCGTAATCAATCATTGAACTTTTAAATAACGAACCACAATTAAACATATCATAGATATATTTATTTGTCTTACCCATCACTAGCAGAATATAACTGCACATTATTTACCACTTTCAAGCTTATTCATAAAACAAATTATACTTTATAAATGAGTCAATAATAAGCCACAATCAAATCACATTCATTACATATCTTATTGCAGAAACACTTAACCAAGCACCATATTATATATCCATGATATTACTTCCCAAACAAACTTAAACCATAATCAAATATAATTAAACTCAAGCCTAGAAATCAAACACATTAAGCATTTAACCAAAAACATATAAAACCAAGCTTAAACATAATGAGCAAGCCATTTTCGCATGGCTCATATTTACTTACCCCAAAATCAAACATATTAACTAGACTATACATGTGATCGTGTGTCAGATTTTTAAAAATTTAAATAATGAGAATGATCGAACCTGGAAACTAACTATGACAACGATTGTGGCAAGTGCACCTATCGAATAGTAGTATAGCTTAGGCAAGACCGGATTGTCGAACCCAAAGGAACTAAAAGTACTAATACTAACTTTCTTTTTATTATTTAGCCTAAAATAAAGGGAACTTGTTGTTTTAAATCTAAATTAATTAACTACTAAATTAAAGACTCTAAGACAAAGAAGAATGAATTTGAGAAAATAACTTGAGGAAAAACCAATTGATTAAGACGACACCCAAGGAAGAATCCACCCAGACTTCACTTGTTATCTAACTCTGAACCAGACGATTTATTCACTTGACTTGATCCGTAAGATTCCCTAATGTATATTAAACCCTCTCTCGAGGTGAATAACGTCTAACCCTAGGTTGATTAATTGAAATCTCTTTCTAATTAAAACCCCTAGAATCGTATTAACTCGATCTATAGAATCCCATATTAGGTTTCACCCTAATCTGGCAAAATCTCGTCACCCTATCTCTAGGCGCGCGATCAACTCCGCTTAACTATGCTAAATCTACTCTTAGGCAGGGACTTTTGCTCCTCCACCTAAGCACATCAAACTTGAATTAATATCCGCGAAATATCAACACAAGAATTAAGAACACATAATTAAGAACAAGTCAAATATTTATCATATAGTTCAATGCGATAACAAGATTCATCTAAGTTTCATCCCCTCGGTATCCGAGGGTTTAGTTCATAACAATAAAAGAAAACATCTCAGAAGAAAAGATAAAACAAAACATAAGAAATCCCTAAAACCCCCTGAAGGAATTGAAGGAGAGATCCCCCATCTTGAGTATAATTCCGGCTTCTAGAGATGACTCAACTGGCTATCCTCGAGTAAATCCCCACAAATCTGTCTTCTCTGGCCTAGCAAGACGCCCCCTGTCAAAGGTACTGGGCTCCTCCTTTTTAGGTCATACTTAGGGTGTATATATAGGCTTTTGGAATGTGTTTCTTTGCCCCTAAGTATCCCAATCCGAATGAAACTTCTCTTTACCACGACAGGGGCACGACCATGGCACACGCCCGTGTGAATCATGGCCAGGCCGTGTTGGGTCGACTAATGAGGTACGGCCGTGTGGTCTTGGGCTCAGGCCGTGTTCGAGATTATTAAGGAGGCACGGCCGTGTGGTCTTGGGTCCAGGCCGTGTCGATTTCGTGATGTGGCCCATTTGGCCCGTTTTAAGCCCGTTTCTTATTCTTTTCATCCTCCGGTGCTTTCCTGAGTATAAAACATGAAAATAAAGGATTAAGAGCACCAAATTACATAAAATAAGGGATAATTCATCCAACAGCATGCTAAATATGGGATTAAAATATGTTACTTTTACGGTTTATCAAATACCCCCACACTTAAGCTTTTGCTTGTCCTCAAGCAAAATTCTCAACTCATAATTAAAACAAACTTCCCTCAATTCATAATAGTCATTGATAGTGTTTCATCATAATTCAAGGATAATTTATACATGGATAATTCAACTCAAAGAGTCCTAAAGATTCAAAAAGTCTAAGTCTTACATTTGTAGCATAAAACATAGGTGTTTCCCATCATCTAAATAATTACCTCTGATTCAAAATCGACAGAAATTGACATCCTCACTAAAGATTCACTCAAATCACTCGAAGTGTTTAAGGTTCAGAATTAAGCACTCAAAAGTCAAACATGAAGAGTTAATCCCATAAGCTTGCATGAAAATCAAATCTCCACCACTATAATATGAGATGATACACAAATCAAAAGGTCTTTAATAGGGTTGTAACGGAGATTGGGTTAAAGGTGTGGATAAAGGCTGAATTAGAGGGTTAGAATCGAGATTGAATTGACAAATTACCTAAATAGAAAAAATGAACTGATAAATAATTACATCAATTGAAAACTTGTACTAATAATACTCTAATACGAGCTTCTTCTTCAGTAATTGGAATTTAAACGTATAAGCTCACTTAATCACAAAACTAATAATGAATACACTTCAATTTTTTTTTAAGAACAAATCACAAATAAAAATAAAGAACTTTAACAACTGAAATATAGAACATAGGTAGGTAACTGCTCAAAATCAAATCTCGACAAAAAGGGTAGTCAAGAGGAATGGTGATAACAAATACAGACTGGGTTTTGGGTTAATATTAGTGGGTGAGTCAATAAATAGGGTTGTTAGGATTAAAAGGGGTTCACTAAGGGTTAATTATGGAGGTAGGTTTTTTTAGTGGAGTGAGTGGGTTAAATCCTAGGTGCCTTCATCATCTCTGTATATCAAATCAAAGGTGTGGTCTCGACATGTATAATCGATGCAAGTTCTAGAATAACTAATCAATATTGACACACTCATAATCAAAAAGTGAGCAAGAAAAAGAATATATGCTCTATAAGGCTCAAAATCTGACAAAAATTATGGGTATTTTGATGTCATCCTCGTAAATTTCAAACTTCAAAGTAATATTTAAATTCAGGTAGACAACCTAGAAAATTTTTAATTCTGAAAAATAGACTTATCATGCTTTATTCTCTAATATTCTTAGAATTTAATCATCAATGCACAATTATCAATGACTTAATCTAAAAAATATCGATAAAAATCATAAATAATGGAAATTTTCATTTTAATCATAATATGAGAAACTTACTTTAAGACAAGGCATAATTCAGGGATTTGAGAATAATGCAAAAAGTTTGGAATCCTTAAGATTCACCCCCCCACACTTAAGATGTACATTACCCTCAATGTACAAAGATATATAATAGCAAAAATAATAATAAAATCATAAGATATGGGGAGAAGTGAAACTTCCTGAATTATGGATGAAAATCCTTGGAGGATGTTCCATGACAAAGACGTTGGAGGGGTTGTAGTGGATATGGTTGTGGTCGTGGTGGCTACCCATTATTGTTGTGCTAGATGAAGGAATTGGGTAGCCTGTGAAGGATTAGCCAGGATATACTAATAATAATTAAAACTATACTTATTAAATAATTAAAGAAAAGCAAGCTAAAGTGAAGAGAAATAAAATATGAAGTGGAATTAAAAGAAAAGATAAATGGACCGTAGTGTCCTTATTGTTGGGTGTGATTTCTAAGGCTAAGGTTATCGTGGTGGTCGTGGTGTGATTCCCTAGCAGCTCGTAGAACCTAAAATGAAGAAACTAAAATAAAACTAAACTAAGTTAAGCAGAAGAGAAGTAAAGATAAGGAAATTGAAGCAAAAGAGAAAAACGAAATAAAAACTAAATGGCCTCAAATGTCCTTGGCTTGTCAAATGATTGAAGCGGACGGCATGAACTTATGTAGATCGGTCTCCCACAGGAAGACTATGCTTGGTTCCTTCCGCTTCTTCGGCATTTGGTGTAGCTCAAGGGTTTGTTAGAAGAGAAATGGGGAAAAATAAAAAGGGTGGAAAGTTGAAAGTTAGTAGGATAAGAGAGAAAGGAGGGGGTTTAAATAGATTTTCAGTCCTGGTACAGCCCCACGCCCGTGTACCATGGGCGTGCCAAGTCACACGGCTACCTCGCACGGCCGTGTTGAGTATCGTATTGTTTCTCCCACGCCCATGTTCAGGGTGCCACGCCCGTGTGTAAACTACCAGTGTCGACCACGGCCGCATCGCACAGCCGTAGGGTTTTGTCGGTGCCCATGGTGTGGTGGTTGGAGTCCGTGATTTGAAAATTGATTCGCTCTGACTCGTACCATCTCTGCCATGTCAGTACGGAGATTCGATACATCCACACGGCCACGGCCACGGCCGTGTGCAAGGCCGTGTGGCCTGGAATTCTGTACTTTTGGTTAGTTTATAGTTAGGTACTATAAAGAAAGGATAAAATAGAATAAATAGGACAAAATAAAATGTAAAAGTTAATAGGGTTAGTACTCGGGTTGCCTCCCGAGAAGCGCTCGTTTAAAGTCTTAAGCTAGACTTACCTCTCGTTTGCATCATCATGGTGGTTTGAGGAGTTGAAAGTCCTTCCTCATGCTATCGGTTTCATTATCATGATAGAGTTTAAGTCGAGATGCATTTATATTAAAAGTACCAAAAATGGGATTACTTACCTCGACTGTTCCGCATGGGAAAACACTGGTTACTCTAAAATGGATTTCTTTGTTTGTGTTAGGGTCAGGAGGACATATTCGCGGGTCTGCTTTATCTAATAATACTTGATCTCCGATTTTGAATTTGTCTGCTTCGTGGAATGGCTCTGGTTCAGCTTTGTGTATCCTTATTTTTTCCTTGAAATGCATCTTCCACTCGCCTAGATCATCGATCCAATCCTTCTGCCTCATGAGTTATTTCTTTGTTGGCACATGGTATAGGATCGGGTTCGGTTGTATTCTTTCCTGGTGTTTCTGAAAGAAGGGTTAACCGAATGGTTATCAATAGAATTTATTTTCTCACCTAGATTACTTGATGTTCTAGCCGAATCGAGAGCTTGGAGAGTGACTGTCTCATTACCTACACGAAGTATTAGTTCTCCGCATCAATGTCAATTTTAGTCCCGCAGCTTAAAAAATGGTCTTCCTAAGATTAGGGGATACTATTGTCCTCATCCATGTCTAAAACGACAAAGTCTCATCGGGAATACGAATTTATCAATCTTTATGAGTACATCTTCGATTATACCCTAGGAATTCTAACCGTTTTATCAGCTAATTGAATGCTCATCCTAGTTTGTTTGGGTTTCCCTAGACCTAGTTGTTTAAACAATTTATAAGGCATGACATTTATGCTTGCCGCTAAATCAGCTAACGCATTATCAATAGATAAGCTACCAATTAAGCATGGAATTGTAAAACTCCCTGGATCTTTTAATTTCCGTGGTAGTTTATTTTACAAGACTACCGAGAACATTGCGTTTAGTTCCACGTGTGATGCCTCGCCTATCCTTCGTTTGTTCTTCAAAAGCTCTTTTAAAAAATTTCTAGAATCTGGCATCTGTGAAAGAGCTGCAAGTAACGGTAAGTTAATATGTAATTTCTTTAAAAATTTAAGAAACTTACCGAACTGTTCCTCTGTGTCGTCTCTCCTTAATGCTTCGGGATATGGTATGCGAGGTTGGTACTCTTTGATTACCAGTTTTGGCTTATTATTACTTACCTCAACCTTACCTTCTTTGATCACATTCTCTTGCCTTGAATTGGGATCGTCTAACCCTTCACTTTCTTGAGCTGTTATGGCTTGAATTTGCTCCTTTGGGTTAATCTCAGTATTGCTTGGTAGACGCCCTTGCGGTCGTTCGGAAAGTAACTTTGCAAGTTGTCCAACTGACTTAGTAAGTTCCCCAACTTGATTCTCGATCCCTTTGATCGATGCTTGTTGATCATTAAGCGTTGTCTCAGTTTTTTAGAGACGGGTATCTGTGGCTGCCATGAATTTTGTCAGCATCTCTTCAAGGTTCGACTTCTTTTCCTGTGGATATGGCTGATTTTGGAAATTTTAAGGAGGTTGTTGTCTTTGATTCCCTTGATTTCCTTGACCTCCCCATGAAAAATTTAGGTGGTTCCTCCAACCTGGATTATAATTATTACTATAAGGATTATTATTAGGTCTGAAATTGTTACCTATATAGTTCATCTGTTCGCTCTCTGTGTCCTGGTTGGTAGGGTGGTTACTCAGATTCGCCACACTTCCACTTGCGTCCGCATCGCATCACTTTGGATGTACTGCGAAGAACACAAACTATCAAGCTTTATTCATCATCTCTACTTGGTTTGATAGCATGGTTAATCTGCATCGAGGTTGAAAACTCGGCCGCTTTTGTTGGCCTTGTCCTTGTAACTTGCCACCGATAGTTATTCGATGACATCTCCTCTATGAATTCGTAGGTCGCCAGGAGTTTTGTTGTTCGTGGTTCCACCGTGGGGGTCGAATCAATTAGTTGCCTCGTTGAGGGGTTCACACCATTGTAGAAAGTTTGGACTTGAAGCCACAAAGGTAATCCGTGGTGTGGGCACCTCCTCAAGAGATCCTTGTATCTCTCCCATGCGTTGTATAAAGTTTCTAAATCCATCTACACAAAAGAAGAGATATCATTCCTTAATTTGGCCGTTTTAGCCGGCGAAAAATATTTTAATAAAAAATTTTCGGTCATTTGATCCCATGTGGAGATTAACCCTCGTGGTAACGACTTTAACCACTGTTTGGCTTTATTCTTTAATGAAAAGGGAAACAACTGAAGCCGTATGGCATCATCAGAAACGCCATTTATTTTGAAAGTATCACAGAACTCTAGAAAATTAGCTATATGAGTATTTGGGTCTTCGTCCTGCAAACCATCAAATTGAACAAATTGTTGAATCATTTGTAT
This sequence comes from Gossypium sturtianum, assembly GCA_025698515.1. Lineage (NCBI taxonomy): Eukaryota > Viridiplantae > Streptophyta > Magnoliopsida > Malvales > Malvaceae > Gossypium > Gossypium sturtianum. Next base: position 139,619,089 of record CM046943.1, read on the forward strand.
AGTGTTAGGCTTTAATTCAAAATTATTAACAGCTATAGCAGGCCTAACAATACTCGATTCGGCTCCTGTTAAATGTGGTTTAGCATAATCAAACATAGTACAAGGAGCATTATTTTCTCCCACATCTTGTGGTGGTGGATTATTCTCATCCATCCTTTCAGTAGGATTGGATTCGTCTTGTTGCTCTTCTTCTCGGTAATTTAGGGCTCGCCTGATTTTTCTGCAATTTATGCAAGCGGTAGCTTCAATATCACTGTCGTATACTAAAGGTCCTCTCGGGTTCCTTCTAGTCATAAACTATAGGTACCTGCTAGGAAAAAGAAAGAAAGAAAATTAGAAGAGTTAAAACTAAGGTAAAAATGAAAATAAAAATAAAAGTAAAATGCAAAAAAATAAAAAAAATGGCTAAAGTAATTAAACTAGAGCTTTCTTAATATTTTAATTCCCCGGCAACGGCGCCAAAAACTTGATCGTGTGTCAGAGTTTTAAAATTTTAAATAATGAGAATAATCGAACCTGGAAACTAACTATGACAACGATTGAGGCAAGTGCACCTATCGAATAGTAGTATAGCTTAGGCAAGACCAGATTGTCGAACCCAAAGGAACTAAAAGTACTAATACTAACTTTCTTTTTATTATTTAGCCTAAAATAAAGGTAATTTGTTGTTTTAAATCTAAATTAATTAACTACTAAATTAAAGACTCTAAGACAAAGAAGAATGAATTTGGGAAAATAACTTGAGGAAAAACCAATTGATTAAGACGACACCCAAGGAATAATCCACCCGACTTCACTTGTTATCTAACTCGAACTGCATTTATTTATTCACTTGACTTGATCCGTAAGATTCCCTAATGTATATTAAACCATCTCTCGAGGCGAATAACGCTCTAACCCTAGGTTGATTAATTGAAATTTCTTTCTAATTAAAACCCCTAGAATCGCATTAACTCGATCTATGGAATCCCATATTAGGTTTCACCCTAATCCGCAAAATCTCGTCACCCTATCTCTAGGCGCGCGATCAACTCCGCTTAACTATGCTAAATCTACTCTTAGGCAGGGACTTTTGCTCCTCCACCTAAGCACATCAAACTTGAATTAATATCCGCGAAATATCAACACAAGAATTAAGAACACATAATTAAGAACAAGACAAATATTTATCATATAGTTCAGTAAACGATAACAAGATTCATCTAAGTTTCATCCCCCTCAGGTATCTGACGGTTTAGTTCATAACAATAAAAGAAAACATCTCAGAAGAAAAGATAAAACAAAACATAAGAAATCCCTAAAACCCCCTGAAGGAATTGAAGGAGAGATCCCACGTCTTGAGTATAATTTCGGCTTCAAGAGATGACTCAACTGGCTATCCTCGAGTAAATCCCCACAAATCTACCTTCTCTGGCCTAGCAAGACGCCCCCTGTCAAAGGTACTAGGCTCCTCCTTTTTAGGTCATACTTAGGGTGTATATATAGGCTTTTGGAATGTGTTTCTTTGCCCCTAAGTATCCCAATCCGAATGAAACTTCTCTTTGCCACGGCAGGGGCACGGCCATGGCACACACCCGTGTGAATCGTGGCCAGGCCGTGTTGGGTCGACTAATGAGGCACGGCCGTGTGGTCTTGGGTCCAGGCCATGTCGATTTCGTGATGTGGCCCATTTGGCCCGTTTTAAGCCCGTTTCTTGTTCTTTTCATCCTCCGATGCTTACCTGAGTATAAAACATGAAAATAAAGGATTAAGAGCACCAAATTACATAAAATAAGGGATAATTCATCCAAAAGCATGCTAAATGTGGGATTAAAATATGTTACTTTTACGGTTTATCAACATGCTATAAGTTCAAATTTAAACTTAATAAAATACCGAAAAATAGTCGATAGTGTGATAGACTTCTCTGACGATCCCCGAGCTCGTAACCAACTTCCAAAATCTATAAACGGAGAGCAAATACACACACAGTAAGCTAACATAGCTTAGTAAGTCATAAGCAAAAGAAACGTTTAAACATATACACAATTTATTCTAGATAAACAGTAGTAAACTATCATAATTTCATACATATTTCCAACTTATAAATTTCATATATCAAAACATATATAACTTGCACAAGTTTTCCTTTGGCCGAATACTCATTTGTACATTAGTACATTTAACCTTCACTTTATACAATATATTTACATCATAAGGCCGAACATATATATATATATATATCCACATATGCTATCACATAATTCGCATTAATATGTAATATTATATCATTAATTCAACATTCAACTTACCTTATTTTCATAACTCGAATGAGCACATACCTGAGCCTTTCTAATCTGAATTTTTACTCTCGATCCTGACTTATCATTGCCCATTGAACCATTCGGAATTAAAAAGGATACTCGGATAGTCGAACATATCGTACATTGCCAACGTCCCATACGTGGTCTTACATGTAATCACATAACGATGCCACTGTCCCAGACAGGGTCTTACACGTAAATCAAAAGTCGATGCCAACGTCCCAGACGTGGTCTTACACGATAACACATAACGGAATCCTATGTCATGACATATGTATCCTAGCTATTCCTAAGGTTCGTACGGGACTTTTGGACATCATATCTCGATCGAATCGAACTCGTAAACATAGCTCCCAAGCTTAAATACATTCGGCCAGTACATATGTATATTCATAAAATTCAATTCAACATATAAAATTTTTATATATATTCAAAATTTAAAACATTTATATGCTTATAGACTTACCTCGGATGTCGACGGACGGAATAAACGACTATTCGATTATTTTTGTTTTCCCCCGATCCAAATCCGTTTTCTTTGGTTCTTGATCTAAACATATTCAAATTAAAATTATTTAAACACAATTTTATTCAATTTAGTCTAAAAACACATAAATGGGCAAATTACCATTTTGCCCCTGACATTTTACACTTTTCACAATTTAGTCCCTATTGCATAAAACACAAAATATGCAAAATTTCATAATCCCATGCCTAGGCCGAATTTTACCCATGATCATACAAGTCCATCTATTTCATTTATTTCACATTTTAGTCCCTCAATTTTTTATTTTTACAATTTAGCCCTAATTACTCAAAATCATCAAAATTTCCAATACAAACCATTTTAATTTATCACATATCTTTAATATTTTATCATCAAACAACAAAAATCACAAGCTATCATCAATGGCAAAACACAAAATCATCATCAAATTCAAAAATTTGGACATGGGCTTTGTAGTACTCGAAGCAACGATCACAAAAACGTAAAAATTATCAAAAATCGAACAAATTACATACCTTAATTAGACCTAGAAGTGGACGAACCTTGTTGTTCTTCTTTTTTTCTTTCTCTTTTCTATATTTGGCTAAAGATGAACACTAAATGCATGCATTTTTAATTTATGTTTTATTATAATACATAATAATATACATTTTACAACTTTAACCTTAATAATATAATATAAAAATTCACCTAACCTTGTCCAATATTGTCCACCACTAATATAAATGGTATAATTGACATGCAAGTGCTCCATATTTCCCTTTAATAGCCATTAAACACCTTTAACAATTAGAAAGCCACTTTTACATTTTATGCGATTTAGTCCTTTTTATCAAATTAACTAACCAATCAATAAAATTTTCACACGAAATTTTCACACATATCACATGTCATGCTGTAAACACAGAAAATAATATTAAGATATTTTTCTGACTCGGATTTGTGGTTTCAAAACAACTATTCCGACTAGGGTCTAAACCGAGCTGTTACAACTCTCCCCCCTTAGGGATTTTCGTCCCCGAAAATCTTACCGACGAATAGGTTTGGGTATTTCTCTCTCATAGCATCCTCGGGCTCCCACATAGCTTCTTCAACCCCATGTCGATGCCATAAGACTTTTCCTAGAGAAATTTTCTTATTCATCAATTCTTTCACCTCGTGATCTAAAATCTAGATCGGTTCTTCCTCGTATGTCATATCAGATTGAATATCAACCTCAGTTGGAGAAATCACATGTGACGGGTAGGATCGGTATCGTTGAAGCATTGAAACGTGGAATACATTATGGATCTTTTCTAACTCAGATGGCAACAACAATCTTTAAGCAACCGGCCCGATACGTTCTATAATCTCATACGGCCCAATATATCTCGGACTCAACTTGCCTTTACGACCGAATCTGAGTATTTTCTTCCATGGTGAGACTTTCAAAAACACTTTGTCCCCGATCTGAAACTCAATATCTTTACGTTTTAAATCTGCGTACGACTTCTGACGATCTGACGCAGCTTTCAGACTATCGTGAATCACTTTCACTTTCTGTTCAGTCTCTTTGATCAAGTCGACCCCGTGTATCTTATTTTCACTGAGCTCAGTCCAATACAAAGGTGTTCGACATTTACGACCATACAAGGCCTTGTAAGGTGACATTTTGATACTCGATTGAAAACTATTATTATACGCAAATTCAATCAGTGGCAAGTAGCGTTCCCATGTACCTTCAAACTCGAGAATACAACATCTCAACATATCTTCAAGTATTTGAATAATTCGTTCGGACTGACCATCTGTCTGTGGATGGAAAGTAGTGCTAAAATGTAATTTCATACCTAATGCATCTTGTAGTTTCTTTCAAAATCGCTATGTGAACCTCGGATCTCTATCCGAAATGATTGAAATAGATACTCCATGCAATCTCACAATCTGAGAAATATACAATTCAGCAAGTTTATCAAGCGAGTAATATGTGCGAATCGGAACAAAATGAGCCGATTTAGTCAATCTATCTACGATAACCCAAATTGCATCTTTCTTACTCGGTGACAAGGGCAAACCAGATACAAAATCCATCGTGACTCTGTCCCATTTCCACTCAGGTATCATAATCGGCTGAAGTAACTCAAAAGGTACCTGATGTTCGGCTTTAACTTGCTGACAGATTAAACATTTCAAAAAAAAGTCAGAGATGTCTCGTTTCATACCATGCCACCAGTAAAGCTGTTTCAAATCATTATACATTTTTGTACTACCCGGGTGAATAGATAACCGACTACTATGAGCTTCATTCAAAATCATCTGAATCAACTCTGAATTTCTCGAAACATACATTCGGTCTTTGAACCTCAAACAACCCTCAGTATCAACTCGGAACTCTGAATCAGTATTCACATCACATTGAGCCCGTTTTGCTATCATTTTGTTATCAACATTCTGAGCCTCACAAATCTGCTGAATCAATAACGGTTTCGCTTTCAACTCAGCTACTAGGCAACCATCATTGGATAGGGCCAACTGAGTATTCATCGCACGTAGGGCAAACAACGATTTCCTATTCAAAGCATCAGCAACCACATTAGCCTTTCCCAAATGATAGTCAATCACAAGCTCATAATCTTTTAACAACTCTAACCATCTTCGCTTTTGTAGATTCAGATCTTTCTGAGTCATCAAACATTTTAAGCTTTTGTGATCAGTATAGACGTGACATTTTTCACCGAACAAATAGTGGCGCCATATCTTCAATGCGAACACAATAGCTGCCAATTCTAGATCGTGTGTCGGATAGTTCTTTTCATGCGACTTTAACTGTCTCGAGGCATATGCTATAACTTTGCCTTCCTACATCAAAACATAGCCCAAACCATTTAAAGATGCATCACTAAAGATTACGAATTCTTTACCTGATTCTGGCTGAACTAGCACCGGAGCTTCGGTCAACAAAGCTTTCAACTGATTGAAACTTTTCTGGCACTTTTCTGACCACTCGAACTTAACATCTTTCTGAAGTAGTCGCGTCATCGGGGTTGCAATCATAGAAAAACCTTTTACGAACCGTCTATAGTACCCAGCTAATCCCAAAAAACTTTGGACCTCGGATACATTTCTAGGAGGCTTCCAATCAAATATAGCTGAAACCTTGTTCGGATCAACCCGAATACCCGATGCTGATACAACATGTCCCAGAAAACTGACTTATCGTAACCAGAACTCACATTTACTGAACTTTGCATACAACTGCTTATCACGCAAAGTCTGTAGCACTAATCTCAGATGTTCAACATGCTTAGATTTGTCACGAGAATAAATCAATATGTCATCTATAAACACAACCACAAATCGATCCAAATACTGTCTGAAGATCCGGTTCATTAAATCCATAAAAACAGCAGGTGCATTAGTAAGTCCGAAAGGCATAACCAAAAACTCATAGTGTCCGTACCTCGTTCAGAAAGCAGTTTTAGGCACATCAAAGTCTTTAACTCGCAACTGATAGTAGCCTGATCTCAGATCTATCTTAGAAAACACAGTAGCCCCTTTCAACTGATCGAACAAGTCATCAATCCGTGGCAAAGGATATTTATTCTTTATAGTCACTTTATTGAGCTGTCTATAATCAATGCATATTCTCATAGTTCCGTCTTTCTTTTTCACAAACAAAATCGGTGCACCCTAGGGAGAGAAACTCGGTCGTGTGAAACCTCTATCAGTCAATTCTTACAACTGAGTCTTCAACTCTTTTAATTCTGTCAGTGCCATTCTGTACGGAGCTATCGATATCGGAGTCGTCCCCGGCACTAACTCAATACCAAACTCTACCTCTTGGATCGGTGGCAAACCCGGTAATTCTTCGGGAAATACATCTGGATACTCGCACACAATCGGTACTGATTCAATCTTCTTTTCAATCACTTTAGAGTCGAGCACATAAGCAAAGTAAGCTTCACAACCCTTTCTCACATATTTCTAAGCTAACATTGAAGATATCACTGCCGGTAAACCATTCAGATCATTAGACTCGATCCGAATAACCTCATCATTCTGACATCGCAAATCAATAGTCTTCCATTTGCAGTTCACAATAGCATCATGCAAGGTTAACCAATCCATTTCCTAGAATTATATCAAACTCGTCAAATGGCAACAACATCAAATCAGCCAAAAAACATGAATCCCGAATCATTAACGGACAATTCTTGCACACTTTATCAACCAAAACACACCGGCCTAAGGGTTTCGATACTCTAATCACAAACTCAGTAGACTCTATAGGAAAAGTCTTACTGGATACTAAAGTCTCACATACATAAGAATGAGTCGAACCAGGATCAATCAATGCAACAACACTAGTGTCATAGAGAGTGAAAGTACCAGTAATAACGTCTGGGGATGAAGCCTCCTCTCGAGCGCGTGCAGCATAAGATCTGGCAGGTGCGCGAGCCTCCGATCTAATTACTGTGTCTTTAGTTCCTTTCTGACCGCTGCTCACATTAACCGTGTTTCTGGGTGGTCTACCTCGAGCTGACATGTTACTCAGTCTTGCACTCTGTATGGTATTTTGCTCCGCTAACTCTGGGCACTCACGAATGAAATGATCCATCAATCCACATTTAAAACAGGCCCGATCATTCAATCTACAGCTACCGGGATGTCATTTACCACAGTTTTTGCACTCAGTTTGATTCGATCTGACGTTACCAACACTAGCTACTGAGGTAGCTTTCGAACTCACAGGTGGTCTATCCCAATCACGTCTAGAATAACCCGCAGTAGCCTTTGAACGGCTAAAATCATCTCTGAATTTCTTTGATACTGACTGAAATGTCTTACTCGATGATCTCTTACGGGAATCTCTAGCTTCAATATCAGCTTTTCTTTTCTCTTTCCCGAGCTCTTCGGCTTTGCATGCTCGCTCAACAAGTACAACGAACTCTTTTATTTCAAGAATGCCAACTAGCAGTTTAATGTCTTCATTTAACCCGTCTTCGAATCTTTTACACATTATAGCTTCAGTCGACACACATTCTCGGGCATATCTATTGAGTCTCACAAATTTCCGTTCATATTCTGTCACAGTCATACGACCCTGTTTTAACTCGAGAAATTCTTTGCATTTTTTATCAATAAATCTCTGACTGATATATTTCTTCCTAATTCGATGCGAAAGAACTCCTGTAAACCATTCTTTCTGAACTACCGATACTAGCGTATTCCACCAAAGTGATATGCAGTGTCTCGTAGCAAGGATACAGCACATTTTAGGCACTCGTCAGGGGTATAAGATAGCTCATCAAACACGCGGATAGTATTATCAAGCCAGAATTCAGCTCGCTCAGCATCATCATCATCAGTGGCTCTGAATTCTTCAGCCCCATATTTTCTGACTTTATCAACCGGTGCTTATTCAATCACACCGGATCAATAACTTGTGGCATTACAGGTATTTGAGGGGGAATCGGTGGGGTAAGAGGTTGTGGAACAGCCAGATTCGTCCGGATATACTGAGTAAACCAATCATTCATCATTTGATAAAAGGCTTGTTTAGCCTCTCCTTCTTGGTTACTCGAAGTCGATCGAGAATCAATCGGTGCTGCCCCCTGAACAGGAGCGGGCGCATTACTTTCCACATCATCAGCTACGGCTCGATCGGGATCCATTTACTATAAGAAAACACATTTCAATTGTCAGGAATCATCACACTATCGCAGTTTATAAATATGGCATCTATAGCTAGAGTCACACGCGCTACGTTAGTCCTAAAATCGACTAAACCGTAGCTCTGATACCAATAAAATGTAACACCCCTAACCCGTATCCGTCGCCGAATTAGGGTTACGAGGCATTACCGACTAACCACAAATCAGAACAGTTTTCAATTTATAATTATACACAAAAATTAAATTAACTCATTCACAAAATTTCATATATTTTTATTTGTTTTTTTTTTTAAACTCGAATAGTAACTAGCAGCCCAATCATATAAGTCACATTCTCACATATGTAACACTTAATCGACATAAAACCAAACATACTTTACTACTTATAATACATAAGCAATTCATGCTTTAAAATTTAATCATATCAATATTAATAATAATTTAATCATTTATTCGACCCAACTAATTTACATCATATCATAACACATATATTATATAACTTCAATAACCGAACCTTATGACCAAAGTTCATGGCATACGAATTCCTAATTAATCATCAAACCTATTATACTTCATATATACCGCATACATAAATCCACTTATTTATAAACATCCATTTCAATAGTTAATTACCAAACATACCAATCTATGTACTTATGCAAATTCACTCATTAAGTCAAAACAAAACATATCATTTAGCCTATTTAATATCCATACATGAAACATTAGCAAACATTACCAAATAGTCTAATAATATCTTATTCATTACCAATTCATATGCATTTTACATTAATATTATTATTAATCATATTTGGTCATAAATAGGCAAATCATGTTACACTCAATTCACATGCTCAATAACCGATCCAAAATTTCATATACCAAACCATACATCACCCCATTTATTCGGCTAACAAATTACCTATAAAATTTATACCCATTTCATCAAAATAAAATTTCCCTTTTTAGCACAATTAACAATTCAAACATACCTATTTTGCATGCAAATTATCAAATTTATACTTCCTATGCCAACCATTCAAATATATATACCATTATCAAAATTACATGCTTATCAAAATGAATCAATTACTAAGGCCGAATTTACTACCTCATATTTAGCACATTTCGTAATCAATCATTGAACTTTTAAATAACGAACCACAATTAAACATATCATAGATATGTTTATTTGTCTTACCCATCACTAGCCGAATATAACTGCACATTACTTACCACTTTCAAGCTTATTCATAAAACAAATTATACTTTATAAATGAGTCAATAATAAGCCATAATCAAATCACATTCATTACATATCTTATTGCCAAAACACTTAACCAAGCACCATATTATATATCCATGATATTACTTCCCAAACAAACTTAAACCATAATCAAATATAATTAAACTCAAGCCTAGAAATCAAACACATTAAGCATTTAACCAAAAACATATAACCAAGCTTAAACATAATGAGCAAGCCATTTTCGCATGGCTCATATTTACATACCCAAAAATCAAACATATTAACTAGACTATACATGCCATAAGTTCAAATTCAAACTTAATAAAATACCGAAAATAGTCGATAGTGTGATAGACTTCTCTGACGATCCCCGAGCTCGTAACCAACTTCCAAAATCTATAAACGAAGAGCAAATACACACACAGTAAGCTAACATAGCTTAGTAAGTCATAAGCAAAAGAAACATTTAAACATATACACAATTTATTCTAGATAAACAGTAGTAAACTATCATAATTTCATACATATTTCCAACTTATAAATTTCATATATCAAAACATATATAACTTGCACAAGTTTTCCTTTGGCCGAATACTCATTTGTACATTAGTACATTTAACCTTCACTTTATACAATATATTTACATCATAAGGCCGAACATATATATATATCCACATATGCTATCACATAATTCGCATTAATATGTAATATTATATCATTAATTCAACTTTCAACTTACCTTATTTTCATAACTCGAATGAGTACATACCTGAGCCTTTCTAATCTGAATTTTTACTCTCGATCTTAACTTATCATTGCCCGTTGAACCATTCAGAATTAAAAAGGATACTCGGATAGTTGAACATATCGTACATTGCCAACGTCTCAAACGTGGTCTTACTTGTAATCACATAACGATGCCACTGTCCCAGACAGGGTCTTACACGTAAATCACAAGTCGATGCCAACGTCCCAGACGTGGTCTTACACGATAACACATAACGGAATCCTATGTCATGACATATGTATCCTAGCTATTCCTAAGGTTCGTATGGGACTTTCGGACATCATATCTCGATCGAATCGAACTCGTAAACATAGCTCCCAAGCTTAAATACATTCAGCCAATACATATGTATATTCATAAAATTCAATTCAACATATAGAATTTTTATATATATTCAAAATTTACAACATTTATATGCTTATAGACTTACCTCGGATGTCGACGGACGGAATAAACGACTATTCGATTTTCCCCCCGATCCAAATCCGTTTTCTTTGGTTCTTGATCTAAACATATTCAAATTAAACTTATTTAAACACAATTTTATTCAATTTAGTCTAAAAACACATAAATGGGCAAATTACCATTTTGCCCCTGACATTTTACACTTTTCACAATTTAGTCCCTATTGCATAAAACACAAAATATGCAAAATTTCATAATCCCATGCCTAGGCCGAATTTTACCCATGATCATACAAGTCCATCTATTTCATTTATTTCACATTTTAGTCCCTCAATTTTTTATTTTTACAATTTAGCCATAATTACTCAAAATCATCAAAATTTCCAATACAAAACATTTTAATTTATCACATATCTTTAATATTTTATCATCAAACAACAAAAATCACAAGCTATCATCAATGGCAAAACACAAAATCATCATCAAGTTCAAAAATTAGGACATGGGCTTTGTAGTACTCGAAGCAACGATCACAAAAACGTAAAAATTATCAAAAACCGAACAAATTACATACCTTAATTAGACCTAGAAGTGGTCGAACCTTGTTGTTCTTCTTTTTTTCTTTTTCTTTTCTATATTCGGCTAAATATGAACACTAAGTGCATGCATTTTTAATTTATGTTTTATTATCATACATAATAATATACATTTTACAACTTTAACCTTAATAATATAATATAAGAATTCACCTAACCTTGTCCAATATTGTCCACCACTAATATAAATGGTATAATTGACATGCAAGTGCTCCATATTTCCCTTTAATAGCCATTAAACACCTTTAACAATTAGAAAGCCACTTTTACATTTTATGCGATTTAGTCATTTTTATCAAATTAACTAACCAATCGATAAAATTTTCACACGAAATTTTCACACATATCACATATCATGCTGTAAACACAGAAAATAATATTAAAATATTTTTTGACTCGGATTTGTCGTTTCGAAACCACTATTCAGACTAGGGTCTAAACCGGGTTGTTACATCTTCCTTGCCCTCTCTGTCATTGCTTAAACTCCTGAGGATAGCTTTTGGAGTCCTCAGTATGTTTTGACCTTGCTACTGCATCTTGTTTCTGGTGAGATGCCAAATTATCTTGTAAATGAACTTCTGTTAGTAGAGCCATCTGTCGTGCTTCACAATCAAGAAGCATCTCAGTCAGCAAGTCAAGGGACATAGGAGTTGCTGAGGCGATCACACGAATGGACTCATATTCCATCGAAAGACCAGCCAAGAAAATACTCACTTGTTCTTGTTCAGTAACCAAACAACCAACTGCAATTAGACTATCACTCAGACTCTTTACTTTGAACAAATATTCTTTGATAGTAAGATTTGCTTTCTTGAATGAGTATAAAGCATGGCACATACTCGAGATTTTGATGTTGGACTTGGCATCAAATCGTCTTTCAATGGTTTTCCAGACTTCAAAACTAGTCTTGGCCGTCGTGAGATGTACCAAGACATCATTTGTGACCGTAGACAATAGCCAATAGGCGAGAAACTTGTCCAGTTTCTTATGAACAAGAAAGGCAGGGTTTTCAATTAACTGACCCTCGTTCCCAGTTATAAGTGGAGAAGGAATAGCAATCGAGCCTAACATAAACCCCTCAAGATCGTATCCTTCAAGAATCAATAAAATTTGATGCTTCTATAAGAGAAAATTATTGTCACCGAGTTTGATTGTGTCATGTTTGGAGAAATAATGAACTGTCTGCAAAGCGATACTGCCATGACCGTGCGAATGAATTACTTCTCCAGTGTTGGAGGAATGATGAGGAGTACCAATCACTGGAACAGCCTCTGTAGCCATGAAACAGAAAAAAAAAATCCAGTTATACCAAGAAAATACTAGCTCTTGATACCATGTTAGAGTAAAGAAGATAAGAAGAATTGTTAATTAATCTCATTGACTCCCTTGAATATGGTAGTGAGGGTATTTAATACAATCAGATAATAACTAACAGCTAACTAATTTGTTTAACAACTATCTAACTCCTTTAACTAACTGCAACAGTAATAGTAACTGATGAAATACTCATAACATAATGTAACTAATCAATTTACCTCTTGAGTTTCATGTTTTGGTTTCATCCTATCCTAAGTATGACATGAAACATATGAAGATGGTCTAGAGATGATTTACAACCCCAAGTGATTTATACTAACTAAACTTGGATCGTAATCACCCAAAAACCTTTGCCAATATTATTTGTAGAATTAAGGTAGACATTTTAAAAACTGACTTTTAATGATTGAGATATAAATAGAAAATATCAATGATGTGGGTTCACAAATATATTTATAAAATTTGACATAAATAATAAATAAATTTTTAATTGAATGGTAAAATACAAATATTGAAAACTAAAGGTATGATTTCAAATTTTATTATATATATATTTTTTCTATATAAAAGATATAAAATGACCAAAATACCCTTCAAATAATAGAATTTACTTTGTAAATAAAAATTTTCCATATTTTCTTAACTAAGTTGGTATCCAATTAACCCATGATAGTAACTCATGTCAGGAGTTTTATAATAAGTATAGATGTATGAGTAAAGATTGTTAAAAAATTGTGTTACAAGGAAGAAAACTTTATAGTGCATGAAAAATTTGAGGGAAATAAAATATATACTTGAAGTGTGATTCATTGTCTTTAAGGTTTTATTTTGCCTCTAGGATACAAAAATCTTAAAACAACAAAATAGAATGGTGAAAATAATTTTTATTGATGTTTATATAGGCAGATTATATTTTTTAATTAAAGAAAATGTCCATTTTTTTACCTTATAAAAACATACATAAAGCCTAATGGATAAACCACGTAACTAATAAACTATACACCTAACTCAATTATCTAAATTATAAAAGATTGTCTGTATACTTTATATAACTATCCTTGCAAACTTTTATCATTATATTATAGGATTTTAGAAGAAAAAGTGGCTATATAAGTTGGGCAACACCTAGCATATATGGGCGTTGGTTTTGGACACTTGTTAAGTGGGATGATGGACAACAGCCTATGAGAATGCCACCTATTCCACTAGTGGAAGTAAGATGAATGCTGGTTAATGAGAGGGAATTTACAATTAATCGCCACTCCAGGAAGTTAATAATAAGAACTGGAGCTAGTCCATCCCCTTTCGCTTTCAACATCGTAATTAAAAAAAGAAAATCTCTTTTCCCAAAGCTTGAAGAATGTGACTTAAAAGATTATTATCTGAAATATGTTTTATTCTTCTAAATATAGATAAAATCTCTTATCATATAAGTAAAGGATGAAATAAATAATCATTATATCATATCTCATGATTAATTAAAATATCTTGGTGAAAGACAAGTATGTGTCTCAAGGTGTGAAAAGAACACCTAGCTTGAACTGCATGAAGGACAGTTTAGAGGGGGAAGGTAATACAACTCATTCACATTGCCTCCCCAACACACACACAAGACTGGAAGAAAAAATAAAGAAAGAGAGGAAGTTGATAGCCGTTTACATTCGGCTTATGAGAGAAGACGAGAAAAGATTCTCAATCCTTCATTACTTACACCAACCTACTGACTTTTGATGTACCTTAGTAAAATTTCACCATCTACAAGTGACCATTCCTAGGTTTAATTTAAAGCAAATGGTGAAAAGAAGTTAAGCTACTCAATGTGGAAAAGTTGAGAGAGAAGGATGAGAAAGTTAAGGATTATGTTTGCCTATACATTTTATGTTTGGTAGGAGTATTATATTTTAGGTATATTTTAATTTATGATTAAGTAATAAATTAATTTAATTGGTAATATTTAATTATTTTTTGACTTATTTTTAGTGAAAAGAAAATTTTTACTTATTTTGAAGAGGTCTTATTTTTTACAAGAGCTTTTCTCATACTTCTAATTTCAAGTTTAAAATTATACTAATTATTCTTTATTTTATGTCTAACTATTTTTAATACATACATAAAATATTTTTCTCTTATTATTACATTAGTTACCAAATAATACATTAGTGTTGTAATTCAATTTATCTATTTTGTTACGTGTGTTTATATGAGGAGAAAAATCATTGGAGAAAGATGGATAGCAATGGCAAAGGAAACAAGTCCTTACTCGTGAAAAGTAGAAAAGTTTGACCTTGGTTGAAAGCTTGGAGAATATGTAATTGTTCCATGAATTTTCATTAACCTTGTAATCAAGTTAATTAATTTAAAGGTTATCGGTTATAAAGTTAGAAATGAAGATAAAAAAAATCAAGTGTATATATTTTTGGTATAATTCACATGTTATCTTTATTCATTTTATTCTTTTTACGGTTTAAATATAGTTATGTTCAAGTTAAAGTGGGATACAAGTAAAGCTCTCTCAACAAATATCAACTCTAGGATTTGAACTTGGTTTAAATGCATGAAGAAAAAGTCCACCTTTACTACTTAAATATATAACTTCATAGGTTGTGCATGAGATTTTTTTTTATTATTTGATTTTCATTTTTCAACTATAAGTACTAAAAGTAACATATTTTAACATCATTTTTGTCAAGATTGAAGATTCCCAATTGATTTTTTAGGAAGTTATCATGAGTTTTTTTTCTTTCTTTCGGTTATATTGTATATTGGATGTTTCTATTTTCAAGCATGAACTAATTTTATAAATACCTAGGGAGATGAACCCTACGATGGATTCTGTTGTTTGATTTTTATTTTATGTAATAAATACTTAGTTTCTTGTTCTCAATTATGTGTGCTTAATTCTTAATTTAATATTTCTAGATTATTGATCCATGTTCGATGTGCTTAAATCGGTGGTTGAATAGACTCTATTTAAGATTAGATCTTGCGTAATTGAGTGGAGATGCATACAATCCTAAAAATAGGACGACATAAATCTACCGGATTATAGTCAAATCTAATAGGGGAATCCATAGCACGAGTTAATGCGATAATATGGGTTTTAATTAGAAAGAAATTTTAATTAATCAACCTAAAGTCAGTTGCTCTTATGCTCGAAAGAGATATTAGCATAATTTAGGGATTTCTATGGATCAATGTGCTAAGTAAAGAAATTGCGTAATTTAGATTGATAGTGACATATGAAGTTTGGGCGGATTCTTAACTAGGTATTGGTTCACTTCTTGGTTGTTACTCGATTATTTTCCAGATTTGTTATTTGCCGTGTTCGTTAATTAATTAAATTAGTTAATTTTAGTTTTATTCAACCACTTGGATTATTCGGTTAAATAATAGAAAGACGGTAATTACTAATACTTGTAGTCCTTGTGGGAACAATATCTTTGTTTACCGTAACTATACTATTAATTGATAGGTGCACTTGCTTTAGTCAAATTTTTAGCTAGTTTCGTGACACAACAAGTTTTTGGCGTCGTTGCCGAGGACTAGAATATTAGGAAAACTTTATTTCTATTAATTTAGCCATTTTTATTTTATTTTTAATACTTTTGTTTTTAATTTAATTTTTAAATTCTGATTTTGATTTTGTTTTATTCTTACAAGTTCTCTTGGTTTATGATTAGAGACAACCCGTTAGAACCATTAATTTTTTACAGTGAGATCGAAAAAACTGCTCACAATAATCAGAGAGAAGTTAGAGAAGCAAGACAAGGTCAACAAGTTTTCATAGACGATCAAGAAAAAGGACATTATTGTGGAGATGGATAATAATCCTGGTAATCAGCATCTTCCTGTACGTCTTTTTCCTCAGACTATGTATGATATGCTAAGCCCACTTTGACTGAATTTAAATCGAGTATTGTTAGATCGACTATTATTGTAAATAATTTTGAGATTAAGCCGAACACATTTCAGATGGTGCAGCAGTATGTTCAGTTTGATGGATTGTAAGATGAGGATCCAAATGCTCATTTAGCTAACTTTTTGGAGATCTATGACAAATTTAATATCAATGGCATTACTGATGATGCCATACGCTTACAGTTGTTCCCATTCTCTTTGAGGAACTAGGTGAAACAGTGATTGAATTCACTTCCACAAGGTTCCATCAATACTTGGGCTTAGATGACTGAAAAATTTCTGTTGAAGTGTTTTCCACCAACCAAAACAACCAAGTTAAGGAATGATATCTCTTATTTTGCTGAATTTGAGCTTGAGACATTATATGATGCATGAGAGATATTTAAGGATCTTCTGAGAAAGTGTCATCATCATCTTCTAGTTCAAACATTTTACAATGGTTTGAATCCCTCGACTAGGAAGATAATTGATGCAACAACTGGTGGAACACTGAATAATAAAACACCTAAGGCAGCCCAAGAATTTATTAAGGAGATGACATTGAATAACTATCAGTGGCAAGTTATGAGAACAAAGTCTACCAAGGCAATCGATGTTTTTAATATAGATGCAGTTGCTATGTTGGCGAGTCAATTGGAAGATCTTAGTAAAAAAATTGATTGTTTAAGTTATATAAACAGATGAATCCGGTAATGCAATGTGATGCGACTGGAGCGGGGATGATCAATCTAGAATGTTTGCCTTTCAAGTCTAACATGGATCATGAGCAAGTCGACTTTATGGGTAATAATTTTAGACCTCAGAATAACCCCTATAGCAACAATTATAACCCAAGATGGAGGAATCATCCAAATTTTTCTTGGGGTAGTTAAGGAAATCAAAGGTCACAAAACCCTCCGGGTTTTCAACAACCTTATCAGCAAGAAAAAAATCGAACCTAGAAGAGATGCTGACTAAATTAATTTCAGTGTCAAAAACTGTAACAACCCTAACCCGAATCCGTCGTCGGATCAAGGTTACGGAGCATTACCGAAGTTTACAAATTAATTATCAAACATTTCATTTCATCTAGCATTCATATTAGAAACCAGTCAAAATCATACATATTGTCCCTTAAACGAGCCCTCAAGGCCTAATTTACGCATTAGAAACAAATAGGGACTAAGTCGAAGACTCAAAAATTTTTTCGGAAATATTTAAAATTTTCAACACTGCAGGGGTCACACGGCCATGTCACATGACCGTGTGTCACACACGGTTGAGACACACAGTCGTGTCTCTACACGTGTGGACGAAAATAGGCCATTTTACAAGCCATATTTCTCACCCAATTTTATGTCAATCTATAATCAACATTACACATATCAACAAGCCATAATTAGACATCCAAAACAAGCCAAAATAAGTGGCTAATCCAACAAATTACGTATAGACCATCATTAAACAAAATACCTATACATGCCATTATAACTAAAATCAAAACATTCGAAAGTACCGATAGAACTGATGGATAGTCTGAAATAACTCCGACAAGCTTCCAACCCAATCGAGCTTCTGATAATCTGAAAAGTAAAGGAAAACAAATACATAAGCAATGTATGCTTAATAAGCTCGTATAAACTTTAATCATAATACTTTTTTTTTCAATTATGAAATTTAAACATATCAAGAATAATCCAATATTGATACCACAAGACTCATGAAGTTATATTTAACATCACATTAAGTGAATAAATGTAAAGTATCACTTATACATATTATTCCTAGCATAGTAGGATTTTAAACAACTTTAACTCTTCCAAATTTCTTTATTTTCATTTGCGTTTATTTACTTTCCACATTCATTCCGTATACATAACACACCAGTCATAAGCATATCATCTTTTATTATTTCTTCATATACATATATCATCCAAGACAACTCCCGATAACTTACCATTCGAAGAACGAGTTACGGATATGAATACAATCATTTTCAGAAGCCCGAAGGCTAAACTGAAGCACATAAGTGCTAAACAGAAACCCGTAAGGGTTGAACGAAAGCTCATAAGAGCTTAACGGAAACCCATAAGGGTTAAACAGAAGCTCAAAAGAGGTGAACGGAAACTTATATGAGTTAACAAAAGCTCGTGAGAGCTAAACGGAAAGTAAACACGAAAGTTCGCAACAAATGCTGAACCTCGATTTACTTGGGTAATTTGTCGTCAATTCATCCTTTGCATTTGCCGTCAATTCATCCTTTGCCACA
This sequence comes from Gossypium sturtianum, assembly GCA_025698515.1. Lineage (NCBI taxonomy): Eukaryota > Viridiplantae > Streptophyta > Magnoliopsida > Malvales > Malvaceae > Gossypium > Gossypium sturtianum. The sequence continues at coordinate 139,638,074 of CM046943.1, forward strand.
GAACGATTATACTCAATCATGCGTTCTACTCGTTTTGAACATTCAATTCAATTTCATAATTTAACAATAATTTTATTTTCAACAATAGATATGAATAAATACATAATACCATTCATCAATTTAATAAATAAACATTAAATTTTAACCATACGAACTTACCTGAATTGAATTGAAATATTTGTAGGAGTTCGGGGACTATTCTGCTATTTTTCCTTTTTCACGAGTATCTTTAGAATCTTGTTCTAAAATATAAAATTTCTTATTCATTAGCATATATTTCAGTTCCAATTGATTTCACAATTTATACCCTTCAATTTTTAAAATTTACACAATTACCCCAGCTTCTACAACTTTTATAATTTAGTCCCTCAACTAGTTAATCTATCAAATCAATAAATTTTTTCTCGATTAATAATTTATCCAAATATACTAGGCTATCATACAGCCCTTAATAAAATATAAATTTAATACCAAACCCTAATATTTTAACTATTTTCACAATTTGATACTAACATTAATATTTAACAAAATCACTTTATATTATCATCATACAACAAAATTAATGCTCTAAACCCACTTGATATTAATAATTTATTTCAATACATTAATTTAGACAATAAAACAATTCATTTCATGCAATTTTGGGCATTTTTGACATTTTTACAAAATTGCCCCTAAAATTTTATTTTTATTCAATTTAGTCTCCGAGCCTAAAACATGCAAATTAGCCATTTTTAATGTAAACCCATGCTAGTTGAATATTCATATATATTTTCCTCCTCCTCCTCTCCATTCCACATCCTTAATGTATATAACATGCTTATATGTAACATTATCTATAATTCCACTATTTACTTATATGTTTATTCAAAGCTGTCCACTTGAGTCATAGTCACTAAATTATTTATATCTTGAGCTACAGAATTATAAATTAAGAACCGTTTGATGTTTTTGAAACTAGACTCAAATATATTTCTACCATAAAAATTTAAGAATTTATAATTTAGCCAATAAGTACAATAAAATCTTCAAATTTATCCATGTTCTGTTGTTTGACAGCTTTGACCTTTCTTTACTAAAAAATAATTATCTCTTAGTACGGGGTTTGGATGATGTTTCCGTTTGTTTTTCTTGAAAATAGACTCATTAAGAATTTAAAAATATAAATTTAAACCCCTAAGCATTTTTTTATAATTTTTTTATGATTTTCCAAAGTCATAATAAGGGAACCTGAAATCATTCTGACCTTGTCTCACAAAATTTATTATATCTCATAATTTACATTTCCATTGCTTACACCGTTTCTTCTATGAAAAACTAGACTCAATAAAACTTAATTTCATATTTTATTAAATCTCTAATTCAATTTTCACAATTTTTTGTGATTTTTCAAAGTTGAACCATTGGTGCTGTCCAGAAACTATTTTAATGCTAATTTTACTCTTTCATGGTTCTTTGTATTAACTTTCATTTAGACATACATAATCATTATACTTTTAATTATTGTCCAATTTAATCCTTAAAACTCACTTATCATCAAATTTTATTATAACTTCTCTTATTTCAATTATAAATTTCACAAGTTTACAATTTAATTCCTAATATCTTGAAAATTCATTATTTACTATAATTTCACTTTAACATCATTTTGTAACTAATTCACAAACACTTAACATTCCATTTAAACTTCCTAACACAATACTTTATTTCACACATAAAATTTTGTACACTTTACAATTTAGTCCTTATTATAAAAAAATTTAATTTAACTTGAAATTTTCCCACACATTCACTTTTTATATCATCTCACTTCATTTGTATTCTCTTTTAAAAATTCAATTTCACATAACCTATTTTGTTTAATTTACAATTTATTCTCTTTTTCTACTACTTCAATATACCATTTTAATTTTCATACATAATATTAGCACATTCACAATTAATTCAACTAATTTAGCATACTCTATACTTGATTAAAATTAAATAAAGTAAATTTCTTGAAGTACTTACCTTGTCTCTTTAATTTCCTCACTTTTTCTACCATTTTCTCCACTTTCACTTCCAATTTCTCTCTTCCAAGATGATATTTTAACTCTCTAGTGTCTCTACTTCACTTCTTCTTTTGGGTGGTTATGAAAATTTTCAAAGAATTTGAGAGAAAAAGTGGGATTTCATAGTAAAGGACCAAATTGTAAAGAAAAGAAAACTTTTTTTCTTTCTCTTCTTCTCACGTTGTAGCATGGAAAGATGAATAGAATTCTATATCTTTCTTTGCTTATATACTAAATATGATAATAATAATATAATAATAATATAATTAAAAATCACGTCAAAATATTAATAAACTATTATTTATTTATTTGATTTTAATCTAAAATATCACCAACATCATCATTACTCTTCAAAAATATCTTCCTTGCTAAATAACCATTTTGCCCTTTATGATCTTTTAAAATCTCATCCTTTAGTCATCACTTAATTTGGTAAAATTGCGATTTAGACCCTCATAATTCTTCACCTATTCAATTTGGTCTTAATTCATCCATTTTCCTTAGTTTCTAGATCATTCCACCCTTAAAATATTTGCACTATTGGTCCTTTAACTTTTCATATTTACACTTTAACCCCTCAAATTTTGAGTATTTACTCTTGGGCCACAAAACTTTTCTCACTTTTGTGATTCAGTCCTTTCTTGGAATTAATATATCATAATATACTTTCCAATGTTGACATAACTCAAAATTTCCCTTTTTTGTCATTTTATTTCCTTATTTTACTATATCAAGGACAATATCTTATTTTCTTATTGTAGTAATTTTCGGGGTATTATAAAAACTAGATTATAGAACATTGAAACAACTTTGAGGAATCAGTAGGCATCTATTCAGGGTCTGGATAATCAGATTAGCCAGCTTGCTAAATTGGTTTAGGAGAGACAACAAGGCAGTTTACCTAGTAACACTGAAACCAACCCAAAAGAGTAAGTTCACGCAATCACTGTACGAAGTGGAAAGGTGTTGGCCGAGCCTGAAAAGTACAAACCACCAATTACACATCTGAAAAAGTTGAAGAAAGATCACATGAATGAACAATATGGTAAATTTCTTGAACTTTTGAAAAGATTGCATATTAACTTACCTTTTGTTGAAGCCCCTTCACAGATGCCTAAGTATGCAAATTTTTTAAAGGAGTTGTTAACAAATAAAACGAAGTTAGACAAACTGCCCACTATGGAGCTCAATGAGGAGTGCTCGGCCATTCTCCAAAACAAACTACCCACTAAGCTTAAAGATCTTAGGAGTTTTACTATTCCTTATTTTATTGCTAGCTTCAATATAGAAAAAGCTTTGCCTGATTTGGGTGCTAGTATAAATCTAATGCCTTATAAAATGTTCAAAGAACTTGGTCTCGGGGAACCAAAACCTACAGGATGAATATTCAATTACCCGACAGATCAATTAAGTATCCTAGGGGTATTATTGAGGATGTGCTTCTTAAAATAGATAAATTCATATTTCCTATTGATTTTGTTATATTAGACATGGATGAGGATACTGAGGTACCCATGATCTTAAGTCGACCTTTTTTAGCCACTGCTAGAACTATCATTGATGTGGGTAACGGTGAACTTGTGTTGAGGGTAGGTGATGAAGAGGTTACTCTTCAATCACGTGATATTGTGAGAGTTTCTTGTGAGCGAGATGATACTCGTTATTCTGTTGATGTTAGTAATTATGCAGCTCAACATTCTTTGTAGGAAATCACTCATGAAAACGTGTTAGTACCGTATTCTGTTCAAGGTGATAAAAAATCAAGGGGCAATTGAAGAAATAATAGTGCAGCTCGATGAATTAGATAAATGGCAAACAAAGAAGTAACAAAGCAACACCATGGTGTGCATTTAAAGAGGACAAACCAAATCAAAGTTGGAGACAAAGTGTTGCTAGACAATTTAGATCCATGAATGTTCCCTAAAGAGATTAAGTCAAGATGGTCGAAGCCATTTTTTGTATAGAACGTATTCCCTTATGGAACCATTGAGGTAACATACCATGATTACGACACATTTAAGGTAAACGACCATCAACTCTAACTTTATTTTGGTGGTGATATTTATAACCAGAGAGAGGAGCTTTGACTCTAAAATTCTAATTAACCGTGTGCATGAAAGGGAAAGTCGAGTTTAGACTCTAAATAAGCGCTTCTTGAGAAGCAAGTCAAGTGTTTTTTTTTTAAATTTAATTATGTTGCATGCTTAATAAATTTATTTTTATTACTTAAAAAATTATTAAAATTAAAAAATATATTAAAAAATATAAAAAGTGATCCACATAGTCTAAGGTAGACCACACGGCTTGGCGACATGATCGTGTGGCTTACACGGCGCGAACATACGCCCATGTGCACACGGGGAACAGTTTAAATTATTCCACACCGTTTTAGTCAAAACCCACACTCCTCAAAACACACCGTTTATTATTAATACAAACATATAAAACGCAACATTTTTAGTAACTGACATGAACATAACAAACATAACAGAAATTTGAAAGGTTTGCTCGGTGGTGATGAACAACATGCATCAACTCGAAACGAACTTTCGCTAAAGCCTAGTTGGCGCAACATTACTCGAATATCGTAGGCAACTCCTGGGAGAAACCGGAGGCTGGGAAACTTAAGTGTAACGTCGATGCAGCTTGTGCTGAAAGATCGAGGGAGACTTGTTTTGCTACGAGACGAGAATGGAAACTTTGTGCAGGGCTTTATTCGTCATTTTTCAACCTTAATGGAGGCACATATCGCAGAGTCTAAAGAAATTAGTGGCTAAAGTCCTTGAGGGTGGATAACTTAATTTTGGAGTTGGATTAAATTCACAGGTTTCTTTCTTTTCTTGAGTTTGGATTAATTTTGCAAGATTGTTTGATGCTAAAACCACAGTTTCGGTATCTGTTCTTCTGTTAGATTAAGACAAATCTCATCATTTGACGCGAGTAACCTTATCACATGTAAATGATAATTACACATACAGTAAGATTGTCTACTTGAATTTAAGCATGCCTTTTCTTCTTTAGTCTTTTCTTGTTTATTCTCAATTTTATCATTACATGGTTTTACTCTTAAAAATAATTAAGATTAAAATTATAAAAAATTGACCTAACATTTTTACTGAGTGAAGTAAAAAATTTAATATTTTTTATTGGTTGGTTGAAGAGATGGAAGATTTGAAGTTGATCTGTCTCCACATGCATTTAAGTTCTATGTACCTGGTCGTTTAACCAATGGTATTGGTAGGTGTGGATGATCTGCAACAACAGAGCAGTAATGGGACCATCTAATAAACATTTCTTCAGACTTTGGAATTGGAGGGGCTTGCAACACCGCCAAATGGACTAACCTTTAACCTCATTGCATCTTGCTGGATTTACGTTGGTGACAAAAGAAAATCAAACATTATTACTTATTATGCTTGATTTTTGGTTCCGTTTTGACTTTTTAACTTTTAAGCCCTCGTGTAATCAACATACCACTTACCACTTGCACTATACTTTGTCTTTGAGGATATTTGATTTGTTCTCTTTTGCTTAAGAAAGAAATACAATAAATAATTATGTACTTTCATTCTTTGTTTTTTTCTTATTCTTTTATAAGATATTAAAATATGTTGATATTAAATGCATATTCATATTTTATCATCAATATTTGAGTCTAATTACTCAATACTGCGATAGTATGTCTTAGTATTATGCATACTTATGTATGATAGGGTGAAAATTTTAGATTCCTAGTGTTTAGTAATATTGTCTTGTGTCTTATCAATAGGAGTATTTGGATATTTATACATGTTATCACAGTTCACGATAATATCCTACTGTTTTATCTTGACTCCGTTATTCCTGGCACTGACATTCCGTGTAGGCTTTAGACTTGTTTGACACGTGTTTCACTCTAGGTTGTCTGTGGAGCATGGTCCTTTCTGTTCCTAGTACTGACATTCTGTGTGGGTTCCGGGTCTGCTAGACACGTGTTTCTTTTTGGGTTGCCTGCGGAGCACGGTCCCCCTTCTGCGAGCTCCTTGGACACACGCAAGCTGAGACCGCAACCTTCCTTTAGTTCGTGCGAGCTGGATCCGCGAGCCTGTCATGCGAGCTGGATCCACAAACACCTCTCGTTGTCCTTTTACGGTTTGCTTTTCACTCGATCATCTGATGGGACTTATCCGAGTCACGGGTAGATGACCCAGATTCTATTTGGGACTGGGGTTCACCTACAAATGTTTGTGGGTGAACTAAGTTGAGTTGAATTAATTATTTAAGTCATAAACATTATGTTGCAGATGGGTTTGGCAATTGCTAACCTTGTTGAGTTAATGGTAAAAAAAACTAGAGATTTGCTCTCTTTTTTTCAAAGATAAGAGCGAAGCTGTTTAGTGGAATACAAAAGGCTGAGCTGTTTCTTTTGATTTTTCAAGAAACGCTGGTACAAGAGAGAAATAAAGGCTTCTGATTTCAGAGTTTCAGTACAACCAATTTATCCTCATTTTTAGCCAACTCTTTCACGTTTTGCCAACTTAGATCTGGTAGAAAGCAACTTGGTTTTCTTTTGGTTCAAGTTAGTTCCTTTATAGTTTTATGAAAATAACAAGAACCCAAAGTCATAAAAGGAGGTTTACTGCTTTTGCTCTCTCAGCTTCTCCTCCTTGTAGCATCTCTGGTTCTATTTTGCAATTCACTATACTTTGTTATCTTTTGAACATGGTAGAAACAGCAACTGAGAACCAAAGGTGTTCACCATTTGATCTCTTCAAACCCTATTTACTTTGTGTTTCGATCCTTGTTCCTTCACTTGTTTTAACTAGTTTCCTTGGTTTGGGGTTCTATGTTATCCTTTTCACTACAACAATCTTGATTATATCAACAAGTTTCCTCGTCAAATTCTCAAAGAAAAGTACTGGGGTTTTAGTAGAGAACCCATCTTCCACAAAGCTGCAAGTTGAAGATGAAGTACTAACGCCATTACTGATGAACAAAACAGATTCAGATGCAGCCATAGAAGCTGATAATGGCATTGTGAATGAGTTCCAAGTTGATGACTCACTAGATTTGACATCAGAAAGGGAAAATGTTGAGATGAAGTGGATGATTTCAGGTAATGTGGAGCGAAATCGTGAAATCTCAGATGAATATTCAACCTCAGAAGAAGATGATGAAGAAGGTCTCATTGAAATAGCTATTCCAAGCAATGACACCACTGGTTTGAATGAAGAACCAAAACCAAATCTGCAATCCAATTTCCCAACTTTGTTGCCAGAACCTATTTTCCACCAGCAAGACCTTGTTGAGTTGTTGGAAGAAATAAATGAGGTAAATGAGGAAGAAAATCTAATTGAAATCGACATTTCAATGGGTTCTATCAAATTTCCAACTTTTGAAATTCAAGCTTAAGAGTTAAAATCACTATCTTCCAAACTTTGAGTTCAACTATGTGATGTTTTAGCTTAGGAATTAATATTATTTTTGGTTTATTTTGTTGTTTTTAAATAGCATGGACTTTTTGGCTTATCTATGATGAAGTTTAATGCTTTATAGAGGATATGTCTAATCTTTTTGACACACAATGTGTAAAGGTATCAACATTTTGACTTTTATATCGCAAGGGAAATAATTGCCCTTTTCTCGTGGAATTGGATTTCTTTTTGGTATTCCTCATGATTATACCATTCTTTTTAATATCAAATTTGGGTGCACAGTCATGAAGAGTGGTTCTTGATCTCCTATGCAATAGCTTTACAATTGAGTTATCAATTATAATTATTACACTAGATTAACAAAAATTTTAATATAAATATTATAATATTATATGAGAGAATATTTGATGTAACGTCAAATTTTATTAATGAATAATAATATGACACACCTCATCTCTAAATAAAATAAGAAATAATGGGGGACTTATAAATAAATACCAATAATTTTATTTAAATAATAATTAATCTATCTACAATATACATCTATAAAAGCACGAGTTTGGAAAAAATTTTAAACTGACGAGAATACCATTTATTTTCTATCGTATTACTAAATTAGCTTTAAAAAGAATTATAATTTAATTTATAATTATTGGTTAAAAATGTTGATAGAGTTATTATTTGGATAGAACTCTAAATATAAAATATAGAAAAATAAAAAATTGATGTTAATTTTTTTAAAATTGTGTTTATTGATGTAAAATAGAATCATTACTTAAATAGAACTATAAGCTTTTTAATTATCACTTAATTAATATTAGAATTACATATCAATTAAAATTTAAGTTTAGATTTATAAATAGCATTCGATAATTAAGCATATTCAATCAAGTAGCATCTAAAAAATTACCAATAAAAAAGAATGAAGAATTATAAAAAGAATAAAGAATTAAAGTCATGATTCTTTAAAGAGGCAATATTGAATCATATTCAAATATCAATGGCATAAGAGAGTGATCGTAATTGATGATGAGTTAATATGATACTATGATATATTTAAAAAAAAATTCTATAAGTTTATACTACGTGAAGCAAGTGCTTTTAAATATCTTTCTTATTTATCATAAACTGTTATTATAATTGCCACATGTTATTTTACCTATTTTTTTTTCAAATTAACACTATAGTTTACTTTCTTATACAGTTTCAAATTTGTATATTATTTAAAAACTAATAGAATTTTAGATAATAAAAAAATTAATATAATTTTTTATTATCAATAGTGGGTAACAATAATTAAAAATATATTATTTAAAAATTAAACGCGTAAATTTACATATAACCATGTAACATTAGAAATTAATTATAAATAAATGTTAAAACCCTAAACCCAAGACCTTAGTCTCTAAATCATTATTATTGTTGTTGTTATTCAATGATAGTATATCAGGCTTATGTATTGATGGTGTATTAAATATTATTTTTATTAATATTTAAAAATAATTCATGTGTATATGTAGATAGAAAATTTAAAATAGAGAAATATTGTATACTTATTTTTTTTTATTAACATTACATTTTAAATTTTTTTGTTATATTTATATATATTTTGAATTAAAATTAAAATTTTATATTAATTTAATATAATAAAATTTACTTTAATTATTGTAATATCCAATTTTACCCGGGCCCATTCCAAAATAATAAAAAATAATAATAATAATAATAACCAATGTCCAGTTTTACAAGTCTGTTTACAAAAATTAAACAGATAACCCAATGGCCCATTACACCCAATAGCCCAGAACCCAAACTAATACAGACCCGAGCCTAATTACTTACCCAGGCCCAATCTAAACCTTGGCCCAATGGCCCAATTGGTTTGCGGACGCAGGAAACCCTAGGTTTCCAACTGCACAACAACACCCACTTTGCGCGCCTGCAAGCCTCGCACCCAAAGAGAATCCCACCAGTCGCGCCGTCATCAACGTGCGGAAGTCCCTCGCTCCAGATTCTCCGTCGCTCTTCACCTACACAAGAAAGGAAGCAAATCACAGCAAATATGGCAACAAATATATTTCCTTTATTTTTGTTTTTCTTTCGGGTTATAAAACCCAAGATTTGTAAACAGAAAAGGGGGAGGCGAGATACTGAAAAAAAAACGAAATACAAACAGAGAGAAAAAATAAACATACGAAGAGGGCGATTCAAAATACACACAGAAATATTTGCAGAAAATAGAAATCAATAAAAACAGAGGTTTTATAAAGGTGATTCTTTGAAGTCCCATTCTGTTTATTTTTATTATTTATTTCTTTTACATATTGCTCGTATAACCGTTTTTTTAAAGAAAAAGTATAAAGGGAAAGAGGTTTACCTTTCGGAGAAGACGAAATCGGAGGTTTCAGGCCTCTGGCCACCGGCCACGGAGGCGCGTGGCTAGGTATCCGATGACCACTGCCCGGAGAGGAGAAAGGGGATCTCTCAGAGGATTCTGAAATTTTTTTTTAAAAAAAAACCTAACTAAATGATTTTTTTTTTATAAAACTAATATTTATAGGTGAAAGCAAACGGCGCCGTTTTGGCAAAGCAGGATCCGCGCGTCGACCCGGACCCGAACAAGGGTCCGCGTTTTTTTTTCTGAAATGGGAAAATTACTCTTTTAGTCCCTCCGCTGTTTCATTAATTTTAATTCAGCCCAATTCGCATTTTTATTTATTTTAAAATTAGCCCTAAAGTTTGTTTTGGGTTCCAATTTAGTCCATCGGTCCGTTTTAATGGTAAAATGGAACGACGCCGTTTTGTAAAAAGGTTTAATTGCCACATTGGTCCTTGGGATTTAACGCGTGTTTAGATTTAGTCCTTTTAATATGTTTTAATTGTTATTTGACCCATGTTTCTTGATTTTATTTTATTTTTATCTTTTTATTTTATTTTTATTATTATATAGTATGTTAAACTATTTTATTATATTATATATTCTATGTTATTTTCCTATATTTATTTATTAATATTGTGAAATTCATATACGTATGTTTTATATGTATTATTTTATTATATACTTAATTATTACTATATGTATTATTTTACTTGTTTAATAATTTATATATTATTATATTTTGTATATTATATATTATTATGTTACATTTATCTATTATTTTTAAAACTTTATTTTTATAAAATTTATTCATATTACCTAATCTATTTTATTGTTTATATTATGTATGTAAATTTATGATTAGTGTATTATATATATATATATATATATATATTTTTTTCATCATTTTATTTTGTTTAATATTATTTTAATTATATATTATTTTCATAAATTAGTTATTATATTATTTCATACAAAATATATTTATGTTTCATTTATATTATTTATATTTTATTTTATTTATTCAAAATCATTATATACTATTCTTTTTATTTATACATTGTTTGCATTATTTATATCATATATGTATGTAATATTTTTTATTAATCTTGCATGAAATATGTTCATATTTGTTTTATTTGTTTATACTTCATCATTTATTCACAATTGCCTTAGTATAGGAATTATTATTTGTCATATTTTGTATTATTATTTCTTTGTTGCCTATCTTAAACGTTAGTATATTTGCTTTTAATATTTGTGTCCGATAATTAATGCAATGTTGTTACATAGTTATTGTTTATTATAAAAATCCATTTTTGCCAAACCATTATATTTTTAAAAGTTTTTAAAATAAAGCAATGTTTTGGTATTTAGAAAATCGGGAAATAGTGCCCTAACGTGTTGGGTGCGATTTTCCGTTTGGCTAAATAACTAAATATCCTTTTAACAAGTTTTATAAATCATAAGAAGATTTTGATTACGAAGGTTTTAAAATATCGTGTCCTAACGTGTTGGATGTGATGTTTATATTCTTTCGGAACAAAGAAATCTCAAGTTTTAAATAAAAAACCTTATTCTTGGGAATTCAAAATGTTGTATCCTAACTTATTGGGTGTGATGTTTTGTATCTCGAGGTAAGATTTTTCTAAAACAAAGATGTACCTAGATTTGAAGTCCTGAGATACTGTATCCTAACTTATTGGGTGTGATATTCTTATTTCTTTGAGATAGGAAGTCTTGGTTTACCTTCAAATAAAGGATCTTATTTTAACTTTTTAAATTTCAAACATTTGGATATGATTTTATCGATTAGGTACTATTTTTTGGGCGTTACGAGGGTGCTAACCCTTCCTCGTACGTAACCGACTCCCGAACCCGTTTACTTGTTTTTTTTGTAGACCAAAATCAAATGTTTTAAAATGAAACGTTTTACAAGGTGATCCAATCACACCTAGGAAAAAAGGATTGGTGGCGACTCCCGTTTTTGTTTTTAAAGTCGATCCCCATTTTTTAAACCAATTTTAAAATGGTTTCGACAGCTTGGCGACTCCACTGGGGACCAATAAGAGAGTCAGGCAGTAAAATTGATAATTTCATGTCCTTTTGTTCTAATTTAAAATTCTGATTTTAAAAATTTGATCCTTTTAATGCATGCGGTTTTAAACATATTTCTCTGCATTGCACTGCATGACTGTTGTGGTCACACCCTTAAGTGGGAGCGAGAAGCTATGCCTTCGTGAGGTTTTCACCTTCGCATGGGCTAGTGGACTGCTTCCGGAATACATTTGTACCTATGTCTTCGTGAAGTCTTCACTTCCGCATGGCCATAGGGAAATGTATTCCCCTGAACCGAACTCGATCCATATGAGCCTATAATGGGTGAGGATCGAGGAATCTGTTGGTTCGGGTACCTCAGCTTTAGAGCTAAACCATATGTAGAAAACCTAAGGGCTTACCCTAGGTAGAACTATGTCAAACCCTAGTGGTCACCCTAATAGGTGTTTTATATTATTTATCTCTCCTGTGCTAACGTGTTTTCTTTTGTTTTGATTGCATTGCATTCATATCATAGAAAAGAGGTGTTGATTTCAAATTCGATTACTAAATAGAAAAGTTGGTCATAAGAAAATGATTTTTTTTGATAAAGTGGATTATAATACGGTTGTCCGAATATAGTTCAAGTGAATACAACGAGAGAAAACTGATAGTCCGTGAAGGAATACAAGACCTTATCAACCAATGATTCAAGTTGACAAAGACTATTCGAGAATTACCACATCTCGGCTTTCTTGAAGAGGCTAATAAGTGAACAGGAGTCGCGGTCCAGATCAAGCAAAAGGAGCTAGAGGAGGCATCTATTAGAAGTTTGCAAGATTAGCGAAGAAGGGGATTGATGTTTTCACTTGGACTATGAGGACAAGGCCGTGTATGCGATCTGTTTTGTGTAAAGAAGTTTATTTTCTAGTAAAGTTTTTCTAATGTAACTGAATTCAGAGTCAACGCCTCTCTTTCTTTACATTCATGCATTTGCATTACATTGCATCATTTGCGTTAGACTTCTACAAGAGAATCCTAATTAGGTAAAAATATTTCAGAGTTAACCTGGAAAACATGGAGCAAAGGTTGGAGAGAATAGAACAAATGCAAATACGAGATCACGAGGCGATTGATCGAAATTCAACAAGAAATACAGGAATTTCAAATGAATATCATAGGCCAGCTAACCCAGTTACTAGCTGGAGGAATTGAAAAAATGAGAGGCCCAGTAGTCAACAACGTGGATGATGAGGAAGACATCGTTTATTCCCCAAAGGTGTCCCGACTCAACTAGATACGCATTCGTATGGGGGACCCGTCATTATTGAACCCCGATGTCAAGCTGATACTTCGGCCTTGTTGAAGTTCCCAATGGGTTCAGATTTTGACCTGAATAACAATCAAACCAAACCGGTTGTTCTGGTAGAAACAAGAGAAAAAGAAGAATGGACCTCAGATGCCCTGAGGAAGAAGGAAAAGAGAACCGGTAGGTATAACAAGAGCCATGCGGAGCCAATTACAATGAACCAGCCAAGGATGGTAACTACCAACGATCAGGTCTCTCCAAGGCAAAACTTTGAAAAGCTCCAATTTACGGCAATCTCGATGACGTATAAGGAGCTATATCAAAGTTTATTTGACACGCATATTGTGTCTCCATTTTATCTAAAGCCGTTACAACCCCCATATCCTAGATGGTATGACTCGAACGCTCAATGTGACTACCATGTGGGAATAACGGGACATTCAATTGAAAACTGTACTGCGTTTAAAAAGTTGGTCGAAAAGTTTATTAAAATGAGAGTTGTGAAGTTCGGCGATCCATCAAAACCTGATCACTTTAATGAGGTAGTGAATACGGAAATTGAAGGAGGAGACAAGAAAGTTGCTACTCCTTAAAGAAATCAAAGAGGGAATCAGAGAACAAAGTTTCCAAACCCTTGTACACTTGGAAGTGTTTTGAATAATGGGACTGTGGAAGAAATCCCTGTACTTTTAGGGCTAATCTAGAGTAATGTGCAAAACATGCTTGTTGCCTTAAGCCTAGGGGCAATAAGACCCCTTTTGTGAAATAGGCTTGTGTCCTAAATTCTTATTTTGAGTACATATTCTTTTATTCTTTCTACTATATATTTTTTACTCTTTCATTCTTTATTCATTACCATACAAGTAATCATCTTTAGAATCATTTATTCTTTGGATTTCTTACCTTCATGCTTAGGTACCCAGATATCAACGTCATGAGCGACATTGTTACTGACTCCCTTTTTGAACAAGATATGGGTTTAGGGAATCTCAGGATTTTGAAGATGACAGAGTTTGTGACATATCTTCTGACTTGTTAAGAATGGTGAAAAGATGAAAAATAGACCTTACTCTACAAAGGGTCAACGGATATTATGAGCCTAGAAAAGGGATGAAGATCAAAGCCTAGCTCACCACGAAGATAAGGCGAGATATTATTGAGTTACTTTCGAGAATTCAAAGATATTTTCACATGATTATATCAGGACATGCTTGGGCTTATAAGATGCGCAATAAACATAAGGATTGGGCACTGCCAATCTACAGAGAAAGAGATGGTATCAGCTATGCCGTATTTAAGGAGACGAGATTCATATGCTTGCTCTAGTTCTTCACAAATTTTTCATATGTGGGGCATCGATATTATGGGGCCAATCTTGTCAAATGCTTCTAGTTGACATCGATTCACTGTCATGGTTGTCGTTTATTTCACTAAGAGGGTGGAAGTAGCTTTATATGCCAATGTTACACAGTCGAAAGTCATCAAATTTCAAAAAAAAAAAAGAAGATCAGATGCTAGCAAAGAATGCATAACTGTACAAAGTCAAAGTTTACAGTTTGTCCAAAGATCAGGCAGCATATCATAGTGCAACAAAATTTGTTATCAAAAAAATAAAAAAATAAAAAAAAAAAGAGGCTAAGACTTGTAAGGATTGGCATAAGAAGCTATCACTACTCTCTATGATTAGCGAATGTTGGCCAGGACCATTGCTGGGGCAACATCTTACATATTGGTTTATAGATTGGAAGTGTTTTCATCAATTGAACCTAATAGAAGAAAAAGGTTAAGAGCTATCCATCACAGTCAAATGATGCGAGTTTACGACAAAGAGGTTCATCCTAGAGAATTCCACAAGGGGGAACCTGATGTTGAAACATATTTTTTTTCCTACAAAACGATTTCAGAGGAAAGCATATTCCGAACTGGGAAATACCTTATGTTGAAAAGGCCTATTCTGGAGGAGCATTGATATTGACCGAGATGAATGGAGAAGATTTGCCTAATCCGGTGAATTCAGGTTCAGTCAAGAAGAATTTTACCTGAAAAGGAAAAGGGCCAAGGTGAAAACCCGCAAAGGGCGCCTTGAGTCCAAATTCAAATTCGAAATAAAAAAAAAACAAAACAAAACAAAACAAATCGAAAAAAGAAAAAAGGAGAGGCCAAGGCGAAAACCCGCAAAGGGAGCTTTGAGACCAAAAGGGCTTTGAGTTGAAAACCTGAAAAGGGCGGCTCAAATTTTGAATAAAAAGTGGGGCATATAGTAGTCTTGCTACATTTGAATTAGCAATGAGGAAGAATGTTATGCCTTGGGGCATCGACAAAGTACTCCGGATTCTCTAAACACATATTGAGCTTAAAATGGTCCTCAAGAAGTTGGAACAAAGAAGCTCAGGCTGCGGTATCTGGGGCATCTAGCTTTATTCTTACCCAGTTTTGAAATTCGTTATCTTTGATTGCTTTATTATTTTTTGAGATACGCCCAAATCAATTTTCTTTTATTGCCTGGGTTATCTTTGATTAAATTATTTCTCAAAGCTATGCTCCTGACTAATTTCTTTCTCGTCCATTTTTGTGACTTTTTTTCAAGCATTTTATATTGAAATAACAATTTATGGACTAATAACACTTTCATAAAAGGAGTTTCGCATATTACTCTAGAAGCTTTTAAATAATATGAGGAATCTGAAGCATGACTATTGTTCAGAACTCACCAAGCCTAAGGGCTGAAAACATGGAAGAATGATTATCTCTTCAGATTTTTATTGGATAAGACAATTTCGTTAGTGATACCACATCGGCAAATGACGAACAAGGTCAATCCAAGTGTAAAGAGGATCATTGACGAGATACCCTGCATTCATACATCTGGTCATTACACCCAGGAATGGTGTAACAGATTGAAAGTAATACAAGTTTCTGTACCTCTGAATGGTAACAGAAAGATGGAAGAAATTAAAAGTTATTCCCCTGAAGTTGCAGTGGGAGATACCAATTCATGTCCCAAGGTTCAAGTAGAGAGGACTCAAAATTACCATGGGGAAAATTATTTGAGCAGAACATGAATGAAAAACAAATGAGTAATAACACCTAGGATAGGAATCATACTCATAACATTTTTGTAAATTTCATTAGGAGCATTTGATTCATTTCGGGCATTACATCCTAATCCTTGAAACATGAATCATCTTCATAACATTTTCATAACATGTCTAAATAGGAGCATTGATGCATTTCGATCAAAGCATCCTAAATATTGGACATAAACATATACCCATTCTACAGGTTATGTAGCAAGGTAGAAGACATTAGTCTGGTATCCCTGAGTTTGTAGGGAGCAGATTAAAATAGCAGATCTGAAAATCCCGAGGTTGCGGGGAGCGGATCGGAGACATCGATCCCCATCTCCCGACTGCAGATGGAATAGGTCAAAGATTGTAGATCTTGTCACCCTAAGTAGTAGGGAACCAAGATCGAACGGCAGATCTTGTCTCCCTAAGCAGTAGTGGAACAGATTTAAGCCACCAGCTCTATCTCCCTGACCAGCAGTGGAATAGGTCAAAGATTGTAAATCTTGTCGCCCTAAGCAGTAGAGGACCAAGATCGAACGGCAAATCTTGTCTCCCTAAGCAGTAGTGGAACAGATTTAAACCACTAGCCTTATCTCCCTGACCAGCATTGGAATAGGTCAAAGATTGTAGATCTTGTCGCCCTAAGCAGTAGAGGACCAAGATCGAACGACAAATCTTGTCTCCCTAAGCAGTAGTGGAACAGATTTAAGCCACCAACCCTATCTCCCTGACTAGCAGTTGGAATAGGTCAAAGATTGTAGATCTTGTCTCCCTAAGCAGTAGTGGAACAAATTTAAGCCACCAGCCCTATCTCCCTGACTAGCAGTTGGAATAGGTCAAAGATTGTAGATCTTGTCACCCTAAGCAGTAGGGAACCAAGATCGAACGACAAATCTTGTCTCCCTAAGCAGTAGTGGAACAGATTTAAGCCACCAGCCCTATCTCCCTGACCAGCAGTGGAATAGGTCAAAGATTGTAGATCTTGTCGCCCTAAGCAGTAGAGGACCAAGATCGAACGGCAAATCTTGTCTCCCTAAGCAGTAGTGGAACAGATTTAAGCCACCAGCCCTATCTCCCTGACCAGCAGTGGAATAGGTCAAAGATTGTAAATTTTGTCTCCCTAAGCAGTAGTGGACCAAGATCGAACGACAAATCTTGTCTCCTGGCGATGAGTGGAGCGATTTAAACCACCACCGGCATCCACGAGTTTGCGGTGGAATGATCAAGATAGCGATCCGGCATTCCCGAAGTTACGTGAAACAGATCGAAAACATAAGATCTTGCCTTCCGAGCTTTGCGAGCGGTCGAAAGATAGCCAATCTGCATTCCCGAGCTTTGCGGAAAAGCAGTTGAAGATAGCAGATCCGACATTCTTGAAGTTGTAAGAAGCGGTCGAAGATACCAATCGGCATTCTTGAGCTTTGCGAGAAGCAGATTGAAAATGACAGATCCGGCATTCCCGAAGTTGCGCGAAACAGATCGAAGACATCGGATCTTGCCTTCCGAGCTTTGCGAGAAGCGGATCGAAGATAGCCAATCTGGCATTCCCGAGCTTTGCGAGAAGCGAGATTGAAGATAGCGAATCCGACATTCTTGAAGTTGCAAGAAGCGGTCGAAAATACCAACGACATTCCCGAGCTTTGCGAGAGCATTGAAAATGACAGATCTGGTCTCCCGAGTTTGCAGTGGAAGCGATAAAAAGATAGTGAATCTTGCGCTTCGCATGAAGTTGAAGCTATCAAACTCACCGAAATTAAGATGAAGCTCCAATGCCGTTGAAGTTGCAGTTCGGATTGGAAGTCATTTGAGGAAAGCGAGGATCAAGAAGTCGAGGCTCGGCCAAGACCGGGCAAAATTGGTCCTTCTATTGTCTTTGCTCTATTCTCGTTTCACGACAATGAGTAAAGAGGGGCAGCTGTAATAACCAATTTTGCCCGGGCCCATTCCAAAATAATAAAAATAATAATAATAATAATAATAATAATAATAATAATAACCAATGTCCAGTTTTACAAGTCTGTTTACAAAAATTAAACAGATAACCCAATGGCCCATTACACCCAATAGCCCAGAACCCAAACTAATACAGACCCGAGCCTAATTACTTACCCAGGCCCAATCTAAACCTTGGCCCAAATGGCCCAATTGGTTTGCGGACGCAGGAAACCCTAGGTTTCCAACTGCGCATAACACCCCCACCGCGCGCCGCAAGCCTTCGCGCCCCAGCAGAATCTCACCAGTCGCACCGTCATCAACGTGCGGAAGTCCCTCGCTCCAGATTCTCTGCCGCTCTTCACCTACACGAAAAAGGAAGCAAATCACAGCAAATATGGCAACAAATATATTTCCTTTATTTTTGTTTTTCTTTCGGGTTATAAAACCCAAGATTTGTAAATGTAAAAGGGAGGCGAGATACTGAAAAAAAACGAAATACAAACAGAGAGAAAAAATAAACATACGAAGAGGGCGATTCAAAATACACACAGAAATATTTGCAGAAAATAGAAATCAATAAAAACAGAGGTTTTATAAAGGTGATTCTTTGAAGTCCCATTCTGTTTATTTTTATTATTTATTTCTTTTACATATTGCTCGTATAACCGTTTTTTTAAAGAAAAAGTATAAAGGGAAAGAGGTTTACCTTTCTGAGAAAGATGAAATCGGAGTTTTCAGGCCTCCTACCACACCACCACTGAGGCGGCGCGCGTGAGGCGCGTGGCTAGGTATCCGACGACCATTGCCCGGAGAGGAGAAAGGGGATCTCTCAGAGGATTCTGAATTTTTTTTTTAAAAAAAAAAAACCTAACTAAATGATTTTTTTTATAAAACTAATATTTATAGGTGAAAGCAAACGGCGCCGTTTTGGCAAAGCAGGATCCGCTCGTCGACCCGGACCCGAATAAGGGTCCGCGTGTTTTTTCTGAAATGGGAAAATTACTCTTTTAGTCCCTCCGGTGTTTCATTAATTTTAATTCAGCCCAATTCGCATTTTTATTTATTTTAAAATTAGCCCTAAAGTTTGTTTTGGGTTCCAATTTAGTCCCTCGGTCCGTTTTAATGGTAAAATGGGAACGACGCCGTTTTGTAAAAAGGTTTAATTGCCACATTGGTCCTTGGGATTTAACGCGTGTTTAGATTTAGTCCTTTTAATATGTTTTAATTGTTATTTGACCCATGTTTCTTGATTTTATTTTATTTTTATCTTTTTATTTTATTTTTATTATTATATAGTATGTTAAACTATTTTATTATATTATATATTCTATGTTATTTTCCTATATTTATTTATTAATATTGTGAAATTCATATACGTATGTTTTATATGTATTATTTTATTATATACTTAATTATTACTATATGTATTATTTTACTTGTTTAATAATTTATATATTATTATATTTGTATATTATATATTATTATGTTACATTTATCTATTATTTTTAAAACTTTATTTTTATAAAATTTATTCATATTACCTAATCTATTTTATTGTTTATATTATGTATGTAAATTTATGATTAGTGTATTATATATATATATATATATATATTTCATCATTTTATTTTGTTTAATATTATTTTAATTATATATTATTTTCATAAATTAGTTATTATATTATTTCATACAAAATATATTTATGTTTCATTTATATTATTTATATTTTATTTTATTTATTCAAAATCATTATATACTATTCTTTTTATTTATACATTGTTTGCATTATTTATATCATATATGTATGTAATATTTTTTTATTAATCTTGCATGAAATATGTTCATATTTGTTTTATTTGTTTATACTTCATCATTTATTCACAATTGCCTTAGTATAGGAATTATTATTTGTCATATTTTGTATTATTATTTCTTTGTTGCCTATCTTAAACGTTAGTATATTTGCTTTTAATATTTGTGTCCGATAATTAATGCAATGTTGTTACATGGTTATTGTTTATTATAAAAATCCATTTTTGCCAAACCATTATATTTTTAAAAGTTTTTAAAATAAAGCAATGTTTTGGTATTTAGAAAATCGGGAAATAGTGCCCTAACGTGTTGGGTGCGATTTTCCGTTTGGCTAAATAACTAAATATCCTTTTAACAAGTTTTATAAATCATGAGAAGATTTTGATTACGAAGGTTTTAAAATATCGTGTCCTAACGTGTTGGATGTGATGTTTATATTCTTTCGGAACAAAGAAATTTCAAGTTTTAAATAAAAAACCTTATTCTTGGGAATTCAAAACGTTGTATCCTAACTTATTGGGTGTGATGTTTTGTATCTCGAGGTAAGATTTTTCTAAAACAAAGATGTACCTAGATTTGAAGTCCCGAGATCATCAGATCCTAACTTATTGGGTGTGATATTCTTATTTCTTTGAGATAGGAAGTCTTGGTTTACCTTCAAATAAAGGATCTTATTTTAACTTTTTAAATTTCAAACATTTGGATATGATTTTATCGATTAGGTACCATTTTTTGGGCGTTACGAGGGTGCTAACCCTTCCTCGTACGTAACCGACTCCCGAACCTGTTTTCTTGTTTTTTTTGTAGACCAAAATCAAATGTTTTAAAATGAAACGTTTTACAAGGTGATCCAATCACACCTAGGAAAAAAGGATTGGTGGCGACTCCCGTTTTTGTTTTTAAAGTCGATCCCCGTTTTTTAAACCGATTTTAAAATGGTTTCGACAATTATATTTCTACAAAAATTATTAAATAATTAAATTTTGTCACGTTCAAAATATGGTTAAAATAATATTTTGTACATAAATTTTAAATTTTAAAAATAATATTATATATACAAATATAGATTAGCATTTTGTTAGTATTTGATAGACTGATAATGCACTTTTTTTTTTCCACAAGTAGTCTTAAAAAATTATCACATGTCTCTTTTTTTAAAATATTTATTTTTAATATTTTACTATACCCCTATAGGACACTTGTGAGCCATTGACTCTATTTATGAAGTCTAAAAACTTCACTGAGAGTATACCAAATATTTTTCATTTGAAAATTAATATTTTAACGTTAAGAAATAATTATTCTTTAAATAAAAAGAGTGGTAAGCTTTTTCTCAAGGATGGAGTGATATTGAGTTTTTTTAGTGTAAACTACATCATTAGTTACTAAATTATGTATATGTTTTCATTTTGGTCACTTAATTAAAAAAATTACAATTTGGTCATTGAATTATTCGAAAATTTTCATTAAAAAAACTTTTTTTAATGTACGTTCTTCTACTCATCGATGGGTACTAATCCACCGTACAGATTATCGAATCACTGCTAGAGGTGATCATGGGCGGGGTTGGGCCATAACAAAATTTTAGGCTCGTTTGATCCAACCCGGCCTGAAAAATGGGTCTAAAATTTTGCCCAAGTTTGATCCGAATAAAAATGCTAAAACCGAGTCTGGCCCGCCCGTATTAAATTTTTTATATTATTTTTTTATATAAAATAATTTTAAAAAATATAATACATTGAATACACTACAAATGTTAAAATAAATATTTCTCAACAAATTAAAAATAAATTAAAAAAGTTTTTATAATTAATAAAAACTAAGATAGATGCAACTTAACAAACAAATGTCTCTAAAATAGTAGCAAAATTAACAATAAAACAAGAGTATATATATCCAAACAATTACAACAAAAAAGTAGCAATATAATAGTGAAATGGTAGCAAAACAATAGCATTTTTTTTTTTTTGCAAATTTGAGCAGGGTCGGGCCAAAACAACTAACTCGAGGCATGGTCCGTTTTCTCAATTGGCTTTATTTTTTGTCCAAACTCATTCTTTAAATCTATATTTTTTCTCAAATCCTCTTACTTTTCGAACGGGCCTTCGAGCTGCATCTATTATCAAGTCTAATTGTCGCTTAAAGTTGATAAGCAAAACTTGAAAAAAATAATATTCTAATCTTGGATGAAAATTTTTAAATTCATTAAATTATAAATTTTTAATGAAGTGACTGAAATGAAAACATATCTTAAATTCCTCCCAATCTAGCACGGCCATAACCAATAAGCCTCAAAATGTGGGCCCTCAACTTCTAAGATACCTCCAAAACAAATTCTCAACCCTTGGATTTAAATAAACGAGAACCGAACTAGATCAAAACCGTCCATTAATTTCCCTCCCAAATTTTGTACCATTTTGGTGACATTCTCCCATCCAACGTGGAACTTAACTAGATTTTAAATCCGGGTTTTCAATCAATTAAAAGTTTTTAGAACACCGCTGGCTGCCACGTTTTTGAATGTTAATAAAGAACTGGTACATCACTGTAAGCGTTCTTTTCTTTTTTCCGATTCTTCTGTTTATATTTGGTAATTGGGCTTCAATTTTTGTTTGGGATTTTTGTTTATTTCAATGTTTTAAAACTGTAATTTGTTATTGAGATTTATTGGGATTAGTTTGGTTGCTGAAAAATGTGGTACATGAAGCTGATTTCAGTTGGATTTTGGTTTTCTTGAGTTTATATTTTTCTTTTATGGAGAGTTTTAACTGTTATTCTTAGTTACAGCTGTTTGCTCATTTTATTTTATTTGAAGCTTAGGAGAATTTTGTTGTGTGTCGACGAGAAATTTCTTTTGTTATGGGAAAAGATTGCGTTGGAAATTTTTATTGCAAGTTAGAATGACCACGAAATTTGAAAATGTTAAATGAACCGTTTGTTTCCACATGTTTAAGTATTTGTTCAATGTAGGTGTTTTTGATGGGTGCATGGTGTGCTGAGTGTTACCATTGTTTACTTGGTTCTTTTGTCTTGAGTGCAGTTAACTCTTTTGTTTTATCATGTATTATAAATACTTTTATTTGGTTTTAGCAGCCTATTTGTTACTCAATCGTAAAACTTTGGAATTTAGGGAAAAGAAGTGGCTTTTCAAAGCTTTTAGTTTGAATTTGATTGCTTATGGGTGAAGAAGAAACAAGAACTAAAGTCCCTGAGCCAGTGGTTAATGGGACTTCTCTGCCGGAGAAATCTGGTGTAGCTGTAGCTGAGAAAATAGAAGAAGAAAATAATGTGGTAAAGGAAATGGAAGAAGATAAGAAAGACAATGAAAATGTTGAGACAGAGAAGATGGATGAAGACCAAGAGGGTAAACAAGATAAGGAAAGCAAAGAAGAATTTGAAGAAGGAAAGGAGCACTCAAAAACTGAAGCAATGGAAGAAGAAGAATCGCATTCAAAAGAAAATGATAAGGAAGTAGAAAGGGAGGAAAACAAAGATGAGGTGGAGGAGAAAGTGGAAGAGTTGAAAGAAGAAGAGAAGACTCAAGAGAGTAAGGAGGGAAAAGGTTCAAAGAAGCGTGGGAAAGTTCAAAACTCTGGGGAGAAGGTTAAAGAGAAGATAAAAAAGGTGGAGGGGAAGAAGGAGACAGAACAAAGAACTCCTCTCAGAGATCGTCCTGTGCGCGAGCATAAATCTGTTGAAAGGCTGGTTGCATCTATTGACAAAGATGCTTCTAGGGAATTCCAAATCAAAAAGATTTTCTCCTTGACTATCTTTTTTTTTTTTTTCAAATAATGATTTAGATTCGTAAGTTCAGTATTTTGATGGTCCATAGGAATTAATAAGTTGCTTTGGCATTTACAGGGCCGTGGTACTATACTTAAAGCTATTCCTAATGGTGTGTTCTTTTTTCTTGTGTCAGTAATATTACTTGTTTTATATCTTGTATTCTTTACATGGTTAATACCCTACAATGGGTTTGTTTGATGCTTTTGTTGTAAATATAGTCCAGGATGTTGTTTCTTGTTTAATTTTGTTTCTTTCTTTGATATTAGTTCAGAACTATTATGCAAGTAAATGACATCTGCTATGTCATCTTCTGCAGTGACTTTCAAGTTGTCTAGAAGGAAACCTGATGACACTCTCAGACCACATACTATTCTCTTTGGAAGGAGAGGAAAGGTAATTTGATAGCTGTCAAAGTTTTTGTCTGTTTATATCCAGGATTTCCCATGTTTCACTTTATAAGGCATACCAAACTTACAAGAACACCTAAATGGAATCTCTAGTATACATGTGTGCATGAGCATGGCCATGTGTCTTTGCAAAGAAGCTCTCCTTGGATGGTTTTGGGTTGCTGCAGATGTACATTGCTTAATTTGCTTTCTGTTTATGGGACTTATATTCCTGGTTTTTGCAGGCTGTTCAGGTTAAGAGCAATATATCCCGTTTTTCTGGTTTTGTGTGGCTTGAAAATGAGGTGAGAGGATTAAATTAAGAAGCAAAATTTCTGTTGTACATAATTGATTGTTTTGTAGGAATTCCACTTATGGGCTTTAACGTTTAACCTATTAGATGTTTGTAGTATCTTATAGTTTAAGCCAGATGTATGGTTAACTAGCTTATCGGTTGATATTAATCAATACTCATTTGTGATAATTACAGGAGAAGCAAAAAACTAAAGTAAAAGAGAAGTTGCTGGATTTTTGTGACATGCTCGACATACCAAGTACAAGGGCTACTTCGAGGAAGGTTTGTTGATTATTACTGTAATTTGTGTTTTAATTCTATCCACATGTCAAAGAAATGATGACCATTCTACTGCTTTGATTCATGAAGAACCTTTTCTTAGTGATAGCTACTTAACATTCATGCAAATTGTTCAATAAAAGCCTAAATGTATAGGCTTGTGAATGTGGTTCTTTTTCGTGCACAGAATGCAGTAAAATGGAGGCAAGTCTGTATATGCATTTAAAGTTACATATCTGAGTAATCTTTTCTTTCCTTTTCTTTTCTTTAGAAAGTCAACTTTTTGTTATTTTAAATGTTTTCTGCCGAGAGACCTCATTTCTGTGATTAGTTTTTATAGTTGGGAAAGTACTGAGAATTTTTTTATCCTTATTCCTATCTAGGAATACAACAGAACAGTTGTATCAAATTCGATCCTACTACTGGGGTTGTGCTTCAATAGAAGGCTAAGGGGTGAGTTTTGTGGTTTTCATGAACTCTGATTTGGTGATGCAATTTGTACTGCATTGTCATTTGTACGAGGATTTGTTAATACTACTTTCACTAGCATTAAGATAATGCTAACTTGATACTAAAGCAGTTGAGCATCTGTAATGGTTGTTAATAAGCATAAAATGGACTTACAGGAAGGTATCATTGCAAAGCTGATAGACTTTTTGGAGGCCCCTCATGCTACAACTGCCGTTCTACTTGCTGAGAAAGACAAGGCCTTGAACTTTAACTGCAGCTTTTGCCAACTTTCAATTTTTACACATTTTCTAAGATATAGTTTCTGTTTGTTAGCCAGTCTAGTAGGAGTAGAAAGTGGAAAAGGGCTGCCAGGTCTGTGACCAAATCAAACCAATCTACAAAGGTTTTAGTTTCTACTTGTTGACATTAGAAATATGATATTTCAACAACCATTGCAGTGCTTGTTAGACCTGTCAAGTGTGTTTATCAAGTTTAAAGAACTATTAGTTTCCATTCAATCTTTGGATATATGGATGTAAAAGTCATTATCATTTTATATGTATATGCTTGTTTCTTGTGGCAAATTTTGTAAGACAAACTTTTGGGTTATGAGTGTTTATAGTGCTATCTTTTCCTGTATTTTTTAAAGCAAAATGGTTGCAAAGGGAAAGGACAAAGCTAAAAAGAGGAAAGTTAAACCTAGTGATTATGAACTAAGGACTACAATTTGTGGGATTCTTAAGGAAGTTGACTTCAATACGGTAAGAACTGCTATAAATTTAGTACCTATAGTGGCTGAATCAGTTACATGACCTTTTATAATAGCATCAGTCTGGTCCTGTTGAAATATGTGAAACCCATATATTTTGGGATATATTTTAAAGTTATTTAGGTAAATAAATCTTAGAATAAATCATTTGAGATATTCTAGGAATATTTTATTTTATTTTTAGTAGTTTATTAGAATAAGGGAATTATTTTCCCAATTAGGTTATGACTCTTTTCTCTATTTAAATTCAGTTGTTTAGTTAATAAAAGACAGAACAGTTTTATTAAATGCTCTCTTGAAAACTTTCATGGTATCTGAGCTAGGTTATCTCTAGTAGCATCATGGTTAAAACAACCTTCATTGGAGATAAGAGATCCAGCAATCAAATAGAAGAAGAAAGTTTTACCATTGAAACAACTAATGAAAATTATGAGTGCCAAAGTTCTCTAGAAGGGTCTCCATTCACTAAGCAACAACTAGAGCATCTACACAAGCTTTTTCAATCACCACAATTTCGGATGAATTCTTATCTTCCTAACTCATCCAATTTTTCTGTTTTTTTCAGTTCCAAGCCTTGTAAAACAAACACGTGGATCGTTGATTCTGGAGCTAGTGATCACATGACTAGTAGTCATTTTCTTTTTTCAACTTACACACCTTGTGCAGGAAACAAAAAAATTCAAAGTAGCAGATGGGTCGTTCTCAGCAATAGCCGGGAAAGGCACTGTTAAAATTTTGCCTTCCTTGGTTTTACATAATGTTTTACATGTGCCAAATTTAGCTTGTAATCTCATATCGGTCAGTAAATTATCCCAGTCCACGTATTGTCAGGTTATATTTGACTCCTCTATGTGTAAATTTCAGGACATAGTCTCGGGGAAGATGATTGGCAATGCTAAAGAATTTGGTGGAATTTACTTTCTTGACGACGACCATCTAAGTCAACCAATAACTACTTTATGTTTAAATTCTACTTCTAGTTTTGATAAGGTTATGATTTGGCATTATAGGCTTGGACATCTTAATTTTTACTATTTAAGATATTTGTTACCTGATCTATTTAAAAATAAAAGTCCTTTTTCATATCACTGTGAATTTTGTGAATTGGCTAAACATCATCGGTCATTCTTCCCACCTCAAAAATATAAAGCTTCCAAACCTTTTTCATTAATTCATAGTGATGTTTGGGGACCTTCGAGAGTCTCAACTTTTTCAAGAAAAAGTTTTTTTGTCATATTTATTGATGATTATACTCGCATTTGTTGGGTGTTTTTATTAAAAGATAAGTCTGAAGTTAAAAATATGTTTCAGTCTTTTTATGCTATGGTGAAAACACAATTTGGTGTGAGAATAAAAGTACTTCGGAGTGACAATGGTGGGAAATTTTTTAGTGACCGATTAGGTGTTTTCTTAACCAAACATGGTATAGTCCACCAAAGCTCTTGTACAAATACACCACAACAAAACGAGGTTGCAGAAAGAAAAAACCAACATCTTTTGGAAGTAACTAAAGCCTTGATGTTCACTAGTCAGTTACCACATTATCTTTGGGGCGAAGCTTTGTTAACAGCTACATATCTTATTAATAGAATGCCTAGTAAAACTCTAAACTATAGAACTCCTTTCAGTCTCTTTAAAGATAACTTTTCTAACTCTAAATTGATCACAGATTTATCCCTCCGAGTTTTTGGGTGTAGTGTTTTTGTTCATCTTCACAACCAAGGTAAACTAGATCCTAGAGCAAAAAAATGCGTCTTTGTTGGCTATGCTTATAATAAAAAGGGTTACAAATGTTACTGTCCAATTGATAGGAAGATTATTGTTACCATGGATGTCACATTTGTTGAAATGCAATCTTACTTTGATTCTAATATTCAGGGAGGGAATTATAGTAAGGAAGATTCTATAATTGATCAAGAAAACACTAAGAATATACAACATAGGGATTCTAATAATGGGGAAGGTGAATTTATGATTAACACAGAAATTAATTATGTTAATGTTGTTAATGAAAAGGAGTATGAAGGTGTAGAGTCTGATCATGAGAATAAAGAACAAACAAAGGAGTTAATTGTTTACTCAAGAAGAAATCGAAATCAAGAAAGTGGAATCCACCAGATTCATCACCAAGAATCTGACCTGCAAGATCTTGTCAAAGTCCAGGTAAAGCTCATAATCCAGCCAATGAATTTTCTGATTTAGATATTCCAATTGCTAAAAGAAAAGGTGTTAGAAATGTTGTCAAATATCCCATGTCTAACTTTGTGTCCTATAAAGCCTTGTCTTCGACATTCTCAACCTTTGTTTCGTGTCTCGATACTGTGAAAATACCCAAAAATGTGAAAGATGCTCTACAAGTTCCTGAGCTGAAGGAGGCTATTCTAGAGGAGATGCGCGCTCTTGAAAAAATAGGTACACGGGAAACAGTGAAATTACCTGTAGGGAAAAAACTGTAGGCTGTAAATGGGTGTTCACAACCAAATTCAAACCAGAAGAATCTTTAAATAGATACAAAGCCTGACTGGTGGCTAAAGGGTACACTCAAACATACGGGATAGATTATCTTGAAACATTTGCTCCAGTAGCCAAATTAAATTATGTTAGAGTTCTTTTATCAATTGCTGTTAATCTTGATTGGTCCTTACAGCAGCTAGATGTGAAGAATGCTTTCCTAAATGGGAAACTTGAAGAATAAGTTTACATGGATTCTCCTCCAGGTTTTGAAGAAAAATTTGGAACTCAAGTATGTAAGCTCAGGAAATCTTTGTATGGTCTAAAGCAGTCTCTACGAGCTTGGTTTGAACAGTTCACTCAAATTGTTAAAAAAACAAGGTTACTCACACGGGCAAGCTAATCACACAATGTTCTATCGACACTCACAAAGAGGTAGAATAGCAATTATTATAGTTTATGTCGATGATATCATTCTTACAGGAGATGATGTGGATGAAATAAGGTGTCTCAAGGAGCATCTAGCATTGGAGTTTGAGATCAAAGACTTGGGTCCTTTGAAATACTTTCTTGGAATGGAAGTTGCTCGATCAAAGAAGGGTATTGTGGTCTCTTAGAAAAAAATATGTGATTGATCTTTTAAAAGAGGCCGGGATGAGTGGTTGCCACCCAGCTGACACACCAATTAATCCAAATGTAAAATTCGGAAATAAAGAAGGTCGATTAGTTGATAAAGGGCAGTACCAAAGATTAGTCGGTAAGTTAATTTACTTATCACATACAAGGCCAGACATAGCTTTTGCAGTGAGCTTAGTGAGTCAATTTATACACTTCCCAATGGAGGAACATGAAGAAGCAGTGTTTCGGATTCTGAGATACTTGAAGAGTTCACCTGGAAAGGGCTTATTCTTCAAGAAATCCGAACAAAGAGGAATTGAAGCTTATACAGATGCAGACTGGGAAAGTTCAATAACAGATAGAAGATCTACATCAGGATACTGTACATTTGTTTGGGGAAACCTTGTGACTTGGCAAAGCAAAAAACAAAATGTTGTAGCAAGAAGTAGTGCAGAGGCTGAGTTTAGATCAATGGCTCAAGGAATTTGTGAAATGATGTGGTTAAAAAGAATTATGGAAGAGCTAAGGAAACCAATAACTTCACCAATAAAGTTGTACTGTGATAGCAAAGCTGCCATTAGTATTGATCACAACCCAGTCCAGCATGACAGAACTAAACATGTTAAGATTGATAGACACTTTATCAATGAGAAGATTGAAGAAGGCCAAGTGTGCATACCGTTTGTTCCTTCAAAACAATAGATTGCTGACATACTCACCAAAGGGCTCTCTAAGACAAGCTTTGATTTTCTTGTAAGCAAGTTGGGCATGATTGATATATATGCACCAACTTGAGGGAGGGTGTTGAAATATGTGAAACCCATATATTTTGGGATATATTTTAAAGTTATTTAGGTAGATAAATCTTAGAATAAATCATTTGAGATATTCTAGGAATATTTTATTTTATCTTTTAGTAGTTTATTAGAATAAGGGAATTATTTTCCCAATTAGGTTATGACTCTTTTTTTCTATTTAAATTCAGTTGTTTAGTTAATAAAAGACAAAACATTCAGTTGTTTAGTTAATAAAATACAGAACAGTTTTATTAAATGCTCTCTTGAAAACTTTCACGGACTCCAAACCTTATTCTGGTATTCTGGTTGTAAATTAGAAAGTTGGGCTATCAGGACTTTGTTCCTTGCTAAATAGGTCAGCATGAAAATTATTGTCATATCCAGCACCTCCATTGATTGGAAAGGAAAACGTCTGAGGACCATAACTAATTGGTCTGTTAATGTAATCATGAATCAGAACATACTTAGCTGTTTCATTGAGTACAGTGCTGCTATTGATGTTCAATTTATTGATTATCTTCATGCATAAACATATTAGATTGATTAGTAAAATATTTACATTGTAACACCCCTTACCCGTATTCAACGTCGGAACAGGGTACGAGGCATTACCGGATATAAACACAAGCAAACATACATTTTCGAGTCATAAATTTCCATTCAAATAAAAAACTTTTCATACACATTCATATCATCTCTAAAACGAGTTGTAACACCCCTTACCCGTAATCGGCACCAGTACAGGATACGAGGCGTTACTTGACTTAATAACGTTCATACAAAAATTTCCAAAATATGAGATTTCGTTCAAAATTAAAACTTTTTAAACCACATCTTAAAATCCTTATTATGGGCCTACGAGGCCCAAAACGTACTTTAGAAGTGTTTCGATTCTAAACTCGGCACTTTAGAAAATTTACGAAAAACTTCTCTGAAAAATAGGGACACACGCCCGTGTGGACTCATGGCACGGCCGTGGGGCTGACATGACCATGTCTATAGCCCGTGTGCGAGCCTGGCTAGAGCTTTGTGGAAATTCAGGTTGTTACAAGGTCTGGCATACGCCCGTGTACCCGGACCGTGTGCAAATCTGAGTTTTTACAATTTTAAGTGCAGGGGATACACAGCCCTAGCACATGCCTATGGGATAACCGTATGTCACACACGGCCTAGACACACGGCCATGTGTCTGCCCGTGTGGACGGCTGTCAGGCTATTTTCCAAGCCTCTTTGTCACCCCTTTCAGGCACACATCTATACACATTATACAGTACCATCAAAAGCACAAACACATGACTAAATTAGTCACAACCAAGGTATCCACGCCTCAAAATCCAAGCTATTATCTAATCATCTACAACATTTCTTATTATCAACCAACCCATGTAATAACCACATTCATGAAAACACCAACATTTGCATTTATCAACAATGAGTATTAACCATCAACCATGGCCTTATACAAAAAGAATTCCTCTTAAAGACAAGCCAACACATTTGGCCAAAATATTATGACACTCAACAAAATACCAAGACCCTATACATGCCATACTCAAAATAATAATTCTAACTATACCAAATGTTCGGTTGATAGTGTGATCGAGCCTCCGACGCCTTTTTGATCCGCGAGCTAACTTGGCAGCACTATAAGAAAATGGAAAGGAAAGGGAGTAAGCATAAGCTTAGTAAGTCGCATGTAAGTAATTAACAACAATTACCAAACATTGTTATACTCAAAATATTTTATAAGATCACACATCATTCTCGAAAGAGTAAAGGCATAACTTACTCAATTTCCCCTTATTAATCATACAACATAATTCGAACTCATTTCTCATGAATCTCATGTAGGTACCTGTATCACTCACAACATATTCATGACTTTACTCACTTTTGACACAAACCTTAACTTACCCGTTGAACCAATTGGAATACCGAAGGATACCCACCAAGCCTCACATAAGAGGATAATAATGCCGATGCCATGTCCCAGACATGGTCTTACACTGGCTGTTATATTGTGGCCGACGCCATGTCCCAGACATGGTCTTACACTAGCACTCAAATCGACGCTGATGCCATATCCCAAACATGGTCTTACACTAGTACACATATCAAGGCCGATGTCATGTCCCAGACATGGTCTTACACTGGCTTCCATAAAGTAGTTGATGCCATGTCCCAGACATGGTCTTACACTAGCGCACAAATCATCTCAAATGTCATGGCTCGGGTATCCAATTTATTCCTAAAATTCAACCGGGAGTATTACACATCCATTCTCAACATGCATAATCACATCAATAATCAAACGATTTATGAAATATCAATTTTTTAATACATAAATACGATATCGTAGTATTATTTATGTACAACTTACCTCGATATACAAAATATGGGCGATTTGATTGAGTTAATCTACTTGCTTGGCTTTTCCCCGGTCTAGGTCCGGACTCCATTTTTCTCTATCTAAAATAAAAAATTCACTTATTTAATCATCACATTAATCAAATCGTTCCAAAATCCCTATTTTGGCAAAATGACCGTTTTACCCTTAGACTTTCACAAAATTACGATTTTGCCCCTAGGCTCGTAAAATGATTTTCATCAAATTTCCTCATTAACCAAGACTAGCTGAACCTTTATTACTCTTATAGAAACTCATGATTCCAATTATTTCATACACTTACCACCTATTTTACAACCTTTACAAAAAGGTCCATTTCAGTTGTTTTCATGGAAACTCTTTTCACAAAAATTGTTTATTTAACAACCAAGACTCATTTTCTTCCATAAAAATTCAGAAAAAAACACTAATTCTCTCATTTCAAAACCCTAGACTTTCAACCATTTTGCAAAATAGTCCCCTCATTAGCTAGCTTAAGCTACAAGGGTTCCAAAAACACAAAAATCATCAAAAATAACCATTAAGATGACTTACTTGCAAGGGTGAGAAGTTGCTGAGAAATTTAGACTTCCAAAACCTCTCCTTGGCTGATATTTTCGGTGGAATAAGATGAAGGTGAAAGGTGATATCATCTTTCTCTTTATTTTATTTATTTCCTTCAATTAAGTCACCTAATTCACCTACTTTGACCAAATTTTTAATTTCTTGTCTCCTATGGCTGGCCAACCCCTTTCCTAAGGGTCTAATTGCACATTAAGGACCTCCAATTTAAGGTTATATAGCTATTTGACACTTTTGGCTTGAAAATGAAACTTTTGCACTTTATGCGATTTAGTCTTTTTTCGCAATTAAGCATGAAATCACTAAAATTAATTCACCAAAATTTTCATGCACTCATATAATCATGCTATAACACATAAAATATTACGAAAAATAATTTCTCCGGCCTCGGATTAGTGGTTTCGAAACCATTGTTCCGACTAGCCCCAAAATCGGGCTGTTACATACATGCAGTGAGATTGTCGTACACTCCCTCTCTGCTTCCAATTGCCAGTATTGTGATCAGCTAAGTCGTTATCATTGCTTTGCAGTTTCAGAAATGATTTTAACCATGACATTACTTTTGCTACTAAATTTTCTGAAACACGCTATCCTTGATCCTTTTTTGGCCAATTTTATTGCAGATAAGACATAAGAATCCCAAGTGTTTTTGAGTTTTATCTAGATATATGCAATTGCAATTTCTTTTGCTTAAGGGATTTAAAATCTTACGCTCATGTTTTCATTTCCTTGTAGATGCTAATTCTAATATTCTTGCTGTCATAAGTTGTATTAATTTGTTCTCTAGGTGACGTTTACTGACATTCTGAAGCTACTTGGTATGCTTCGTATATTTTTTTTATTTGCACCAAGAAATGTATTCTTTTCACTTGTATGAAATTCTGAAGATAAACGATACATCTTAGTAACATACGTTAAATATGTTGCATTTCTGGCTAAACTTTGGAATTTTAAACTGTTTGTTTCGCCCTTCCAAGGAAGTAATATAGTATCATACCTTGCATCCAGTATCAAATTACAAAAACTAATCATGGAAACCATCTTCATTGATTAATTTCATAATGTCTTCTGATAAGGAAGTCTTGGCAATGGTTTGTGTTCTGAGTTTTTATTTCTAAACTCTGATGGAACCTTGACTCGGAATACGAAAGGTTGTTCGGGACTGAGTGCCTTACTCTTGAGGCTACAGAATTATCTTCTATGCATATATCCTAATGGAGAGTTTGTACATTTTAGTGTAAAGGTTTGATACTGACCTCACCTCGAGGAAGTTATCTATAAAGCTAATGATTCAGAAAGAGCTTACCAAACTAGCATATAATGAAGATGGAGAAGAGGATGGTGAGAAAAATGGAGCCCAGTCTGCTGGTCAAGAGCTTGAAGCCTGATCTACAATAAGGAAAGGAAAACAACACCATGGAAGTAAGTATAGTTGTCTCTATCTTGTGCCAATATGTACTTTTTAGTTGTAACTTGGTAGGTTAGGTTGTAATTTATTCTAAGTTTCTTTTCTTAACAATTCTTGGCATTTAGTTAAATACGAGGTAGCCTTTTTGTAGAACCATTAACAAATTTTGTAGAAATTTTCCTCTGATGCAAACCCCGGTATCCTCTTTCTTTTATGGATATCATATATGCATCCAGATTGATGTATTGAAGGTGCAAGTCTTAAGTCATGATTATATGATTAATTTAAGGCTAAATAAAGCAAATTTGGAATTAATGCAAAGTTGATCCCCGCACTAATTATTGGGGCACTCACGGACTATCCTTAGTTATCAACTTGAGAAGTCTATAAATAAAAGCTTAAATAATCAAAATTCAAAGCAGATAGTGCATGCTTTCGTGGAATACCAATAATAAAATGGGTAAACTAAATAGATAGTGACCCAACTATCAAAAAATTTCATTTTAGGCACCTAAAATAAAAAGTTTGCAATTTAAGCACCCACGTTTTATAATTTGGTCATTTTGGTCACTCCCGTTAAAATCACAGACGGTAAGCTGATGTGGCAGTTAAAAAAATTGGTATAATAACAAATTTAGCCCTCAATTTTTACATATTATATCGATTTAGTCATAATTTTAAAAAATTAGCCCTCAACCTAATTCTAAAAAATATATAAAAATACATAATATTTTTAAAAATATAATAATAAATTTAAATTTTATATTAATAATTTAATATTAAATAAAATAAAAATTCTCTCTCCCCTACCACCATCCTCCGTCCCTCTCCCTCCTCCACCGCTGTCTCTCTTGAAGGGGAAGGGGTGGGGAGAGGGACAGTGGAGAGGAGGATAGGGATGATGGTGGGGAAGAGGGAGAGGGAAGGGGTGGGGTGGGGTGGTTAATATAAATATTAGTATAAAATTTAAATTTATTATTCTATTTTTAAAAAAAAATATTTATGTATTTTTATATATTTCTTTGAATTTTTTAGTATTAGGATCAAATTGAGAATATTTATAAATTTTGAGGGTTAATTTTTAAAAATTATGACTAAATCGATATAATATGTAAAAGTTAAGGGCTAAATTTATTATTATATCGATGTTTTTAATTGTCACATCAATTTACCGTTTGTGATTTTAACAAAAGTGACCAAAATAACCGAACTATGTAACGTAAATGATTAACTTATAAAATTTTTATTTCATGTGTCTAAATTAAAAAAAAAATTATAATTGAGTGACTAATTTACCCTAATAAAATATATTTGTTATGAACTGAAGTTTGTATTACTCATTCTAGGCTTAAAAACATTATTTATGAAATGGGTTTTAAATAAAAGGTAAAAAGCCCCCACAAGTATAATATATTAAGAAGAAAATTAGAAAACAACAAAGCATTTCAAAGTTCAAATTTTCTATAAATATTATTAGTACTAACACGAAATAAACTCCTTTTTTTTTAGTGAAAAGAAACAAAAAGACCAACTAATTAGTTACATCCATACAAATAGAAAAAGCACCTCTAGACTGATCCTCCTCTAAAAAATCTCGAATCATAAAAGGAGGAAAAACATTATATTGCAAATCAACTCTAGAAGTTAAAGCTCCTTTTGCCAAGCAGTCAGCAACTGCATTCTGCTCCCTGGGAATATAACGCAATTGCCAAAAGTTCTCCTGAGAAAGAATATTTTGGATACGCCGAATCAAAGCAGAATTTGACGTTCCTAAGGAACTCCCTTGAATAGCCCGAACAACGTCCAAACTGTCTGAAAGGATTGTTACACAATCATGACCTCGTCTTTGGATGATCTTGAGACCTTCAAGGATGCCCCAAAGTTCAGCATCGAAAATCGAGCACTTTCTAAGATATCGATTAAATCCAAAAAGCCACTGTCCAATTCTATCTCCCGTGACCCCTCCAGCAGCTGCATTTCCAGTATCCAGTCTCATAGCCCCATCTGTATTGAGAAAGATCTCAGATCCATAAACTTGGTCATCCAAGGGGGGATCGAAAACACCACTAGGAAAAGATCTAGGGAGTGGATGCCATTGAGTAGCCCAACTTAAGGAATTATTGACAATCTCTCTCGAACTCCAAGATTGACATTGGAAAATGAGCAGATTAAGGTTCTTCCAGAGGCGCCAAATCAGAATTCCAAAGAGACCAGCCTAGCTAGTTCCTCCCTCCAGGATCACTGAATCATCCTACACATTCAAAAGAATCCAATCTTGTAAGTTAAGAGAGAAGAAGTTTGTTAAACGATTACCTGAAATGACCTGGCTCCACACATCCTTAGCTGCATTACAATCTCTGAGAATATGAAGAATATCTTCTGAAGGAGCACCATATATCTAGCACAAAGGATTATCAGCTAAACCTCTTTTAACCCTTTTGACATTACTGAGGAGGCGTTGCTTAAGAACCAACCAAATAAAGAAACGAACCCTTTGTGGACCTGGAATCTTCCAAACACACTTCAATTTTTCATCCTTCGCATTCCACTCATCACCCTTACAAATCTTGTAAGCACTTTTAACCGAAAAATTTCCAGCCGAGGTATGACACCAAACGATTCTGTCTGGCCCCTCAGAAGGAGAGGGAGGGGGAGTACCTATAATCAACTCTATAACTTCCTCCGGAAGCCAAAGTTTGAACAAATCAAAATTCCACGAGCCATCTTCATTGACCATTTCATTAAGATAGCACTCAGAGTCGAAGTTCACAGAAGCCGAAATAAACTTTGATAGCTGCCCCACATTAGGAATCCAAACGTCTTCCCAACAACGAATTTGGCACCCGTTCCCAATAGACCAACATAAATTTTCTCGAAGTAGTGGCCAAATTTTAGTGAGAGAATTCCACAGAAAAGAACTATCTCGTCTAATAGAATCAGGAAGATTACCATTCATACGGTACTTAGCCCTGATGACCCGAACCCAAAAGGCCTCTTTATTAGTCACGATATTAAAACCTAGCTTCAGTAGGAACGAAATATTCTGATCTCATAATTTCCATAAACCAAGGCCTCCATAACACCTAGGTTGGCAAATGGAGTCCCACCCCACCAGAGACATCTTCTTTTTATACTCAGAAGAACCCCAAATAAACTGCTTCACCAAACTCTCAATTTCATCGCATACTTTCCTAGGGATCATCATGGACTGCATAAAGTAGCTAGTAATAGACATGAGAACCGACTGTGCCAAAGTAATGCGACCAGTAGTAGACAGTCTTTTTGCATCCCAACTTTGAAGTTTTCCTCGAACTTTCTCAACGAAAAAATGCATAGTACTGTTAGTCACCCTCTTATGAAAGAGCGGAATTCCAAGATAATGGCCAAGATTCTGAACTTTCTGGAATCCAAACAAAGAACTAATCAAGTCCGCCACCGTCTCATCCACTCCTTAGAGAAGAAAATATTCGTTTTCCTAGCATTAATTTTATGCCCAGAAACATCACAAAAGTTATCCAGAATTTCCTTAATAAGTCTACTATGCTTCATATCCGCTTTGCTGAAAATAACTAAATCATCCGCAAAGAATAAATGAGAGATAGGACTAGACCGAGAGAGACGAATGGGTCTCCATTTACCCTCTGAGATAGCCGAATGAACTGCTTGGCCAAGCCAATCCATACATAAGACGAAAAGATAAGAGGAGAGCGGGCATTCTTGCCGAATTCCTCTAGTTGGCCTGAACTTAGACAAATGAACTCCGTTCCACAAAACCAGCATCGTAGAGTTAGAGATAGAGGACATAATAACATTTATGAGAAAAGTAGGGATACCGGCAGCTTGCAGTGAGGCATTGATGAAGTCCCATCACACTCTGTCGTAAGCCTTCTCCAAATCAATCTTGATCGTCATCCATTTCCTTTTAGAAGATCTCTTCATCGAGTGAATTACCTCTTGAGCAATAATAATGTTATCGGTAATATTCCTTCCTACAATAAAACCAGCCTGCTCGGGACCAATAATTTTTGGAAAAATGATCTTAAAACGATTTGCAATAACCTTCATCACAAGTTTGTATAAAATAGAGAAGAGGCTAATCGAACGATATTGTGCAAACTCCTCAAGATTATTAACCTTGAGAATGAGGACAATTAGAGTATTATTCAGATCAGCATCGATATCAGCTCCATTGAAAATGCTTCTAACCCAATTACAGACAGCATCACCTACAGTGTTCCATTGCTTCTGGAAGAAGAGTGCATGGAAGCCATCACTACCTGGAGCTTTAAGAGGGGCCATGTCAAAAAGAGCCCCCTTGATCTCCTCATTAGTAACCTGTTTTCTCAACAAAGAAATATCATCCTAACCAAGACAAGGAAAATTGCTAAGTGGCAAGCATCCCATAGGACTAGGAGATTCCCCAAATAAATTCTGAAAGAATTTATTAGCCTCGGCTTCAATATCATCAGAATCATAAATCCAGTCCCCACATCAATTACAGATCGCAGTAATACAGCTATTCTTCATTTGACGCAATGTAAAAGTATGAAAGAACTTGGTATTACGGTCACCAAGAAGAAGCCAATCACAACGAGCTTTCTGTCTCCAAAGGAGTTCTTCATGACGAAGAACATTCTCCAACTCCTATCAAATTTTTAACTCCACCTGTGCTAGACGATTAAAGCCTGAGAAATCCATAATCTTTTTAATTTTAGTGAGCTCCTTAACCAGAAGCCTTTTACGAGAAGAAATATGACCATATACCGATTTATTCCAATCCTTAAGTTCCCGTGAGAACTTATTTAAAGTAGTTGTTTAAAGTAGCTGACATATCACCTGAGAAACCCCAATTATCCTCCACAAATTTCCCAAATTCTGGATGATCAGCCCAACCTGCTAAGAATCGAAAAGGCCTACCTCTGGGAAGATTAAGCTCCGGATTCAAAGAAAGGAGAAGAGGCCTATGATCCGATTTAATTTTTGGGAGATGAGTGATCAAACTATTAGGGAAGTGCTGAACCCAAGCAACATTTCCCAAAGCCCGATCAAGCCTCTCAAAAAGTAAGCCCCTATGCCAAGTAAAGAGAGGACCTCTGTATCCTAAATCATGAACCTCTGATTTGTCCACGAAATCACCAAAGCACGGGCAACGCCTATCTTTAAAAATTCCACTTGATTTCTCAGAGGATGAAAGAATAGCGTTGAAATCACCAATTGCAACCCAATGGTGATTACCTATAGGAATCGAACGTTTCAAAATATCCTACAGGTCCTTACGTTTTTGCCTATTTGGACTCCCATAAACGAATGAGATGTAAACTGAAGTTGAGGAAGATGTAGTCCCAACCCGAGCCAGAATAAACTGAGAGTGATTAAAAATGATCTCAAGGCGGACATAATTCTTCCAACCAATTCAAATACCCCCCGAGAAACCAATCGCTTCAACGCGATGAGAAAAAGGAAAACCCAACTTAGCAATAATATTATCAGCTTTAGAACCACTAACTCTTGTCTCAAGCAAACTTATAATATCAGGACTATATTCCCGATAATATTCTCAAAAAATACAAGGAAACTTATCGCTGGCAAACCCCTGACAATTCCAAGAAGATACAGTTAAATTCATAGGAAAATAAAAATTAGAAAACATACATTTTACTGTCGGGAGACAGTATCCCCATCTATGATCAAAGTCGCACCGTCCGATTCAGAGATGAGGTCATTACTAATATTTGGATTTGAAATTAATTTGGCCATTTCCTCCATAGATTCAGCTAAAGGTACTCTGGAGTTCTCGGAAGCTTTGAAACGACTTCCCCGACCACGCAAAGCGTTGGAGACTTTTCGACTACTACGCCCATTCGAATCTTTACCTCCATACCTCTCTCTAGAAATGAGAAATCCGTCACCTATCCTTCCCCGGGAAATATTGAACGAACTATTTTTTCCTTTCTTGTGAGAAGCGTCCTTAAAACTAATTGCAGAATGTTTCCAGGGGTCTAAAACAACATAAAAAATGGGAACAGGAGAACCCCCATAACCTTCAAAGGCAGGGTGAAAGTGTGCTTTAATATTTTCAATCGGCCCATTAATTAAATCCTCTTAAGACTTCGTGAAAAAATCCTTGCTAACACCCTTATTCGAAACCACGTCTTTTCCAAAAGAAGAATGATTTGAGGATCCTGTAATGGCTAAATTCAATTTAGAATTAAAAGTAAAATTATCAATGTTGATAATTTCATTCGGGCCACGTGCTAACGCATTGCCCATCAAAGGCTGTTTCTCCAAATTAATGCCAATATTGCTAGCATTATTTTGGCCCAAATAGCCTTCCTTAGCCTACTCCACAGCAGGCCCAATAATCGGATGACCCAGCTCCCCCTTTTTTGAACCACCTGCATCAGATTCCTTGGAAGACCCATTAACCGAAATGGTTTTGTTACTTGGACCAGCACTAGCGTCCAAAATCCCCAAAGAAATATCCCCGACCCTAGCATTAAAACCACCAGCTCCTGCCTCATTAATGCCATTATCTCTCACCGATAAAAGATTCTCAGCATCCATAGCATGATTATTATTATTTTCACTCCCCTCCATTAACGCCGAATACGAAGAAGCCAACGGTTCCTTTTGAGAAATTGCTCTGTTGTTCACTCATTTGTTTACTCCGGTATTTCCCCAGCCATTCCTTAATCCACGCCGCGATCTTCTCTCAACCAGCATCCAGGGACTGAAATCCGGCCTCGCTTCACCAGCAACTTCACCAACGGCCTCAACCGAGCCATCGTTCACCACTTCCGTCGGACGAACATGGTTCCGATTCGCAACCACCTCCGGGCACAAATCCTTGACATGCCCATATTTTCCGCAACCAAAACAGATAGTGGGAAGAGCCTCATACTCAACCCTCTAAACGACACCATCAACCAAGACTTGAGAAATTAGGGGCTTCTCGAGGTTTAAATAAACAGCAAGACGAGCAAAGCGACTTCTGGATCTATTAACCGTCTGGAAATCTAATTTGACAACCTTTCCAATGAGCCCCCCAATAGCCTCCACAATTTGCCGACGAAACAAAAACCCCGGAAGACCCGGCAACCGAATCCAAGCCAAAACCACAATGGGATACGGTTGCATAGGATTGAAGTCCTTGGTCCAAGGTTGAACAGTGAGATATTGTCCAAAGATGATCCAAGGTCCCTGCGATAAAACACGATCATAGTCAGCCCTATTCAAAAAACGAACCAGGTAATAACCATTTTCAATATCCATGAGATGAAACGAAGAACTAGGTTTCCACAGGCTAGTGATACGATTTTGTAAGGTATTAAAACCAATACTTCACCCTAACAGTTTGATAATAACTGTTAGTTCCATTTATTTAAACAAAATTTCTTTAACACGGTCTGAAAAACTAATGGCTGGTATCCCATTAATGATAGAAGTTTGCACGTCGTCCGCAAGTAAATCCAGATCTACATCGCTCGTACTGTCTTTTCCAACGGAAGAACCATTATGATCCACCATGGAATTATTCGGGACTCTACCTAAAAGCTTATTTTTCCACGATGGTTCTGAAATCGGATTAGGATCAACGACCATATCTTTTGAAGCATCACCAAGCCGGCCCTTGAACCTCACTTTCTTAGTGGTACAGTCCTCAACAGAGTGAGACTCCCCATCGTCTCCGTTAACAATCGCCGGCAAAGAAGGAGAGAGTTCCTTAGACATGGTCTCTTAGGTTTTATTAACAAATGACTTTTAAGATTACAGGAAATAAACTCCTTTGAGTACATGAAATGAGCAATTTTTTGAAAGGCTTACTTAATATGGTATATAATAAACAACTGTCCTTGTACCCAAAACAAAACAAGAACACCAACTGTCCTCAAACTAATTTTTTTTTAGATTATTATATTATAAAGTCCTTTTTTCATCAATACAATACAATGAGATGTAGCATTCAATTGATTTATCATTTATTATTAGTGGTATAGAGTTTTGTTAAGTAAGGACTGTTTATCTTATGCCTACTTAACATATTATTTTTATTATTCTAATAATTTTTTAGTGCATTCACAAAAGATATTTTAATATAATACTAATGAGAATACTCCTATCACACACTTTAACAAATTATAATTAATTATTATATAATAATATCTCAACATTTGACACTTAATACAATGTTATTATAAATAACTAACTAGAATTTATCAAAACTCCAATATGAAATATTATTCTTAAGTATCTATAAATTTACCATTTTATTTTTTAAGGTATAATGACTTTTTTGACCTTTCAGCTTTACATAAAAAGTCATTTTAGTCCTCCATTTAATTTTTCGCCTCTTTTAGCCTTTAAAATTGTATTTTTTTGTTAAATTACCCCAAAATGAATGGAAAAGTTGATGTTTTTTAACTTTGTTGACATGGCATAAACATGGTTGCCACATGGATGACACATAATCATTTAATTAATTTTTTAAATTTTAAAAAATCAAAAAAATTATATTAAAATAATTTTAAAAATTTTAAAATATAATTAAATGTTGACATGCTATTCATGTGGCAATCCACATATATGCCACATCAATAAAGTTAAAAAAAGTTAAAAATTTAATTAAATGTTGTTGGGCCATTTTATTTTATTTTTGTTTTGT
Source organism: Gossypium sturtianum (assembly GCA_025698515.1). Classification (NCBI taxonomy): domain Eukaryota; kingdom Viridiplantae; phylum Streptophyta; class Magnoliopsida; order Malvales; family Malvaceae; genus Gossypium; species Gossypium sturtianum. The sequence continues at coordinate 139,680,946 of CM046943.1, forward strand.
TTTGGATTTTCGTTTTTTGGACTTTTTATGTTTGGGGTCTACTTTGGGTTTTGTTTTGGATTATGTGTTTGGACTTAATTTCAATGAATATCCAGTATTTCTCTAAAAAAAAAGTTAATCTTTTCATCTATTTTAGGGTGATTTGATAAAAAAATATAAGTTCAAGGACTAAAAGAAATAAAAATTTAAATGGAGGACTACAATGACTTTTTTGTAGAGTTGAAAGGCCAAAAAAAAATATTATGCCAATTTCTAAATTTGAATTTAAGAATATGCTTAAAGCTGACATATGTGATAATGGAGACAAAAAGTCAAACTCAAAACACTCAAAATTGTATTCAATAATAAATTGGTTGTCATCTTAGATATTTTTTAACTGTCTTGCAACAAACAATAATGACTTTTGCGGGAAAGTTCAACTATTCTGCTTAATTATGATTCAGTAATTTGTCTCTTATCTTTATTACTTACCTAATTATTCCAATAGCCAAAGATATTTTGGACTTAATTACTTTTAAGTGCTTTGATTGAAAAGGAATAGTCCACGCTAATCACGTTGGATTCACTCAATTAACGGTCCAATCCATACTCTGGAAACTTATTTACGGCTTAGATTTCACCTGTGGAAACAACACTCTTATCAGAAAAGAACGACCCAGAGCCATCCACCCAGTGGCGGAGCCACGTCGAGGCCCAGGGGGTCATGGCCCCCAAAGTTTATTTTTTTTCAACTTAATCCTTTGTAAATTTACACTATAACCCTCCTAAAAATAAAAGTATACCCTCCAACGTTTAAGATTTTTACAATTTTTCCCTTTATATATATATTATAGATCTCCAAAAAATATAAGTAAACCCCTCCAATATTTTTATAGGATTAAAAATAATATTAAAAAATTTATTCTTGATAAAAATAAAGAGAAAATCTTCTTGAAGAAGCTAAATTACTCATGATGACTTTTGAATGATATTTTTGTTAAATAATAATAAATTAATATTTATTTAATAGTTTACTTAACATAATAATATTTTATAAGTAATATAATAATTATATATATATATATATTTATAAAGAAAAGATGAAGAGACTTTTATTATCTTTCTTCTTCATATTGGTGCTTAGCAAGGAAAGAAAAAAAAAATTCTTTATCATTTTTCCTCCAAATTTGAAGTATAAGGCATGTTTTTCTTCAAACTTTTCATAGATTTTGAATATTTGAAACTTGTTTTACATATATGTATCAATAGTTTTTTATTTTACCAAGTATATTAAAAGTTGCCATTAAAGGATATTGATGGAACTTGGAAGCTTATAAAATTAAGTGAAATGTGTATGTTTTTTGATGGAAAATGATTAGAAGACTATTTCTAAGTTGTTAGAAGTGTAAAAATGAAACAAAAATAGTTAGATAATATTATAGTAAGTTTCAACCAAAAAGAATGGGAGAAAGAAAACTTGGTAACTTTGTTTAAAATTATGTCAAATGATAGCTATTTCGTCTTAATTGCTAGAATACTGCTTCTTTTGAATATATTTTTTTATATGTTTAAACCGAGCGGTATGTTGGAATACTGCTTCTTTTGAATCGATTGCTTATATGTTTAAACCGACTGATACACAGCACTTCTAATTTTAGCTTGCCCCCTAAGATTAATATTCTAGCTCCGCCACAGCAACCACCTATATATATATATATATATGTCTTTTCTTTTTATACACAACTATATATACACTTAAAATCTTATCACACGCGAAAAAAATTACGTATGGTATGTTTAAATAATAGTTATGGAAGGATATTTACGTACTTTCCTAATCGAGTTGGTGTCCAGTGACTCGTGACACTAACTTAGTCAAAAACTTAAATATTAGTGTAAATATAAAAGAGTTAATTCAATTGGTGTAACTCATTAATCGAGTGTCAACTCAATTATGAATTTACCAAAAACTCTATTTTTTTTACCATATAAACTATATTATTATAAGAGTGTTTTTATCTTTTCATATTTTTATGAATCAATATAAATTTACACTTGAAGGAATTTGAACCAAAAGCACTATGAATATAATAGGCTCAACTTTACCATTTCAAATAAAGAATAATTTGGTTTGTAATATAGACATATAATAAATATATTTGTTACATAATTTTTTTTACTCACATCATAAGTGTGCCATAATTTAGTAAATATATCATTTATTTGAATTACATATTAAGCCATTGATGAGTTGGTGTCACGAGTCTACCAAACACCAATTCAGTTGAATAATGATTAAAATAATATTATTTTATAAAATAAATTATATTATTTTAGGGGTACTTTTATCTTTTTATAATTTTCAATAAAAAAAATACCAATTTGTTTGTATATAAATTTTTACAAAAATATTTGTTATATAATACCATTATTCACTCGCACCATAAGTATTTAAGAGTTTGATGGAGTTGGTATTGTCCATTAACCAAATCCTTAATAAATTATATAAAAAATAATTTTTTATAAAGTAATAAATATTATTTTAAAGTATTTTTTCCTTTTATTTTTTATATAAAATCTAGAAAAAATACAAATTACACCATAAACTTTAATGTTTTAACTTTACTTCAACTAAAACCTAATTTGCATTTTTTTTAAAATAAAACCTAATTTGCATTCTATATCCAATTTTTATAAATATATTTATTATATAATATTTCAGCAATAACTATGTAATCTAATTATATTTATACTACAATATAAAATTAAGAAACACTAGATATTTAAAAAATATACATGGATAATTATCTTATCTTATAATAAATAAAATAATTATCCTATATATATATATATTTCCTATTTATTTGGATGTTTATTTTCAAACATCAACATTTTATATTTGGAACTTGATGACTGACTTTCTGTAATATTTTTCTATCTAAAATAAGCTTGAAACATCTCTCAGTTCAAGCATCATATAAAAATATACATCAATATCACTTGAATTTAAATAATCATTATTACTAATTTTATTTCATATGCCATTAAATTTCTTTTATTCCTCCAACCTTTTTACTACCATTTTGTATACTAATTTTTTTTTCTTTTTACATTCTCCATATATAACACTTCCATATCTACCTTTTCCCTTTCACAGTTTTATCAGTATCAAAGTACCAAATCTGTCTATAAGGTCAAGTGCTCTTCCGGGAAAAGGAAAATTGAAGAATTCAAATATAAATATATATATATATATATATATATATATATTCTTTCTTTGGTCCTCAGCATCTTCCATTAAAACAAGCTTCGCTTTTGTCAACCATAAAAACCCTACCTAAAGAGAGGAAACTGAAAACCTAGTACTAGTACTAGTATATATAATATATATATATATATATATTCAACTCAAGTTCCTCTTTATCACTGCAAAAAAAAGAGAAAAAAAAGAAAACCATTATAGACCTTTGCTCACCATCCAAAAACGATCCAGCCATGGCGGATTCAGACAGTGAATCAGGAGGAGCTCAAAACAACGCTTCAAACGCAGCAGGCAACAATAACCATCTTTTTTCCCCGAAAGAGCAGGACAGGTTCCTGCCTATTGCTAACGTTGGCAGGATCATGAAAAAGGCTTTGCCTGCTAACGCCAAGATATCCAAGGAAGCTAAGGAAACGGTGCAGGAATGTGTATCGGAGTTCATCAGCTTCATCACCGGAGAAGCGTCTGATAAGTGTCAAAAGGAGAAGAGGAAGACCATCAACGGTGATGATCTCTTGTGGGCCATGACCACCTTAGGCTTTGAAGACTACGTTGAGCCCTTGAAGGTTTACTTGCAGCGGTTTAGGGAGATGGAAGGGGAGAAGACCACGGGTGCACGTGATAAAGACGCGCCTCTTGTTGCTGCTAGTGGTGGTGGTGGAGGTGGGGTGTATGGGATGATGGTACATCAGCATCAAGGACACGTGTATGGTTCTACTGGGTTTCATCAGATGGGTAGTGGGTTGGGTAAAGGTGGGCCTCCGAATAATTTGGGTAGGCCGAAGTAGTTTCCCATCTGTCACTATCACTGACACGTGTATGATTCTTATGAATTTGATAGTAATTTCGGGTTTGTTAAATTTGAGCCTACTCGAAATTGGGTTGGCCCAGTTAGATCATCAGAGGGTACACGTGTAAGCTTTAAGAGAAGCTAGTTATGATAGGGCCCACTAGTCATCTCAATAACACGTATACGGTGAAAAGAAGGAAGAGGCAGTTTTAGGCCCTTGGATTTGAGATCCGCAGCGTAGAGATTTTAGTTACAGTTTGGTTTCCGGTAAAAGAATAAAACACTAGGATTATATTTCTGTGATGATTTTGAGCTGCCCTCTGCTTAAATTATTATGATTTTATTATTTATAAATTACTTAATTTGGGTTAAATAATGTGACATTTGCAAATTTTCTAGACAACTCAATTTTACTTTTAAATTTTATATATTTCCACCAAAAAATTGTAGACTCCTTAAAAGGCACATTTTGATAATTTTTTAAGAAGTTAAATCAAAATTAATAAATAAAAATATTCTAAGAGATTCAAATGATAGATACCACATTGATTATAGTATTAACAAGAGATTCAGGTGGTAATATACACATTGATTGTAAGTCCGGAAATTATTTTAATGCAAATTATTGTAATCAAAATGTTTTATTTATAATTAGGCTTTAAGGCAAAATTCTTTAAAGGAGGAAGTCTCAATAAACATACATATAAATACATTTTTATATCTTATTTTTTTTATTTTATATCGTTAATTCTTAAGTTTAATTACAACTAGAGATGTTTATAGATTGGGTCGGATTGAGTTTGGGTCAAGTCTATGTATAATAGTAACATTTTTGTGTTTAACCAAGCTCGGTCCAACCTAAAATATGGAACTAAAATTTTATCCAAGCTCATTCATATTTGTAAATGGTTAACCCAAGCTCGTTTTAGGTCCACCAATATTATTTTTTAATATTTATTTATTAAACTTTTATATATAATTATTTTAATATTTTTTTATTTATATTATAAATTACATAATATATAAAAATAACATTCCAACATAGGATGTAGAATTACAAGACTGAAGGATACCAATTGGTTCATGCGGAGTGAATTATTTGTTAAGGGAGAAACATTGTAAACCGTTGCCGCATGAGGATGAGTGGTCATTGGTAGAGCAATATAAAATATCTGTTGTCATATTGCGTATTTGACCTCTAGCAGTAGTATTAGTTTTGGTTTCACAAGTTGATTTTCTGTCACCTGTTTTCGTTGAATACGTTGAGGAGGGTTATAGAGAAGTATCTTAAAACTTTTAATATGTATACACTTTTGGAAAGGGACGGTGGTGTGAGGAGGGACCGAGACAGTGGTGGGGAGGTTTGGTGGGGGAAGGGGTGGGGATTTTTATTTTATTTAATATTAATATAAAAATTATATTTATTATGTATTTTAAAAATATTTATGTATTTTTATTTATATTTTTAAAATTTTTAAAATTAGAATCAAATTAAGAATATTTATAACTTTTTAAAAGTTAATATTTTAAAATTATGATTAAATTGATATAATGTGTAAATGTTAAGGGTTAAATTTATTATTATACTAATTTTTGTAGTGACACGTTAGTTTGCCATTTGTGATTTTAAAAGAGTAACCAGGGACGAAGCCAAAAACAATTTTTTAGGGGGGCCGGATGAAATTTTAATTTTTTATAGTTTATATCTTTATAATTTGTAAAGGATTAAATCGAATTTTTATAATTTTAGGGGGGGCCAAAGTATAATTTTATCTTTACTAATTTAAAATTTTTAAAAAAATTTAAGGGCCTAAATAGTAATTTTACATTTTAGGAGGGCGGGGCCTATGCCAGCCCTCCGGCTTCGCGCCCCTGAGAGTAACCAAAATGATTGAACTATGTAATACGAGTGTTTAAATTGAGAACTTTTTATTTTGGGTACCAAAAATAATTTTTTTTTTTATATTTGAGAGGCTATTTGTATAGTTTACCCTATAAATTATTATTATTTAATAGATATTTGGTAATATCTCAAAATATATATGAATATGAAATAAATAATAATTTTTAAAGAAGACAAAACATGAACAGCTTATAGATTTTTGGAATCGGGTCTACTTTTCTGGTACCTTAGGCGACCAAATTAGAGTTAACGGCTATTTTAGTAGAAACAACTTTTTGAAATACACTCTCAACGGTCAAAATTTCTGTATTTATCCTAATCAAATCCTTTAACCTGTTACTTAACATTTTCAAATTCTGAAAGCCTACTTTTATAAATTTCTCACTCTCCTTTTCCATCTTTAAAAACAGAAAATCATCAATCATCAAAGCAAATAGAGAAGAATTTAGAAAGCAAAGATGAATAGACTCATCCATGTTTCTTTTTGTGTTCTCTTTATTTCTGTTACTGGCATCCTAGTAAAAGCCGATAATGCACCTTCTCCATCGCCAAAGACAACTCCTGTGTCTCCGGCGAAACCTCCCACCACTTCTTCAAGTCCTCCAATGACATCGCCTTCTAAATCTCCTTCATCATCACCTCCGTCGGCAACTCCCGCGAGTTCCCCATCGATAACATCGCCCCCGCCTGCAACAACTCCCACTGCTATGCCCACACCTTCTCAATCTCCTACTGCCACTCCGCCTGCTTCTTCTAGCCCCCCGGCTCAATCCCCAGCGACTCCATCACCAACGGAAAGTTCTCCTCCGTCCATGACTCCAGTCGGGGCTCCACCTGTTGCGGAAGGTCCGGTTGGAACTCCCGAGTCTTCTGCCAATATTCCTTCTAGTTCAGCGACGCCAGCGGAGAGTCCTGCAATTTTCCCATCGACCAGTAGCCCGCCGATGGGCACTCCAGTGGGTTCGTCGCCGGAGGGTGCGGAGGGTCCAGCGGTTAATGATGAGTCGGGTTCAAAATCTGGTTACGAAGTGGGGTTCGTTGTTCTAACAGCGAGTTTGGTTATGGGATCGGCGTTGATTCTTTAGATTTAATTTTTTTTAGAGTTTAAAAGGTTTTAGTTTCCACATTATTATTTCATTTGCATGTATTATTTTATATAAATAAAATTATTTTGTGGATTATCAATTTTTTGGCTTTATCAATTGGGAGGAGCAAAAATGAAATTGTCCTTAACCATCTCCTATGAGTTACCAACTAAATTATATACATACACCTTTATTCCAAATGCTGAATTTGATATTTTTAAATGGCAATCAATTAAAATCAGAATAATATTATTTGTGAAATTAAAATTCTATTTTAAATGAAAAATGATCTACTTATACAGTCATTGTCCAACAATCCAGAAGCAGATTCTCAAAGTGATAATCAGTCAAATAGAAAAGTTGTAGAAGATGGACCACTAGCATCTTTACAATATATCTCTATCGTATCAATAAAAAAGGTGCTCACTTTTGTTTACTTCAACTTACATTTTAATTATTTATATTTAAAATGTTATGTTTTAGTCACTTACGTTGTTGTCTTGTAACATTTTAGTCACTGAGCCATTAATTGTCATTAACGATGTAACGATAAGCTGACGTGACATGTTAAATCATCTTTTCAAACAAAAATTTTAGGTTAAATTATACAATCAATCCCCATATTTTTTCATTTTGAGCAATTTAAAATTTTTTTTATGTTCTTTAAACTTTTCTTTTTTTTTTGTTTTTTTTCATTCTCTTCTGTTTCTCCCTCTATTTTCCTACTTTCTCCATTTCTTTTATCATATCAGGAAGTTGAATTGGCAGTGAAAAAAGAAGCAGGAAGTCGAAAGCCATCATTGCCTATAACCAATGTATAAGCCCAATATTTGCCCGGCCCATACACAACCAAACCCAATTAAACCCAACCCAAATAAAAAAAAAAACCATGGCCCAACACAAAAAAGAAAAAAAAAAAACAAAAGAAACCCTAAAAGCTTCGCCCCACCGCCCATGTCGATCTGTTGCCACCGCCACTTGCCACCGCTTCAAAGACCGCCCATCCACCTGCAAAGAAAAGAAGACAAGACAATGTATAATAATAAAAAGAAATCGTGTAAATGGCTATAAAAAGCCATATAATCCGAATGTAAAAAGGGATCAGATTTCCTTTCAATACAAAAACAATAGAGATACGAATAAGAAGAAAACAATTTGATTGAAGAAACAAAAACAATTGCAAATATAGATACAAACACCATAAAGCGCAGAAAACCCTAAAAACTAAAACCAAAGCCGAGAGAGGTGATTATTTTTTTATTTTCTTTTTCCTACATTCGACGTTCCTCTTTTCTTTTCTTTTTCTTTCTTTACGACATATTCATATATATATATATATATTTTTTAAAAAAAGAGGAAGAAATTTTTACTGTTAGGGACTCAGACCACAGTGCGACGATGGCCGGCGACGAGCTTCAGACCGCCGACTCAATTGAAATCTCACCGCCCTCATCCCCGCAGAGAAAAAAAAAAGGGTGTTTTTTTGTGCAACAAATGAAAGAAATGAAATTTTTACAAAAAATTTGATTTAAATACACCCACAAAACGGCACCGTTTTGGGTTAGGAGCCCAGGCGCCAAAACGACGTCGTTTTGGCCCCAGGATCCGCGTGTCGACCCGACCCGCCCAGAGGATCCGCGTGTTTTTGCTTTTGGGGTTATTTACGCCCGCGGTCCTTCCGATTTTTCTATGTTCTGCAATCAGGTCCTTTTTTATTTTTAGATTTTCCCCATGAATTTCATCCATTCATAATTTGGTCCCCCCTTGCTGTTGTGCGTTTCGGCTAGAGGGTTTATTACACCCTCGGTCCCTCCACCTTCTTAGCGCGTATAAATAAGTCCTTTTTCTTTTATTTATTTTAAATTGGCCCCGAGATTTTATTTTTAATTCATTCGATCCCCTTTCCTTTTTGTTGTTATTTTCGCCATTTTATTATTATTTTAATTTTGCTATTAATATTATTATTACTACTATTTTATTAACTTCTTTATTATTATTATTATTACTATTTATTTTCATTATTATCATTATTTTATTTTTATTACTATTATTATTATTATTATTATTGTCATTTCTTTATTTTCATTATTATTTTATATGCTATTATTCTTTATTTTATTAGTGTTGTCTTACTATTATTAATATTTTATTATTATTATTATCGCCACTATTATACTATTAACATATTATTATCATTTGCTTTTACTATTATTGTCCTTATTAACATTTTACTTTTGTCATATTTATTATTATTATTATTATGTAATTATTACTTAGTTATCATACTATTGTTTCAATTCTTTGTTATTATGGCTATTATTTTTATTATTATTACTATTATAATTATATTTTCTTTTCGTATTTATACTTATAATGATTATTTTATTATTATTTTCTTACTTTATTTTTCATTATCTTCATTTTTGACTCGTTCATTTTATTCTATTTCATTTTCGTTCTTTATATTATCATTCGTACTAAACGCATTTATTTCCATTTTGCTACGCATATCCGTATTGTAATTTGTTTTTACATTTCATTATAAACTTGTCACATTAACTTTTACCCGACTTCTCAATTTTCATAACAATCGATATTCCGTATTAGCAATTCGAGTGAATCGAGCCCTAACTTACTGGGTTCTGGTTTTTCTCGTTTAAGTTAAACAACAGAATATCTCTTTCAAAAAATCAAATTCAAGTTTGAAATCAACATTCCGTATTAGCAATTTGAGTGGATCGAGCCCTAACTTACTGGGTTCCGGTTCTTCTTGTTTAAAGCTGAATAACGGGATATCCCTTTTGAAATCGAAATTTAAATTTTAAACAAAACACTTAATCTCGGATATTCGAAATGTCGCGCCCTAACTTACTGGACTCGACATCTAGACACTTCGAGATAAGTTTCTTTTCTTTCTTCTAAAATGGAGGCAATATTCCTAATTTGGACCTTGAGAAAACGAGTCCTAACTTCTTTGGTTACGATTTCTCGTTTGACAAATGACGGAGATCCTCTCCAAAAATAAAACCAAGTTTTAAAAGGCGAGCTTAGTTTCAAGAGTCTAAAGTGTCGCGACCTAACTTCTTCGGACATGATACTTTATCTCTTGAAAATAAGAGAGCCTTAACGTCTCTTCCAATTCCTCCAAGTTTTGGAAATAAAAGTATCTATTTTCAAACCATTTCAAAGTTTTCAACATTAGGACATCAATCAATCGGTTTGGTACCAATTTGGGCGTGACGAGGGTGCTAATCCTTCCTCGCACGTAACCGACTCCCAGCCCATTTTCTCAAAATTCGCGGACCAAAACATTATTTTAGTAAATTGAAATATTTATTAAAACAAAGGTGATCCGATCTCACCCAAATAAAGATCGGTGGCGACTCCTCCTTTTCATTTTAAAAAAATCGAGTCGAATCGCGTCGTTTCTTTCGTTTTATCAAAAAAAATGGTTACGACAGCTTGGCGACTCTGCTGGGGGACTTATTCGTCGAGAGTCGGGCCATTGATTGATCGATTTTTGTCCTTGTAATTAAGATTGGAAAATGGTTTGAAATTCGTGTTCCTTTAAATGCATTTTCAATGTTATATTTGATCTCTTGAATACTTTGGCATTGCATTGCATGACCATTAGGGTCACACCTTTAAGTGGGAGCGAGAAGCTATGCTTTCGTGAGGTTTTCACCTCCGCATGGGCTAGTGGACTGCTTTCAAAATACATCCGTACCTATGTCTTCGTGAAGTTTTCACTTCCGCATGGCCATAGGGAAATGTATTCCCCAGAACCGAACTCGGTCCGTATGAGCCTATAATGGGTGAGGATCGAGGAATCTGCTGGTTCGGGTACCTCGAACTTTAGAACTCAACCACATGTAAAGAGCCTAAGAACCCACCCCCTGAAATTTGAACTATGCGGACCTTAGTAATTACCCGATAGGTGTTTGTTTATTTCACTTGCTTTGTATTCCATGGTACTAACTTTTTGTGTTTTATTTTTCTTTGTGCATATCATTTCATATTTAAGAGGCATCGATTCACAGTCGGTTTACGAGTTAGAAAGTCTGGTTATGGAAAGCAAATTCCTTGATAAAGTGGAAGACAATGCGTCGTCGCGTGTGGTCCGAGCAATGCCAAATAGAAAAAAGGGGATAGCATAGTTGAGGGGTATGTGTCGGAGCTACGGGATTTTACTAATATCAGTGTCACACAGAACGAGCTCCAAGAGTTGAAAGAAATTTGGGCTCAGTGGGATAACGAGGCGAAGCAAGCGTTTCTATGGTACTTACGGTGACACGCCTTACCGCTTGATGTCAAAATAGATAAGCACCTATTCCGAGCAATGTCCCAGTTTTGGAATGCTGCTTATAGCTATTTCTCTTTTGGGAAGGTGGATCTGGTTCCCACGGTAGAAGAATATACGACCTTGTTACGTTGCCCAAGAATTCAGGACGACAAAGCTTATTCCAAAGCAGTTAATGGCCCAACCTTCGCGAAGAAATTGATGAACATCACCGGAATGAGCGAACAATGGGTTTCAGCCAGAATGCAAAAGAAAGGCGGAGGTAAATGCATACCCTGGATATGTTTGAGAGACTTGATCTTGGCGCATCCCGATGCAAAGAAAAGGATTAGCGTCTTCGCCTGTGTGTTTACGATGCAGTAATATTTCCAAAAGCTTTAAGGCATATCGACGAAGCGATTATTGATCTATTCACCCGACTAGACAAAGGGGTCACACTGCTCTCGCCATCTTAGCCAAAGCGTTTAGGTCCTTGAATGCATGCGAGAAGAATGGGTGAAGGCGTTTTATTGGATGTGCGCAATGCTATTGTTAGCTTGGTTCCATAGTCACTTACGGAAAGTGGAGAAAGTGTCCTATCGATTTATGATGAGAAAATTACTCTCCGCTAGAAGAAATAAATGACTACACCTAGAAGAGAGGATGTGTCCAAGAAAATTGGATCGCGCTCTTCCAAAACCTTCAAGAAGATGACATCGGTTGGAAAGCTCAGTGGTTGGTTACCGACCAAATCCTTTATCGTTGTGGAAGCTTCATTGGGTTCCTCTCGGGAATTTGGGGTGCCACTTTGCATATGCCCTCTGCTGGTCCCGAGACAATATAATTCAAGGCAGTTTGTACCAACGACATATGGGTTGGCTCAATGTGAGTTCTCATACGAAGGGGGAGCTATAAGAAAAAGGTTAAAGAGATCTCTAGTGCACGGAATCAGTCCACAGAATGAAGAGGTTATCCATAGGCCCGATGATGACCTCGGAATCTGAGAAATGGAGGACTAGGAGGATCAACGATAACATCCCCGAGCCAAATCTAGAAGGCGCTCGGTCAAGAGAGGAATATTTGCGAGTAGTCCCATCGAACTAGAAATCGCGAAACGAGATTTTGAAAGGATGAGTTCGAACTCGAAAGAAAGATAGAGAGATCGGAAGAAGAGAAGATGCTCCTCAAGTTAGGCGTAGATGGACAAAAGTCGGAAGCTGAAAAATTAAGAAAGGAGAAAGGGAAAATAGAGGAAGACCGAGATGATTTGAAGACGGAATATAAGAAGATGCGTCTGACAATGAAAAATGCCGGATTAGGAAAAACTCTGGAGAAATGGCGACGCGAGATCCGAGAGGAAAGAGCCAAAGCTAGCAGTTGGGAGAAATGCAAACACAAAATGAGGTTCTAAGAAAAAACATGGCAGAAAGCCAAAAAGAAAAGAAAGGGCTAAAAGCTAGGGTGGCTGAGCTTGGACGGTCCCTGCATCACTACCGAAGTTGCAACTCAGAAAGTGAACTGAAATTAAGTCTAAATAAAATCGAGGAAATGAAGGGTAAGATTGAAGAATTAGAATCAGCATTACACAGTTGTGAACTTCGGATTGAGCTTCTGGAAACAAGAGAAGGGCGTTGGGAAGAAGAACTTCACCATTCTCATGATCAAGTTAGAAATCGGGATTACCTTATGGGCGGCGATAGTTCGATTCGAGAGGTAGCCGATCATCTACAAACTTTGGCAACCAGCCGATATGTTGAGCATGAAATATGAGTACTGCAATCGGTCGTAGTCAAGAGCTAACCTCTTTGCTCGGGAAAATTAAAACTTTAGGCCTTAGGGGCGAAAAGCATATTTGTAGTTCGCTTTATGTAAAGGATCTTGCCTTCTAATAAAGTCTTCTAAAATGAAGTTGATCGAATCGATGTCTTTTCTTGCATTCATGCATTTGCATTGCATCACATTACATGCATTTAAGTTTATAAAAAAAGGGGTCTAATTAGCTAAAATTATCGAGAGAAAAAGAAAGTGAAAAGAGAAAACTGGAAGGCGGAACATCACTACTGAACACGCGCTAAAACTAAGAGAATGGATCGGAGGTTCGAGCAGAGTCCGAAAGAAATGCGGGAAGAAATGCAACGACAAATGTTGAAACTCCAGCGAGAAATGAAGGACCAAATGCTTTGAGGCCCGGAGAAACATGATAGCACGATGATGGCCCAAATCTTTGAATGGAGTAACGGACAAAGGAAAGGTCCAATGCCTCCGATCGAAGAGGATAGCGAAGCGCTCCCGGGTTTTACCCGCGACACTCAAGAGCCCCTGCACGAGGAATATCTCCAAAGGCCATCAATTACGATCGAGGCCCAAAGCAGGACGGGGATGACACTAGACCGCCCGTGAGCCCATCACGTGGGCTCTGGTCCCAACCGAGAGATAGCCCAACCAATCTGTTGTACCCGATCTAGATGCGATGAGAAAAATGGGATCGAGAATAGAATCCTCAAAACAAGCGGAGGATCGTTGTAAATGGTGGAGGAAAAATTCAAAGCGCTGGAAAGTATCGATCATCATCGGGGATCGACGCAAAAGATTTAAGTCTAGTTCCCGATTTGATGCTTGCCTCATAAGTTTAAAATGCCGAATTCGAAAAATATAGTGGGACTAGTTTGCCTGGAAGCCCACATCACCATGTTCTGCAGCGAATGGTGGCTACGTGAGCAATGATCAACTCTTAATCCACTTGTTTCCAAGAAAGTTTGGTGGTATGCAGCGGACTAGATGGTATAACCAACTTAGTCGGGCTAACATTAGTTCTTGGAGAGATTTGGCTCAAGCATTTACGAAGCATTACAGCCACGTCACGGACATGGCACCGACGACAATTACTTTGCAAGGCATGGAGAAAAGACAAAATGAAAGTTTCAGACAGTATGCGCAAAGGTGGAGAGAGGTCGCCATGCAGGTCCAACCACCCCTCTTAGAAAAGGAAACCACCATGCTCTTCATTAATACCCTGAAGGCCCCTTTCATAACCCATATGATAGGGAGTACGACTAAGAGCTTTGCCGACATAGTAATGGCGGGGGAAATGATCGAACATGCCATCAGATGCGGCAAAATTGAAGCAGGGGAAACCACTAGAAGGTATACTCCTAGAAAAAATGATGGCGAGGTGAATAATACAAACATGGGGCACTCAAAGTCAATTATTGTTGATCAGCCAAAAACGGTGGCTACTGAGTATCAAGGTTCATCAAGAAAAGAACCTCGTACAAGGAAAAACGTTGAAAAACTCCAATTTACGCCGATCCCGATGACGTATAGCGAGTTGTATCAAAGTTTATTTGATGCGCATGTTGTGTCCCCCCAATATCCGAAACCGATGCAGCCTCCGTACCCAAAATGGTATGACCCAAACGCTCAGTGTAAGTATCACGCGGGGATCACAGGCCATTCGATAGAAAATTGCCTTACTTTCAAGAAATTGGTGGAAAATCTCATCAACATGGGTGTGGTGAAGTTCGACGACGGAGCAGTGGTAATTGAAATTGGGGGTAGGAAAATTGTGTCTCCTTGAATGAGTCATCAGAAACCTAGAGATCGGGGGATCAGAACACCAATGGTATACCCGAAGAGAGAATCGAGGAATAAAAGTTTTTCGAGCTTCTACCATTATGTACTTGAGAGTGTTTTAAACAACGAGACTGTGGAAGAAACATGTATTTTTAAAGCTAATCTAGAGTAATGTGCAAAACACACTTGTTGCTTTAAGTCTAGAAGCAATAAGATTCCTTTTGTGGAGTAGGCTTATGTCCAGAATTTTTTATTTCAATAAAATGCATCTTTCTAAGTAAATACTTTCATTCTTTACATTTCATACTAAATATTTTTCACTCATGACCGTATCATACGAATAATCATCCTTAGGATCATTTATTCTTTGGATTTTCTGCTTCGCAATGGGTCCTCGGATATCTATGACATGAACGATTCCATTCATCGACTCCTTTTAATGAGATATGTGTCTAGAGGATCTAAGGGCTTTGAAGATGACAAAGATTGCAACTTACTTCTCAATGGTAGATTCTACCTTATGAAGTGTCGTGGACGCTATGAACTAACGAAGGAGGTGAAGATGGAAGCAACGACCTAGCTAATCAAGAGGTTCAAGCTATTAGTTCACCAAAAAGAAATTTGCTTCATTATGCCGTAGAAATGCCAAGTTGAGGAGACTGTGCCTCCTCCATTTTCCTTATATGAAGCATGGATGTTAACAAACCAGTTTATCAAAGCTTCTAGCCCACATCGATTCATTCTCGTGGATGTCGGTTACTTCATAAAATCCCGTGGATGTCGGTTACTTCACAAGATGGCGAAAGTCGCTTCATGTGTCAATCTTACAATGTTGATAAATATCAAATCCCACTCAAAAAAGATTTGCTCTTGACAAAAAAAAATGCCAAAAAGGACAGATGTCAAAAATTTGTAGTATGTTCAAAGATCGGACACCATATCATAGAGCAACAAAGGCAACCAAAAAGAATGGAAGCCAAAAAAAAAAAAAAAAAAAAGGACAAAAGGGCAGTGTCAAAAATTTGTAGTATGTTCAAAGATCGAGACACCATATCATAGAGCAACAAAGGCAACCAAAAAGAATGGAAGCCAAAAAAAAATGAGAGAAAAAGGAACAAAAATAAAGCAGGGATTGCGGGAAAGATGGCGAGAGACTTATAAAGATTGGTACAAGGAAGTTACCTTCTATGATTACCAAACGTTGGCGGGAGGTTTTTGCTTGGGGCAACCCTTATCCATTGGTTTGGGAATGGAAGTTTTTAACCTAATCAAAGAGGAGGTTAAAAGTCATCCACCTTGGTCGATGATGCAAGCTTACAATAAAGGGAATTCCACGAAAGGAGAACTCGATCCTTCTTTTACAAAGATTTCAGAGTAAAGAAAATGCTGATCTGGAAGGACCTTATGCAACAAAGAAGGCATGTTCATGGGAAACATGGGTTATTGACTTCAGATTCTAAAAAAAAAAAAGAGAGGGTTTCAAAAAAAAACACAGAAAAGAAAATGAAGAAAAAGAAAAAGGAGAGGCCAAGGCGAAAACCCGCAAAGGGCGCTTTGAGACCAAAGGGGCTTTGAGTTGAAAACCCAAAAGGGCGGCTCAAACTTTGCTTGAAAGTGGGGCATATAATAGTTTTGCTACGCTTGAGGTAACGATGAAGAAATATGTTATGTCTTGGGGCATCAACAAAGTACTCCAGATCCCCTGAACACATATTGAGCTTAAAATGGTCCTCAAGAAGTTTGAACAGAGAAGCTCATGCTGCGATATCTGGGGCGCCTAGTTTCTATTTTACCCATTTGTAGTTATTTTCCTTGCAAAATACACTGCCAATAAGTTTCCTTCATTGCATTTGCTAGCTTTGATTAAACTTTTTTGTTTCGAGCTATGCTCCCAATAAATTTTCGTTTCGTCCATCATTATGATCTTTTTCAAGCATTTTGCATTGAAATAACGATTATTGGACTAATAATACTTTCATGAAAAAGTTTCGCATATTACTCTGGAAGTTCCTGAAAAATACAATGACCTAAAACAGGACTATTGTTTAGAACTCACTCAGCTTAAGGTTTGAAAATATTGGAGAAATATTATTATCTCTTTGGGCCTTTTGGTTAAACAAAAGACAAGACATTTTGTCGGTGATACAATCTCGACGAATAACGAGCAATGTCACCCAAGTGTAAAAGGGGAATCATTCTCGAAAAATGATATTCTCGCATCCATGCAAATATCATGCATACGCATTTGGTTAAGTCACCCGAGGAGTGATCGGTTGACCGAACAAGTTCTGAGATCCTACGCCCTTGAGTTGCGATAGGATGGGTTGAAGTTGATCTGATCCTATAGCCATAAGTCGCAGTAGGATGGTTTCAAGATAATACAAATCTTACGTCCCTAAAAACTGCGGTGGAAAGGAGACTCGAAGTTACAATGGGGGCAAACTTGTTGAGCAAGATATAATGGTTCCTTCAAGCTCTATCAAAATACCAAATTAACAAGATAAAGGTATAATATGTCGGTGATAAATTACGATGGACGACAAACAGTGACAACTCTAAACATCAAAAAGGGATCATTACATCTTGCATTCGTACATCTTCATTCAAGACGCATTTAGTTAGGAGCATTTGATTCATTCTGATCATTGCGTCTTAATCATTGAAAAAATCATTCTCATAGAATTTGGCATTCATGCAAATATCGTCCATAAGGCATTTAGTTAGGGGCATTAAGGTCCCTTCTGATCATTGCATCCTAATTGTTATACATTTAACAAAGGATCATTCTCATGACATTCTGCATTCATGCAAATGTCATCCATGGTCATTTAGTTAGGAGCGTTTGATTCACTCGATCATTGTTCCTAACCATTGTGAAAAGACCATTCTCACGACATTCTTGCATTCACGCAAGTGTCGTCCATAACACATGTAGCTTAGGAGGCTTTGAGTCATTCCGATCATAGCATCCTCATCGTTTGCACAAGCATAAGCACATAAAATTAATTCTACAGACAGGTTCCTCAAAGAACGGTGCAAAGAATATCAAAATTCAGATTTTGTTCCCAAGAGAAGCGGTGAAGATTGAAGTCTTCCTGAAGATAGTGAGGAAGCGAGTTGGAAAGCTCAGATTTTATTTCCTCAAAGTTCCCGTGGAGTAGGTTGAGATTACAAATCCCGTCTCCTTGAGTTAACAATGAGGATCAATCATTATTTCTTTGAAGTTTCAGCAGAAAAGATAGAGATTACGAATCTCTTCTCCCTGAATTCTCATTTCCTCGACGTTCCAGTGGAGTAGGTTGAGATTACAAATCCCGTCTCCTTGAGTTAACAATGAGGATCAATCATTATTTCTTTGAAGTTTCAGCAGAGAAGATGGAGACTACGAATCTCTTCTCCCTGAATTTTCATTTCCTCGACGTTCTAGTGGAGTAGGTTGAGATTACAAATCCCGTCTCCTTGAGTTAACAATGAGGATAAATTCTTATTTCTTTGAAGTTTCAGTAGAGAAGATAGAGACTACGAATCTCTTCTCCCTGAATCCTTATTTCCTCGAAGTTCCCGTGGAGTAGGTTGAGATTACAAATCCCGTCTCCCTGAGTTAACAATGAGGATCGATTCCTTTTTGAAGTTTCAGTAGAGAAGATAGAGACTACGAATCTCTTCTCCCTGAATCCTTATTTCCTCGAAGTTCCCGTGGAGTAGGTTGAGATTACAAATCCCGTCTCCCTGAGTTAACAATGAGGATCAATTCCTTTTTTGAAGTTTCAGTAGAGAAGATAGAGACTACGAATCTCTTCTCCCTGAATTCTTATCCTGAAGTCACAATGGAGCAAGTTAAAGATGAACAAATCTCATTCCCTCGAAGTTGCAGCAGGAGAAAATTGAAGCTACAGGTCCTATCTCTCTGAAGTCACAATAGAGCAGATCATTAAATCTCATTTTTCAAGGCTACAGTGAAGTGGATTAAAGCAACAAGATGTGGAGGACAAGAATGAGGCTACTTGAAGAAGAGCACCTGAGAAGTCAAGACTCGGCGAAGCCGGGCAACATTGGGCTTCTTTAAGTCTTTGCTCTATTCCCGTTACACGATAATGAGCAAAGAGGGGCAGCTGTATAAGCCCAATATTTGCCCGGCCCATACACAACCAAACCCAATTAAACCCAACCCAAATAAAAAAAAACCATGGCCCAACACAAAAAAGAAAAAAAAAAAAAAAGAAACCCTAAAAGCTTACGCCTCCACCGCCCATGTCGATCTGTTGCCACATGCCGCCACCGCTCAAAGACCGCCCATCCACTGCAAAGAAAAGAAGACAAGACGGTGTATAATAATAAAAAGAAATCGTGTAAATGGCTATAAAAAGCCATATAATCCGAATGTAAAAGGGATCGATTTCCTTTCAATACAAAAACAATAGAGATACGAATAAGAAGAAAACAATTTGATTGAAGAAACAAAAACAATTGCAAATATAGATACAAACACCATAAAGCGAGAAAACCCTAAAAACTAAAACCAAAGCCGAGAGAGGTGATTATTTTTTTATTTTCTTTTTCCTACATTCGACGTTCCTCTTTTCTTTTTTTTTTTCTTTCTTTCGACATATTCATATATATATATATTTTAAAAAAAAAGAGGAAGAAATTTTTACATTAGGGGCTCCGGCCACAGACACGTACGACGCAATGGCGCACATGACGAGCTCAGCCGGCGACTCACTGAAATCTCACCGCCTCATCCCTGCGAGAGAGAAAAAAAAAAGGGGTGTTTTTGTGCAACAAATGAAAGAAATGAAATTTTTACAAAAAATTTGATTTAAATACACCCACAAAACGGCACCGTTTTGGGTTAGGAGCCAGCGCCAAAGCGACGTTGTTTTGGCCCGGATCCGCGTGTCGACCCGACCCGCCCGAGGATCCGCGTGTTTTTGCTTTTGGGGTTATTTACGCCGCGGTCCTTCCGATTTTTCTATGTTCTGCAATCAGGTCCTTTTTTTATTTTTAGATTTTCCCCATGAATTTCATCCATTCATAATTTGGTCCCCCCTTGCTGCTGTGCGTTTCGGCTAGAGGGTTTATTACACCCTCGGTCCCTCCACCTTCTTAGCGCGTATAAATAAGTCCTTTTTCTTTTATTTATTTTAAATTGGCCCCGAGATTTTATTTTTAATTCAGTTCAGTCCCCTTTCCTTTTTTGTTGTTATTTTCGCCATTTTATTATTATTTTAATTTTGCTATTAATATTATTATTACTACTATTTTATTAACTTCTTTATTATTATTATTATTACTATTTATTTTCATTATTATCATTATTTTATTTTTATTACTATTATTATTATTATTATTATTGTCATTTCTTTATTTTCATTATTATTTTATATGCTATTATTCTTTATTTTATTAGTGTTGTCTTACTATTATTAATATTTTATTATTATTATTATCGTCACTATTATACTATTAACATATTATTATCATTTGCTTTTTACTATTATTGTCCTTATTAACATTTTACTTTTGTCATATTTATTATTATTATTATTATGTAATTATTACTCCGTTATCATACTATTGTTTCAATTCTTTATTATGGCTATTATTTTTATTATTATTACTATTATAATTATATTTTCTTTTATATTTATACTTATAATGATTATTTTATTATTATTTTCTTACTTTATTTTTCATTATCTTCATTTTTGACTCGTTCATTTTATTCTATTTCATTTTCGTTCTTTATATTATCATTCGTACTAAACGCATTTATTTCCATTTTGCTACGCATATCCGTATTGTAATTTGTTTTACATTTCATTATAAACTTGTCACATTAACTTTTACCCGACTTCTCAATTTTCATAACAATCGATATTCCGTATTAGCAATTCGAGTGAATCGAGCCCTAACTTACTGGTTCTGGTTTTCGTTTAAGTTAAACAACGGAATATCTCTTTCAAAAATCAAATTCAAGTTTGAAATCAACATTCCGTATTAGCAATTTGAGTGGATCGAGCCTAACTTACTGGTTCCGGTTCTTCTTGTTTAAAGTCTGAATAACGGGATATCCCTTTTGAAATCGAAATTTAAATTTTAAACAAAACACTTAATCTCGGATATTCAAATGTCGCGCTAACTTCTTATGGACTCGACATCTAGACACTTCGAGATAAGTTTCTTTTCTTTCTTCTAAAATGGAGGCAATATTCCTAATTTGGACCTTCGAGAAAACGAGTCCTAACTTACTGGTTTACGATTTCTCGTTTGACAAATGACGGAGATCCTCTCCAAAAATAAAACCAAGTTTTAAAAGGCGAGCTTAGTTTCAAGAGTCTAAAGTGTCGCGACCTAACTTATCGGACATGATACTTTATCTCTTCTAAATAAGAGAGCCTTAACGTCTCTTCCAATTCCTCCAAGTTTTGGAAATAAAAGTATCTATTTTCAAACCATTTCAAAGTTTTCAACATTAGGACATCAATCAATCGGTTTGGTACCAATTTCGGTGTGACGAGGGTGCTAATCCTTCCTCGCACGTAACCGACTCTCGAGCCCATTTTCTCAAAATTCGCAGACCAAAAACATTATTTTAGTAAATTGAAATATTTATTAAAACAAAGGTGATCCGATCTCACCCAAATAAAGATCGGTGGCGACTCCCTCCCTTTTCATTTTTAAAAAAATCGAGTCGACCGCGTCGTTTACTGTTTTTATCAAAAAAAATGGTTACGACAACCAAAACCCATACCATGCTTCTTTCTTCACTGCCAATTCGACTTCCTGATATGTTAAAAGAAATTGAGAATGTAGGAAAATAGAAGAGAAACAAAAGAGAATGGAAAATAAAGAAAAAAAAAAGAAAGTTAAAATATTATAAAAGAAAAAGTTTAAATTGGTCAAAACGAAAAGAAATATGGGGATCAATTGTATAATTTAACTTAAAATTATTGTTTGAAATGATGATTTAACATGCCACGTTAGCTTACCGTTACACTGTTAACTGCAATTAACGACTCAGTGACTAAAATGTTACAACACGATAACGTAAGTGACTAAAACATAATATTTCAAATATAAATGACTAAAATGTAACTTGAGGTAAACAAAAGTGACTATAGGTGTAGTTTACCCCAATAAAAAATACTCTATATATTAATATATAATCAACAGATTAAATATAATGGTTAAAATATCAATCATATAAATAATTACAAAAGTGTGTAAAATTATATTAATATATAATCAACAGATTAAATATAATGGTTAAAATATCAATCATATAAATAATTACGAAAGTGTGTAAAATTATTTTAATTTTTACGAATCCCTCCCTAATTTCTATGACTTATTTTTCTTATTTAATTAATACTAATGAAATATTTTGGATTTCACTTAAAAATAAACTAATTTAATAGAAAAGTTAAGTCTGCCAAAGTAGCACGTTATTTTCTTTCTTTTTGTCTGCTGTAATCACAGTTTCGTTGGAGATTTTGTCTCCGTTTTAGCCAAAAAGCTAGGGTTTCGATAAAGAAAAAGTAGTCGCAATAGTAAGCCTCCTCCAATTGCATATCATCACTTATTCGTTGGAGAGGTTGCCTGTCTTTTCTAATAAAGTTAGGGATCTGGACAAGGAAAAAGCAACGATAATTAATTTTGCAATGCGCAAAACAGAAAGAATGGAGGACGAATTAGCAAATTTAAATCTTGCTGATGAAGAAGAAGAACCGACATATGGGCAAGAAGAAGATGAAGTTGAAGACGAGTTCAACTTCTGTCTGGTAGGGAAAGTATTAACTGAAAGTGCAGTACACTTTCCGTCTTTGAAGTATGTGTTAGCAGAACTATCCGATTGAAGGAGTTACAATTACAGAAATTGAAGACAAAAGAATCTTATTCCGGTTCTACAATGAGATTGATATAAAAAGGGTAGTTGATGGTTTACCTTGGTTTTTCAATAGACACTTAATAATTTTCCACAGTTTAGTTATAGGGGAAGATCCGATTCAAGTTCCACCTTTATATACAAACTTTTGGGTACAAATCCATAAACTACTTACGGGATACATGTCAGAAGGTATGGCCAAACAATTGGAGAATTTTATAGGGGTTTTTCTAGACTATGATGCGGTGCTTACAACTGAAGGAGCGAAGAAATACATGAGGGTTCGAGTACGTTTGGATGTGCGATCCCCACTAAAATGGAAGAAACGTATTGTGTACGGTCAGGATAAATCTACATACGTGACGTTTCAGTATGAGAAGCTATCGTTATTCTGCTTTCTATGTGGAAGGCTAACGTATGGAGAAAGTTTTTGCCCAATCTGATTAACAATGGGGACAATAGAGATGGAGTTTGGATGGGATATCACTTTGAGAGCTCCACCCAAAAGGGCAGAATCATTGTTGAGCCGATGGTTGATAGAGGAACCAAAGGAGGTGAGAGTTAAAATGAATGGGGATGATAGAGGAAAAAACCCGGTTGGAGGCGAACAATCGGGGAAGGATCTCACTAAAAGAAACAATGAAATACGAACTATTACACCTAGGGGTTTTAGGAGAGGAGTTGTAAAAAGTGTTAGGAGGAGATATGAGAACGCTGAAGTTATTGAAAAGAACAAAAAAAATGAGGCACTGGAAAGTCTTGAAGATAGGCCAATGGAATATAAGGATGTAAAGAAAAGACAAAGGATTCAACAAGAGGGAAATAACGAAAATACCACTTTAATGATCACAGATTCAAATATTGAGATATCAGCTGCCACAAATGAGCAGGCCGACCGGACGCAATGAAAACCCTAAGCTGAAATGTCTGGGGTCTGGGGCAACAACGGGCGGTTAGACGTCTCAAGAACAATTTGAGACAGATACAGCCTCAGCTGTTGTTTCTCATAGAAACAAAGGTCAGTTCGAGAAGGATGGAAAAGATAAGACGAAAGTGTGGATATGTGAATGGTATTGATGTGGGAGCCGAAGGATCAAGGGGTGGACTATCGCTTGGATGGAAATATGATCTTTCAATAAGCCTAAAAAGTTTCTCTAAAGCTCATATTGATGTGGAAGTGGTTGTTGAAAATAAACCTGAAGTTTGGAGATTTACTGGTTTTATGGATTTCCAGTTGAAAATTTGCGAAAAGACTCATGGAATTTTCTCAAATAGTTGAAGGAAAGTAATGATCTACCTTGGCTAGTGTTAGGAGACTTCAATGAAGTTATGTACTCATTTGAAAAAAGAGGAGGCCGTTTAAGAGAAGAACGATAGATGACTGCTTTTAGAGAAGCATTAGAAGATTGTGAGTTATATGATCTGGGTTTCTTAGGTCAATGTTTTACATAGGAAAGGGGAAAGTTACCAAGGAAAAATATCCAGGAAAGACTTGATAGAGGGGTTGCGAATCCAGCATGGTGGGACTGATTCCCAGGGTATTCAGTTTCACATTTAAATCATAATATACCGGATCATTGTTCAGTTTTAGTCGACAATATGGAGAGTAAAAGAATACGAGGTGAATTTCCTTTCTATTTTAACCTAGATTAGGTATTTTGAAAGAAATTTTGAAGACCAAATTAGATAAGGATGGAAATCAAATGAAAAAGATTTGCCGGAAAAGCTAGAAGAATTAAGTAGAAAATTGAAGAAATGGACGAGGAATACTAAAGAAAGATGAACCAAAATGAAAAAAGATCTAGACTTAAGGTTAAAAGAATTAAACGAGAAGGACCCAGAAGAAGAAAATCTAGTAGAAATTATGAAAGTCAAGCTGGCATTAAACTTAGAAGCTAATAAAGAAGAGATGTATTGGGAACAATGAGCAAGAGCGAATTGGCTCCGAATGGGAGATCGTAATACTTATTTCTTTCATAAATATGCATCAACTAGAAGAAGACGAAATACGATTGTAGGACTGGAAGATAATAACGGAAGATGGTTAAAAGGAGAACAAGAGTTGATCGACTTGGCAACAGATTACTTCCAGGAGCTATTTGCCTCAAAACCAATACAAAATTGTGAGAACCTAAGAGCAGAAATCCAACCTTGTACCACGGAAAGTATAAATGAAGATTTAATGACTAGATTCAAAGAGGAGGAGGTGATAGAAGCAATAAAGATGAGGCCCTCTCTCAAGGCCTCTGGAAAGGATGGGTATCCGACTATGTTCTATAAATTTTTTTGGCATATAGTGGAAAAAGGTGTAACAAAATTTTGCCTTGAAGTGTTAAATAATGGCAAAAACATGGCAGAAATAAAAAAAAACCAACTTAGTTCTTATTCCCAAAGTGGAGCCACCAAAGAACATGGGACAGTTTAGACCTCTTAGTTTATGTAATGTTATATACAAGATCATATCAAAAATGGTGGTGAATAGATTCAGAAAAGTTCTTAATTTATGTATTGATGAAGCACAAGATGCATTTGTACCCGAACAACAAATAACAGACAATATTCTGGTGGCTTATGAAATTTTACATTCGTACAAAAGGAAAAAAAAAAGAGGTGGGATAGGGGCATTTTCCTTAAAAGTAGACTTGAGCAAAACCTATGATAAGGTAGAATGGGAATTTTTGGAAAATATGATGAGCTTTCTAGGATTTTGTAAGGGCTGGATATTGCTGGTTATGAGATGTATAAAAAGTGTATCCTATTTAGTGGTGCTAAATGGCGTTCAAGGTACTAATTTTAAGGCCACCAGAGGACTAAGACAAGGATGTACGGGCCCAAATTTGCCCGGGCCCTTTTAATAAACCAAAATTATTAAACAATAAAATAAAAAATATCAATAAACAGTCCATTTCAACCAAAACAGTCCACTAATAAAAAAATAATCCAGTTTTGGCCCAAATTTCAGCCCAATACACGGCCCAAAGTCTAACCCAGCCCAAAACCAAACCACTTCAGCAGAAACCCTAGGAGAGCTTCCAGAGGGTTCCAGCGCCGCAACAGCCTCCATCGCGCGTGCCCCCACGGGCACCACGCACGCCTCCACGCGCGCCACCACGCACGCCTCCACAGCCTCCGTACCGCCAGCAAACCTTCGTATGCCACGTCCGCCTTCTGTACCTGCAAACAAATAGCAGAAATGACAGCAATTAGAAAGAAAAACAAAAAGATTGTATTTTGTTTTATTTTTTCTTCTTGGCTATAAAAAGAAAGCCAGAAAACTTTGTAATACTTACGATTTTTTTTTTTTGAATACAGAGATTAAAGCAGAGGTATTTTGTTAGCATTTTTTAGTATATTTTTGATTCGCATGACACATATATAGATAGAAAGAGAATAAAAATGCAAACTTTTTACCTTTTGTGACGATCGGAGAACCCGAATCCGAAAGGTTTCTGGTTGTTTCTTTTTTTTGGTGAGGGTTTTCGGTATTTAGAGCTTATATTTGACTTGGGTAGCCTGAAAGGTTTAAAAAGGGCCGACATTCGGGGTCTCCGACCACCGCGCATGACGGCGGGTGGTGGGGGAGTGCGGCGGCTCAGTGACGGGACTAGGTCGGAACCCAGAGAGCCATTCAGAGCGATTTTTGGTTTTTTTTCTTGAGATGGTTTAGAAATGAATTTCTGTCTTAATTTTTGCTATTTAAGGTCGATCGATACGACGTCGTTTAGGGGCGGAGTATTAAGCCTTAAAACGGCGTCGTTTTCCCCCTTTAGATTCGCGCGTTGACCCGACCCGGGGAGGATCCGCGCGTTTCTGTGAAATGGGCTAATTTCCCTTTTAGTCCTTCCGCATTATTTTTTTATACAATCTTATCATGTTTATATTTTCTTCATTTCGAATCCGACCCCGACGTTGTTTTGTGATTTCAATCTGATCCTCAGGCCTTTTAAATAAGGATATTAGAACGACGCCGTTTTGGTACTCGAGCATAATTGCTCAAATGATCCCTCATCAATGGCGTGCGTTCAATTTGAGTCCTTTGATTCTTTTTTATTTTCGGTTTTGGCCCCAGATTCCTGCTTTTATTTTAATTAAGTCTTTTCTTATATTTTTATTTTCTTTAATTATTTTTGCTATTTTGTTATTATTTAAATATTATCATTATTATTACTATTAATGTTATTATTTTTAATATTATTATGAATATTATTTTCACTATTATTAGTACTATTAGTACTAATTAAATTTAGTATTTACTACCATTATTTTTATTGTTTCTATTATTTTGATAATATATTTTCATTTTTATCATTGTATTTTTTGTTAATATTATCATTATTATTGTTTTACTATTTTCAAGCTATTGTATATTATGGATTTTTTTTAAAAGCTACTTTTTACATTATTTTAGATTCATTTATTATTATTTTTAAATGGTTTCTATTCTATTTATTTTTAATTTGATTTATATTCATTTCCAATTGTCGGTTATATATATTATTCGATCACATTTTATTCGCTTAAAAAGTCATGTTTTAACACCGTTTATGTTTTAAAAATCATTTTGTTCAAAGGTGTAAAATAAGTCAACATTTCGTGTTTGGAAATCCGAGAAATCGTGCCCTAACGTGTTGGGTTTTGGTTTTTTCGTTTGATCAAATAACCGAATATCCTTTTAAGGTTTCATTCGTTTTCTCTTAACTCTAAAAAATAAGGCAATGTCTTGTGTTTGGAAATTCGAGAAATCGTGCCCTAACGTGCTGGGTTTCGGTTTTTCCGTATGACCAAATCCTCGAATATCCTTTTAAAAAAATATTTTTTTAATGCATGAATTTTGAAAATCATGAGATGGTCTTGATATCGAGGGCTTGAAATGTCGTACGCTAACGTGTTGGGCATAATTTCAATATCCACTCCAATTTTTTTAAAACTTATCATATTCTAAAATCTTCTCAAATTCTTGACGTTAGGACATTAATTAATCAATTTGGTACCAATTTTGGGCGTTGTGAGGGTGCTAATCCTTCCTCGTACGTAACCGACTTCCGAACCTGTTTTTTAAGATTTCGTAGACCAAAATTATTGTTTTAATAAATCAAAATGTTTTATTAAAATAATCTATCTCAAGGTGATCTGATCACACCTCGAATAAAAGATCGGTGGCGACTCCATTTGTCATTTTAAAGTCGATCCCCATTTTTTTCCAAACATAAAAAAAGTGGTTTCGACAAAGGAGACCTCCTAAGTCCTTCCTTTCCATTATCTGCGCAGAAGGCTTTTCGAAGTTACTTAATATTTCCAAAAGGGATAAAAATATCGAGGGAGTAAGATTAGGAAGAGGGAATATATCAGTTAATCACTTATTTTTTTGCAGATGACAGTATCCTTTTCGGTGAGGCATCAGTAGAAGGCGTAACGACAATGAAGACAATAGTGGACGAATATGAGAGCATATCAGGTCAATTAGTGAACTTTGATAAATCACTAATTTTCTTTAGTAGCAACGTGAATGATGGGTATAAGAATTAATTAGGAAATATATTGGGGGTTCAAGTTGTAAATATTCTGGAATAATATTTAGGGTGTTCCTACGATGGTTGGAAGAAGAAAAAAGAATGCTTTTGTTGAATTAAAAGAAAATTTTTTGATAGAAAATAAAAAGCTGGAGTATTTGGAATTTATTAATGGGTGGAGAAGAGATTTTTATTAATTCTATTTTTCAAGCTTTACCGGTTTATACAATGCAATGTTTCTTATTACTAGTCTCTTTATGCCACGAGTTAGAAA
Organism: Gossypium sturtianum; assembly: GCA_025698515.1. Lineage (NCBI taxonomy): Eukaryota > Viridiplantae > Streptophyta > Magnoliopsida > Malvales > Malvaceae > Gossypium > Gossypium sturtianum. The sequence continues at coordinate 139,709,489 of CM046943.1, forward strand.
ATATAATGTGCAAATTTTGGTGGCGAAATCAAAAGACTAACAGAGGCATACATTGGAGTAGTTGGAGGGATATGTGCACCCCAAAAAATGCAAGGTGGGATTGAGTTTAGAGATTTTTCAAAATTTAATATAGCCTTGTCGGCAAAACAGGGCTGAAAGCTAATTACCAATGCAAACAATCTTGTTGCACAAGTGATGAAAGCAAAATATTACTCACAAGGGGATTTTATGAGTGCAAGGTTGGGGTCTTGCCCTTTATTTACCTGGCGCAACATTTGGGGAGCTCGTAGCCTTTTGGAAGAAGGAATAGGATGGAAAATTGGGAATGGGGAACTAGTGAACATCTAGAATGACGCATGCTGTCGAAACCTGGAAAGGGAAGAATAGAGTGTTAGAACTTAAACATAAATTACACAACAGTTTCAGACTTAATTCATAAAGAAACACTTAATTGGAAGGTCGAAGATATCAACAATTTGTTCAGTGATGAGCAAGCAGGAAAAATACGATCTGTTCCTCTAGTGAACACTTTATAGACAGACAAATTAGTATGGAGAGGTGATAGCTCTGGAGTTTACACAGCCAAAAGTGGGTATAGGTGGCTAGTAGTAGAAGAACAAAGATTATTGGGGAATAATGATACAATACAGAAGATACAAAGAAATACTTTACATTTATTTGGAGCTTAAAAATACCCAGTAAAATAAAAATAAACCTATGGAAAATTACATACAATTTTATTCTTACTCTAAGCAACTTGAAGGTTAGAAAATTAAGAGTTGATGCATCCTGTCCAGTTTGCTTCGAGGGAGAGGAAACTGTGGCACATTGCTTCCGTGATTGCAATCTGACTAAGAAGGTTCTCCAAGAGATTGGTATAACTTTCTCATGCACAAATACAGAGCAAGAATGGGAGATATGTTTAGTAATAGAACTTAGAAATAAAATTCCACAAGATTGTGCCAACATTACTATAACTTTTTGGGCACTATGGTTCAACAGAATTAAACTTATGCATGAAGGTGTTAAAGACAATGTGCAGGACATAGTAGTGTTCATTAAAGCATACTTAACAGATCTAACGCAGTTGGAAGATACGGAAGACATAAGATGTAACACCCTTAACCCATATCCGTCACCAGATCAGGGTTACGGAGCATTACCAAAATATACAGATCAAAGACGAACATTTTATATTATTTAACATTCATATCAGAAATTATTCATAGAGTCCCCTATATGAACCCTCAAGGTCCAGAATACACATTAGAAACAAGTTGGGACTAAACCGGGTACTCAGAAATTTTTTTGCAAAATTTCAAAATTTTTCCAAGGTGCAGGGGACACACGCCCGTGTGGTTAGGCCGTGTCGTTCACACAGTCAAGAGACACGCCCATGTCTCAGGTAGTGTGGGCATTCAAAATAGTGCACACAGCCGTGTCCCAGATCGTGTCCATACCCGTGTAACTCTCTGACTTAGGTCACACGGCCAAGTCACACGCCTGTGTGCTAAGCCGTGTGATCATAAAAATTTGCATTAAATAGGTGTAGGGGTCACATGGCCAAGCCACATGCCCGTGTTCTAGGCCGTGTGATCAATTCTTTGCATTCTTTTTTGAAAATTTAAAGATGCAGGGGACACACGGCCAAGTCACACGCCCATGTGCTATGTAACATCCTAGATTAAGGGTTATGCGTTCATGTGTAATTCATGAGATAGTGGGCTCAGTGGGTGTGTTGGATGTGTTCTGAGGAGTTCTAGGAACCCTAAGGTGCCTGAAAATGTATGGAAATGTAAGGCAATGTATGGAAATGAACATTTTTGGAAACCTGAACATTTTTGGAAACCTAAACATTTTTGGAAATGTTTCAAAAGTGGAAAGTGAACATTTCTGGAAACCTGGAAATGTAAGAAAATGGTCAGCAAACAGAGCCGATCGAAAATTTTAGGAAACTTAGAAATGATGCCGAAATGTCAAATTTTAAAGTTCAAAATAGGAAATAAGGGCTAGAGGGCCTTAAAAGAAAAAGTTGGAGAAGTTTGACACACAAACAGGCTTGGAAAAGTGGCCCGAGATGCCACTTAGGGCCTCTGGAAATGGCGCCACATGCAAGGTGTTGGGCCCGAGTTCGAAGTCACATGGGAAGCAAATAAAAGAAATTTTATTTTGCTTCCGTAAGAAGTGAGGTGGACGGCACATGGCTATAAATTAGGAGCTTTTATTCTTTTATTTTTAAGAGATAAAGGGTGGATAAATAAGGGATAAATAATGGATTTATTTTAGATTATTTTCAAGAGATAAATGTGGATATTATTTCTTTTATTTTGATAGATAAGGAAGAGATAAAAGAGGATTATTATTAGTATTATTTTTATTAAGAGATAAGAGATAATTATTGGATTAAGTTTTATTAAAGTGATAAATCAAGGGATAAAGCTATCAAAATAGAAGAGTGGTGGCCAAGTAAAGGACTCTAGCTAGTAATTTTGGCTATAAAAGGAAGAGTAAGGCTATTCTTCATTCATTCTTTTCTGTTCAAGAAAACCTCTGCCAAAATTCTCTAAAGTTTTTCCTCTTCTCTCTGCCGAATTTTTCTTTAAGCAAAATCCATCTCCTCTTCTTCTATTTTCTTCTCTGTTTCTACTCACAAAAGCCGAATCTTTGTTGATTCTAAGTAAAGGAGCAATCAACTACGACATCTAAAGGGGTCTACAAATCATTGAATATAAGGATCAAGGATCTAAGGTAAGATAAATTTATTTGATTAAAGGTTAAGATGTATATGTTAGATTAAATCTAACATGAAGATTTCGACAGACATATAGGGCAAGGAATCCTCTTGATTTGGAAAGCGTAAGGTAAGTACATAGATCTAATCGGCCAAGGCTTATTTTTGGTATTTAGAATTATTTTCATTGATCCAAAAGTCGAAACCCGACAAAATTACATGATTTAGTGTTAGCCGATTTCAAGGAAAAGGGATACTAGTAATTTTTGGGAACTTGATCAATCCAATCGGCAAACAAGGTAAGTATTAGTAATACCATTCCTATTGGGATTTGGTTTTAAAATCGAAAAGGTTATTAATGTGTTTTTGTATGATGGGCCTTATATAGGAATTAACAGATCTAAACTTTAGATCGGTAGATCGTTCTTCGGGATTTCAAGGAATCTATTAAGCCAATCAGGTGTGTACCCTACCCTAAGTTTTGATAGGTTCATGGCTATGTTTAAATTAAATGTATTATTAAGAATGTGTGTACTCATAATAACCTTCGATATATCATATGGCAATTATTTTAATATATGAATATGCATAAGAATGTGAATGTGGCTAAGTACCACAAATGTGGTAAAAGTACCCAGGTACGTTTCCTACTTCTGATAGGATTATGAATATGATATATTTTGAACATATGAATAGTAACATGAATGAGAATTAAGTATGTTATGCATGATATAAAATTTATGGGGCATTCGGGATCTATGTGAAAGGGGAAGAAGGTGTTGACTTCGGTCTCACCAACGGAATATGGTGACTACGGTCACAAAATTTGAATATGGTAACTTCGGTTACATTATCTCGAATTTGGTAACTTCGTTACATTATTTGAATATGGTGTCTAATGACACAAATTATATGGGCGATGAGCACGTCGATTGCAGCTGATCGCATTCGATGGTGTGTAGCGGATGGAGGGTTGACTTAGTAGTCCCACGGTGTGGACCGGCGAGTGCGGGTGGTGTGTAGCGGATGGTTAATTAGGTTTGGGTTTGGGAATGCATCATTAATTGTATTCTATGATTTGAATGTGTATCATTTGCATGCCCGATTCTATTATGACTTAGTGTTGTGTACACATTGAGTCTGTTGACTCACCCCGTTTGGGGAATATTTTTCAGTGATGAGCAAAGAATGGACCGGGTTGGCGGGAGCTTAAAGGTGGCCATGCATAGCAAGAAATTTATGATTTGGACTTTCAATTTATTTTAAGTATTTTAAGTTTTACTTTGGGATCATTGATATAATAAGGCCATTGTGGTTTACTTTATTTTTCTTTTATTTATTATGTTTATGGATTTTTATCAATTAAAGTTTAAGTAAATTCCTTTTAAAATTAACTCTAAATGTTTTGTCACCTTAAATAAATGGGTTTTGACATAAGATAAATTTGTTTTCAACTCAAGCCCAACCCAAACAATATTTTTAAAAATCATACAAGTTTTTCCTAAGTAACAAAAGAATTTTGAACCGGTTTACTTGAGGAACATACCAAATCTGGTCAAAGCTCGTGGGCGGGTTTGGGGTGTTTCAACTTGGCATCGAGCCCGCTTTAAACTCTTGGCTTTGTGGGCTAAGGCCCAAAACGTTTTTAATTCGAGCCCAAATGATTTTCTTTAAAATAAAGCAGTGTTCGCATGGCACCTAAGTCTCCGACATGAATCCACCGTAAGTACTTGATCTCTTGTGTGATTTATATTATGATTTGTAGAAGGGTAGAAATGGAATGGAACGTAGATTAGTGAACTAGAATCTATTGAACCATAGGACTAGTCTATTCAAACACAAGTGCATAAGACTTAAGGACCATTAAACAAACCTATGACTAAGTCGCCGAGGAGTTAGGGTGTGTGCAACCATTATGCGCATGTCTAGGATTGGATCCTAAGAGCCCGGTATTTAAGCAGTCCTAGTGACTCACCTCCTCTTCGCAGAATCCTACCTGTGCGTAGCTTCGGTTCACCCCTAACCAAGAGGACTTATTCATAGGCTAAACCCTAACTAAAACCCGAAAGGGAACTAGCCGTATTTTCAAAAAAAAAAAAAAAAAAACCTAGTTTTAAAACTCTTAAAATTATCCTTTTGAATTGCAAACATGATTCTATAAAATTTTCTCAAGTATTCTTGATTTATAAAAATTACTAAAATACCCCTATTTGCAAAATTACTAAATTGCCCTTGGTTTATGAAATTTCCAAAATACCCACAGTTCTTATCAAAAATTCATTACTTTATAAAATGTCCAAAAACCCTAATTTGCAAAATATCAAAATACCTTGATTTTGGAAAATTACAAACCGCCCTAACTTACAAAATTACCAAAATGACCCTAATTTCCAAATTTTTGCAACATCACCGTTTTGGAAAGTACAATTCTCAAAAAGAACCCTCAAAGTTTTGCAAAATTTGGAAATACCCTAAAATATTAAACTCTACAAATTTACCATGGTTTATTACCAAAATACCCCCGAGCTCCAAAATTATCGAAATACCCTGATTTCAAAATTTTTCAAAATACCCTGGAATTTAAAAATTCCAAAATACTTTTGACAAAATCACCAAGGAACCTCATTTTGACAAATTACAAAAATACCCTCAGTAGGGCAAATTACTTAAATACCCCGGGTAGTGGAAAAACAACAACAATGAAAACTACAACATTTCTCTGAATGAACGAAAGTTCATAATTGATTGATGGATGTATGAATGTAAAGACTGTGTGCATGTATGGATACGAAAGAACCACTCCTAAAATTTTTCCATAAAAATTCTTCGCGAATAATCGATGAAACAAGGACTAATTCATAAAACTTTTTACTCGGATTAAATCGCGACGTTAGAAATAAGTTCTAGGGGCGTGAACTTAGGGATTGTGCCTAGAAAGTATGATGGTTCTATTAAGATCGAGTCTTGCAATGAAAAGCATAGTGCGGTGAGAAGGATTGTACAACAGTTAATAAGTAATTTCGAGGACGAAATTATTTTTAAGGAGGGTAGAAGCGTAACATCCTAGATTAGGGTTATGCGTTCGTGTGTAATTCATGAGATAGTGGGCTCGATGGGTGTGTTGGATGTGTTCGAGGAGTTCTAGGAACCCTAAGGTGCCCGAAAATGTATGGAAATGTAAGGCAATGTATGGAAATGAACATTTTGGAAACCCAGAACATTTTTGAAAACTGAACATTTTGGAAACCTAAACATTTTTGGAAATGTTTCAAAAGTGGAAAGTGAACATTTAAAAACACGAAATGTAAGAAAATGGTCAACAAAACAGAGCCGATCGAAAATTTTAGGAAACTTAGAAATGATGCCGAAATGTCAAATTTTAAAGTTCAAAATAGGAAATAAGGGCTAGAGGGCCTTAAAAGAAAAAGTTGGAGAAGTTTGACACACAAACAGGCTTGGAAAAGTGGCTGGAGATGCCACTTAGGGCCTCTGAAATGGCGCCACATGCAAGGTGTTGGGCCCGAGTTCGAGTCACATGGGAAGCAAATAAAAGAAATTTTATTTTGCTTCCAGGAAGAAGTGAGGTGGACGGCACATGGCTATAAATTAGGAGCTTTTATTCTTTTATTTTTAAGAGATAAAGGGTGGATAAATAAGGGATAAATAATGGATTTATTTTAGATTATTTTCAAGAGATAAATGTGGATATTATTTCTTTTATTTTGATAGATAAGGAAGAGATAAAAGAGGATTATTATTAGTATTATTTTTATTAAGAGATAAGAGATAATTATTGGATTAAGTTTTATTAAAGTGATAAATCAAGGGATAAAGCTATTAAAATAGAAGAGTGGTGGCCAAGTAAAGGACTCTAGCTAGTAATTTTGGCTATAAAAGGAAGAGTAAGGCTATTCTTCATTCATTCTTTTCTTTTCAAGAAAACCTCTGCCGAAATTCTCTAAAGTTTCTCCTCTTCTCTCTGCCGAATTTTTCTTTAAGTAAAATCCATCTCCTCTTCTTCTATTTTCTTCTCTGTTTCTACTGTCAAAGCCGAATCTTTGTTGATTCTAAGTAAAGGAGCAATCAACTACGACATCTAAAGGGGTCTACAACTGTCGAATATAAGGATCAAGGATCTAAGGTAAGATAAATTTATTTGATTAAAGGTTAAGATGTATATGTTAGATTAAATCTAACATGAAGATTTCGACAGACTTATAGGGCAAGGAATCCTCTTCAGATTTGGAAAGCGTAAGGTAAGTACATAGATCTAATCGGCCAAGGCTTATTTTTGGTATTTAGAATTATTTTTCATTGATCCAAAAGTCAGAAACTGACAAAATTACATGATTTAGTGTTAGCCGATTTCAAGGAAAAGGGATACTAGTAATTTTTGGGAACTTGATCAATCCAATCGGCAAACAAGGTAAGTATTAGTAATACCATTCCTATTGGGATTTGGTTTTAAAATCGAAAAGGTTATTAATGTGTTTTTGTATGATGGGCGAATATAGGAATTAACAGATCTAAACTTTAGATCGGCAGATCGTTCTTCAGGATTTCAAGGAATCTATTAAGCCAATCAGGTGTGTACCCTACCCTAAGTTTTGATAGGTTCATGGCTATGTTTAAATTAAATGTATTATTAAGAATGTGTGTACTCATACTAACCTTCGATATATCATATGGCAATTATTTTAATATATGAATATGCATAAGAATGTGAATGTGGCTAAGTACCACAAATGTGGTAAAAGTACCCAGGTACGTTTCCTACTTCTGATAGGATTATGAATATGATATATTTTGAACATATGAATAGTAACATGAATGAGAATTAAGTATGTTATGCATGATATAAAATTTATGGGGCATTCGGGATCTATGTGAAAGGGGAAGAAGGTGTTGACTTTGGTCTCACCAACAGAATATGGTGACTACGGTCACAAAATTTGAATATGGTAACTTCGGTTACATTATCTGAATTTGGTAACTTCGGTTACATTATTTGAATATGGTGTCTAATGACACAAATTATATGGGCGATGAGCACGTCGACTGCAGCGACTGCCTTCGATGGTGTGTAGCGGATGGAGGGTTGACTTAGTAGTCCCCACGGTGTGGTTGGCAGTGCGGGGTGGTGTGTAGCGGATGGTTAATTAGGTTTGGGTTTGGGAATGCATCATTAATTGTATTCTATGATTTGAATGTGTATCATTTGCATGCCTGATTCTATTATGACTTAGTGTTGTGTACACATTGAGTCTGTTGACTCACCCCGTTTGGGGAATATTTTTCAGGTGATGAGCAGTAATGGACCGGGTCGGCAGGAGCTTAAAGGTGGCCATGCATAGCAAGAAATTTTTGATTTGGACTTTCAATTTATTTTAAGTATTTTAAGTTTTACTTTGGGATCATTGATATAATAAGGCCATTGTGGTTTACTTTATTTTTCTTTTATTTATTATGTTTATGGATTTTTATCAATTAAAGTTTAAGTAAATTCCTTTTTAAAATTAACTCTAAATGTTTTGTCACCTTAAATAAATGGGTTTTGACATAAGATAAATTTGTTTTCAACTCAAGCCCAACCCAAACAATATTTTTTAAAAATCATACAAGTTTTTCCTAAGTAACAAAAGAATTTTGAACCGGTTTACTTGAGGAACATACCAAATCTGGTCAAAGCTCGTGGGCCGGGTTTGGGGTGTTTCATGCTAGGCCGTGTGTCACACACGGCTGAGACACATGCCCATGTCTCTGCTCGTGTGGACAAAATAAGGCCATTTCCAAGGCCACATTTCTCACCCAATTTGTCTTCCACCTACATTAACACTTAAACACATTCACCAACCAATTCAAGACATTCAAATCAAGCCAAAATCATGCCTTAAACATAACATATTACCACACACAACCAATGTGCTCTTAGGCACCTCAAATGAAAATTTATTATCATGTCTACTTAGTGTTCATATTTACCTAAATAACAAAATACATATATGCAAAATCAAGCTCAATACTTATAACATGATAAATCCACTTATATATACATCAAAACATATCAAACATAAGCCATTCAAATGGCTATTATCAATCAAACATTTACATGCCAACATTTTGGCTAATTAACCAATACATGCTATCATAACCAAAATGAGTTTGCTATTTATACCAAAATGAGCCGAGGTATAGTGTGATGATGCTCCGACCAACCTCCAACCTTTACGAGATTCCGAGTACTATAAAATAGGAAATATAAAACAGAGTAAGCATATAATACTTAGTAAGTCCGTATAACATGGAATTTAACTTACCATTTGATCACATTAAAGGTATGCACACAAAACATATTCCAAACAACTTGGCCAAAAGCCTAAACATATATCCTCGTCAACATGTTAGTCATGTATTTCATAGAAATATCAAGGGACATATATGAGCTCATAACAATAGAATTGCCATATACATATACTTTCCATATCATGGATTCATATAACGTGTACAAACCATTTCCATATATTTCAGATATATTTAGTAATAATCCATTCCGAATCCATAGTATCTCATATCAGAACTTTACCCGTTGAACCATTTAAAATCTCGATGGATATAAGGGTAGTACACACAAAGTGTACAAAACTATAATCCGTCAATTCATATTTGGGAATGCTAATACGAGCACATAAATGGGAAGCTCTCTCTCGAGCCATGTAACGGGAAGATCATGTGAGCCATGTAACGGGAAGCTTATCCAGGTTGTATAACAGGAAGCTCATAAGAGCCATAATCAGGAAGCTCATGTGAGCCAATAATGGGTAGCTCCAAAGAGCCATTAGTCGGGAAGCTCCGGATAGCCATATATTGGGAAGTTCAAGCGAGCCAATATTGGGAAGCTCCGGAGAGCCAATAAATAGGAAGCTCAAAAAGAGCCTTTAATCAGGAAGCTCACGAAGAGCCATATATCGGGACGCTCATAAGAGCTGTGGTGTGTCTACAACACATGCAGAATCACAACCAACAGGATGCTCTGAAGAGCTATTAACGAGAAGCTTGCTGAACCATATAACGAGAAGCTCGAGAGGACCATATATCGGGATGCTCATGAGAGCTAATAACGAGACGCTCTTTCAAGCTGTGGTGTTTCCGCAACATATGTAGGACCACAACCAATTCGGGAACCCTGTATCCATCGAATTTCATTTATTCAAACGGAACTTAATACTTGTCGGGCATTGTCGGATATGTGATCGATTTTCATACATATCAATTATACAATACACATACATAACATTCAATTCAAACATATAATTTTTTTTCAATTTAGTTACACGTACTTACCTTGACAAGTGTTCGTGAATTGTAATCTACTAATCCGATACTTTTTCTTTTCCTTGATCCAATTTCGTATTTGGTCTATCCGAATCTATACATGTAAATTTAGCTCAATTTAATACAATTCATATTCAATTCAATCCAATTCACATCTTAGGCAAAATTACTATTTTGCCCATATACTTTTACTTAATTATGATTTCGTCCCTAGGCTCGAAAAATAAAATTCATGCAATTTAATCCTTATTCCAAGCCTAGCCGATTTTTACATCTAACATTAGCAGCCCATGTATTTCATAAAATTTAGAATTTTTCTATGAATTTTACATCTTTTCAATTTAGTCCCTAAATCACAATTTCATTAAAATTCACTTTACAAAAGTTGTTTATCTATAAACAACCTTTCATTTTCTACCATAAAACGTCATAATCCATACATATTAATCCATAGAAAAACCCTAATACTTTGATAACTTTACAAATTAATCCCGGAGATAGCTAGATTAAGCTATTACGATATCGAAAATATAAAATTTACTAAAAACGGGACAAGAATTCATACCTAATTAAGCCAAAATAGTTTGCTTGAACTCTCCATCCATAACTAGGGTTTCCATGTCTTTAATTTTAGGAAAGATGATAAAAAGATGATATTTTATGTTATTTTATTATTTATCATCTTTTCATTTTTTACTTTCCAATTTAGTCATTTTCTTTATTTAATTTTCCATGGATGACTAAGCATACTTATCAACTAACTCCTCTTAATGGTCTATTTGCCATATTAGGCCCTCCAATTTTGAATTCCATAGCTATTTGATACTTATAACTACTAGAATTCAACTTTTGCATTTTTTGCAATTTGGTCCTTTCCATCTAAATAGACATGTAACCAATAAAATTTCTCTACGAAATTTTCATACGACATTTCAATTATAATGCAGATCATAAAATAATATTAAAATAATTTTTCTTCCGGACTCGAATTTGTGGTCTCGAAACCACTGTTCCGATTTCACTGAAAATGGGCTGTTACAACTCTCCCCCTTAAAGAATTTTCATCCTAAAATATCTTACCAATAAAGAGATTTAGATATTGTATTCTCATTGTTTTCTCAGGTTCCCAGGTAGCCTCTTCTATTCCATGTCATTGCCAAAGAACTTTTACTAGAGCTACCTTTTTATTTATTAGTTCTTTCGTCTCATGGGCCACAATTCTGATTGGTTCTTCATTGTAAGTCATGTCAGGCTGAATCTCCACCTCTGTCGGGGATATAACATGTGAAGGATCTGACCGATACCGTCGCAACATAGACACGTGGAAAACATTGTGAATTCTGTCAAGCTTTGGCGATAATGCCAATCGGTACGCAACAGGTACAATTCTTTCAGTGATCTCATATGGCCCGATAAATCATGGACTCAGTTTTCTTTTACGGCCAAACCAAAGAACTTTCTTCCAAGGCAAAACTTTCAGAAATACTTTGTCGCCAACTTGAACTTCTATTTCTTTACGTTTCAGATCCGCATAGGATTTCTGACGATCAGAAGCTGCTTTCAGGCTATCTCGAATTACTTTCACTTTCTCTTCGGTTTCACGGATCATATCAACTCCATGTATCTTTTTCTCACTAAGCTCGGTCCAATACAATGGAGTTCTACATTTACGACCATACAGAGCTTCGTACGGTGCCATTTTAATGCTTGACTGATAGCTATTATTATATGCGAATTCAACTAAAGGCAGATACTTTTACCAGTTGCCTTCGAATTCTAAAACACAACACTGAAGCATATCTTCTAGAATTTGTATCACACGTTCGGATTGACCATCAGTCTGAGGATGGAATATAGTACTGAAATGTAACTGCATACCCAGAGCATCTTGTAATTTATTCCAAAATAGGGATGTAAATTGCGGATCTCTATTAGAAATAATAGAAACTGGCACACCATGTAATCTGACAATCTCAGAGATATATAATTCAGCCAATCTGTCAAGTGAGAAATCCATACGTACTAGAATGAAATGTGCAGACTTCGTTAAACGATTAACAATTACCCAAATGGCATCTTTCTTTTTCGGAGATAGGGGTAACCCTGATACAAAGTCCATAGTAACTATTTCCCATTTCCATTCCGGTATCGTCACTGGTTGTAATAATCCCGAAGGTACTTGATGTTTAGCTTTAACTTGCTGACATATCAAACATCTAAATACAAATTCAGAAATGTCGCGTTTCATTCCCGACCACCAATACATCTTTTTCAAATCATTATACATTTTATTACTCCCCGAATGAACAGACATAATACCATTATGAGCTAATGCAAAATTCTTTGTACAAGCTCTGATTTCTTCGGTACAAAAACTCTGCCTTTGAATAACAGACAGTCATCAGGTCTAATCTGAAATTCTGAATCAGAAGTCAATTTACACTGTACCCGTTTAGCTTGCAACTTACTATCATTTTTCTGTGCTTCACAAATCTACTGTAGAAAAGTCGACTTAGCTTTTAACTCAGCTAAAATTGAACCATCATAAGACAATGACAATCGAGTATTCATTGCTCGTAAAGCAAACAAAAACTTTCTACTCAGAGCATCTGCAACCACGTTTGCTTTTCTCGGATGATAATCGATAACCAAATCATAATCTTTCAACAATTCAAGCCATCTGCGCTGTCTCAGATTCAAATCTTTTTGTGACATCAAATACTTTAAGCTTTTCTGGAAGGTTAATATGTGACATTTTTCACCAAACAAGTAGTGTCGCCAAATTTTCAAAGCAAATATAATAGCTGCTAATTCAAGATCATGTATCAGGTAATTCTTTTCATGTGACTTAAGGTGTCTAGAAGCATAGGCTATTACTTTACCTTCTTGCATCAAAACACAGCCTAAGCCATTCAATGATGCATCACTGTAAATCACAAATTCCTTACTCGATTCAGGTTGAACCAAAACTGGTGCTTCAGTCAACAGAGCTTTCAACTGATCAAAACTTTTTTGACATTTATCAGACCATTCAAAATTCACATCTTTTTGCAATAGTTGGGTCATTGGCGAAGCTATCATCGAGAACCATTTCACAAACCTCCGGTAATAACAAGCTAATCCCAGAAAAATTCTAACTTCAGATGCATTTTTCGATGGCTTCCAATTAAAAATGGCTGATATTTTACTCGGACCTACTACGGGGCCTTCAGCAGATACTATATGTCCAAGAAAACCAACTTCCCGAAGCTAAAATTCACATTTTCTAAATTTAGCATACAGTTGTTTTTCACGCAAGGTTTGTAGAACAATTCTCAAATGATTAACATGCTCGTTTCATCTCAAGAATATACCAGGATGTCATCAATAAATACCACTACAAATCTATCCAGATACGGTCTGAAAATTCTATTCATTAAATCCATAAATACTGCAGGTGCATTAGTCAAGCCAAACGACATCATAAGGAATTCATAATGCCCGTACCTGGTTCTGAAGGCTTTTCTTGGTACATCTGATTCTTTCACTCGTAACTAATAGTAACCAGAACGAAGATCGATCTTCGAAAATACTGTAGCACCTTTCAACTGGTCAAATAGGTCATCAATGCGAGGCAAAGGATACTTATTCTTGATCGTGACTTTGTTGAGCTATCGATAATCAATGCACAATCTCAAGGATCCATCATTTTTCTTGACAAATAGAACCGGTGCACCCCATGGTGAAAAACTAGGTCGAGTAAAACCTCTGTCAGTCAATTCTTGCAACTGTGCTTTCAACTCCTTTAATTCAGTAGGAGCCATTCTGTATGGTGCTATAGATATTAGTGTTGTTCCCGGTACAAGATCTATAGAAAATTCCACTTCTCTGATTGGCGGTAATCCGAGTAACTCCTCCGGAAACACATTAGGATATTCACAAACCACTGGCACTGATTTAATATTTGATTCAGACACTTTAGTATCCAACACATAAGTAAGGTAAGCATCATACCCTTTTCTGACATATTTCTGTGCTGACATGGCTGATATCACATTAGACAAACCATCCAATTTATCAGATTCAATACAGAGTAATTTACCGTTTTGACATTTCAACACAATATGTTTCTGTTTACAATTTACCATGACATCATGTTGAGTTAACTAGTCTATACCCAGAATCAAATCAAATTCATCAAATGGAAATAACATCAAATCAGCCGGGAAATAGAAACCCCGTGTATCATTAACAGACAATTCTTACAAATTTTATCCACCCTTACATACTGGCCCAGGGGGTTCGATACTTTAACCACGAATTCAGTGGACTCAATAGGTAAATTTTTATTTTTCACTAAATTAGTGAAAATATATAAATGTGTCAAACCAAGATCAATTAAAGCAATTATATCAGTATCAAGAAGGGAAAAAGTACCAGTGATAACGTCGAGTGCAGAGGCATTCTGACGTGCACGAATAGCATATGTCCTTACTGGTGCTCATGACTCAAATTTGACAATTGAATCTTTTGTTATGCCTCAACTTCCACTCACATTGCCAGGATTTCGAGGTGGTCTACCTCTGGTAGCTGTATTACTCGGTCTTGAAGTTTGAATAGTATCTCTTTCAAATTTCTCCGGGCAGTCTCTTAAATAGTGGTCAAAGGAACCACATCTAAAACATGCTCCGCTTCTCATGCGGCACTCGTCAAAATGAAATTTATTACAGTGTTTGCACTTGGGTTTGGTGTTTCTAACACTACCTGCACTTGCTACAGATGTAGCCTAAGATCTTGAACTGGAATATCGGGTACCTTTGTCTTTTCCTGAGTATCCCGCATAGGTAGTGGAACAGTCATGATATTTCTTTGATTTCTTTGTGGCCGATTAATATGACTTTCCCGTAAATCTTTTACTTGAAGTTCTAGCTTCTATCTCAGCTTGTTTATTTTATTTACTAAGCTCTTCGGCTTTGTATGCCCGATCAACAAGTACAAAAAATTCTTTTATTTCAAGAATTCCAACTACCAATTTTATATCTTCATTCAGACCCTCTTCAAACCACTTACACATTGTGATTTCAGTCGGGATACACTCTCTGGAAAACTTACTCAGTCGGACAAATTCTCGTTCATACTCAGATACTGTCATATGCCCCTGTTTGAGCTCCAGAAATTCTTTTTGTTTCTGATCAAGAAACCTCTGGCTGATATATTTCTTTTTGAATTCAGTTTGGAAAAATTCCCAAGTGACCATCTCATTCGGTACAACAGAAATCAGGGTATTCCACAGGCTGAGTCTTTTAACAAAGATACAGCATATTTCAGACATTCGGTCGGTGTACAAGATAATTCATCCAAAACCCTGATAGTATTTTCCAACCAGAATTCAGCCCTTTCAAGATCATCTTCAGCTGTAGCTCTGAATTCTTCTGCCCTATATTTACAAATTTTATCTACAGGAGGCTTACCAGTTCTAACAAGTTCTGTACCTTGTGGCATATTAGGAACCGGTTGAGAAACATGAGGGGTGGAGGTTGTTGTACAGTCAAATTTTTTCTTACATATTCAGTAAACCATTCATTCATCATTTGGAAGAAGGCTTTTTTGGCCTCTCCTCCCCGGCCCTCAGATACGGGCCTTTTACTACTTGAAGCTGCTCTTTGTACTGAAGATTGAGCATTACTCTCAGCTTCTTCGGATTCAGCTCGGTTAGACGACATTACTATATTGAAAACATATTTAAAATGGTCAGGAGATATCACACTATCACATGTTATATAATGACATGTATAGCAAGACTCGTACTTGCTACGTTAGTCCGAGAATTAGCTAAACCGTAGATCTGATACCAATAAATGTAACACCCCAAACCCATATCCGTCACCAGATAAGGGTTAAGGAGCATTATTGGAATATATAGATCAAATATAGACATTTCATATTATTTAACATTCATATCAGAAATTATTCATAAATTTTCCTATATGAACCCTCAAGGTCCAAAATACAAATTAGAAACAAGTCGGGACTAAACAGGGTACTCAAAATTTTTTCTCAAAAGTTCAAAACTTTTCCAAGGTGCAGGGGACACACGCCCGTGTGGTCAGGCCGTGTGGTTCACACGGTCAAGAAACACGCCCGTGTCTCAGGCCATGTGGGCATTCGAAATAGGGCACACGACCGTTTCTCAGCTCGTATCCATACCCATGTAACTCTCTGACTTAGGTCACATGGCCAAGTCACACGCCCGTGTGCTAGGCTGTGTGATCATAAAAATTTGCATTAAATAGGTGCAGGGGTCACACGGTCAAGCCACACGCCCATACGCCAGGCCGTGTAATCAATTTTGTGCATTTTGTTTTGAAAATTTAAAGATGCAGGGGACACACAACTGAGACAAACGTCCGTGTCTCTGCTCGTGTTGACAAAATAAGGCTATTTCCAAGGCCACATTTCTCACCCAATTTGTCTTCCACCTACATTAACACTTAAACACATTCACCAAACAATTCAAGACAATCAAATCAAGCCAAAATCATACCTTAAACATAACATATTACCACACAGAACCAATGTGCTCTTAGGCACCTCAAATGACAATTTATTATCATGTCTACTTAGTGTTCATATTTACCTAAATAAAAAAATACATATATGCAAAATCAAGCTCAATACTTATAACATGATAAATCCACTTATATATACATCAAAACATATCAAACATAAGCCATTCAAATGGCTATTATCAATCAAACATTTACATGCCAACATTTTGGCTAATTAACCAACACATGCCATTATAACCAAAATGAGTTTGCTATTTATACCGAAATGAGCCGAGGTATAGTATGATGATGCTCCGACCAACCTCTAACCTTTACGAGCTTTCGAGTACTATAAAATAGGAAATATAAAACAGAGTAAGCATATGATGCTTAGTAAGTCCGTATAACATGGAATTTAACTTACCATTTGATCACATTAAAGGTATGCACACAAAACATATTCCAAACAACTTGGCCAAAAGCCTAAACATATATCCTCGTCAACATGTTAGTCATGTATTTCATAGAAATATCAAGGGACATATATGAGCTCATAACAATAGAATTGCCATATACATATACTTTCCATATCATGGATTCATATAACATGTACAAACCATTACCATATATTTCAGATATATTCAGTAATAATCCATTCTGAATCCATATTATCTTATATCAGAACTTTGCCCGTTGAACCATTTAAAATCTCGATGGATACAAGGGTAGTACACACAAAGTGTACAAAACTGTAATCCGTCAATTCATATTTGGGAATGCTCATACGAGCACATAAACGGGAAGCTCTCTCTCGAGCCATGTAGTGGGAAGCTCATGTGAGCCATGTAACGGGAAGCTTATCCGGGTTGTATAACGGGAAGCTCATAAGAGCCATAATCAGGAAGCTCATGTGAGCCAATAACGGGTAGCTCCGAAGAGCCATCAATCGGGAAGCTCCGGATAGCTATATATCGATAAGTTCAACCGAGCCAATATCGGGAAGCTCACGAAGAGCCATATATCGGGACGCTCATAAGAGCTATGGTGTGTCTACAACACATGTAGAATCACAACCAATCGGGATGCTCCGAAGAGCTATTAACGGGAAGTTCGCTGAACCATGTAACGGGAAGCTCGAGAGGACCATATATCGGGATGCTCATGAGAGCTAATAACGGGACGCTCTTTCGAGCTGTGGTGTGTCCGCAACATATGCAGGACCACAACCAATTCGGGAACCCTATATCCATCGAAATTCATTTATTTAAACGGAACTTAATACTTTTCGGGAATTATCGGATATGTGACCGATTTTCATACATGTCAATTATACAATACACATACATAACATTCAATTCAAAAATATAATTTTTTTTCAATTTAGTTACACGAACTTACCTTGACAAGTGTTCGTGAATTGTAATCTACTAATCTGATACTTTTTCTTTTCCTCGATCCAATTCTATATTTGGTCTATCCGGATCTATACGAGTAAATTTAGCTCAATTTAATACAATTCATATTCAATCCAATCCAATTCACATCTTAGGTAAAATTACTATTTTCCCCTATACTTTTACTTAATTATGATTTCGTCCCTAGGCTCGGAAAATAAAATTCATGCAATTTAATCCTTATTCCAAGCCTAGCCAATTTTTACATCTAAAATTAGCAGCCCATGTATTTCATAAAATTTAGAATTTTTCCATGAATTTTACATCTTTTCAATTTAGTCCCTAAATCACAATTTCATTAAAATTCACTTTACAAAAGTTGTGTATCTATCAACAACCTTTTATTTTCTACCATAAAATTTCATAATTCATACATATTCATCCATGGTTAAACCCTAATACTTTGATAACTTTACAAATTAATCCTCGAGATAGCTAGATTAAGCTCTTATGATATCAAAAATATAAAAATTACTAAAAACGAGACAAGAATTCATACCTAATTAAGCCAAAATAGTTTGCTTGAACTCTCCATCCATAACTAGGGTTTCCATGTCTTTAATTTTAGGAAATATGATAAAATGATGATATTTTATGTTATTCTATTATTTATCATCTTTTCATCTTTTACTTTCCAATTTAGTCCTTTTCTTTATTTAATTTTCCATGGATGACTAAGCATACTTATCTACTAACTCCTCTTAATGATCTATTTTCCATATAAGGACCTCCAATTTTGAATTCCATAGCTATTTGATACATATAGCTACTAGAACTCAACTTTTGCATTTTATGCAATTTGGTCCTTTCCATCTAAATAGACATGTAACCAATAAAATTTCTCTACAAAATTTTCATACAATATTTCAATTATAATGCAGATCATAAAATAATATTAAAATAATTTTTCTTCTAGACTCGAATTTGTGGTCCCGAAACCACTGTATCGATTTCACTGAATATGGACAGTTACATAAGATCCCCAACAGTCAAGGAAACATGGGTTCCCCTAGAAGAAGGGATTGTTAAAGTAAATATTGATGCATCATACCAGCAGTAATCAGAAAAGGGTATAGGAGGAGTTGTTATAAGGAATTCTAAAGGATTGGTAATGGGAGCAAGTGTTTACCAGTGGGAAAAATGTTCAGGATCCCATCACCGCCGAAGCTTGGGCTTGTCTTTAGGCTATCAATTTTGCAGAGGATCTAGGCTTTCGAGATATCAAAGTTGAGGGAGATGCGTTAACGATCATAAAGAAACTGCATGCAGATTATATAGATCAGTCAGAAATTGCAAATATTATAAAGGAGATTAAAGCAAGAATTTCAACATATAGACACTTATCCTTCAGGCATATCTCAAGAGTGGTGAACAATGTAGCTCATGGGATGGCAGAATACGACTGCAGAATTGAAACTCCAGCCTATGGATTGAGGAAGTTCCCCCGGAAATTGATCAACTGGTGATAATGGACATAAGGGGTTTTCAAATAGAGTAGTTTAAGAAAGATTATTTTTTGAGTTCGAAGAAATTAATCATGTAACAGTCCGGTTTAGACCCTAGTCGGAACAGTGGTTTCAGGACCACAAATTCGAGTCTGAATATTATTTTAATATTATTTTCTGTGCCCAAGATATGTGATTAAGCATGTGTTAAAATTCCGTAAGTTAATTTATCCGTCTGAGTGCTTAATTTGATAAAAGGATTAAATTGCATTAAATGCAAAACTAGCATGCTATTTGTTAAAGTACCTATGTGTTGTGGCTTTTAAAAGAGGAGGCCTTATGAGGCAATAAGACCATTATTTAGATAGTGGATGGATAACGATCATAAATGCCCTTGATGTTTACATGTACAAATGTTTATTATAAGGTTAAATTAGTAATTAGATTAATATTATGATAATAATAAAACAAAAAGATGAAAGTGTTCATCTATTATTCATTCTTTCTAACCGAATATTAAAAGAAAAGAAAGAAAAGATTGAGCAAGGGTTTCGGCCACGGTTTATGCTTGATTCAATGTTAGTTTTTGATTCGTTTTCGATAATTTCTACGTTTTCGCAATCGTTGCTTCGTATACTATAAAACCCATGTTGTAATTTTGAGAATTGATGTTGTTTATGAAATGTGCCATTGATGAAATGGTGAGTTTTGTGATGAGTTTAGGTGTTAAATGAAAGATATGTGTTTAATGAACATATTTTGTTCTTGAATTTTTGATGAATTTAGCTAATTAGGGCTAAATCGTGAAAATAGCATTTTGAGGGACTAAATTGTAAAATAAATGAAATGTATGGACTTGTATGAGATACATGAACCCTCGCTAAGCATGGGTGTATTGAAATTTGTTGTATTTTGTGATTTTATGGAATAGGGATTAAAATGTCCAAATGTGAAAATATGAGGGCCAAATTGCAAATTGCCTTAAATGTATGTTTTTGGATTGAATTGAGTAAGTTGATGATTGAAAGGGTTAAATTTGAATATGTATAGATCAAGAATCGAAGAAAACAGACTTAGATCGCGGGAAAGCGAAAGTAGTCGAATAATCGAGTTCGATCGAATATCTTAATCCGAGATAAGTCGGTATACAAATAAATGTATTGTGTTGAATTATATATATGTTCTCATAACTATTGATAAGGATGAATGCATATGAGATAATGTATACATGAATTCCGAGATAGAATCGACATAGTGTCAACATCCGAGAAGTCCCGTTTGAACCTAGGAATAGATATGATAGTATATGTCATGACATAGGTGTCTGTTATGTGATATCATGTAAGACCACGTCAGGGACGTTGGCATTGATTTGAGATTTCGTGTAAGACCACGTCTGGGATGTTGGCATCGATATGAGATTTACGTGTAAGACCATGTCTGGGACATTGGCATCTTATTGATTCGTGTAAGACCCTGTCTGGGATAGTGGCATCGATATCTGGTTACATGTAAGACCACGTATGGGATGTTGGCATTGTACGACTATTCCGATTACTCTGAGTATCCTATTAGATTTCGAACGGTTCAAGGGGCAAATCCGAGATACGAACGACTATGTGAATCGTATATCTGTTTCAGGTACGTTTGATATGTACACTAAGTGTGTAAGAAAGGTAAGTATCTATATGAACTTACTAAGATGATTATGTATATATGTGATATTTGAGTTGAAGAATATGGTAAGATATGGCTAAGCAAATGAGCCAAAGAATTTATGTGATGAATTTGTTATGAGAATCAATGATGTTATTGTATCAATTTGGTTATATGCATTTTATGCTAAGTTTATTTGTATATGGCTTACTAAGCTTTTGAAAGCTTACTATGTGTGTGTTTGCTCTGTTTTATAGATCGTCAAAGCTACTGAAGGCTCGGGACCATCGAGGATCGTCATCACACTACCTAAGCTCATTTTGGTATCTTTTGGAAATGTATATAGCTAGATATGGCATGTATAGGCTAGTCATTTTGGATATGTTTGAAATGTGTAAAAGTAGCCATGAGATGTGGCTAGATAAGTGTTGGTAATATGCATGAGTAAATATGATATATGATGCATGTTTTGATAAGGTAAGTTAGCTATTGAAATGGTCAAGGCTATGGTAAGCTTATGAATCCATTATGAGTATGTATGTTTGATCATTGAAATGGTTACATGGAAGGTAAATATGGATGAATCATGTTTGGATGTATATGTGTTTTGGTTGTACAAATTGGTATATAAGTTAGCATGACTGGAGTTATGTTTGGATGAAATTACATGTTGATCTCTTGACAT
Source organism: Gossypium sturtianum (assembly GCA_025698515.1). NCBI lineage: Eukaryota > Viridiplantae > Streptophyta > Magnoliopsida > Malvales > Malvaceae > Gossypium > Gossypium sturtianum. Next base: position 139,731,319 of record CM046943.1, read on the forward strand.
AATTTTTGAATGTCAAATGTGTTTGAAGTGAATTGGTATGTTGTTTGTAGGGTTGACCTAAGTGTGGGTGGCATTATGGCCTTGCAAATGGCCTGTTTTATCTACACGGTCATGGCACACGGGCGTGCCTAGTGACCGTGAAATTAAGTCAGTAGCTAGCCCAATGGTACACGGTCATGGTACACGGACGTGCCTGATAGCCGTGTGAATAAGTCAGTATCTAGCCTAAGAGTACACGGCCATGGTACACGGGCGTGCCTGGTGGCCATGGGGATAAGTCAGTATACATGCTCTGTTTTGGCACGGCCAGGATGCATGGGTGTGTCTAGTAGCCGTGGGAGGCACACGGCCTGACTGCACAGGCGTGTGACCTCTGCAGTGTTCAAAAAGTTTTAAATTTTTGAGAACTTTAGTATGTGTTCGGTTTAGTCCCGACCCTATCTTAAAGCATGTTTAAGGTCTTGTTGACCTAATTAAGGGACGCTTTGATGTGAAACGATGATTAAGTTATGAATTATCTGTAAAAGTCTCTGATCTGTCTGGTAACGCCTGTAACCCTAATTCGGCGACAGATACGGGTTAGGGGTGTTACATTTGGTTTGTATCAGAGCTACGGTTTAGTCGATTCCCAGGCTAACGTAGCAAGTCAGAGTCTAGCTATACATGCCATATATCTGAACTGTGATAGTGTGATGAATCCTGACGTGTAAAATGTGATTTTCATATAGTAATGGATCCCGAAAGAGTCGTAGCTGACGATGTAGAAAACAATGCGCCTGCTCCTGCTCAAGGGACAGCGCCCTCTGATCCGAGACCGGCTACAAGCGGTCATGAGGGAGAAGCTAAACAAGCTTTCTTCCAAATGATAAGTGAGTGGTTCACTCAGTTCGTAAGAAGTAATCTGGCTGTTTCACAACCTCCGCCCCCACTTAATCCCCCTCAGACTTTTGCTATACCTCCGGATATGAATCTAAATCTGTTGAACAAGCCTACAGTCGACAAAATTCGTAAGTATGGGGCTGAAGAGTTCAGGGCTACTAGTGATGATGATGATGAAAAAGCCAAGTTCTGGTTAGAAAACACTATCCGGGTATTTGATGAGATGTCTTTGACTCCGGAAGAAAGTATTAAATATGTTGTATCATTGCTACGAGACGCGGCATATCAGTGGTGGAAAACTCTAATTTCTGTTGTTCCGAAAGAATGGGTGACATGGGACTTCTTTCAGATTGAGTTTTGGAAGACATACATCAGTGAGAGATTCATTGATCAGAAACGAAAGGAATTTTTGGACTTGAAACAGGGTCGTATGTCTGTTACTGAATACGAACGAGAGTCCGTGAAACTGAGTCAGTATGCTCGTGAATGTGTATCCACCGAAGCAATAATGTGCAAAAGATTCGAAATGGTCTTAACGAAGACATCCGTTTACTTGTTGGGATTCTAGAAATAAAAGAGTTTGTGGTACTTGTTGATCAAACGTGCAAAGCCGAAGCCCTCGGGAAAGATAAAAGAAAAGCTGAGTCTAAAGGTAGAGAAGTGAGAAAAAGATTTTCGAGCAAATCATTTCAGTCAGCTTCAAAAAAATTCAGAGATGAACAAAGTCGTTCGAGAGTTAATGTGGGACATTCTAGTAGAGATCGAGCTAGAACACAATCGAGCTCCAAAGCTCCGGCAACTTCAATGGAAAGTGTTGGAAATGTACGATCTGATAGACCTGAATGTAAACATTGTGGTAAAAGGCATTCGGGAAGTTGTAGATTGAATGATCGAGCTTGCTTCAGATGTGGATCATTAGATCATTTTGTTCGTGATTGCCCAGAGTCTGTTGAGCAAGAGACTGCCCAGAATTCGAGATCTGATAATGCTCTAGTAAGAGGTAGACCTTCACGAAATGTAAGAAATGTCAGTGGTAGTCAGAGAACTACGAGAGATACCGTTTTGAGATCTGAAGTTAGGCGCTGCGGGCGTATGCCATTCGAGCTCGTGAGGAATCTTCATCTCGGATGTTATAACGGTACATTTACACTTTATGATACTTCGTGATTGCATTGATAGACCACGGTTCTACTCATTCGTATATATGCATGAATTTGGTATCCATGAAGACTTTACCGTAGAGTCTCACGAGTTTGTTATAAAAGTATCGAACCCCTTAGGTAAAAGTGTCCTGGTTGACAAAGTATGCAAGAACTGCCCGTTAATGTTTTGAGATATCTGTTTTCCTACTGATCTGATGTTATTACCATTTGATGAGTTTGATATCATTCTGGGTATGGATTGGTTGACATTGCATGATCTTGTGTTGTGGAATCGTAAAAGAAAGACTATTGATTTGAGATGTCCGAATAATGAAATAGTTCGGGTTGAGTCTAATGATTTGAATGGATTGCCTGCTGTGATATCTGTGTTGAAAGCTCAAAGATATGTGAAAAAGGGATATGAGGTATATTTTTCTTATGTGATTGATTGGAAAGTGTCTGAAAAGAAAGTTGAATTAGTGCCAGTTGTTTGTGAGTTTTCTGATGTATTCCCTGAAGAACTACCGAGATTGCCTCCGATACGTGAGGTTAAATTTGGTATTGATTTGATGCCAGAAACGACTCCTATTTCGATAGCACCGTATAGAATGGCACCAACAGAGTTAAAAGAGTTAAAGTCACAGTTGCAAGAGTTGACTGACAGAGGGTTCGCTAGACCGAGTTTCTCACCTTGGGGTGCTCCTGTTCTGTTTTTGAAAAAGAAAGATGGCACGATGAGAATGTGCATTGACTACCATCAGTTGAACAAAGTGACTATAAAGAATAAATATCCGTTGCCCAGGATTGATGATTTGTTTGATCAGCTAAAAGGAGCCACCGTATTTTCAAAGATAGATCTGAGATCAGGTTACTATCAGTTGAGAGTGAAAGATTCAGACATTCCGAAAACTGCTTTTAGAACGAGGTATGGGCATTATGAGTTTTTAGTTATGCCTTTCGGACTAACAAATGCTCCTGCTATTTTTATGGATTTGATGAACAGAATCTTTAGACCGTACCTAGATCGATTTGTTGTCGTATTCATTGATGACATCCTGATTTATCACATGATGAGATTGAGCATGTGATCGCTATAAATCAGAGTTTTAAAATTTATAAAAGAATGATCGAACCTGGAAACCAACTCTGACAACGATTGAGGCAAGTGCACCTATCGAACAGTAGTATAGTTTAGACAAGACCAGATTATCGAACCCAAAGGAACTAAAAGTACTAATACTCACCGTCTTTTTATTATTTAGCCTTAATATAAAGTGATGATTGTTTAAACTAAAACTAATCTTCTTACTAAGCTAAGACGCAAAGACAAAAAGAATGAATTCGGGAAATAATTTTTGGGAAAACTCAGTTGACTCAAGCGACACCCTTAGGAAAAATCCACCTAGACTTCACTTGTTATTTAACCTTGAACTATATGATTTAGTTACTTAGTTTGATCCGTGAGACTCCCTAACGTATATTAAACCCTCTCTCGAGGCGAATAACGTCTAACCCTAGGTTAATTAGTGGAACTCTCGTTCGCTTATAATAACCCCTAGAATAGCAGTAAATCGATCTGTGGACTCCTATATTAGGTTTCACCCTAATCCGGCAAAATCTCGTCACCCTATCTCTAGGCGTGCGATCAACTCCGCTTAATTATGTCGGATCTACTCTTAGGCAGGGTCTATTCCTCCTCCACCTAAGCATTTTAGATTTGGATTAAGTTCACACAATTAAGAACAAACTAAGTTATTATCATATAATTCAAAAATCAAATAACAAGATTCATCATAGGTTTCATCCCCTTCGGGTATCCAAAGGTTTAGTTCATAACAATAAAGGAAAACATCTCAAGAGAAAAGATAAAATAAAACATAAGAAATCCCTAAAACCCCTAAAGGAATTGAAGAGGAGATCCCTCCTCTTGAGTAGAATTCCGGCTTCTTGAGATGGATCAAACTGGCTATCTTCGAGTGATTCCCACAAATCGACCTTTTCGGCGGCTTGGCTTGGCCTAGCTCACTGCCCCCTTTCAGCTGGTACCTAGGGTGTATTTATAGGCTTTTGAAACACGTTTCTTTCTCCCTAAGTATCCTTTCCCGAATGGAATTGCTCTTCTCCACGGTAGAGGCACGGCCATGGCACACGCCCGTGTAAATCATGGCCAGGCCGTGTTCAACACTATTGAATGAGGCACAGCTGTGTAAGTCGTGGTAAGGTCGTGTTCTAGTAGGAATGGTGGCACGGCCGTGTGGCTTGAAGTCCAGGCCGTGCTAATTTTGTGGGTTGGCCCAATTTGGTTCGTTTTAAGCCCGTTTCTCATTCTTTCCGTCATCGGGTGCTTTCCTGAGTATAAGACATGAAAAGAAAGGATTAAGAGCACCTTTTTACATAAATTGGGGCTTAAATCATCCAAAAGCATACTAAATGTGGGCTTAGAATATGTTACTTTTACGGTTTATCAAATACCCCCACACTTAAGCTTTTGCTTGTCCTCAAGCAAAATTCTCAACTTACAATTAAAATGAACTTCCTGTAATTCATAATTCCTATTGATAGTGCCTCATAATAATTCATAGATAATTTATACATGGATAATTCAACTCAAAGAGTCCTAAAAATTCAAATATTATAAGTCATAGATTCTGTAGTACAAAACATAGGTGTTTCCCTTTATCTAAATAATTACCTCTGATTCAAAATCGACAAGGATTGACATCCTTACAAAAGATTCACTCAAATCACTCAAAGTGTTTAAGGTTCAAAATTTAGGCACTCAACAGTCAAACATGAAGATTTAATCCCATAGGCTTGCATGAAAATCACATCTCCACCACTGAAATATGAGATGAAACACAAATCAAAAGGTCTTTGTTAGGGTTGTAATGGGGCTAGGGTTAAGGTGTGGAGTAAGGCTGAATTAGAGGGTTAGAATCGAGATTGAATTGACAAATTACCGAACTAAGAACTAATGACTAATAATAATTACATCAATTGAAAACTAATAACCCTACGAGCTTCTTCTTCGATATCTGGGATTCAAGCGTATAAGCTCATTTAATCACAACTAATACTGAATAATGAATATACTTTTGAATTTGAATTTTTTTTTTTAAGAACAAATCATAAATACATAACTGAAATAGAAAACATAGTTAGGCTATTAATCAAATCAAATCTCGATATAAGAGTAGTCAAAAGGAATGGTGATAACAAAAGCAAAGGGGTTTTGGGTTAATATTAGTGGGTGAGTCAATAAATAGGGTTGTTAGGATTAAAAGGGTTTCACTAGGGGTTAATTGTGAAGGTAGGCTTTTTATGGAGTAAGTGGGTTAGATCCTAGGTGCCTTTATCATCTCTGTGTTTCAAATCAAAAAATGTGGTCTCGACATGTATAACCGATGCAAGTTCTAGAATAACAAATCAGTGTTGACATACTCATAATCAATAAAGTGAGTAAGAAAAAGAATGTATGCTCTATAAGGCTCAAAAACTCACAAAAATTATGGGTATTTTGATGTCAACCTCGTAAATTTCAAACTTCAAGGTAATATTTAAACTCAGTTTGATAACCTAGAAAATTTTTAATTTCTAAAAAATAGACTTATCATGCTTGATTCTCTAGTATTCTTCAAATTTAATTATCAATGCACAATTATCAATGACTTAATCTGAAACATATCAATAAAAATCATAAATCATCAGAAATTTCATCCTAATTAGTAATATGAGTAGATTACTTAAAAACAAGACTAAATTCAGGGTTTTTGTTAGGTATCTTTTTAGGTTGTTCACCCCCCACACTTAAGATGTACATTGCCCTCAATGTACAAAGATATATAATGACAATAATATTAAAATCATAAGCTATGGGGAAAAGTGAAACTTCCTGAATTATGGATGGACTCCTTGAGAGGAGATTGTGTCTTTGGTGGTGGTGATGGGCCGTCTGGATGACGAACCTGCGCTAGATGAAGAAATTGGGACGCTCGTAGAGAATTAGCCAGGGATCCTTAAGACATAATTAAAGTAAACTAAATATGAAATTAAGGACAAGGAAGATAAAGAGAAGGAGACTAAGAAGAAAACTAAAATTAAAAGAAAAGATGGATGGATCGTAGAGTCCTTATTGTTGGGTGTGATTTCTAAGGCTGAGGTTATGGTGGTGGTGGTGGCGTGATTCCCAAGCAGCCTTTAGAACCTAAAATTAAGAAATTAAGACAAAATAAACTAAATTAAGTAGAAGAGAAGTAAAGATAAAGAAAATAAAGGAGAAGATAAAAATAAAAGAACAGATAATTGGTCTCAAAGACCCTTGGCTTATTGTTTGGATGAAGCTGCCGACATGAACTCAGGTGAATCAGTCTCCTTTGAGAAGATTGGCCTTTTACGCTTCTTTGCCATGGATATGATTTTGTTGTAGCTCAAGAGTCTGAGGATTTATTAGGAAAGAGAAAAAAAAGGAAAAAGAGAGAAAAGGAAGGAAGAAGGAAAGAAGAAAGAAGTGGGTTAAGAAGAGAAAGGAGAGGGTATGGTGTTTAAATAAAATTTCAGGTCTGGCGGTTTCCCACGCCCGTGGGTTGAGGGTGTGTCGATTCATACGTCTGCCTCACACGGCCGTGTTCTAGGGCGTGTTGGTTCCCCACGCTCGTGTCTAGCCTGTGTTAGACAAGTCGAAGATATTGGCACGGTTATCCAAAGACGGGCGTGTTCACCGTGGTTGGCAAGTCGATAGAGCCCACACACGGCAAGCACGGCCGTGTCACTTTGTCGGTGCTCGTGGGAGAGTGGTTGAGTCCGTGATTATAACATCCTGAATATTTGGGCCAATGCGTTTAATGGGTGAATATGTTTAATGTGTTAATTTAAGTGTTAGGGGTCCAAATTGGGCTCAGGCTTAGGTAGAGGCCTTAATTAAAATTATCTGTTTGGGCATTATAGGGTTTAAAAGGTAGTATCTATGTTTAAAATATGTGGATAATAAGCAGATAAAGGCTATTATTTAGGAATTTATTTTATGTAGATAATAAGCAGATAAAGGCTAAAATTTAGGGATTTTAATGGTTAAAATATGTGGATAATATGCTGATAAAGGAGGGAGGAGTTAGAGATAATTAAGTCTCTTTTAGATGAGCTAGTAGATTAAGATAAAGGAGAAAAGATAGGATTTATCTGCAAGGTTAGGTAAGTTGTCGAAATTTCTATAAATAGGGGGAATATCTCTTCAATTTCAGCATTTGGGTTTTTCTCTCATTCTTTTCTCTTCTTCTCTGAGTAAAAGCCGAAAACTCCTAAAGTTCCATCTTCTTCTTCATTCTCTGCAAAAGCCGAAATTTCTAAGCCTATTCCCTCATCTTCACTTTGATTCAAAAGCCGAAACTCTTTCCATTCTTTTTCTTCCTAGCCGAAATCTTCATGTCACTTCCTTGTTTTCTTTTCTTCTTCTCTTTCCCTGTCGAAACCAAACTCCTCACTCAAGTATTTTAAAAGCCAAAGACACATCAGCCTTCTCTTGTTCATACTTTTTCCAGATTTTCCTAAAAGCCAAAATCCTAGATCTCATCTCCTGTGATTGCCGAATTACTTCTGTGGTGCCTACTTGTGCCGAAATCTAAAGGGAACTTTAGTGGAGTCAATCACATAGATCTCTAAGTTATAGAATCGTGTTACTTTCGGGATTTCAAGGTAAGGGATCTATTAGTTTTAACGTGTAATTTGGGATTTATTAACCTTGGCCGATTGTTGAAGGGGCTAAATTTTTGTGTGTTTTTCCGGCTTTTGAGCAAGGCTTTACATTGAGGATAATAGATCCGGATAGCAAGGACATCGACTAAGAATATTAGATTTCACGATATCAGGTGTGTAATACTTCCCCACCATCTAGATCTGATTATTAATGTATGCTCATAAGTTTATATGTTGTGATAAAAACCGATATCTCGCTTAATGTTGGAAACCCGAAAGGGTGAAGCAAATCACCAGTCGATGAATGTTTGACTTTATATGATAAAAGTATATTGATTTTATGACCGCATGGGCGTGGTTTGATGAAAGGAGGAAGTTATACGTTATATGTGTAGCGGTTTATACCGTGATCTCGTTATATGTTGTAGCGGCTAATGCCGTGATCTTTATAAGGGCTTCGCCATAATATGTTGATGAGCGCATGACCGCCATCTTGGCGTGTAGCGTGTGGGTCGATTGTAGAAATCCCCAATGGTGTGAATGGTCGAGTGCGGGGCGTGTAGCGGATGGAAACCTAGGAAAATGGGTTGGGCCTTGCATATTATTTGTTATTTTTTTATAAATGAAATTATTAATCTGCTTTATGGGCCTAAGGCCAAAATCTAGTGGTGCATGAGGGTTGCACATCGAGTCTCGCGACTCACCCTATTAATTAACCTTTCAGTGATACCTAGTGCTTCGGGCCGGCCGAGAGGAGCGCAAGGTGGCCATGCAAAAGACCAACTGAATCCAAAGAAAAAAGTCTCAAGTTAATACTTTATATTTTTAATTAATGGATTTTAAATCTCGTTGTAATAAGGCTATGGGCCACTAGTTTATGTTTTGTTTTATTTTGAGCTTTAATTACTTTTAGTTATTTAAATTCTTATTGAACTAATGTATCTATCTAAATTTGGGTTTTTTAAATTTATAAAGGCATATTTTATTTAAACTATCAACTATTAAATTTCTCTCGAATAAGAAGATAAACTTTAGAAAAATATTTTTCTGAAAATACGACATGTTCTTCCAAAATTTTTAGTGACATACCCGATCCGGTCGTGGTGTTTGGGCCGGGTTTGGGGTGTTACAAATTGGTATCAGAGGCCGGTTCAAAACTAGGCTCTGGGGGTTTTTTTGGGCTCAAAACGTTTTCTAAAGTTGGGTTTTCGAAACATGCATATTTATACAGGTCTGTTAGCCCAGCATGGCACTTGCGTCACCGGCCCAAGTCCGCCAGGTAAGTATTCTGAACCATTGTGTGATATAATATATGTGGGCTTGATGGGCTTTATGGGACGTAGACTATCTAGATTAGAACTTGATGGACTCTAGGCTTAGCTGGAACAACTCCTTAAATCTCATAAGACTTAACTTCACTAAAAAAACCCGTGAACGAGCCGCAAGACTAGGGTGTGGTAACAGGCATACACATGTCTAGGATTGGATCCGGAAGAGCCTGGTATTTAAGCAGTCCTAGTGACTCACCTCCTCTTCGCTGGAATCCTACCTGGTGCGTAGTGACTGTTCACCCTAGCTATAAGGACTTGTTCATGGGCTGAATCCATAATTAAAACCCGAAAGGGACCAACCACCCTATTTTGGCAAACCAAAAACCCCTAAGTTTTGTACATTTCCAAAAAGATACACTTGATTTGAAAATGTTCACAGCTATGAAAAATTTAACCAAAAACCCTATGTTTACAAGAGTAACTAGATTTTCCAAAGTGCCCCTGTTTTGAAAAAAAAAACATCAAAATATTCCTGGTTTGTAAATTACCGAAATAACCCCTGATCACAAAATTACCGAAATGCCCCGAATTGTAAAATTATCAAAATACCCTTCTTTCACAAAATCACCAAGGAACCCTATTTCGAAAAATTACGAAAATACCCCTGTAGGATAAATTACGAAAATACCCCTGGGTAGTGAAATGACGAAAATACCCTTAGGTGATGAATGTAAGTTCTATTTGTATGATTGATGATTGCATGTATGTGTATATGTAACTAGGAGACAAACTTGAGACTGAAACTTGTAGATGTAATTCCGAAATCGAAAGAACTACCCTTAAAACTGCTATTAATAAGATTGTTCGTGGTTAACCAGTGAAAAGAATTGATAATTCATAAAATTTTTAATCAGATAAACACGGACCGATAGCATGAGTACAAGGGGACGAGGACGCTCTAGATGTGAATACCGGTGCGTACTCTACCATAGAATACTAAGTGTTTATTTTGACTTTAGAATTAGAGTGCGCAGCGAAAGCATAGTGGTGAGACTTGGGTAGTACGATTAATAGTTAGTTGGAAATTTCGAGGACGAAATTTCTTTAAGGGGGTAGAACTGTAACATCTTGAATTTTTGGGCCTATGCGTTTAATGGGTGGATATGTTTAATGTGTTAATTTAAGTGTTAGGGGTCCAAATTGGGCTCAGGCTTAGGTAGTGGCCTTAATTAAAATTATCTGTTTGGGCATTATAGGGTTTAAAAAGGTAGTATCTATGTTTAAAATATGTGGATAATAAGCAGATAAAGGCTATTATTTAGGAATTTATTTTATGTAGATAATAAGCAGATAAAGGCTAAAATTTAGGGATTTTAATGATTAAAATATGTGGATAATATGTTTGATAAAAGAGGGAGGAGTTAGAGATAATTAAGTCTCTTTTAGATGAGCTAGTAGATTAAGATAAAGGAGAAAAGATAGGATTTATCTCATAAGGTTAGGTAAGTGCCAAATTTCTATAAATAGGGGAATATCTCTTCAATTTCAGCATTTGGGTTTTTCTCTCATTCTTTTCTCTTCTTCTCTGAGTAAAAGCCAAAACTCCTAAAGTTCCATCTTCTTCTTCATTCTCTGCAAAAAGCCAAATTTCTAAGCCTATTCCTCATCTTCACTTTGATTCAAAAGCCAAAAACTCTTTCCATTCTTTTTCTTCCTAGCCGAAATCTTCATGTCACTTCCTTGTTTTCTTTTCTTCTTCTCTTTTCTGTCGAAACCGAAACTCCTCACTCAAGTATTTTAAAAGCCAAAGACACATCAGCCTTCTCTTGTTCATACTTTTTCCAGATTTTCCTAAAAGCCAAAATCCTAGATCTCATCTCCTGTGATTGCCGAATTACTTCGTGGTGCCTACTTGTGCCGAAATCAAGGGAACTTTAGTGGAGTCAATCACATAGATCTCTAAGTTATAGAATCGTGTTACTTTCGGGATTTCAAGGTAAGGGATCTATTAGTTTTAACGTGTAATTTGGGATTTATTAACCTTGGCCGATTGTTGAAGGGGCTAAATTTTTGTGTGTTTTTCCGGCTTTTGAGCAAGGCTTTACATTGAGGATAATAGATCCGGATAGCAAGGACATCGACTAAGAATATTGGATTTCGCGATATCGTGTGTGTAATACTTCCCACCATCTAGATCTGATTATTAATGTATGCTCATAAGTTTATATGTTGTGATAAAACCGATATCTTGGTTTAATGTTGGAAACTCTGAAAGGGTGAAGCAAATCACCAGTGTCGTTGAATGTTTGACTTTATATGATAAAAGCATATTGATTTTATGACTGCATGGGTTGGGTTGATGAAAGGAGGAAGTTATACGTTATATATGTAGCGGTTTATACCGTGATCTCATTTATATGTTGTAGCGGCTAATGCCGTGATTCATTATAAGGGCTTCGGCCATAATATGTTGATGAGCGACATGACCGCCATCTTGGCGTGTAGCGGTATGGGTCGATTGTAGAAATCCCCAATGGTGTGAATGGTCGGGTACGGGGCGTGTAGCGGATGGAAACCTAGGCAAATGGGTTGGGCCTTGCATATTATTTTTTATTTTTTTTATTAATGAAATTATTAATCTGTTTTATGGGCCTAAGGCCAAAATCTAGTGGTGCATGAGGGTTGCACACTGAGTCTCGTGACTCACCCTATTAATTAACCTTTCGTGTGATACCTAGTGCTTCGGACCGGCCGGAGAGGAACGCAAGGTGGCCATGCAAAAGACCAATGAATCCAGCAAAAAAGTCTCAAGTTAATACTTTATATTTTTAATTAATGGATTTTAAATCTCGTTGTAATAAGGCTATGGGCCACTAGTTTATGTTTTGTTTTATTTTGAGCTTTAATTACTTTTAGTTATTTAAATTCTTATTGAACTAATGTATCTATTTAAATTTGGGTTTTTTTTAATTTATAAAGGAATATTTTATTTAAACTATCAACTATTAAATTTCTCTCGAATAAGAAGATAAACTTTAGAAAAATATTTTTCTGAAAATACGACATGTTCTTCCAAAATTTTTAGTGACATACCCGATCCGGTCGTGGTGTTTGGGCCGGGTTTGGGGTGTTACAATGATTGCCATAAATTAGTTCATTCTTACTTGTGTCGCCCTGCCATGTTAGTACCAAGATTCTTGAGGTACACACGGCTACGGCCACGGTCGTGTGCAAGGCCGTGTGTCCTGGAATTCTGCACCCCTTGTTAGTTTATAACTACATGTTCAGGAAGAAAAGAAGAAAAGAAAAATAAAATTAAAGCAAAATGTGAGAATAAATTATGTTAGTGCTCGGGTTGCCTCCCGAGAAGCGCTCGTTTATAGTCTTAAGCTAGACTCTCCTCCCGTTTGCTTTGTCAGGGTGGTTTGAGGAGTTGGAAGTCCTTCCTCATGCTATCATTTGTGTCTTCGTGAAAAAAATTAAGTCGATATGTGTTTATAGTAAAAGTACCAAAAATAGGATTACTTACCTCGACTGCTCAGTGTGGAAAAACACTGGTTACCCTAAAAGATATTTCTTTGTTTGTGCTAGGGTCCGGAGGAGATATTCAAGGATTTACCTGATCTAACAGTACTTGGTCCCCTATTTTGAAGTGATTTGTTGTTCCTATTAGCTCTTTTGGGGGCTCCTTCGGTTTTATCTCGTGTGGTTCCGGTTCTTCGTCGTGTATCCCTAATTTCTCCTTGAAGTGTGTCTTCCACTCGTTTAGATCATCGAACTGAGTCCCTCGATCGTCATGAGTTATTTCTTTATTGACATGGGGTTTAGGATCGAGTTTAGTTGTATTCTTTGGTGGTGCTTCCTGAAAATAAGGGTTAACCGAATGGTTATCCGTAGAATTTACGTTCTCACCTTGATTACTCGATGTTTTAGCCGAATCGAGAGCTTTGATGGTGACTGTCTCATTACCTACACAAAGTATGAGTTCTCCCGCATCAACATCAATTTTAGTCCCGGCAGCCATAAAAGGGTCTTCCTAAAATTAGGGGGATCGAATTATCCTCATCCATGTCTAAGACAACAAAATCTACTGGGAAAATGAATTTGTCAATTTTTACAAGAACATCTTCGATAATACCCCTAGGAATTCTAACAGTTTTATCAGCTAATTGAATGCTCATCCTAGTTTGTTTGGGTTTCCTAAACCTAATTGTTTAAACAATTTATAAGGCATGACATTTATGCTTGCCCCTAAATCGCCTAACGCATTATCAACGCTTAGTCTACCAATTAAACATGGAATTGTAAAACTCCCTGGATCTTTTAGTTTCTGTGGTAGCTTATTTTGCAAGATTACTGAGCACTTTGCGTTGAGTTCCACATGCGAATCTTCATCTAGTTTCCGCTTATTCGTCGGAAGCTTCTTTAAGAATTTCCTAGAATCAGGCATCTGCGAAAGAGCTTCGAGGAGTGGTAAGTTAATGTGTAATTTCTTTAAAAGCTTAAGAAACTTACCGAACTGTTCCTCTGTGTCGTCTCTTTTCAATGCTTCGGGATAAAGTATGCGAGGTTGGTATGCTTTGATTATCGGTTTTGGCTTTTCTTGGATTACCTCAGCTTTACTTTTTTCAACCTCGTTTTGTGTTGGACTGGGTTTGTCTACTTCTTCGCTTTCTTGAGCTATTATGGCTTGGATTTGCTCCTTTGGATTGATCTCCGTGTTGCTTGGTAGACGCCCTTGTGGTTGTTCGGATAACAGCTTCGCAATTTGTCCGACTGACTCAGTAATTTCCCCGATTGCCTTTGTAAGTCCTCCAACTTGGTTCTCGATCGTTTTGATCGATGTTTGTTGGGTGTCGAGCGTTACCTCAGTCTTTCGGAGACGGGCTTCTGTGGATGCTATGAATTTGTTCAACGTCTCTTCAAGACTCGGCTTCTTTTCCTGTGGATAGGGCTAATTTTGGAAGTTCTAAGGAGGTTGTTGTTTTTGACTCCCTTGATTTCCTTGTCCTCCCCACAAAAAATTTGGGTGGTTCCTCCAACCTGGATTATAATTATTACTATATGGGTTATTATTGGATCTGAAATTGTTACCTATATAGTTCATCTGTTCGCTCTCTGTGCCCGGTTGGTAGGGTGGGTACTCAGGATTCGCCATAGTTCCACTTGCGTCGCACTGCATTACTGGATTTACCTGCGAAGAACACAAACTATCAATCTTCTTATTCATCATCTCTACCTGATTTGATAGCATGGTTACTGCGTCGAGGTTGTAAACTCCGGCTATTTTTGTTGGCCTTGTTCTTGTAACTTGCCACTGATATTTATTCAACGACATCTCTTCAATAAACTCGTAGGCTGCCTCAGGAGTTTTATTATTCAGGGTTCCATCGGCGGCTGAATCAATTAATTGCCTCGTTGAAGGATTCACACCGTTGTAAAAAGTTTGGACTTGGAGCCACAATGGTAATCCGTGGTGTGGGCATCTCCTCAAGAGATCTTTGTATCTCTCCCATGCGTCGTATAATGTCTCTAAATCCATCTGCACAAAAGAAGATATATCATTACGTAATTTGGCCATTTTGGTTGGTGGGAAATATTTTAATAAAAAATTTTCGGTCATTTGTTCCCATGTAGTGATCGACCCTCGTGGTGACGAGTGTAACCACTGTTTAGCTTTATTTCTTAGTGAAAAGGGAAATAACCGAAGACGTATGGCATCATTAGAAACGCCATTTATTTTGAAGGTATCGCAGAATTCTAAAAAGTTAGCTATATGAGTGTTTGGATCTTCATCCTGCAAACCATCAAATTGAACAAACTGTTGAATCATTTGAATAGTGTTAGGCTTTAATTCAAAATTATTAGCAGCTATAGTAGGCCTAACAATACTCGAATCTGCCCCTGTTAAATGAGGTTTAGCATAATCATACATAATACGAGGAGCATTCTTATCCGCCACATCGTTTTGTGGCGGCGGATTATTTTCGTCCATCCCATCAGTAGGATTGGATCTGTCTTCTCGCTCTCCTTGGTAATTTAGGGCTCGCCTAATTTCTCTGTGATTTCTTCGAGCGGTAGCTTCAATATCACTGTCGTAATTCCTAAAGGTCCTCTCGGGTTCCTTCTAGTCATAAACTAGAGGTACCGCTAGGAAAAGAAAGAAAGAAAATTTAGCAAATTTAAAATTAAAACTAAAAATAAAAAATAAATTGCGAAAAATAAAAATAATGGCTAAAGTAATAAAAATAGAGTTTTCTTAATATTTTAGTTCCCAATACTTGGCGCCAAAAACTTGATCATTTGTAAATCGAGTTTTAAAATTTATAAAAGAATGATCGAACCTGGAAACCAACTCTGGCAACGATTGAGGCAAGTGCACATATCGAACAGTAGTATAGTTTAGGCAAGACCGGATTATCGAACCAAAGGAACTAAAAGTACTAATACTCACCGTCTTTTTATTATTTAGCCTTAATATAAAGTGATGATTGTTTAAACTAAAACTAATCTTCTTACTAAGCTAAGACGCAAAGACAAAAAGAATGAATTCATGAAATAACTTTTGGGAAAACTCAGTTGACTCAAGTGATACCCTTAGGAAAAATCCACCTAGACTTCACTTGTTATTTAACCTTGAACTATATGATTTAGTTACTTAGTTTGATCCGTGAGACTCCCTAACGTATATTAAACTCTCTCTCGAGGCGAATAACGTCTAACCCTAGGTTAATTAGTGAAACTCTTGTTCGCTTATAATAACCCCCTAGAATAGCAGTAAATCGATCTGTGGACTCCCATATTAGGTTTCACCCTAATCCGGTAAAATCTCGTCACCCTATCTCTAGGCGTGCGATCAACTCCGCTTAATTATGTCAGATCTACTCTTAGGCAGGGTCTATTCCTCCTCCATCTAAGCACATTAGATTTGGATTAAGTTCACACAATTAAGAACAAACTAAGTTATTATCATATAATTCAAAAATCAAATAACAAGATACATCATAGGTTTCATCCCATTCGGGTATCCGAAGGTTTAGTTCATAACAATAAAGGAAAAAATCTCAAGAGAAAAGATAAAACAAAACATAAGAAATCCCTAAAACCCCTGAAGGAATTGAAGAGGAGATCCTCCGTCTTGAGTAGAATTTCGGCTTCTTGAGATGGATCAACTGGCTATCTTCGAGTGATTCCCACAAATCTGACCTTTTCGGCTTGGCTTCTTGTCCTAGCTCGCCGCCCCCTTTCAGCTGGTACCTAGGGTGTATTTATAGGCTTTTGAAACACGTTTCTTTCTCCCTAAGTATCCTTTCTCGAATGGAATTGCTCTTCTCCATGGCAGAGGCACGGCCATGG
The DNA here is from genome assembly GCA_025698515.1 of Gossypium sturtianum. Lineage (NCBI taxonomy): Eukaryota > Viridiplantae > Streptophyta > Magnoliopsida > Malvales > Malvaceae > Gossypium > Gossypium sturtianum. Next base: position 139,747,655 of record CM046943.1, read on the forward strand.
CACACGCCCGTGTAAATCATGGCCAGGCCGTGTTCGACACTGTTGAATGAGGCACGGCCGTATAAGTCGTGGTAAGGCCATGTTCTAGTAGGAATGGTGGCACAGCCGTGTGGCTTGAAGTCCAGGCCGTGCTGATTTCGTGGCTTGGCTCAATTTGGTTCATTTTAAGCCTGTTTCTCGTTCTTTCCGTCATCGGGTGCTTTCCTGAGTATAAGACATGAAAAGAAAGGATTAAGAGCACCTTTTTACATAAATTGGGGCTTAAATCATCCAAAAGCATACTAAATGTGGGCTTAGAATATGTTACTTTTACGGTTTATCAGCATGCTGAACATCTGAGAATTGTGTTGCAAACTTTACGAGAAAAGCAATTATATGCGAAATTCAGCAAATATGAATTCTGGTTGCGTGAAGTAAGTTTTTGGGACATATTGTATCGGCTTCTGGAATACGAGTTGATCTGAGCAAGATTTCTGCTATTCTGGATTGGAAACCTCCGAAGAATGTGTCTGAAGTTTGTAGTTTTTTGGGACTTGCTGGTTATTACCGCAGATTCGTAAAAGGCTTTTCGATGATAGCTACTCCGTTAACTAAATTGCTTCAGAAAGATGTGAGATTTGAATGGTCTGATAAATGTCAGAAAAGCTTTGATCAGTTGAAAACTCTGTTAACTGAAGCTCCAGTGTTAGTACAACCAGAATCAGGCAAAGAGTTTGTAATTTCAGTGATGCTTCGTTGAATGGTCTGGGATGCGTACTGATGCAAGAAGGCAAAGTTGTAGCTTATGCCTCGAGACAACTGAAGCCTCATGAAAATAACTATCCGACGCACGACCTTGAATTAGCTGCGATTATGTTCGCATTGAAGATTTGGCGTCACTACTTATTTGGTGAAAAATGTTACGTATTTTCGGATCATAAAAGCTTGAAGTATCTGATGACTCAAAAAGATTTGAATCTGCGACAGAGAAGATGGCTAGAGTTGTTGAAAGATTATGAACTTGTAATTGGTTATCACACGGGTAAAGCAAATGTCGTTGCTGATGCACTGAGTAGGAAATCATTTTTTGCACTATGTGCTTTGAATGCTCAATTAAATCTGTCTGATGATAGTTCAGTGATAGCTGAATTGAAAGCAAAGCCAATGTTTTTACAATAAATAGTTGATGCTCAGAAAGTTGATAATGAAATGTTAGCGAAACGAGCTCAGTGTGATTCGAATTCTGATTCTGAATTTCGAGTTATTGATGATTGCTTGAGATTTCGAGATCGTATCTGTGTTCCGAGAAACTCTGAGTTATTACAGCTAATTCTAAGTGAGGCTCATAATAGTCGCCTATCAGTTCATCCGAGAAGTACAAAGATGTACCATGATTTGAAACAACACTATTGGTGGTCTGGTATGAAACGAGACATATCTGACTTTGTGTCGAAATGTTTAGTCTGTCAGCAAATTAAAGCTGAACATCAGGTTCCATCTGGTTTGCTACAACCGATTCTGATCCCCGAGTGGAAATGGGATAGAGTGACGATGGACTTTGTTTCTGGATTGCCATTGACTTCGAGAAAGAAAGATGCAATTTGGGTTGTGATTGACAGATTGACTAAATCTGCCCATTTTATTCCGGTACGATCTGATTTCTCACTTGAAAATTTAGCTGAACTTTACATTTCTGAGATTGTAAGATTGCACGGGGTACCGTTGTCTATTGTGTCTGATAGAGATCCGCGATTTACATCGCGATTCTAGAAGAAATTACAAGAAGCCTTAGGCACGAAATTGCATTTCAGTACTGCTTTTCATCCAAAAACGGATGGTCAATTTGAATGAATTATTCAGATACTCGAGGACATGTTGAGGTGCTGCATTCTTGAATTTAATGGTACGTGGGAACAATACTTGCCTTTGATTGAATTTGCATATAATAACAGTTTTCAGTCGAGCATCAAAATGGAACCATATGAAGCTTTGTACGGACGTAAATGTCGTACACCTCTGTATTAGACCGAGCTCCGTGAAAATAAGTTACACGGGGTTGATTTGATAAAAGACACTGAACGGAAAGTGAAAGTAATCCGTGATAGTCTGAAAGCAGCGTCTGATCGTCAGAAGTCCTATGCGGATTTGAAATGTAAAGATATTGAATTCAAGATCGGTGACAAAGTGTTTTTGAAAGTATCTACGTGGAAGAAAGTACTCCGATTCGAACGTAAAGGTAAATTGAGTCCGAGGTTTATCGGGCCGTATGAAATCATTGAGCGTGTTGGACCTGTTTCGTACAGATTAATGTTGCCATCTGAGCTTGAAAGGATACATAATGTATTCCATGTTTCAATGCTCCGTAGATACCGATCCGATCCGTCACATGTGATTACCCCGTCTGAAGTTGAAATTCGATCAGATATGACCTACGAGGAAGAACCGATCCGTATCTTAGCTCGTGAAGTAAAAGAGTTGAGAAATAAGAAAATTCTGTTAGTGAAAGTGTTGTGGTATCGACACAGAGTGGAAGAGGCTACGTGGGAGCCTGAAGAATCAATGAGACAACAATATCCGAACTTGTTTAACGGTAAGATTTTCGGGGACGAAAATCCCTATGGGGGAGAATTGTAACAGTCCGGTTTAGACCCTAGTCGGAACAGTGGTTTCGGGACCACAAATTTGAGTCTGGATATTATTTTAATATTATTTTTTTGCCCTAGATATGTGATTAAGCATGTGTTAAAATTTCGTAAGTTAATTTATCCGTCTGAGTGCTTAATTTGATAAAAGGATTAAATTGCATTAAATGCAAAACTAGCATGCTATTTGTTAAAGTACCTATGTGTTGTGGCTTTTAAAAGAGGAGGCCTTATGAGGCAATAAGACCATTATTTAGATAGTGGATAGATAAAGGTCATAAATGCCCTTGATGTTTACATGTACAAATGTTTATTATAAGGTTAAATTAGTAATTAGATTAATATTATGATAATAATAAAACAAAAAGATGAAAGTGTTCATCTATTATTCATTCTTTCTAACCGAATATTAAAAGAAAAGAAAGAAAAGATTGAGCAAGGGTTTCGGCCACGGTTTAGGCTTGATTCAAGGTTAATTTTTGATTCGTTTTCGATATTCTACGTTTTCGCAATCGTTGCTTCGTATACTATAAAACCCATGTTGTAATTTTGAGAATTGATGTTGTTTATGAAATGTGCCATTGATGAAATGGTGAGTTTTGTGATGAGTTTAGGTGTTAAATGAAAGATATGTGTTTAATGAACATATTTTGTTCTTGAATTTTTGATTAATTTAGCTAATTAGGGCTAAATCATGAAAATAGCATTTTGAGGGACTAAATTGTGAAATAAATGAAATGTATGGAATTGTATGAGATACATGAACCCTCGGCTAAGCATGCGTGTATTGAAATTTGTTGTATTTTGTGATTTTGTGGAATAGGGACTAAAATGTCCAAATGTGAAAATATGAGGGCCAAATTGCAAATTACCCTAAATGTATGTTTTTGGATTGAATTGAGTAAGTTGATGATTGAAAGGGTTAAATTTGAATATGTATAGATCAAGAACCGAAGAAAACAGACTTAGATCGCGGGAAAGCGAAAGTAGTCGAATAACCGAGTTCGATCGAATATCCGAATCCGAGGTAAGTCGATATACAAATAAATGTATTGTGTTGAATTATATATATGTTCGTATAACTATTGATAAGGATGAATGCATATGAGATAATGTATACATGAATTTCGAGATAGAATTGACATAGTGTCAACATCTGAGAAGTCCCGTTTGAACCTAGGAATAGATAGGATAGTATATGTCATGACATAGGCGTTTGTTATGTGATATCAAGTAAGACCACTGATAAACCATAATTTACACATATTTTAACCCCATGCTTAGCTTACTTTTGGATGAATTTTGATTGAATTTGATGAATTTGATGCTCCTAATCTCTTAATTTCATGTTTTGTACTCAAGAGAGTTTAGGAAGTCGAAAAGGACGAGAAACGGGCCAAAAAGGGGCAAAACGGGCCTACTTAGGAAATCACCACGATCTGGACTATCGACCACGGGCAGATCACACGGCCGTGTGTGGCGAGCAGGATCGACCATGGCCAAGGGAGTCCACCACGGGCGTGTCACACGGGCGTGTCCCTACCGAAATCAAGATGAATTCTATTCGGAATGGGATACTTGTGGGCCAAGTAAGGCATCTCAAAGCCTATATAAACACCCTAGGGGGCAACCTAAAAAGAGAGCTCAACAGGACGTCAAATAGACGCCGAGTAGAAGGAGAAAATACTCCAAGACAGCCGTCGGGAATAGCTTAGGAGAAGGATCTCCATCAAGAATGAAGATCTTCCATCAAGTTCTTTAGGAGTTTTTGGGTTTTCTTATGTTCTGTTGTTTTTCCTCTTTTACGATGTTTCCCTCTTTTAGTATGAACTAAATCCCTTAGATACCTAAGGGGATGAAACCTAAGACAGATCTTATTATTATTTGATTTATGAGATAAATACTTGTGTTTATTCTTAATTGTGAGTTCTTATTCTTGTTTTGATAATTCAGGTTATTGATTCAAGTCGAATGTGCTTATTCAGTGGAGCAAAAGTCCCTGTTTAAGAGTAGATCAACATAATTAAGCGGAGTTGATTGCAACCCTAGAGATAGGGCGACAAAAAATTGCCGGATTAGGGTCAAACCTAATAAGGGAATCCATAGATCGAGTTAATGCGACAATAGGGGTTTTAATTAGAAAGAGATTTCAATTAATCAACCTAGAGTCAGTTGTTAGTAGCCTCGAAAGAGGTATTAATATAATTTAGGGATTTCTACGGATTGAGCCAAGTGAATAAATCGCATGAATCAAAAGTAATAAGTGAAGTCTAGGTGGATTCTTCCTTAGGTATTGCCTATCTCATATAAGTTGTCCAAAAGTATTTTCGCAATTTACTCTCTGTCGCGTTCATAGTTAGTTAAATTACTTAGTAAATTTTAGATTAAAAATAAATCCCCTTAATTATTAGGCTAGATAATAAAAAGATTGTTAATACTAGTGCTCTTGGTCCTTGAGGATATGATATTCCGGACTCACCACAGCTATACTACTGTTCGATAGGTGCACTTGCCTTTATCGAAATAATAGTTAGTTTCGAGCTCCATCAAGTTTTTGGCGCCGTTGCCGGGGACTAAGATATTAGGAACGCTAAATTTTTATTACTTTAGCCATTTTTTACTTTTTATTGCAATTTAATTTCTTGTCTACTTTTCTAATTTTTCTTTCTTTGCTTCTGGCAGGAGTCTCTAGTTTATGACTAGAAGAAACCCGTCAGGACCCTTACTTTTTGATAGTGAGATTGAAAGTACAGCTCGCAGAAACCGAAGAGAAATAAGGCGAAGCCTACAATACATAGAAGAAGAGCAAGAAGACAAAACTAATACTACAGAAGAGATGGCTGATAATAATCTGCTACCTCCTGTGGTTGCCTCAAACCTGGTGAATTAAAATCCTGCTCATCGTACTATGTATGATTATGCTAAACCTACTTTAACAGGAACTGAATCAAGTATTGTTAGACTTGCTATTGCTGCAAATAATTTTAAACTGAAACCTAACACTATACAGATGATTCAGCAGTTTGTTCAGTTTGATGGTTTGCAGGATGAGGATCCAAACAATCACTTGGCAAATTTTCTTGAGTTTTGCGAAACTTTCAAAATAAATGGCGTTTCTGATGATGCCATTCGTCTTCGGTTGTTTCCCTTCTTGTTGAGGAACAAAGCTAAACAGTGGTTGAACTCGTTACCACGAGGATCAATCACTACATGGGAGCAAATGACCGAAAATTTTTTACTTAAATATTTTCCGCCGGCTAAAACGGCTAAGTTGAGGAATGATATTTCTTCCTTTGTGTAGATGGATCTAGAAACACTCTATGATGCATGGGAGAGATATAAGGATCTACTGAGAAGGTGCCCTCACCATGGGTTACCTTTGTGGCTACAGGTTCAAACCTTTTACAACGGTGTGAACCCCTCAACAAGACAATTGATTGATTCAACCGCCAGCGGTACACTAAACAATAAAACACCTGAGGCTGCCTACGAATTCATTGAAGAGATGTCACTAAATAACTATCAATGGCAAGTTATGAGGACTAAGCCAATGAAGGCAGCCAATGTTTTCAACCTCGACGCAGTAACCATGCTATCAAATCAGGTAGAACTTTTAAGTAAGAAAATTGATGGTTTGTGTGGTTCTTTGTAGGTACATTCAGTGATGCATTACGATACGAATAGAGGAGGAATGGGCAATACAGAATATCCATCCTACAACCCTGGCATAGAAAACAAACAGATAAACTATATGGGTAATAATTCTAGACCTCAGATTAATCCCTATAGTAACACTTATAATCCAGGTTGGAGGAACCATCTCAATTCATCATGGGGTGGTCAAGGAAATCAGAGACAACAACCCCTTCCAGGCTTCCAATAACAAACCTACCAGTAGGAGAAAAAATCGAGCTTTGAAGATATGCTAGCAAAGTTTATTTCGATGTCAGAGACTCATTTTCAGAATACTGAAACGGCGTTGAAAAATCAGCAAGCATCGATTCAAGGGCTTGAGAATCAAATTGGACAACTGGTTAAGTTAGTTTCTGAAAGGCAACCAGGTAGTTTACCTAGTAACATCAAACCTAAACCAAAAGAGCATGTGAAAGCAGTTACGCTAAGGAGTGGAAAGGAGTTGGTTGAAGCTGAAAAGAAGATGCCACAAGAAACTAATAAGGAAAAGGGTGAAGAGGTAAACGAGAATGTAACACCGGTACTTAAAGAATATAAACCACCGATCCCATATCTGGCAAAGTTGAAGAAAGACCGTATGGACGCACAATTCGGTAAATTTCTTGAACTTTTTAAACAATTACATATTAACTTACCTTTTGTTGAAGCTATTTCACAGATGCCGACATACGTAAAATTATTAAAAGAGCTTCTAACAAATAAAAGGAAGTTTGAAGAACTATCAACCGTGGAACTTAACGAGGAATGTTCAGTTATTCTCCAAAATAAGCTACCAACCAAATTGAAAGATCCAGGAAGTTTCACTATTCCCTGTTTAATAGGTAGTTTAAATATTGAGAAAGCATTAGCTGATTTAGGTGCCAGTATTAATTTAATGCCTTATAAAATGTTTAAGCAGCTTGGTCTTGGGGAACCAAATTCCACTAGGATGAGTATCCAATTAGCTGATAGATCTATTAAGTATCCTAGGGGAATTATTGAAGGTGTTTTGGTAAAAGTTGATAAATTCATATTCCCTGTTGAATTTGTTGTGCTTGAGATTGATGAGGACATTGAGGTACCTTTAATTTTAGGACGCCCATTTTTAGCCACTGCTAGGGCTGTTATTGATGTAGGTGATGGTAAACTTGTGCTCAGGATAGGTGACGAGGAAATTATTTTTAAAATTTATGATGCTATGTGATACTCTAGAGAGCAAGATGATTCCTGTTATTTTATCGATGCTATTGATCATTCTATTCAAGATTCTTTTCAGGAAATCATACATAAAGACACGTTGGAACTGTGTCTTGCCTAAGGAGGGGAGGCCGATGATGATACCAATGAGATGGGGGAAGTAAAAATTTCTTCCCCAAGACAAAAGAAGTATGAGGGCATGGAAATAAACGACGAACTAAAACAAAAACCCTCTATTGAAGAACCCCCCAAATTGGAATTGAAATAGTTACCAAATCACTTAGAGTATGCATTCTTCGGAGATAATTCTACACTACCGGTAATTATTTCTTCAGAATTGGAACCCAATGAGAAAGACGAGTTAATACAGGTACTAAAGGAGCATAAAAGAGCCATAGCTTGGAAGATTTCTGACATTAAAGGGATAAGCCCATCGTTTTGCACCCACAAAATTCTAATGGAAGATGAATATAAACCATGTGTGCAACCTCAAAGACGATTAAATCCCAACATCAAGGAAGTTGTTAAAGCTGAGGTAATTAAACTTCTAGATGCAGGAATTATTTATCCTATTTCTGACAGTACTTGGGTAAGTTTTGTGCAGGTTGTTCCAAAGAAGGGAGGCTTGACTGTTGTAGCCAACGAGAAGAATGAATTGATTCCAACAAGGACAGTCACAGGTTGGAGAGTTTGCATTGACTATAGGAAGTTAAACGATGCCACGAGAAAAGATCACTTCCCCTTGCCCTTCATTGATCAGATGTTAGAAAGATTATCTGGGCATATGTACTATTGCTTCTTAGACGGACTCTCTGGGTACTTCCAAATTCCAATAGCTCCTGAGGATCAAGAAAAGACAACATTTACATGTCCATATGGTACATTTGCTTATCGTATAATGCCTTTTGGATTATGTAATGCTCCTGCTACTTTTCAGGGATGCAGGCTAGCCATCTTTGATGAACTCGTGGAAGATATTATGGAGGTATTTATGGACGAATTTTTAGTATTTGGTAATTCTTTCCATCTTTTCCTTAAAAATTTAAAACGAGTTCTAATGAGATGTGAGGAAACAAACCTTGTGCTTAATTGGGAAAAGTGTCACTTTATGGTTCGAGAAGGGATTGTGTTAGGTCACAAAATTTCTAATAAAGGTATTGAGGTTGATAAAGCAAAAATTGAAACCATAGAAAAATTACCTCCCCCTAGTTCGGTTAAGGCTATTAGAAGCTTTTTAGGACACGCTGGATTTTATAGAAGATTTATTAAGGATTTTTCTAAAATAGCTAAGCCTTTAACTAAATTACTAGAAAAAGATGTGCGTTTCAATTTTGATCAGGAATGTTTAGATGCATTTAATACCCTCAAAAATAAATTAATAAATGCTTCGATTATAATTGCACCTGATTGGAATTTACCCTTTGAACTAATGTGTGATGCGTGTGATTTTGCAGTAGGTGCGGTTTTGGGACAGCGAAGAGACAAGCATTTTCAGCCAATTTATTACGCTAGCAAAACATTGACGGCCGCGCAAGAAAGTTACACCACCACAGAAAAAGAGTTGCTAGCTGTGGTTTTTGCATTTGATAAATTTAGACAGTATTTGATATTATCTAAAGTTGTCGTTTACATTGACCATTCAACTCTTCGTTATCTTTTAACTAAATCTGATGCAAAACCTCGACTCATAAGATGGATTTTCCTCTTACAGGAATTTGATTTGGAAATTCAGGATAAGAAAGGAGCTGAAAACCTCGCGGCAAACCATCTTTCTAGACTTGAAAATCCACATATCAAAGAACTCAATAAAAGTGAGATAAATGACTCGTTTCCTGAAGAACAACTCTTTGCTATTTCTGACTCCAAGGTACATTGGTTTGCAGATATTACGAATTATTTAACTGCTAACATCCTGCCAAAAGGGTTAACACATCATCAAAAGAAGCGATTCTTTGCTGATGCGAAAAACTATTTTTGGGAGGACCCTTTTCTGTTTCGTATATGCGCAGATCAAGTAATTCGGAGATGTGTTACAAAGGCACAAGCAAGCAAAATACCAGAAACATTGCCATTCAGGACCATCAAGAGGACATTATAGTGGGATTAGGACAGCACACAAAACATTCGAATCAGGTTTTTATTGGCCCACTCTATTCAAAGACGCTAATAGGTATGTTGCTTCGTGTGATAGATGTCAGAGAACAGGTAATATCTCTAAACGCGATGAAATGCCTCAAACATATATGCTATCATGTGAAATTTTTTATGTATGGGGTATTGATTTTATGGGTCCATTCCCTAGCTAATTTGGGAATAAATACATCTTAGTATCAGTTGATTATATGTCAAAGTGGGTAGAAGCTCAAGCTTTACCTACTAATGATGCTAGAGTGGTAGTAAGATTTCTTAAGAAACTCTTCTCTCGATTTGGAACACCTAGAGCAATTTTTAGTGATAGGGGTACTCATTTTTGTAACACTCAATTTGATAGAGTCTTAAAGAAATATGGAGTACACCACAGAACAGCTACCCCTTATCACCCTCAAAACAGTGGACAAGTGGAAGTAGAAAATCGAGAGCTTAAGCGTATTCTAGAGAAAACAGTAGAATCGAATAGGAAAGATTGGGCATTAAAAGTAGACAATGCTTTATGGGCCTATAGAACCGCTTTTAAAACTCCCATAGGAACATCTCCATACAGACTTGTCTACGGAAAGAGTTGTCATCTACCGTTTGAATTAGAGCACAAAGCATTTTGGGCTACAAAATTTTTAAATTACGATCTTAAACTTGCAGGTGAGAAAAGATTGATGCAGTTGAACGAGCTAGATGAGTGGCGAGCGAATGCCTACGAGAACTCACGTTTATACAAAGAAGCAACAAAGCGACGCCATGATGCTTGTTTGAAGCAACCTAAGCAGTTTAAAGTTGGAGATCTTGTTCTACTATACAATTCGAAGCTTAAGTTGTTCCCTAGAAAGCTGAAATCAAGATGGTCAGGTCCATTCATAATCAAAACCATTTTTCCCTATGGCACGATCGAGGTAACTCATCCGACTCATGGCACATTCAAGGTAAACGGTCAACGCCTTAAACTATATAACGGTGAGGATTTTAGAGATATTAGAGAGGAGCTTCAGCTCCGTGAACCTCCATAAAGAGCGGATACAAGGTAAGTCTAGCTTAGGGCTCTAAACAAGTGCTTCTCGGGAGGCAACCCGAACACTAACCCCATTAATATTCATATTTTCAAGTTTTAGCGCCTAACTAAAAACTAACCAGATTAATAAGCGCATGTTTCCATACCACATGGCCTTACGCACAGGCGTGGCCGTGGCTATGTGGACACCACGGGTAGGCACATCGGCGTGGCGGAGACCGTGCGAGCCAAGGACGAAAATTTTTCCTAAAACACAGGCTACGATAAAACGCCACGGTCGTACGACACCGCCATGGTCGAAACTGACTCAAAAACACAGGCTGTGATAAAAGGCCACGGCCGTGCGATACGGCTGTGGTCGACACTGAGTAAGTGACACGGGCAAGTAACACACCCGTGCCTATAGGTCATGGTCGAACTTGACTAAATCAACACGGGCGTGCTAACAGCTACACAGGTGTGGGAGAAATGAATGAAGCATCACACGGCCGTGCGATATGGCCGTGTGCCATAACACGCCCATAGAACACGGGCGTGGGACTCAACTCAGACACACCCAAATTTAAAATTCATGAAACACACGGGCCATTAAAAGGGCACACGGGCGTGGCCCCTGACTGTGTGCCCTATCCCCTATTTAAACCCTCCCACTATTCTCTCTAAAACCCTAGCCGTTTGCACCCAAGCATTCCCCCTTCCTCCCCATTCCGGCCACCGACTCTTTCTCCCTTTCCTTTCACTTCCCCTCCCTCCAATTTTCCCTTCCCTTTCTTCTTCCCCCCTCTTCTTCTCCACACAGTCCACGACCGTGTAATTCCAGCCCCGCAGACCACGCCTGTGCACCACCGCCACGACCGTGTGCCACCACCTCGACCGTGCCATTTCCTTCAACACCTCCATCGGTTCCCCTTCTTCACCATTGATTACTTATTTCTTTAAATTTTATTTATTCATATTATCCCTTGTTCATATTTTCATGATTTAAATTCCTATTTATTACTCCTTTTCATGTTTTATTTAGTTTGGTTTAGTTTGATAGTTCATTATTTTAGTTTTACTAATGCTATTAAACCCGCTTCGAATTAGGACTAGTATTTACATTCTACACTATTTGATGAAATATAATAGGATTATACTAGGATAGAACAATTGTTTGGCTGGCAATGATATTAGATTTATGGAAACTCTTTGGCATTTTTAGGTACATAATGACTCCCCCACGTGGGACGAAAACCGCTGTACCCATTTCCAAAAAATAGAAAGGTGCCGGTGCAACTTCCTCCAGCGCTTCTACCGAAGTACGCCACCCATTCCTACAGTTTCCTTCGGAACCCCAGGAGGAGCTCTTTCAGTTACTTCGAGCATGACCCCTCGGTGTGGGGAGGTGTATTGATTGGACCGCCCTAGAGTAAGTCCAGCTAGCCGACGCGGTTCGAGCCCTATTATCCACTGACCCGTGGGGGCACTTCTTTGATATCATCGAACCTACGTACCTAGAGCTCACTTTGGAGTTCTGTTCCACTTTCACCCTCCATACGGTCATGACGAACTATGATGACTCCAGCACAATCCAATTCCGTCTCGAAGGCCTCGTACGTGAGCTGAGTGTCCCACAGTTCAGAGCCGCTTTGGGCCTTTACACCAAAGAATTTATGGAGGAGGAGGAATTTGACAACCTCCATCGCCACATCCATCACTCCCCTTCTAAATGTTGGAATGACTTAGCCCCCGACTCGGCTACCTATGACCCCAGCCACTCCAAAGCGTCAGTTCTCGCCCCCTCATTGAGGTATTTGCACGCTATCCTCGCTCATACTCTGACAGGGAGGCGAGAGAGTACCGGCGTCGTCAACACTCACGACGCTTACTTTTTATGGTGCATAGCGAATGGGCGCGTCTTCGATTTAGCATACTTCATCGCCCGCGCCATTCAGTATCAGACGGAGCGGCATAGGAGAGGGGTCATCTCCATGGGTCCATACATCACGCGCCTAGCTCGATATTTTGGGCTCCTTAACACCGCCACTCAGACCTCCTCACTCACATTGATAGGACAGATGTCCCCGCAGGACATCTAGACGATGATTCACATGAGGATGATCGAGCGCTGCCGTGGGTTTGATCCTCCCGATGCAAGCTCTCGCAAGCCACCGAGCAGGATGATCCAGAGGACATTACTGATGATGTCCCACCACAGCATGAGGAGCCATCTTCGGTACCACACCCCCTTCGCCGACCAGTTCATGCGGCCGCTTCAATATCTGACATCTCTGAGTACCTCACTCGGTTCGAGCATTACTATACTCAACAATTTAATGACACCGCTCGATGATTTGACGGTATCAAGGCGACTCTTTAGCAGATTTGTCATCACTTTCACATATCGCCGCCTCCACCACCTCACGATCTAGCCGATGATGAGGACCTTTGAGTCCATTTTTTTATTTTATTTTTATTTTTTATTTTCACTTTTATTTTTATTTGTTTATTCAAATCTTTACCTTTCTTGTTTAAAACTTTTATTAGTATAGTTCGATTTCTTTTATCTCCGACTGTCTAATTCCCCAGTAAATATAACAACGTCCACTAATAGAACTCCCTAAAAATTTACTGATGACTTCGCAGTTTACAAAGGTTCAAGTTGCCACTAAAGGAACGAACACACCACCAGAGTATTCTCCCTCACCTTCACCTCTGCCTAGTGATCATGTTCATCATTGGTTATTTTCTAAGGCTTCCATCCACAATTCAGGAAGTTTCACTTCTCTCCCCCTCTTATGATTTCTAACTTTATTGTTATTATACATTTTTGTACATTGAGGACAATGTACATCTTAAGTGTGGGGAGGTTATTGATTTCATTATCAGAAAATCCCTGAATGATATCTTTTCTTAAGTAATTTTCTCATATTACTGTTAGAATGAAATTTCTTTTAATTTATGATTTTCATTGATATGTTTTGGATTAAGTCATAGTTAATTGTGCATTGATGATTTAAACTTTAAGATATTAGGGAATCAAGCATGATAAGTCTATTTTCCGTAATTAAAATTTCTAGGTTGTTTTCCTAAATTTAAATATTACTTTGAAGTTTGAAATTTGCAAGGTTGACATCAAAAACCATAATTTTTGTGAGATTTTGAACCTTTTAGAGCATATATCTTTTCTTGCTCACTTTATTGATTATGAGTGTGTCAACATTGATTTGTTATTCTAGAACTTGCTTCGATCATACATGTCGAGACCACACCTTTGATTTGATATACTAAGATGATAAAGGCACTTAGGTTTTAACCCACTTATTCCACTAAAAAGCCTACCCTTTTAATTAACCCCTAGTGACCCCCTTGAAGCCTAATCAACCATTTCTTGACTCACCCATTAATATTAAACCAAAACCCATTTTGTATTTGTTATCACCATTTCTCTTGACTACCCTTATATCGAGATTTGATTTGATCAGTTGCCTAACTACATTTTTTATTTCAGTTGTTAAATTCTATCTTATTATTGTAAATGCTTATTCCTAAAAAAAAAAGAGGAAAATTTATTCATTATTAGTGTTATGAGCTTAAACTGTTAATTTCATTATCTTTAGAAGAAGCTCGTGTTATTAGTATTAAGTTTTCAATTAATGTAATTATTCAGTATTAATCCAATTTTCCTAGTTAGGTAATTTATCAATTCAATCTCGATACTAACCCTCCAATTCAGCCTTTATCCACACCTTTAACCCAAGCCCCATTACAACCCTTTAAAAGACCTTTTGATTTGTGTATCATCTTATTTTATAGTGGTGGAGATTTTATTTTCATTCAAGCCTATGGGATTAACTTTTCATGTTTGACTTCTGAGTGCTTAATTTGAACCTTAAACACTTTGAGTGATTTGAGTGAATCTTTAGTGAGGATGTCAATACTTGTCGGTTTTGAATCAGAGGTAATTATTTAGGTAAGGGGAAACACATATGTTTTCATGTTATAAAAATTTATGACTTAGATTGTTTGAATCTCTAGGACTCTTTTAGTTAAATTATCAATGTATGAATTATCTATGAATTATGATGAAACATTATTGACGAGGATTATGAATTAAGGGAGTTAATTTTAATTGTGAGTTGAGGATTTTGCTTGAGGACAAGCAAAGGCTTAAGTGTGGGGATATTTGATAAACCATAATTTACACATATTTTAACCCCATACTTAGCTTACTTTTCGATGAATTTTGATTGAATTTGATGAATTCGATGCTACTAATCTCTTAATTTCATGTTTTATACTCAGGAGAGCTTAGGAAGTCGAAAAGGACGAGAAATGGGCCAAAAAGGGGCAAAACGGGCCTACTTAGGAAATCACCACGGCCTGGAATATCGACCACGGCCAGATCACACACCGTGTGTGGTGAGCAGGATCGAGCACGGCCAAGGGAGTCCACCACGGGCGTGTCACACGAGCGTGTCCCTGCCGAAATCAAGATGAATTCTATTCGGAATGGGATACTTGTGGGCCAAGTAAGGCATCTCAAAGCCTATATAAACACCCTAGGGGGCAACCTAAAAAGAGAGCTTGACAGGACGTCGGATAGACACCGAGTAGAAGGAGAAAATACTCCAAGACAGCCGTTGGGAACAGCTTAGGAGAAGGATCTCCATCAAGACTGAAGATCTCCCATCAAGTTCTTTAGAAGTTTTTGGGTTTTCTTATGTTTTGTTGTTTTTCCTCTTTTACGATGTTTCCCTCTTTTAGTATGAACTAAATCCCTTAGATACCTAAGGGGATGAAACCTAAGACAGATCTTATTATTATTTGATTTATGAGATAAATACTTGTGCTTATTCTTAATTGTGAGTTCTTATTATTGTTTTGATAATTCAGGTTATTGATTCAAGTCGAATGTGCTTATTTAGTGGAGAAAAAGTCCATGTTTAAGAGTAGATCAACACAATTAAGCGGAGTTGATTGCAACCCTAGAGATAGGGCGACGAAAATCTGCCGGATTAGGGTCAAACCTAATAAGGGAATCCATAGATCGAGTTAATGCGACAATAGGTGTTTTAATTAGAAAGAGATTTCAATTAATCAACCTAGAGTCAGTTGTTAGTAGCCTCGAAAGAGGTATTAATATAATTTAGGAATTTCTACGGATTAAGCCAAGTGAATAAATCGCATGAATCAAAAGTAATAAGTGAAGTCTAGGTGGATTCTTCCTTAGGTATTGCCTATCTCATATAAGTTGTCCAAAAGTATTTTCCCAATTTACTCTCTGTCACGTTCATAGTTAGTTAAATTAGTTAGTAAATTTTAGATTAAAAATAAATCCCCTTAATTATTAGGCTAGATAATAAAAAGATAGTTAATACTAGTGCTCTTGGTCCTTGAGGATACGATATTCCGGACTCACCATAGCTATACTACTGTTCGATAGGTGCGCTTGCCTTTGCAGAAATAGTAGTTAGTTTCGAGCTCCATCAACCACGTCAGGGACGTTGGCATTGATTCGAGATTACATGTAACACCACGTCTGGGACGTTGGCATCGATATGAGATTTACGTGTAAGACCATGTCTGGGACATTGGCATCGTATTGATTCCTGTAAGACCCTGTCTGGGACAGTGGCATCGATATTTAGTTACATGTAAGACCACGTCTGGGACGTTGGCATTGTACGACTATTCCGATCACTCTGAGTATCCTATTAGATTCCGAACGGTTCAACGGGAAAATTTGAGATACGAACGACTATGTGAATCGTATATTTGTTTCAGGTACGTTTGATATGTACACTAAGTGTGTATGAAAGGTAAGTATCTATATGAACTTAATAAGATGATTATGTGTATATGTGATATTTGAGTTGAAGAATATGGTAAGATATGGCTAAGTAAATGAGCCAAAAAATTTATGTGATGAATTTGTTATGAGAATCAATGATGTTATTGTATCAATTTGGTTATATGCATTTTATGCTAAGTTTATTTGTATATGGCTTACTAAGCTTTTGAAAGCTTACTATGTGTGTGTTTGCTCTGTTTTATAGATCGTCAAAGCTACTGAAGGCTCGGGACCGTCGAGGATCGTCATCACACTACCTAAGCTCATTTTGGTATCTTTTGGAAATGTATATATGCATGAGTAAATATGATATATGATGCATGTTTTGATAAGGTAAGTTAGCTATTGAAATGGTCAAGGCTATGGTAAGCTTATGAATGCATTATGAGTATGTATGTTTGATCATTGAAATGGTTACATGGAAGGTAAATGTGGATGAATCATGTTTGGATGTATATGTGTTTTGGTTGTACAAATTGGTATATAAGTTAGCATGACTGGAGTTGTGTTTGGATGAAATTACATGTTGATCTTTTGACATAATTTTTGAATGTCAAATGTGTTTGAAATGAATTGGTATGTTGTTTGTAGGGTTGACCTAAGTGTGGGTGGCATTATGGCCTTGCAAATGGCCTGTTTTGTCTACACGGTCATAGCACACGGGCGTGCCTAGTGATCGTGGAATTAAGTCAGTAGCTAGCCCAATGGTACACGGTCATGGTACACGGATGTGCCTGATAGCCTTGTGAATATGTCAGTATCTAGCCTAAGAGTACACGACCATGGTACTCGGGCGTGCCTGGTGGCTGTAGGGATAAGTCAGTATACATGCTCTGTTTTGGCACGGCCAGGATGCATGGGTGTATCTAGTAGCCGTGGGAGGCACACGGCCTGACTACACGGGCGTGTGACCTCTGCAGTGTTCAAAAAGTTTTAAATTTCTGAGAACTTTAGTATGTGTTCGGTTTAGTCCCGACCCTATCTTAAAGCATGTTTAAGGTCTCGTTGACCTAATTAAGGGACGCTTTGATGTGAAACGATGATTAAGTTATGAATTATCTGTAAAAGTCTCTGATCTGTCTGGTAACGCCTGTAACCCTAATCCGGCGACGGATACGGGTTAGGGCTGTTACAAATCAATACTCTGAAGAGCTCAATGGGAAATGGGATTGGATGAAAGGAAATGAATTCATCGATACTATTTCGAAACCAATCCTCTCTGATAAGTTGTCGATGCTAATGAGGAGAATGGCTAGGGGGAAGGGTAAAAGGCTGTGTCTTTAGGGATCGAATTTTATTTTGTTTTCTTTTACGGTTTACTTTTGTTTTTATTAATTAGGAATAAAGTTTTGTTTCTTGACGGTTGGGCTCTCCCAAGGACACCGTCCATTAGGGGAAATAGAAATAGGGCATTTGTAATGCCTGTAGGTAGAATAGGATGTTTTGGTTTAACTGTAACAACAATTACTTTTCCCATTTTTTAATACATCGGTTCTCCACTTTTCAAAAAAAAAAAAAACTAAATTTCTCTTGTTCACTTGTAATAAAAAGAACTTAAATAAACCAATTCTTTTCATAGTTACCATTCATAACTAAATAAAAAATATCATTCCAACTAAAAAATAAATTACGATTTTTTTCATCTGATTTCGAATATAAATACTTGTCATCCGCATTTTGATAAACATTAAGCATAATAATTTTTTTGGCGGTTCAACTGTACAAAAAAAATTAGCCCTTTGTTTAATTTTCATCAATTTTAATCACTGAACTTGCATTTTTTTGTCAAATCACCTCAAATTGATGGAAAAGTTGACGTTTGTTAACTTTGCTAACGTGATATTTACGTGGAGTGCCATGTGGATGACATGTTAGCATTTAATTAATTTTTTAAAAATTAAAAAATATAAAAAAATATTTTTATACTTTTTAATTATTCTAATAATTTTTAATTTTTAAAAATTTTATAAAATTAATTAAATACCAATGTGTCATCCACGTGACAATCCACATGTATGCCACATCAACAAAGGTTAAAAACGTTAACTTTTTCACCTATTTTGGGGTGATTTAACAAAAAAAATGTAAGTTCAAGGGTTAAAAAAAGGTGAAAAATTAAGAGAATGGCTAAAATGATTTTTTTTAATAAAATTTGAAGGCCAAATAAGTCGTTATGCCTAAAAATTATTATCTTACCTTACATATTTATTTAATTGATAAAAGTGATGTAATAGCCCGTTTTTTGTCAAATCAGAACAGTGGTTTCAGGCCAAAAATTGGAGGTCAAAATATTTATTTTATCATTATTTTAATGTTTACAGCATGATTGAATGTTGGTGTGAAAATTTTGTTAAGAAATTTTATTGTTTGAATGCTTAATTCGGTAAAAAGGACTAAATCGCGTAAGGTGTAAAATTACGGTTCTATAAGTTAAAGGTGTTAAATAGCTATGGAACCTTAAAGTAAAGGTCCTTATGTGGTAATTAGACCATTAATTAGATAGTGGATGATAATGGCTTGGAAAAATTGAAATATTGAATTAGTAATAAGGTTAATTAAGTCATTTAGTAAATAAATGATAATTAAATAAATAAAAAAGCCATTTTCTTCATTATCATCTTCTTCTAACCGAAATTAGGGTGGAGAAAAGCCATTTTCAAGCTTTCAAAGTTTCAGCTACTTCATTTGGCTAAATTGGTATGTATTTTGTCCCGTTTTTAATGATTTTTATGTTTTTGAGATCATTGTAGCTAGTACTAGCTAGCCCAGGGACTAATTTGCAAATTTTTTAAATATTTTGAATGTTTCCATTGGTGAATATGTATGATTTTTTATTATTGATGATAGATTATGAATGTTTGTTGTGAATTAAACAAGTTTTGTAAAGTGATTTTTAGTGAAAATGCAAATTAGGGATTAAATTGAGAAAAGTGTAAAGTTAGTGGTTAAAATGTGAAATAAATGCAAATTATGGGCTGATAGGGGCATTATGGTAATTCGGCTAGCATGGGTTGGTCTTGAATTTCATTATTTTGTGAATTTTGTGAAATAAAGACTAAATTGTAAAATGGTGAAACTTTGGGGGAAAAAGTGTAAACATGCCCAAATATGTGTTTTGGATTAAATTGAATAAAGTAGTGATTGAATAAGCTGAATTTGATATTATATAGATCAAGAAAAGCGGAATTCGGACCTAGATCGGGGGAAAACTAAAGTTATCGACTAAACGACTCGATTCGTCGTTTTAGCATCTGAGGTTAGTTTGTATGTAATAAACATTGTTACAATTATGCTTGTAATGCTTTGATATTGCATAAATTGTATACATGAGACTACGATCATGTTCAACGATAAATCGACTATGTTTGGCACTTAGTGTGCGATTCGAGATAGCTTCGGCTATTTATGGCACTTAGTGTGCGATTGGGAATAGCTTCGGCTATATATGGCACTTAGTGTGCGAGACTGAGATAGCTTCGGCTATGTAAGGCACTTAGTGTGCGGGATTATAATAGCTTCGACTATGCGATGGAACTTAGTGTGCGAAACATCGAGTATTCGACAGTGTTACGAGAAGGTATGAGTTCGTTATGAATTTGTTCTGGTATGTACATGTAAGTATGAAGTTCAAATAGAAAAGATTATGAATTTGCATATAAGTATATGAATGAGCTTATGGAAGGTTTGATATTATCATGAATTATACATTAACTTGTTCAAACTGATGATTTGTGTTTTATGAATTGTTGAGTATATTTAATACGAACTTACTAAGCTTTGTAGCTTACCTTGTTTGTTTTTTTTCGTGTTTTATATTGAATTCAAAGCTAGCTCGGATTCGGGGATCGTCAGAGACTACGTCACACTATCCAACCATCTACTTGGTACTTTTGAGTTGTGTATATATGGTATATGGTATGTATAGGCTTGAGTCATTTTGGTATGTTTGATGAACATGTATTTTGGGCCATTTGAGTTGGCTTATGATAATGAAAGTTGATGATGTTTATAAATGTGCAAATTGTTCTATTTTGAGTTTGGTAATTGACCTATATTGTGTGGTTGAAGTTGAATCTATAATGCTAAATGATATTAGGTAATTTGGAAAACTACGTGCTTGAGAATTGATGATTGATAATGTATGTATGGAATGGTTTAGTTGATTGAATTGAATATGTGAATTAGGTATGAAATTAGATGATAAATTTTAGCATATTTGTAAATTATATTGATTGTAAAGAATGGGTATGATTTGAACATTGATTGATGTTATTTGGATGCATACTAGTGCCTTGAATTGGTACCATTTGTGCTTGTGTAGGTATGTGCAAAATGGGTGGCAAAATGGCTTGGTAAATGGCCTATTTTTTGTCCACACGGGCAGAGACACGGGCGTGTGTCTCAGCCGTGTGTGACACACGGTCATGTTATACGGTCGTGTGTCCCCTAGTGTTGAAATTTAATTGAAGTCACTATGCTCCACACGGTCTCACACACGGGCGTGTGACTAGCCGTGTGGTACAAGTCAGTATACCCCCCTAATTGGCACACGGCCTAGCACACGGGCGTGTGACTTGGCCGTGTTGCATAAGCCAGTATACCCTATAGTTTATGCACGGCCTGGCACACGAGCATGTGTGGCCACTTCGAAGGGTACACGGGCTAGACACACGGTCGTATGGTCGGCCGTGTGACCCAAGTCAGTATGTATGCCCTGTTTTCACATGGCCTGAGACACGGGCGTGTCTAATAGCCGTGTGAGGCACACGGCCTGTTCACACGGGCGTGTGACCCTTGTTTACATGAAAAATTTCTAAGTTTCCAAAATTTTCGTATGATATCGGTTTAGTCTCGAACCACTTCTTAAGCATGTTTAAGTCCTCGTAGGCCCTTATAAGGGACAATGTGATTGTGTTGAATGATTTATGAGAATGAATGCTTATTGTTGCATAAATGTATGTTATATGTGTTGTGAATTAATCTATAATACCTCGTAACCCTATTCCAGCGTTGAATACGGGTGAGGGGTGTTACAAGTGAACAATTACCTTACCTATTTATATTAAAATATTTATTGTTGATTGAAAATTGAAAATAAATAAAAACCATTAATTATTCTATTTTTTGTATTTAATTGTGAGAAAATTATAAAATATGTCGATACAGGGTACAACAAGAGAGGAGGATAATGTGGTGTTATGGAGGCCAACTCACCTAAAGAGGCCGAGAGTCGGAACAAGAACAAAAGGACAGGTTGATCAATAAGACAAATGTTTAGAATAACTTTAGGGTGGTAAAAGATCAATCCCCTGTTCATTATTCTTTAGGGTATTTATAGGAGAGATCTTATTGTCCGTTGGTATGATGTATCGGGATATATATTTTGCCCCGTTAAATGCGTAATGGATAACCATGGACACATATTGTGAGATTTTATTAGTATGAGGTAGTTAAGCCTAAATAAACTCCTTATTACCTAGGAAGTTTGTTCACATTAGGACAATATCAACACTTAAGTTCAGGTGGATGACCCCATTGAGCGAGAACGATAGTCATACTTAAAGATACTGAGGTTGAGAGGCCTATTAGGATGTTATTTCAGGGGAAATTAATGTGAGGGTCAATGATGCTTCTAGTGCTGACATGTGTTCGCTTGGTGGAGAGATATAACAATAGCCCCCCTCCTCAGTCAAGCATGAGGTTATAAAGTGACCTTCTATGAGACATTCTCTAAAGTTTGATCATAACCCTGTTATCCTGGAGAAAGTGAAGCGGCATTAGATTTTAAGAACAGACATCATAATTGTAACATTTTTTAAGAGTAACAGCCATGATGATGAGCATTTGGCATCGTGTAGGTGCTCAGATGTTTATGGTTGTGGCCTTAAATCCCAAAACAATGCGTCTATGAAGAAGTACTAATAAGTCTATAAATTGTTCTTCTATTTTGTCTGAGACCATTTTGTCGTTTCAAAAATCTTACTCGATTATTGTTTAGTTGTTTATTGTTTCAAAAATTTTCTTTTCTTCGTCATTTTCACGATCTTAGTGGGGAAGTGTACAACAACGAAACAAGATATGTGAAAGGTGCTAAGATACATGGGTCCCCTTACAAAGCATCCTAAGTATGAGCTCAGTGTTCCTGCAGGGAAGCATATCTTGAGCTCTGTATTTGGGCCACATTATGGTGGGGGAAGGCCAGGATTCTACCTCTCGTTGTACTTGATGGAGGTGGGTTTCACTTGCTACCTCATCAATTCATTATGGACTTGTTTAATTCTTATTTTCTGGCACCTGGACAGTTGGGGGCACTCAAGGTGGTTAATCATTGGGTTTATGTATACTCTTCAAGAGAAAGATGATCACAATGGGGTATATCCTGTAGTTCGAATGGAGGGGATGAAACAACTCATCAATGGAGGATTAGGTAGGTTGAAACCAGATCTCAAGAAGTATATCCTGTTGGAAAAAAATCCGGTTCAAAAGCGATTTTCTTACAGAACGAAAAATAAAAATTTTTAAAACCGACCCGATTTGTGATATTTATAGCAATAAACCTAGATAGAAATTGTACCTGTGTGTTTAGATAGACGGATCCTTACTGTTCCCGGCTTTCAAACAAATGATCTTCTCCACTATTCTCATACCATGAATTGCTTCGAGGGTGGGCTCGAACAAAACGAATCAAACACAAAAATTAGAAATAGTTTTCTTTTCTTTTGGGGTGAAAACAAAAATGCTCTCTTCAAAATAGAAACTGACAGAATCATTATTTCAGAAAATATATTTAATTCTTAGAAAATAAAAGTCTCTTTATTTTCGGGTAGAATAAAGATAGCTAAAAGTTGTGTCAATAGCCCTACCGGTGCCATCTATTTATAATTAGAGAAATTAAAACCCTTGTTGAATTTCAGAAGTTTATTTTAACTGGAAAAACAAAATCCTAGTTCTACTAGGATGTAGGGGGCAGCAACCCTAGTTAATTATATTAGGGTTTGTTGTCCCCCTTTATTTTATAAGGGGCTTTTGGGCCTCTTCCAGATTGGGTCCAATTACAAGTTGTAACACCCTTCGCCCGACCGGTGATGGAGACGGGTGAAGTGTGTTATGGCCGGGGTCATTCACCAATCTTAGTTTGCATTAACATGTTGTACCGGAGACAAATCACATATCATTTCAATATCTTTGTACATTTCTCCCAATACCATCACGTATCCACGATTTACCTCAATTACCCCTTTCCACCATTCCGGATACGAAGCTTGTGCACCAAGGAATATCCACTTCAATCACACATGCACATTCATTTAAGTTTGTTTATGTACATTGATATTACAAAAAAAAACACACATACAACGTCACCCAACCGTATTTTATCATGCAATATAACCTTCATTCAACGAGACTAACCTACTTCTAGAAATAAACTATATTCAAGATTAACCACACTTGGAAGTTTAACAACTTTACCTGGATAGACAACATTTAGTTGAGTTTATTCATTTACTCATTAGACACAAAAGCGAAAAGGAACTCACCAGAATTCTTCAAGGTAAGCTTTATCTACTCTACGAGTTCTTTCCCTTTTGCGCTAGGGTCTTCTCCCATTTCTTTAGCTAAAAACAGTCAAACATTTCTATTAAGTTCAGAAACAACCGAATCTTTAATGAAAACAGAAAAATCAACAACATGCAATAATTATTCAGAAGGAAGTTTTCTTCATATTAAAACTTCCCGTGAAAACCTATGAAACCAAATTCAACTACCCTTTGTTTCCTATATTAAACTAAAGGACTCAAGAGATTATCAACAATTGGCTTGGAAAGAGGTAGTTTTTAACAAGCTAAAATATCTGGTTCCTCCTTCAAAAATGAAGAACATTTCTAAATTTCTTTAAACAAAACAAAGATGAAAAGAAGGAAAATAAAGTCTATCCTTTTTTAATCTTCTGCTCTCTCTATATATATAATTTTAACATGTATCCCACACTAAGCAGGATCCCTAATCATAATTCATGCACACACGATCCCACTAATTAATTACCATAATCGAAACTCTACAGGTGTCATGCAAAATGACACATTTCCCATCCCAAGACTTGACATGCATCTAATACGTGTCCCACGTACCACAGGTTCTAAAACGAACTAACAAGGTCGCTGTAACACCCTTATACCCGACCCGACTTTTGAGTCAAATATAAGATTGTCACATTTGAGTGCCAGAGAATTCTTGGCTAAATCATTTAATCTGATTCCTTGTCCAATCATATTTTTAACTTATCAATATGTTATCTCCATAATACAACAATATCATACTACATTGGGTGGAATTTTTCTGTGAAAAATTGTTTCAGAATCACATTTTACACCAAGCAGGGCCCAAGTATCAATACCACCACTAAGATATCGATTCTATAGCTTAGGTATCAATACCCTGTAATGTATCAATATCGTTTTGAACTTTGAAATTGAAAAAAATTCAAAATAAATACCCAATGTATCGATACATAACATAAGGTATCGATACTTACCTTAAGGATTGATACTTTTGGCTTGGTATTGATACCAAATTGACATTCTGTGTTTCTTTTTCAGCCTAGGTTAATTTACCACTTTAGTCCTTCATATTTTACCCTTTTTCCTTTTCAGCCTTAAAACATACTAAATTTATTATAAAAAAATCATTACCCAACCACTTATTCTTAAACATATGATATTATATAATTGAACCTTATGATCATGCCATTAATTTCAAATATGATAAATTAACATAATTATCAACATTTTACAATTAAGTCCTTTAGAGGACTTGCTTTAAATTAGTTTATCCTCTCTACCTATCATTATCATTAGCAATATTTAACAATCAATTTTTCAATTAGGGTCTCCTTAATTCATTTTACATCAGCTACTTAGTGTTTTAATAAAACATTTGCTCTTCCTTTATGGATTAACAAAACCATCCTTTGTAACAATTTCTTAGTATTATAATTCTCCAAATATTTTCCTCCTCCTCCACTCCAATCCACATCCTTAATGTTTATTTATATATTTATTAAATCTTTGACTCTTAACATGCCATGCCTAGGTGTGACATTAATTAAGGTTTCTCTAATCTCACACATACTCTTATAAAAGTTGTCCATTGAGTGGCAGTCACTAAAATATTTGTATCTTGACATACAAGATTCAAAATTAAGTTATGTTTTTTGTTCTTGAAACTAGACTCAGAAGAAGTCTCTACCATAAAATTTTTGGAATTTTTATTTAAGCAAATTGATACATTTTATTCTTTAAATCTTCCCCTATTCTGTTGCTAGACAGCACTGACCCTTTTTCACTAAAAATCTATTATCTTTCAGTACAAGTCTTATATTAAGATATTGTTTGTTTCCCTTTGAAAATAAACTCATTAATATTTTTTTTAATTTTAATTTTATCTCCTAAACATTTTTTTTTACAATTTATAATGATTTTTCAAAATTAAAATAGAGAAACCCGAAATCATTCTGACCTTGTGTCACATAAATTATTATATCTCACAATATACAATTTCGTTGCTTATATCGTTTCTTCTATGTGAAACTAGACTCAATTCTCTTTAGTTCCATGTTTTATTTAACCTCTCATTCGAATTTTATAAATTTTGGTGAATTTTCAAATTGAAACCACTACTACTGTCCAAAACTGTTTGGTGCTAATATTTACTTTTTCAAGATTCTTTGCATTAATTTTCATTTAGTCACACATAACCATTATACTTTTAATTATCATCCAATTTAATCCTTTTATCTCACTTATCATTAACATATAGCTTTAAAATAACTTTTCTTATTTCAATTATAAATTTCATAACTTTTACAATTTAATCCTTAGCATAATGAGAATTCATCATCTAATATAATTTCACTATAAAATCATTTTCTAACTAGTTCACTAACACTCAACATTTCATTTTAAACTTTCTAACACAATACTATTTCTTACACATAAACTTTTGTACACTTTACAATTTAATAATTTTCCTACTATTTCAATGTACTAATTTAAATTCATACATATTATTTGCACATTCACAATTAATTAGATCAATTTAGTATACTCTATACTTGGTTTAAATTAAAAAAAATAGAAATATTGAATTACTTACCTCAATTGCTTGTATTCTTTACAATCCCTTATTTTCTCTCTCCTCTAAGACAACCATGGATGCTTATCTTATGGAATTGATATAGCTACTACTCTTTTCTATTAATTTCATTTACTACTTATGGAGAAATTTTGAAGGTTGGAGCTTAATTGGTTAGGGAATGGTAAAAAAAACTAAATTGAAAGAAAAACAAAACTTAAGTTAATAGCCATGGGGGTAACGTGAGATCCATGGGGTGATGCCTGATTTATAGCCCTTTTCCCTTCATTTCTCTCAATTTCTCTAGACTTTTATATATATATATAAAATCTAATTAAAATATCTTCTAAATTAATTATTTACACTTTGACCCTCCAATCATATTTTGCCACCAATTTTAATCCTTAATCATTAAGTCTCCATAATTATATTGTCCAATACTTACCATTTTTACCTCTTTATTTTTCTACAATTCCATGGATGATTCATCTTTTCTTTTGGTAAATTTCCTCCTCTAGTCCCTCCTCTTTTTCCCTTCAATTCCATTTTAACTTTAAAATTTCTCACTTTAGTCCCAATATTTTACACTCTCTTACAATTTAGTCAATACTCTGGATTTATTTCTCCTAATATGCATATTTTTCCTATCACCTTCAATACTTGTCTTTAATGTCTCATGACACTGATAATCCTTATTTTCTGGCTTTCTCAAATTATGACTGGTTGATCATTTATTTGTCACTGTTCCGAACTCCGAAAATTTTGGGGATGTTACAATCGCAACATTGAACTTGCAATTGGCGGTTTGCTAACGGAAGTACTCGCCAAATACAAGAGTCCGTAAACGCCAATGCTCGCCAAATACGAATTAAGAGTCTGCAATATGGCGGAACACAATGAAAAATCCAAAAAAGATATGTCAATACTATAACTAGCCTAATTTCGTGATTTAAACTAGCTTATCCACAATTCCTTTTCCGTACACACTTCGCCAAGGGCCAAAAATGCATATTTGAAAACTTAGGGTGTAACAGATTCAATATTCAATCATATCATAAATACCTATATATTATTATACACAAATAAATTTGAGCCTTAATCAAGCTTACGAAAGCTCTTTTGTTAACCCGAGCACAAAATAGGACCAAATTGTAAACTTTCAAAATTTTTGAAAAGGTATTGATACTCTTGATAAGTACTGATACTATTTTTAACTTTGAAGTTTTGAGAAATTGATAAAAAATGACAAGTATTGATTCTTGTTCTAAAGTATCGGTAATTTATGATGGTATCGATATCATTTTGAGGTTTGATGTTTTTAAAATTCAATAAAATTTATGAAGTATCGATACCCAATCCCATTGTATCGATACTATTAAGTTTGCAAACAAAATCTTCATTTTCATACCTACTTTATGCCAACAACAACTTATACAATAAGTGCATAAATGCACATTTATACCTGTACCAAACTAATCCAAAAACATACGTAAATAATAATATTTCAATCAACTTACATCATTCAACCCAATATGCCAAAATTTGGCACTAAAACAACCATTCAACATATGCCAATTCTACCTATACAATTTCAACTAATTCAATCATACATTTAACCATTAAATACCATCATTTCACTATACCATTTCAAGTTCAAACATACCCTTTGAGAGTCATTCAAAATCACAACAATTTACCAAATCAAACACATATACACATGAGCACTAGCCTTTCCAAAATCAAGTATTATTTAAGGTTCAATTCAATTTATCATCCAAAGTTAGCACATACATATTTACACCTATGTACATGCCACATAATCGGTTTGAAGCAATCAAAAGTTTAACGATTAGATAGTTGGATAGTGTGAGCTTCGAGGTGATCTGAATGACACATTTCGCAAATCGACAATCTACAAAGAAAAGGAAGACAATGGTAAACATTTTGAATGCTTAAAGTTTAAATGAAATTGCTGAACTTACCTTGATAATTCAACAATTTAAGCTATTAAGACATATTGGAAATAAGCTTGGTAATCCATTGGCATCCTTTTGTTTTCATATACACATCAACAAGTACATTTAGGGTTAGATCATTTATAAGATAAAAGCTCATAACATGATTTTAACATTCATCATATAACATGTATTGAACCATTTTCTTACACATATAATTTCACTCAAAAATAATTCATTCATTAATTCAATCTATCTTCCATTTTAACTTCTGTTTTTTGCCCAGAGAACTATAGAAAATTTAACTCGGGTACATGGGACTAATTTGCTCACACGAGATGACATATTCGGGATACTAACACTAGCTTCAGACTAGGGTTCGATGCTGCTTACAATAACTTCAGAGAATCTGCAACATATGTTGGATCTCAAGCCATCGTATTAATCCCTGATCAAACACCCGTTTTCATTCTTTTCGATTGAATAATTTTCTTTTTTTTCCCATTCAGACCTTAATGGCATGCCATTCATACCCTAATCGTTTACTAAGTTCACACGGGCACTATTACCTTTTTCGTATCATTTCAAACCTTTTACCATCATCATATATATACCACTCAATCGTATAAACATTTCACATCAATTTCATACAAAATATTCACTTGTAATACTATATTTCTCATAGTTTATAATTTAGTCCTTTAGATGTCAAATTCGTCAATATTAAGATTAATCTAAAATAATAGACATTATAATATAATTCAAACATAACATAAATAACATAGTAAGTTCCATATGAACTTAGCTGGTAAAAACAACAACAAAAGAAATGTCGAAGACTAATTCATAATTTTGTCTTTTCCTCGATTATCCTTCGATTGATTCAAATCCCAATCTATACGATAATCCATTTTAATTTGTCAATTCCAATTACCTTATAACATCCTATTATATGCATATGTCAATTCAATTTCATTTTTTGAAAGTTCCCTAAAGTTTTGCATTTTATTCAATCTAATCTCTAAAATCGAAATTGCAATATTTTTCAAATTTGAACATCAATTTCAAAATCAAACTCAATTTCATCCTTTTAAAACCCTCTATTATCTATAATTATAGAAATATTACACCAATTTTTAAATTTATGTGCTTTAGTCCCTACGTTCAAAAACTAGTCCCTTTTCATTTCTAAGTTTAAAATCTAACAAAATAACACCAATTTCATCAAGAATTAAACAATGGAAAGTTTTGAAAACTTTAATAGTTTTACAAATTGATACACGGGCTAGCTAAATCAAGCTCTCGAGACCTAAAAAATATAAAAATTACAAGAAAAATACTTAAAAACACTAACCAATCCTTAGATGAAAGTTTGAAACTCAAACCCTAACTTTTCCTTCTTTTGTCTCGTGAAGAAGATGATAAAAATAAAAAAAAATAGTTTCTTTTTCTTTTATTCTGCTTATATACATAGTTTAATAATTAAATAATTTAAAATTAATTTAATTAATCATAATCAATTAAACTTAATTGTGTTTAACAAATTTAGTGGTTTCCAATCAAAACCTACCGCCGTTTGACATAATAAGGAAGGTTCAATTGCTTGATTAGTCCTTAAATTAATTAAAAATTCATAGCAATTAACTTTTACTACTTTTATAATTTAGACATTATACCTTAATTAACTATCCAAATGACTAAATTAGTGGATCAAATTTTAATTAAACTATATATACTAATCTCGTAAATATTAAATAATAATATTTATAAACTCGATAATCAGAAGCAGGATTTTGAAATCACTGTTTCCAAATCATTGAAAAACGAGATGTTACATTAGGGTGTTAAAAGATCGATCCCCTGTTCATTATTCTCCAAGGTGTTTATAAGAGAGATCCTCTTGTCCATTGATATGACATATCAGGATATACATTTAACCCCATTAAATATGTAATGGATAATAATGGACACATATCATGGGATTTTAGGAGTACGAGGTAGTTAAGCTTAAATAGACTCCTTATTGCCTCAGAAGTGTGTTCACATTTAAACAATATTCACACTTAAATCCGAGTGGATGACTCCATTGAGCGATAACGGGTGGTCATACTCAGAGATACTAAGGTCAAAAGGCCTGTCAGGATGTTATTTCAGAGGAAGTCAATGTTAGGGTCAATAATGTTTCTAGTGTTGACACATGTCCGCTTGGTTAAAAGGGATATAATTTTTTTTTTCCCTCGTATGATTTCCCCACTTATTCCATTTTCTTTTTCAATGTCTCTCTTGCATGTTGTCTTTACATCTTCCTTGTCTCTTTGTTTTTTTTATCTACATAAACAACTCATGATTTCCTCATCTTTAGATTTCCAGGCTCAACATCCACTTCCTAGACTTCTTTCAAGCCGTGAGAGAGAGATTTTTTGTTTTTCTGTCTGATTTTTTTCAAAAATAAAAACTAAAAAATCTTAATTTTGACTCTAATTTGTGATTTGTCGCAGAAATAATGGTTGTCAAGGTGAAAATGTGTAAGGGGGATTTTAGGAAGACATTTTTGTGTCTATTCAATGAAAATCTGAATAGCTATCTAGAGCCCTCACCATTGAACCCCTATTACGAGACTTGAGGGAATAGAGGTGCATTACTAACTCGACAAAATCACTCAAATGGTGAACCAAATTGTAACACCCCAAACCCGGCCAAGACGTTATGGCCGAATATGGAAGGTTACAATAATACGTTAAAATCTTTACTTTCCAAAACGTGGCTCGATACGAAATCGAAAGTCAAAGTTTTATAAAACTTGTAATTTTGAATAAAACTTTGCAGCGGAAATTTAAAGTTAATAATTTAAAAACCATGATTTCAATAAGTGAAAACGTACAGTTCGCCAATTGGGCATATTCTGAAACATTCGTTATAAATTTTCATAAAACCCATTTCAATTTGCAGCGAAAAATCCTTAGCTTGTTTTAGTTTTGAAAACTAAAATCTAATTTGCTAATTCATGTGATTTTTAGTTTTATGCTCGAAAATATTAAATACCGACAAATAAAGTAAAATCTAAAAAAAGTCTGAAAACAAAACCAAATTTGAAAACTTAATCCGAAAATCAAAAGCCCAAAAATCTTGATTTACTAACCAAAACAGATCATTTTATGTGAAAACCAATCTGAGCTCCTATAGGCCGACTGGTCCTAAGTCAGAAGATTACCTAAAACATATTAAACAAACGAGTAAGCTAGAAGCTCAGTGTGTGACTTAACTCACGTACATTATTTTCTTACTACAACATGCGCAATTGCAAATATCAAAACAGAGTTTTACTTTTAGTATTCACATATGCAAAAATCATATCAGGATGTCATATATCCAGAAACATTTGTCAGATCGAAATGTCATATTTTCATAATCAAATATCATAACGAAATTCATAATTTCAGAATCAAAATCTCAAACACATTCTCTTATACAGAATCAGATGTATTTCATAATTGTATACAGATGCAATCACAGATCCTCCCCCATCCGCTACACACCAACTCCGTCCAACTAATCACTCCAAATAGGACTACAAGAGTCCATCCATCCAATCACACTGGGTCGTGGTCGTATGCCACTCATAATAGTGCAGCTGAGCTACTAAACAAATATTGCGGTTTAACCACCAAAAGTGCAGTAAAATTGCTAGAAACACTTTATCCATCATATCCAAAAACCCACCCCAATGCACATGCACAATCGTAATAACATACGTACATATCATATAAATGGTATAGCATGCATACCTAATCATATTTCTTACAGATCATACATATCAAATTGCTTATATTAACAGTTATTCTGCGTACAGATGTCATACATGTTTTTACACATAACTGTGCTTTCAAAGTTATCAGAACACAGATCGTATATAAGTTTTTAACTTTCCTTAGTCATATCTCATACAGACATATATAACATTTCGAGTCTTATTCAAGTCTAATAGACCCCCACAGATGGTCTAATTATGCATTTTTGAGTCAAACGGGCCTAAGTGAAAATTTTTGAAAAATGGGCCCACATGGTCATGTGACACAGACTGCAGTTCGAAAACAACTTTATTTTCTTCAGATTTTCCGAGTTTGAATCGATGTTTTCATGTTAGAAACACATACCTAATTAAATTTTGATGTAGAACCACGAAAAAAGCACTAGTACCTAAAATCAGTAGTTTAATGACCAACTTAGTAGCAAATTACTAGGCTCCAAATAACACTTTTAGTAATAAAAAAAACACCAACATATGCATTCAAACCCAAAACTAGACTTTTGGGTGTTTGAAAACTTACCCCAAATGATCGTAGTAGTAGTCCTAAATCGCAATTACAACGCCGGAGGATTGTTGCTTCACAAACTTCACCTAGAAAAACCCCCAACACCATTAAAGGCGACTAAACGCATTACAAAACATCTACAAACCACTAACTAACAAAAATAACAATTAAATGAGCACACTTAGTATAGAAGGAAGAACCTAGAAGCTCTTACACAAGAAAAAGATAGTATGATCATGCCCCAACATAGATTGAACTTGTAGAAGCAAAGGGTAAAAGATATTTTCTTGACAAAATATGAACCAAAAAGAAACAAAATAGAGAATGGCAGAACAAAAATAAATGAATTAGGAAGATGGGGAAAAGAGATGTGAAATAGAGTGGGAGAGAAACATGAGAATAATGGGAAAAATTAATTAGTTAAAAATCCTTTTTTTTTTAAACCACCCACTTTCCCCCACTCAATCCCACTAATTCTGGTTAGTTATCATTTTCAGAATTTTTCCTAGAGTTTAAAACAAAAAATAATAATTTCACTTTGCATACATAGGATCAAACACAAGACCTTTGGGAAAGCTAAAGTCTTACCACTAAACGAACAAACTCATTCTTACCTAAACTTGCGCAGGAATTAAATTTAAGCCAAATATGCAGAGATAGAGATAGGGACAAAAATAACAAAAATTTCAAATAGAGAGATTTGAACACAAGATCTCAAACACACATCCAGAGCATTTATCCATTGAAGCATATCAATTTACTTAACAACATTTTCACAGTCATAATTAAAAATCAGGACATGACCACTCTTGGTTTCACTAACCCAATTTCTTCTAACCCGGTTTTTGGGATGTGACACAAATAAATGAATTATTATAGCTCGTGAACTAGTGACGAAATGGAATAACCATTCTGTCAAACCAAACATACTGTTAGTTTTTCATATGCTCCAAAATATGCAACTTGTTATATACCTCTACTTTGGCAATAACACATGGAAAAGCATAGGATAACTTTATAATAACCCTCTGCTAGATGTAAGCCGCGAACAAACCTCTACTTGATACCTTTTATGGTGACATTCAGTTCAGCACAATCCGAGACCAACCCTCCACGAATCCCATTTAAGTTATCTTGAAACTATCCATTATGGACCCTCCACAATGATCACTAAGGCGTATCAACCTCGTACAACCTCATAAAGGAGAATGTCGGAGTAGGACCACACAATAACATACATGACAACTGTAACATCCCAAAATTAGGGGTTTGTGATTTTTGTATAATTGCATGTTGTGCTAGCTCTGTGGGTTATTTGAGGGTGTTTGGGGGCTCTAGGGAGGTCTGGGGTCGAGTTCGAGCCCTGGAAAAATTTTGGTTTTTGGGCTCTTTAGTGGGGAGAGCTGGTGGAAGCAGGACTTAAGTTTAATTGGGTGTATTTTGCTAACACAAGGGAGCTAGTGGCAAGGTGGTGTGGCGTCACAAGGGAAATCTGGAGGAGGGGAGTTCGAATCTCATAAGCTGCAAATTAGTGGCTTTTATTTTGTGCTTTGAAAGAGGAAGAGGCAGAGTTGAGTTCAAACTCTGCCATGGAGGTTGGAGAATGAGTCAAACAATTTGAATGGAATGTGTAGAGAAAAAAGGGGAGAAAATCGTGGGATAGGGGAGAGTGGTAGTAGTGGCCGAATGTGGGAGTATTGGGGGGAGAAATTCGGCTAAGGGGTGATGTTTAGGCATTTTTGGCTAGTGAAGAGTGGGTGCCGAATTTCTCTAGTTCTCTTAGCACTTTTGCATTTTTGGCTTTTCTCCTTAAGCATTTCGGGTCTTTTCTCTGCTATTCTTACTTCAATCAACTTCTTCACTTCCATCTCTTTTTTTTCCACATACATACTTTTGCTAGGGGAGAGCTGGTGGAAGCAGGACTTAAGTTTAATTGGGTGTATTTTGCTAACACAAGGGAGCTAGTGGCAAGGTGGTGTGGCGTCACAAGGGAAATCTAGAGGAGGGGAGTTCAAATCTCATAAGCTGCAAATTAGTGGCTTTTATTTTGTGCTTTGAGAGAGGAAGAAGCAGAGTTGAGTTCAAACTCTGCCATGGAGGTTGGAGAATGAGTCAAACAATTTGAATGGAATGTGTAGAGAAAAAAGGGGAGAAAATCGTGGGATAGGGGAGAGTGGTAGTAGTGGCCGAATGTGGGACTATTGGGGGGAGAAATTCGGCTAAGAGGTGATGTTTAGGCATTTTTGGCTAGTGAAGAGTGGGTGCCGAATTTCTCTAGTTCTCTTAGCACTTTTGCATTTTTGGCTTTTCTCCTTAAGCATTTCGGGTCTTTTCTCTGCTATTCTGACTTCAATCAACTTCTTCACTTCCATCTCTTTTTTTTCCACATACATACTTTTGCTAGGTGCCGTTTTGGTAGGACCATCCCTCCTTGTTTTTCATTCTCTCTACTCCATTATCTTTTTTACCTCTAAACTGTATCAACACATCTTCTTTCCCTCTCTTTTACCATACTTGGCGATCTCTTTCTTTTCCATTCGACTTATCTCTGGTCAAAGACCGAATCTATTCACTCGTCTCCTTCTCGAATATTTGTGTTCCGTTTGGTAAGGGCCGAAACTCTTTAGGGGGAATCAACTGCCGAACCTATTTTTTTTAGTTCTTGGTGCGCTTCTAACTTCTAACTTCTTCTTTTTCTTCGTAGTTAATTATCATCGTTGAGGGCCGTACGTGCTTAACTCTTATTGTTTAAGGAATCTGTCTTCGCCGTATATAAGGGTAAGTACCATTAATCATTGCTGGTTTTCTCTCTTTTGTCGAATATTAGTGGATGCTAACCCCCTGTGCATCAATCAGTTTAGGAGGTTGTTCGCTTTAGTCAATAAAGAAGCAAAGCCGAATATTGTCACTCGGTTGAAAAAGGTCACATCTTGTGGTAAGTGGTGTTAGTGATTATTCGGACTCAAGCTTTAGCTATGTTTTATTAGTGATAAGACTAATGGATTGGGATGAATCGATTTCATAGGTGCGTAATCTCGAGGGTTTCAATCTACGCATGTAACAGGTGTGTAATCTCACACCAATGTCGTTGAAAGCATGCATTACTCTGTGAATTGGCCAAAAGTCAAAAAGCCAGAAAACCGGCAACCGTGGCCACTCGAGCGTGCGAGCGCTCATAGTGGTAAACTGAGACACGAACGATGGCGGTAGATCGTTGAGACTGTCACGAGCACTCTCGCGAAACTGAGGCTGTAACGGGCCTGATCGAGCTGAAACAGGCTAAATGGGCCCAATGGGCTAACGGGCCCACACGAACAAAATCGATAGAAAATTATCGAACGATTGATGCGACTGCGAAGTCTACGAAATTGAGACCGAAAATGTATCAAATGGGCCACATGAGCGTGTGGGCCCGTTTGGGCCTGAAATAGATTTTAGGCCCAATTGCACCGTAGAGGCCCAAAAGGGGTCCCGAGTCGTTCGAGGCAACATTAGGCCTCCGGAAAGGCCGTTAAATGCCTAGGTTACCAGAATGCCCTTAGTGGGCAAATTACCAAAATGCCTTTAGTGGGCAAATTACCAAAATGCCCTTAGTGGGCGAATTACCGAAATGCCCTTGATGGGTAGGATTACAGAAATACCCTAAAGGGGTGAGAATGACCGTTATACCCTTGTTTGGGGATAAACAACGTGTATGTGAATATTTATATATACTGTTTATACTTTGATGCATTTCATAAATAACTTGTTGCATGGGCTGGGTTTGATGATCGGAGGAAGTGTAGCCTGGTGGCTCTGCCACATACTGTTTAGTGGCTAAGCCACATATATTATCATTCTGGTGGCTCAGCTACAAATTCCGTGATTATCAGCTTGTCTGCAATATTGGGGTGTTTGGCGGGGTGGGTTGACTTGATCCCCACACGGTGTGATTGGTTGGTACGGGGGTGTGTTTGGTTGGATTGGGTTGGGTTGCATTTTATTATTTGCATTATCTGGATTATGGGGCTTAGGCCCAGATTGATGCCATAAGGGCTCAGGCCCAGTTAGTGATCGTTTAGGGGATTACACACTGAGTTCTCGTAACTCACCTCCTTCTCTTAACCTTGCAGGTAATCCCCAGCGTTAGAGGATTTGATGCTGCGGAGGACTCGGTGGTGGCCATACACTGGAGTTACTTTTCACGAAAATTAGTAAATCCGGCTCTATTTTATTTTATGATTATTTAATTTGGGGTTAATATTATGTAATAAGGCCATTGGATTTTATTTTCCTTTTTACCTTTTATTTCAACTATATTTTTTTTATTTTAAAATTATTAACGATTAAACTCGGGGTTTTCTTAAGACGATAATAATCATTTTCAAAATGTCACGTTTTCGCAATTCCTTAATTAAACTTCAGTAATAAACTAAGTTTTCGAAGATAATAATAACGTTTTTACAAGAAAATAATTAAACCAAATCTGATTTTCACAAACAATAAGTTCGGAGTTTCAAACTGAATACGAAGTTTTTAACGAACGCGTAGCTTTTAAACAACCTCTTTATGTGACATGCTAGATCCGGTCATAACGTCTAGGCCAGATTTGGGGTGTTACATTTTATGGTATCAGAGCCAAATTGTAAAACTCGGCTGTGGAATGGGTTTGAAATTTTTCCAAATCTGTTTGAAATGTGGTTTAGAAAATATATAGTGTTACTGGAAGTATGGCACACTGAGTCTCCAGCACCAAATCCTTAAGTTTCCTTACTTTATCCGATTATATGATGAAATGACTGTAGGAAGAAAACTACTAGAGATAGTGGTAGTAAACTGAAACTTTTAGCAATAGGAACTAAGACTATAGAGATCAAACAAAGAGGGAAATTCGATCCGTGAAAACAACTCTTATAACTGTTTTCCATAAAACACTTGTTAATAATCATGGGAACTATAGACTGATTCATAAAACTCTTAATCAGATTAATGCGTTGCATCGAGATGAGTACAAGGGGATGCAGAAGAGGTACACGAGGCAGTGGTAGAGGCCGATGTGCTAGGGCTGGATCTTCAGCATCAGGGCATATGCCTGAAGGCGAGGTGCCGGCATCGCCAGTGACTGAAACGGGGTCTCATGACCGAACCAGAAGGGATGATGCTTTGTCTCAAGCAATGCTGCGGGTTCTAGAACGGGTTACTGGAGTGAGTACTGGGTCGGTAGCCCGAGGATCTATTTTTGAGCGACTCCGGTCGAACGGGGCCGAAGTCTTTAGGGGCATCTCTGGTGTAGCCCCGAATGTAGCGGAATATTGGTTAGAGGCTGTGGAACGAATCATGGATGATCTGAACTATACAGTAGAACAGAAACTGAAAGGAGCAGTGTTCCTACTGCGAGATGAGGCGTACCAGTGGTGGCTTACAGTAAGAAAAGGAACAACAGCTGACCGGGTGACTTGGGATTTCTTCAAAACAGCTTTCCAAGGAAAGTATGTAGGGGCCGATTATGTGGACGCCCAGAGGAAGGAATTTTTGAATCTGGTCCAGGGGAACAAATCCGTGGCAGAGTATGAGGCAGAGTTTCTGCGCTTGAGTCGGTATGCTCGGGGGATAGTCGTGACCGATCATGAATACTGTGTGCGATTTGA
The DNA here is from genome assembly GCA_025698515.1 of Gossypium sturtianum. NCBI lineage: Eukaryota > Viridiplantae > Streptophyta > Magnoliopsida > Malvales > Malvaceae > Gossypium > Gossypium sturtianum. The sequence goes on from CM046943.1 coordinate 139,786,164, forward strand.
GGATGGTCTTTGAGATGAGCTGCGGGTACTGATAGCTCCGCAGAGAGAAAGAGATTTTGCCACTTTGATTGAGAAGGCAAAGATTGCCGAAGAAGTGAAACGTTCTGAGAGACAAAATCGTGATAAGGAAAGGGGCATGAATAAGAGAGATTCTGGGCTTTCAAGTCCTTCAGGGGGATTTCATAAGAGGCCTAGGTTGGATGGGCCAGTTCGAGTTGGGGCTCCAGTTGCTGTGGACCGGTTGCAACCTTATGTGGAGTGTGGGAAATTACATTCGGGAGAGTGCTAGAGAAGAACTGACGGGTGTTTCAGATGTAGGTCTAAGGATCATAGGCTCAAAAATTGTCCTCGGGAGCCTGTTCGGATGCAAGTAGTAGGTCAGAGATTTGTGCAGCCAGGGAGAGGTGGTCAGCAGCCACTGAGAGGTCGTGGTCCGCCCAGAGGGGGAAATGGGTTAGGACGTGGTCGCGGAGCACCGGGCAGAGGTGCTGGTAATACAGGTAATACAAAGGCGAGGCAGCCGGGACTGGTTTATGCTGCTCGGCGTCGAGAGGATGGCGACGCACCAGACGTCATAATCGGTACGTTTCTTATACATGATGTGCCATTTACAGTTTTAATTGATATTGGGTCTACATACTCGTATGTTGCTTGTACTGTGTCTGGAACTCTGGGTATACAATTTGAGTTTGTTGATAGAGAAATGTCGGTAATTAGTCCTTTAGGACAATCTGTGGTAGTGAATAAGCTGTTTAGAAATGTGCCTCTAGAAGTTCAAGGGGTTGTATCCCCGGCAGATTTGATGGAACTGCCGTTCGGCGAGTTTGATCTTATACTGGGCATGGATTGGTTAGTGAAGCACCGTGCGAACTTGGATTGCACTACTAAGCGTATGGTATTAAAGACCTCAGAGGATGAGGAAGTGATTGTAATAGGAGAGAGAAGGGATTATCTGTCCAATGTAATCTCAACGTAAAGGGCTGAAAAGTTGGTGCGTAAAGGATGCGAGGCGTTTCTAGCTTTTGTCAGCACATCTGATGCTAAGGAATTGTCTGTTAGAGATGTCAGAACCGTAAAGGAATTCCCAGATGTATTTCCTGAAGAGCTTCCGGGGTTGCCTCCAAATCGCGAGGTCGAATTTGGCATTAAGTTGTTACCGAGAATGACTCCGGTGTCCATCACCCCTTACAGGATGGCATCGAAGGAGCTGGTAGAACTAAAGGCTCAGATCTAGGAGCTGTTGGATTGAGGATTCATCAGACCAAGTGTATCTCCGTGGGGAGCACCAGTATTGTTCGTGAAGAAGAATGATGGGTCAATGCGTATGTGTATTGACTATCGTTAGTTGAACAAGCTAACGATTAAGAATAAATACCCGCTACCAAGGATAGACGATCTGTTCGATCAGCTGCGAGGAGCTTCAGTTTTCTCGAAAATAGATTTAAGATTGGGATATCATCAGCTAAGGGTCAAGGAGGCGGATATACACAAGACTGCATTCTGAACTCGTTATGGGCATTACGAGTTTCTAGTTATGCCGTTCGAATTAACGAATGCACCAGCTGCTTTCATGGATATGATGAACCGGGTCTTCCAACCCTATCTAGACCAGTTCGTGGTGGTATTCATAGATGACATTTTGGTGTATTTGAGAACTGAGGAGGAGCATGATTCACATCTTAGAGTGGTTTTGCAGATATTGAGGGAAAAGCAACTTTACGCCAAATTCAGTAAGTGAGAGTTTTGGCTGAAGAAAGTGACATTTTTGGGTCATGTTGTGTCTACCGAGGGGATTTGGGTTGATCCTCGGAAGGTTGAAGCTGTATTGGATTGGAAGCCACCGAAGTCTGTATCAGAGATTCGAAACTTTCTGGGTTTGGCTGGGTACTACAGGCGGTTCGTTGAGGGGTTTTCTTTAATTGCTGCACCCCTAACTAAGTTATTGCGTAAGGGGGTACCGTTTGTGTGGATTGATAAGCAGCAAGAGAGTTTTGAGAAACTGAAGAAGATTTTAACTGAAGCACCGGTATTGATTCAGCCTCAGGCTGGGAAAGAATTCGTTGTCTATTGTGATGCCTCGCACACAGGTTTGGGTTGTGTGCTGATGCAAGAAGGGAAGGTGGTGGCGTATGCATCCCGTCAACTTAGGCCACATGAGGTGAACTATCCCACTCATGACTTGGAACTAGCTGCAGTAGTGTTTGCACTTAAGTTATGGAGACATTACCTGTATGGGGAAAAGTCGATCATCTACACCGACCATAAGAGTCTGAAGTATCTCCTTACCCAAAAAGAGTTGAATCTAAGGCAACGGAGATGGATTGAGTTGCTGAAGGATTATGATTGCTCGATTGAGTACCATCCAGAAAAAGCCAATGTGGTAGCAGATGCGCTGAGTCGTAATGTGGTATCTGAACTGAGAGCAATGTTTGCTCGCCTTAGTCTATTTGAGGATGGTAGTTTGTTGGCAGAACTTCATGTGAAGCCGACTTGGGTTAATCAGATTAAAGAGAAGCAGTTATTGGATGAGTCGTTGAGTTCTCGTTTTTAGCAGGTAAAGAAGGGAGAGGTTGTGGATTTTGAGTTGAATAGTGAATGGGTATTATGTTTCCCGAGAAGAGTTTGTGTACCGAGGGATTTCGAGTTAAGACAGATGATTTTGTGGGAGGCACATAGCAGCCCATACGCTATGCATCCTGGTGGAAACAAGATGTACCGAGACTTACGTGAACTGTACTGGTGGCCAGGACTGAAATGTGAGGTTACTGACTTCGTAAGCAAGTGTTTGACATGTCAGCAAGTGAAGGCTGAGCATCAGCTGCCTTCGGGACTACTGCAACCTGTAAGAATTCCACTCTGGAAGTGGGAGAGGATAACAATGGATTTTGTTAGTGGGCTACCCCTGACGCCTACTAAGAAAGATTCAGTGTGGGTAATTGTTGACCGGTTGACTAAGTCCGCCCACTTCATATCGGTTCGCACTAATTACTCATTACAGAAGTTGGCCAAGTTGTATGTGGCAGAAATTGTGAGGTTACATGGGGTACCAGTGTCTATCATCTTAGACAGGGACCCTAGATTCACATCTCGGTTCTGGAGAGTGTTGCATGAGGCTCTGGGTACAAGGTTAGATTTCAGCACGGCATTTCATCCACAGACTGATGGCCAGTTAGAAAGGGTAATACAAATTCTGGAAGACATGTTAAGGAGCTGTGTGATTGACTTCAGGGGCAGTTGGGAAGATTATTTACCGTTAGCGGAATTTACTTATAACAACAGCTACCAATCCAGCATTCAAATGGCACCATACGAGGCATTATATGGTCGTAGGTGTCGTACCCCTACTTGTTGGACAGAATTGGGTGAGCGACGGTTGTTGGGTCCAGAATTAATTTTGGAAACTGAGGAGAATGTGAGGTTGATTCGGGGTCGATTGAAAGAAGCTTCTGATAGACAGAAGTCGTATGCAGATCTTAAACGTAAAGAAATCGAGTACTCAGTGGGAGATTATGTTTTCTTGAAGGTCTCACTGTGGAAAAAAATTCTGAGATTTGGACGGAAGGGCAAGTTAAGCCCTAGGTTCATCGGACCTTACCGAGTGTCAAAACGTGTTGGACCAGTCGCATATCAGCTTGAGCTGCCCCCTGAGTTAAACCGGATACATAATGTATTCCACATTTCCATGCTGAGGCGCTATCCTTCAGATCCTTCTCATATAGTGCCGGTGGAAGAAATTGAGGTAAGACCTGATCTGACATTTGAACAGGAACCAGTGCAGATTTTAGATCGCTATGTTAAAGTGTTGAGGATAAAATTCATTCCGTTAGTCAAAGTGTTGTGGCGTAATCACGGTTCAGAGGAAGCCACGTGGGAGCCTGAGGAGGCAATACGACAGCAATACCCTCATCTCTTCTGATCAGGTAAATTTTGAGGCCGAAATTTCTTTAAGGGGGTAGAATTGTAACATCCCAAAAATTAGGGGTTTGTGATTTTTGTATAATTGCATGTTGTGCTAGCTCTGCGGGTTATTTGAGGGTGTTTAGGGGCTCTAGAGAGGTCTAGGGTCGAGTTCAAGCCCTGGAAAAATTTTGGTTTTGGGGCTCTTTAGTGGGGAGAGCTGGTAGAAGCAGGACTTAAGTTTAATTGGGTGTATTTTGCTAACACAAGGGAACTAGTGGCAAGGTGGTGTGGCGTCACAAGGGAAATCTGGAGGAGGGGAGTTTGAATCTCATAAGCTACAAATTAGTGGCTTTTATTTTGTGCTTTGGGAGAGGAAGAGGCAAAGTTGGGTTCAAACTCTGCCATGAAGGTTGGAGAATGAGTCAAACAATTTGAATGGAAGGTGGAGAGCAAAAAGGGGAGAAAATCGTGGGATAGGGGAGAGTGGTAGTAGTGGCCGAATGTGGGAGTGTTGGGGGGGAGAAATTCGGCTAAGGGGTGATGTTTAGGCATTTTTGGCTAGTGAAGAGTGGGTGCCGAATTTCTCTAGTTCTCTTAGCACTTTTGCATTTTTGGCTTTTCTCCTTAAGCATTTCGGGTCTTTTCTCTGCTATTCTGACTTCAATCAACTTCTTCACTTCCATCTCTTTTTTTTTCCTCATACATACTTTTGCTAGGTGTCGTTTTGGTAGGACCATCCCTCCTTGTTTTTCATTCTCTCTACTCCATTATCTTCTTTACCTCTAAACCGTATCAACACATCTTCTTTCCCTCTCTTTTACCATACTTGGCGATCTCTTTTTTTTTCCATTCGGCTTATCCCTAGCTAAAGATCGAATCTATTCACTCGTCTTCTTCTCGAATCATTTGTGTTCCGTTTGGTAAGGGCCGAAACTCTTTAGGGGGAATCAACCGCCGAACCTATTTCTTTTAGTTCTTGGTGCGCTTCTCACTTCTAACTTCTTCTTTTTCTTCGTAGTTAATTATCATCGTTGAGGGTCGTACGTGCTTAACTCTTATTGTTTGAGGAATCTGTCTTTGTCGTATATAAGGGTAAGTAGCATTAATCATTGCAGGTTTTCTCTCTTTTGCCGAATATTGGTGGATGATAACCCCCTGTGCATCAATCAGTTTAGGAGGTTGTTCGCTTTAGTCAATAAAGAAGCAAAGCCGAATATTGTCACTCGGTTGAAGAAGGTCACATCTTGTGGTAAGTGGTGTTAGTGATTATTCGGACTCAAGCTTTAGCTATGTTTTATCAGTGATGAGACTAATGGATTGGGATGAATCGATTTCATAGGTGCGTGATCTCGAGGGTTTCAATCTACGCTTGTAACAGGTGTCTAATCTCACACCAATGTCGTTGAAAGCATGCATTACTCTGTGAATCGGCCAAAAGCCAAAAAGCTAGAAAACTGACAACCATGGCCACTCGAGCGTGTGAGCGCTCGTAGTGGTAAACCGAGACACGAACGATGGCGGTAGATTGTTGAGGGTGTCACGAGCACTCTCGCGAAACTGAGGCTGTAACGGGCCTGATCGAGCCGAAATGGGCTAAATAGGCCCAATGGGCTAACGGGCCCACACGGGCAAAATCGATAGAAAATTACCGAACGATTGATGTGACTGCGGAGACTGTGAAACCGAGATCAGAAATGTGTCAAATGGGCCACACGAGCGTGTGGGACCGTTTAGGCCTGAAATGGATTTTAGGCCCAATTGCACTGTAGAGGCCCAAAAGGGGTCTCGAGTCGTTCGAGGCAACATTAGGCCTCCGGAAAGGCCGTTAAATGCCTAGGTTACCGAAATGCCCTTAGTGGGTGAATTACCAAAATGCCCTTAGTGGGTGAATTACCAAAATGCCCTTAGTGGGTAGGATTACAGAAATACCCTAAAGGGGTGAGAATGACCGTTATACCCTTGTTTGGGGATAAAAAACGTGTATGTGAATATTTATATATACTGTTTATACTTTGATGCATTTCATAAATAACTTGTTGCATGGGTTGGGTTTGATGATCGGAGGAAGTGTAGCCTGGTGGCTCTGCCACATACTGTTTAGTGGCTAAGCCACATATATTATCATTCTGGTGGCTCAGCCACAAATTCCGTGATTATCAGCTTGTCTGCAATATTGGTGTGTTTGGCGGGGTGGGTTGACTTGATCCCCACACGGTATGATTGGTTGTTACGGGGGTGTGTTTGGTTGGATTGGGTTGGGTTGCATTTTATTATTTGCATTATCTGGATTATGGGGCTTAGGCCCAGATTGATGCCATAAGGGCTCAGGCCCAGTTAGTGACCGTTTAGGGGATTACACACTGAGTTCTCGTAACTCACCTCCTTCTCTTAACCTTGCAGGTAATCCCCAGCGTTAGAGGATTTGATGCTGCGGAGGACTCGGTGGTGGCCATACATTGGAGTTACTTTTCACGAAAATTAGTAAATCCAGCTCTATTTTCTTTTATGATTATTTAATTTGGGGTTAATATTATGTAATAAGGCCATTGGATTTTATTTTCCTTTTTACCTTTTATTTCAACTATTTTTTTTTAAATTATTAATGATTAAACTCGGGATTTTCTTAAGACGATAATAACCGTTTTCAAAATGTCACGTTTTCGCAATTCCTTAATTAAACTTCAGCAATAAACAAATTTTTCGAAGATAATAATAACGTTTTTACAAGAAAACAATTAAAGCAAATCTGATTTTCACAAACAACAAGTTCGGAGTTTCAAACTGAATACGAAGTTTTTAACGAACGCGTAGCTTTTAAACAACCTCTTTATGTGACATGCTAAATCCGGTCATAACGTCTAGGCCGGGTTTGGGGTGTTACAACAACGCTGACCTACAATGGCCTGCCACCTAGCTAACCACACAAGCAAGACTACAATTCGTATTGTTAACTACGTGGCACAACGAGACAAGAGGACACCCTTATAGCACAAGAAATAGAGGGTCTCCTTTTTCCTCTAAGAAAAACCTAAGTATTCCCTCTATCTATCTCCTTCTTCCTCCCTTCTACTCTCCTCTTCCTTCAACCTCCTACTCTTACTCTAGTTCTCCACCTATCACACGTGAATCAATCCCTCAATCACAATCACTTTCTTCTACTTATTCCCTCTAATCGTTGGATAGTTTGGCAAGATGTACTATGGCGAGAATATAACAAGTAGATAAAAAGGTAATTAAAAAGATATTAAATTCATGTATGTAAAAGCTAAACCAAAATTTGTATAAAACGTTGTTTTTTCTTGATCTCAATTGGAAGCAACAAAACAGAATTAAGTACTAACTTTCAATTCTAAAAAAGACATTATATAAACTGAATACAACTCTTATGAAAAGTCACCAAAATTAAAGCGTTAATAAAAACTTTTAATAATTAAAAAAAAAAACATGAAATGTTAAATTTTAAATGATGTTTTTAACATGACAAAATAAAATATTTGACTACAGAAAAATTAGAATATCAAATCTACAAATTAATTTTATTTTATGGAAATATAACTACTAATTATGAGTTTTAGGGTTAATTTATAATTAAGATTGGAAAGTACTTTTCAAAAGTACAATAAAAAAAGTTTTTAAAAAGAGTTTTGAAAATTTTGATAATGTTTATCATGCTTGTCAAAAAGTACTTTCGTAAAATAAAATATTTAATGAAGAGATAAAAAAATAACTTCATTGAAAAACATTTCTCCAAAATTTAAAAATTAAAAATTTTAACTTACTTTAAGGCTCCGTTTGTTTCACTGAAAATGACTTCCGGAAAATGATTTCTGGAAAATGATTTACTTTTCTGGAAAAGCTAATATTTTCTGGTGTTTGGAGAAATCTATGTAAAATATTTTCTGTTGTTTGTTAAATTTCTTAAAAATATTTCATAAAAGTTGTTTTCAATTAAACAAACATACATTTGAGATTTGCTTATTTTTTCATTGTTTAATTGAATTTATTTTTATCTATAATTTTATATTTTACATTGTTTTTGCATATATTAAAAATATTATGTTAAATTCAGATTCATTACAACGTCATTTTTTAATTACATGACTACTAAGTGAGTATTTTTTATTTAAAAATGTGACATAAAAAAATTGACAAAAAAAATTAACGATGTCAACAATTGGACTTGATTTTCAAATTAGAAAAGTAAAGGGACTAAATTCTTGAAAATAAAAGTACAAAGACTAAATTACAAATTTATGAAGTGTACATAGACTTATGATATATTTTAACCTTTATACTACAAAACATTTATTATTAATATATTTATAATTGTAATAAATATTTATTATTAAAATATTAATATTGAATATTTTCAATGATACGTGAATAATATTATTTAAAATTATTATTTTTAAAATTTATTATTAAAATAAAATTGAAATATTAAATAATTTATTAAAATAATAAATTATATTTATTATATTAATAATTTATTATATGACTAAATATAAATAATTAAATATGTATATTTAATCATATTGAAAAATATAATATTTTAAATATTTTTAAAAATAAAAATAAAATTTATTATCAATATAATAATATTAAGCTTGATTTAAGTTCATTTTTATATAAAAATAAAATTATCTATAAATGAGCTCTTTTCCTAAAAATGACTTACACTTTTCAAAATGGTCATTTTACAGGAAAAATGACTTATTTTACATTGACCTGTAAGTCATTTTTCGTTGACTAAACTATTTTCTGTGAAACAAACACAGGAAAATGCAGAAAATATTTTCTATAAAACTTTTTACATGCAAACAAACGGACCCTAAAATATCAGTTTAAAAACAAAATTTGATTTAAGAGGTTTTTTATCAATTTTTTTTATTTAAAGTCAAAATTTGGATTGAAAAGTGATTTACTAAAGCTTTTAGTGATTGAAATGGGGTAAAATACCCAAATATACCAAAAAAATTAAAAATTTACGGAATTGGGCCGATTTCTAGAAAATTTACGGAAAAGGGTCATTTCCCCTCAAAACGCGTCCCTAGGGGCGCGCTTTGCTGGCACCTCAAATATTGGATATTTATTTTTAAAATTAAATTTAAAAAAATATTAAACAAATTCTATTTTATAAAAGATATTAAAATTAAATTACAAAAACATATAAGCAACTATTATTTTATTAAAAAAATAAAAAAATTCTTATTTATTAAATATATTAAAACTAAATTACAAAAAAATAAAAAATAAAAAAACTTCTTATTTTATTAAATATATTAAAACTAAATTGCAAAAAAATAAAAAATAAAAAATAACTTATTATTTTATTACATATATTAAAATTAAATTACAATAAAATAAAAAATAAAGAAAACGTCTTATTTATTTAATATATTAAAACTAAATTACAAAAAAATAAAAAAAAAACTTATTTGCTTGTAAATAATCATTCTTTGTTTTTCCTTGTAAATAATCATTCTTTACTTTTCCTTGTCAAATTAAATTTTCCTTTTCTTTGCTTTTCATTGTCAAATTAATTTTCCTTTTCCTTATAAATAATCATCCTTTGCTTTTCCTTGTAAATAATCATTAGAATATTACAAATTCTATTTTACAAAAGATATTAGAATATTACAACTAAATTACAAAAAAATAAAAAATAAAGAAAACTTCTTATTTATTTAATATATTAAAACTAAATTACAATAAAATAAAAAATAAAAAATAACTTCTTATTTTATTACATATATTAAAATTAAATTATAATAAAAAAATTAAACAATTTCTATTTTATTAAATATATTAAAATTAAATTACAATAAAAAAAATTAAACAACTATTATTTTATTAAATATATTAAAACTAAATTACAAAAAATAAAAAATAACTTTTTTTATTAAAAAAATTCAAATTAAATTATATACAAAAAAAATAAACAACTTCTATTTTAGTGAAGATATTAAAATTAAATTACAAACACAAATAAAAAATAACTTTTTTTATTAAAAAAATAAAAAAAATTATTACAATTTAAAAAATAAAAAAACCGATCCATCAATGTTGATGCTGGTCGGAATCCTCCTTCTTCTAGCTTCCGGCGGGGGTCGTGGAACCTCGGGCGAGGATCCCGGTTCCTCCGGCACTGGGTCTGGTTGTGGGTGTTGCGAGGATGACCCACCTTGATAAAATAACGACCCCGGAGGTGTTTGCATAAACCACGGCGGGGGTGTCTGAATCTCGTATGGCGAAGGAGACTGGTAGAAAGAAGTGCTCCCCGACGGCGCCTCCTGTGATCCCTCACGCGACGACGGCCTCAAGATCGGCTGGCCAGCCGGAGTAGTCGGGAACGGACTCGAACCCGGCCATGCATTCCAACCTGAGCTGGGACTGGGAAAAGGAAACATATATGGGTTAGGATACATATAAGGGGTAGGGTACGCACCTGGCATAAAGGGTAAAGGCTGTGATGTCGGTGTCGTCGGCTGAACTGATGGGCCCGGTGACTGTGTGGGCGCTGTTGATGGGCCCGGTGACTGTGTCGGCGCTGTTGATGGGCCCGGTGACTGTGTCGGCGCTGTTGATGGACCCGTCTCATCACCCATTCTCCTTGGATTTAAGGGGCCCCGACGTTCCCTTTGTTGACGAAGTTGTCGTCGCCTCTCTTCTTCCGACAACAAATACGGCTTACCATGGATCCTAAACCATGGCATGTATTCCGGCACGCACGCTAACTCCGGAACGACAATCGATTCCCGGTCAGGTAAATAGTCATACCGATTCTCCCACGTCTCGATATATGCTGACACAAATCTTGGCCAATTCATGTGCAACTGCCGTAAATCCACTTTGTGCTCATCATCGAGCACCTCAGGTGGCACGAGAATCGGTTGCCGGAATCCAAATTGTCGCAGAACCCGATCTGACTGGTGCATCTCCACGGTCGCATAGGTGATCAATGGGACCTTCACGTGCCAACTGTTCGGATTTTGCAAGAACTCCTCGAATATCGCGCAATTTACGGATCCTCGTGTCGCGGTGTCCATTGAAACTATATTAACATTACCAAAATATTAGTTATATACATTGAAACACCCCACACCCGGCCCACGAGCTTGAACCGGATCTGGTATGTTCCTTAAATAAATCAGTTTTCAATGTTCTAAATGACTTAGAGAAAATTTGTGTAATTTTTAAAAAAATTGTTTTGGGTTGGGCTTAATTTGAAACCTATTTAATAAATTCTGGAAATCCAACTTAAATAAGGTGACAAAATAATTTTTGGGTTTATTATTTTAAAAGAAATAAATTTACTTATCTTTAATCAAACATAATTTGTATCATATTTAAATAAAAATAAACAGGAATAAAGAAAATCCAATTGGGCCTTATGGCCTTATTACATCATTCAAACCCAAAATAAAGTTTAAAGTACTAAAATTTCATAAAGTCCAAATTCCAAATAATTTCTTCAAGCGATGCATGGCCACCTTTAGCTCCTGCCGACCCGGTCCATTACTTGCTCATCACACGAAAAATAATTCCCCAACGGGTGAGTCAACAGACTCAATGTGTACATAGTACTAATTTCCAACAAATCGGGCATACAAGTCATATCAATATCATGTTCATACAAAATAAAGGATGATGCAACCCAAATCCAAACCTATTTGTCCATCCGCTACACACCACCCGTACCAACTCAGTACACCGCAGGGACTACTAAGTCGACCCTCCATCCGCTACACACCATCGGCGATCATTTGCGGTCGACGTGCTCATCGCCCACTTATGTTGTGTCATTAGACATCTGTATTCACCGGATGTAACCGGTTACCACTTTTCACTTTATGTGACCGTAGTCACCACTTTACGTTGGTGAGACCGTAGTCATCACCTTCACTTTCTTCCTCCACAAATATCCCGAATGCCCCAATTATTTCATAACATATTTCACATACTTAATTTTCATTCATGTTACTAATCACATGTTCAAAATATATCACATTCACAATCCTATCAAAAGTAGGAAACGTGCACAGGTACTCCTTACCACATTTGTGGTGCTTAGCCACATTCACATACTGTTACATATTTATATATTTAATGATTGCCATGCAATTTATTGAAAGTTAGTAAGAGTACACACCTTTTTCGCTTAATAGTTTCCGTGAATTCCCGTAGAGCGATCTACCGATCTAGATCTTTCACTCCTATATTCGGCCATTAATTAAAACATATAAATAAACCTATTTGGTCTTAAAACCAAATCCTACTAGAAGTAGAATTACTTACCTAGTTGCCGAATTGATTTAATCAAGTCCCAACAGTTGCTAGAATTCCTCTTCCTTGAAATCGGCTAATACTAGGTATGTAACCATGTCGAGTTTTAGTTTTTGAAATAATGGAAAACACTTAAACAAATTATGCCTTGGCCGAATATCCCTTACCTTATGATGGGATTCCAAATCAAGAGAGATTCCTTTATAAGCTGTTGAAATCCTATAACTTCGTGTTAGATTAGATCTAACTTTGAAAACGTGAATCATAATCTTTAACCACATATTTATATTTATAATCCTTACCTTAGATCCTTAGATTTCCCGAAAGATCCCCTTTGATGTTGTGGATGATTGCCCTCTTTCTTAGAATCCACAAAGATTCAAACTTAACAAAGAGAACGGAGAAGAAAATAGAAGAAAAAGAGAGGATTTTTGCTTAATGAAAATTCGGCAGAGGGGTTTTGCCTAGGGAGAATTTCGTGAGAGAGGAAGAGGAGCGAATGTTGATGAGTAGCCCTCCTGTCCTCCTTTTTATAGCCAAAGTTATCAGACCTAGGAGTCCTTTACTTGGCCACCACTCCTCTTTTTGATAATATTATCTCTTTTATTTAAAAGATAAAAGCCTTTAATCCATCAATTATCTCCTCAATTATCTCATTAGAAAATAATCCTTTATTTATCTCTTATTATTCACATATTTATGTGAATAAAACTCCTTTATTTATCTCTTATTATTCACATATTTATGTGAATAAAACTCCTTTATTTATCTCTTATTATTCACATATTTATGTGAATAAAACTCCTTTATTTCTCTCATATATCCAAGTTTCCCGAAATGTTCAAGTTTCCATTTTTGGATCATTTCCAAAAATGTTTAGGTTTCCAAAAATGTCTAAGTTTCCAAAAATGTCTAAGTTTCCAAAAATGTCCATTTCCATTTCCATTTTCATTTTCATTTCCATTTTCATTCATTTCTAGGTTTCCAAAAGTATCAAAAATTTATTCATAATACTTAAGACTTGTCATTTCATACAATTGATCTGAAAAATGCATAGGCCCTTCCTAGGATGTTCTGAGTTCTACCCCCTTAAAAAAATTTCGTCCTCGAAATTTCCTAACTAAACAATTGAGGGTATTGCTTTGTCGCATTGTCTCTTCTTACGCTCCCACGAAGCTTCTTCCGATCCATGATTGCGCCATAACACCTTGACTAAAGGCACCGACTTCTTTCGTAGTGCTTTCACGTCACGTTCCAAGATCCGAATCGGCTCCTCCTCGTAGGATAGATCCGGCCTTAACTCCACTTCTTCAACAGTACCACATGAGACGGATCCGATCGATAGCGACGTAGCATGGACACATGAAATACGTCGTGCATTTGATGCAACTCTGAGGCAACTCCAATTGGTATGCCACCGCCCAACTCGCTTCGAAGATTTGATAGGGCCCTATAAACCTTGGGCTTAGCTTCCCTTTGCGATCGAACCGCATAACCTTCTTCCAAGGTGAGACCTTTAGAAACACTTGGTCTCCTACTTCAAACTCAATTTCTTTCCTCTTAAGGTCTGCGTCGACGACTTCTCTATCGAAGCTTCTTTCAACCGTGCGAATTAATTCCACCTTCTCCTCGGTTTCGCCACTAACTCGGACCCAAAACGCGGCGTTCTCCTAACTCGGTCCAACAAGTTGGTGTTCTACATTTCCTTCCATACAATGCTTCGTATGGTGCCATCCGAATGCTTGCCCGATAGTTGTTGTTGTAGGCGAACTCGGCTAGAGGCAAGTAATCTTCCCAACTTCCTCGGAAATCCATCACACACCTCTTTAGCATATCTTCCAACACTTGTATAACCTGCTCGGTCGCCCGTCGATTGTGGATGAAAAGCCGTAGTGAAGTCTAGCTTAGTGCCTAATGCTTGATGAAGTGCTTTCCAAAATCGAGACGTAAACCTTGGGTCTCTATCGGAGATGATCGACATCGGTACCCGTGTAGCCTCACGATCTCTCGCCACATATAACTTGGCTAACTTTTGAAGGGAATAGTCGATCCTCACGGGGATAAAATGTGCGGACTTGGTCAAACGGTCCACTATCACCCATACCGAGTCCTTCTTAGTGGGCGTGGGGAAGCCCACTAACTAAGTCCATGGTAATTCTTTCCCACTTCCATTGGGGAATCTCAATTGGTTGAAGCAATCTGATGGGACTTGGTGTTCACCTTTACTTGCTGACATGTCAAACATTTCCCCACAAATTCGGTCACCTCTCGTTTGTGTCGACCACCAAAATTGTTCCCTTAGATCTCTATACTGACTTGATGCCTCGGGATGCATAGCATAAGGACTACCATGCGCTTCCCGAAGAATCCTTTGTCTCAACTCCTTATCCCTCGGCATACAAACCTTTTCCTTGTAGCACAAGACTCCTTCATCATTGACGCCATAATCCTTTAATCCTCCTTGCCGTACTTGCAGTAACTTAGTACTTAAGTCCTTATCCGCCAACCTGTCCCTCTTTCACCTCCTTCACCAGGTTGGCTTGACTTGTAACTCGCCAACAAAGCTTCCGTCTTCATACAAACTTAAGTGAGCGAACAAAGCCCTTAAATCCGACACAACCTTCCTACTTAGGGCGTCGGCTACCACATTCGCCTTGCCGGATGGTATTCTATCGAACAGTCATAATCTTTTAATAACTCCACCCACCTTCGTTGCCTCAAGTTCAACTCCTTCGAGTCAACAAATACTTAAGGCTTTTGTGGTCCGTGTAAATTCATCGACCTTTCTCCATAAAGGTAGTGCCTCCAAACTTTGAGGCGAAAACCACCGCCATGAGTTCCAAGTCATGAGTTGGGTAGTTCACCTCATGCGGCCTTAATCTGTCGAGATGCATAAGCGACTACCTTTCCTTCTTGCATTAGCACACACGCCTAACCACGTATGCGAAGCATCACAATATACTACTGAAGTCCTTACGCCTCCTACACAATTAACACCGAGCTTCACAAGACCTTTTAAGCTTTTCAAAGCTCTCCTGTTGCTTATCCGTCCACACAAACGGTACTTCCTTCCTTAGTAACTTTGTCAAAGGTGCGGCTATCGACGAGAATCCTTCCACGAACCTTCGTAATAGCCGCCAAGCCTAAGAAACTTCTCATTTCAGCCACCGACCTAGGTGGTTTCCAATCCAACAACGCTTGATCTTCCTAGGATCCACTCTTATTCCTTCTCGCGAATACCACATGTCCTAGAACGCCACTTCCTTGAGCCAAAATTCGCACTTGCTGAATTTGGCATAAAGCTTCTTTTCCTTAACACTTCTAACACAACTCGGAGATGCTCATCGTGCTCCTCCTCCCTTGGAATACACCAAAATGTCGTCCGATGAACACCACGACGAATCTATCCAAGTAGGGTTGGAAAACCCTATTCATCATATCCATGAACGCGGCCGCGTGCGTTCGTCAACCCAAACGGCATCACCACAAATTCAAAATGACAAGACCTTGTCCTAAAAGCGGTCTTATGAATATCGGCCTCCTTCACTTTCGATTGATGATACCCCGACCTTAAGTCGATCTTTGAGAACACAAATGCCTCTTTCAGCTTGGTCGAACAAGTCATCTATCCTTGGCAAAGGATACTTGTTCTTGATGGTCGGTTTGTTCAACGGCGATAATCTATGCACATCCGCATAGTTCCATCCTTCTTCTTCACAAAGAGAACCGGTGCTCCCCACGAGACACACCGGGTCGAATGAACCCACGATCCAACGACTCTTGGATTTGAGCCTTGAGCTCCACTAACTCCTTTGGTGCCATTCGGTGAGAGCGATTGACACAGAGCTGTTCTGGTAGCAAATCTATTCCGAATTCCACTTCTCTATCTCGGGGTATTCCGCAACTCCTCCTAAATACATCCTCAAAATCCTCTTCTGTTCTAACTCCCTGACACCTTCCTCTTCTCCTCTTAACGCACTCACGAAGGCTAAGAATGCCTTACATCCTTTCTTAACCATTTTCTCGGCCTTGATCACAGAAACTACGTTAGACAAGTAGTTCCTCCTTTCTCCGATCATCACTACTACCTCATCTTCCGGTTCTTAGTTCCATACGTTTAGCCGCACAATCCAACACGGCTCGATGCTCTACTAGCCAATCCATTCCAAGTATAAGCTCAAACTCTCCGAAGGGTAATTCCATTAAGTCACCAAAAGTTCGCTCCTGAATCTCTAGGGGTACATTCCGGAAGATCCTATCTATCCTCACCGCTTGGCCTAAAGGGCTTACTACGATTATCCGCCTGTCGAAAAGTTCAGAGTCTCAGGCCTAGTGTTTCAACCACACTACATGCAACATAGGAATGAGTTGAGCCCACATCAATAAGAGCAAAATAGGGTTTGTCATGAATAAAGAACGTCTCTGGTTATAACATCCGTGGCGTCTCCCTCTTCCCTCCGTGAACCGCGTAAACCAAACCGGTTGCCTTGCTTGGCGTTAGTAGCGCACCTCGACCCTAAGCTCCACGGCCTCTGCCACTACCTCTGTTGGCGACCCACGACCTCTTTGAGGTCTGCTGTTGTCGCCTCTACCACGGCTGGTTAGCATTACGAGTGCTTTGGTTGGCTCTCATCTAATAGCTTGGGGCAATCCTTAATCATATGGTCCTTGGACCCACACTTGAGACATCGTCCGCCTTTTTTCCAACACTCTCCCCGTGCTTCCTTCCACAATGTTCACAAGGGCGAAATTGCCACCGTACCGGCCTGTTGACTTTGTGGCTGTCAACTCTAGGCCTCTTGTGGCCTTTTCCGATGGCCCAAAACCTCTTTTGGGCTTATTTCTATCCACACCGCTTTGGTGGCGTCCTTAATTCCCTCGACCACTTTAGCCTTTTCCACCAAGGCGAGAATTCCCGCTCCCGATGCGGTGCTATCAAAAGTCTCAAATCGTCTCTAAGTCCGTCCTCAAAACGAACCACAGCGTTCATGCTCGATCGCCACTACTCCTCGGGCATATCGGCTCAACCTCAAGAATTCCGCTTCATATTCGGTGACGGACTTACTTCCTTGTACCAACCCCGAAAAAGCCTTCCTTTGCTCATCTATATACGGTTCCCACATACTTCTTACGAAATGCTTCCTTAGCATATTCCCGTGTCGAGATCTTCCGCCGTGTACCGTCCCGAACGGTTAACCACCATTGATACGCTTCATCGCGTATGCGGTGCCGTCATCCCTTTCAACTTCTCCTCGGGGTCAAGTCGAGCTCATCCATGATGCGCTCGGTTGCTTCCAACGATGACTCACCAGATTGGGTGCCACTCCGATACTCCTCTAAACATTTCAGCTCCATTAGCACGGAGCGCTCGAGCCTGGACTTACGATTTCCTAAATTGTTTCTGCACGACCACCAATTCCAAAACTCGCGGTACACAATTTCTGACTGCGACACGGCATCTTCCTCATGCGAGCTCGCTTTGCTCAACATTGACAAACCGGGGTGATGGTGGTGGTGGTATCTCATTGTCAGAACCTTGTCCCGATCTAACAGTCATCCTTCCTCTACCTTTTCCACGACGACCACGTCCTCTTGAGCTCATTATCGACGAGATCTGATTAAGGAATTTTATGTATTAGTATTCTTGTTTCACTTATTACCTGCGATGATATCTTATGAAGAAGAGTTTAAGAGTGGTTCTTTCGTATTCATACATGCATACAGTCTTGCATTCATTCATTCATCCATCAACAAATATGAACTTTCGTTCATTCAAAGAAACGTTGTAATTCTTGTTGTTGTTTTCGTTATTTTGCTTTTCCACTACCTAGGGGCATTTTCGTAATTTTATCCTACAGGGGTATTTTCGTAAATTTTCAAAAATAAAAAGTTCCCTGGTGATTTTGACGAAAGTATTTTGGTACTTCTAAAGTTCCGGGGAAATTTTGGAAGAATTTTGAAATCCAGGGGTATTTCGGTAATTTTTGATCTCAGGGGTATTTTGATAATTTTTCCAAAAATCAGGGTAAATTTGTAAAATTTAATAAGTTAGGGATATTTTCCAAGATTGTAAAACATTGAGGGTTCCTTTGAGAGTTACACTTTTCAAAGCAATGATATTGCAAAAAGTTTGGAAATCAAGGTCGTTTTGGTAATTTTGTAAGTTAGGGGCAATTTTGTAATTTTCCAAAATCAAGATAGTTTGATATTTTACAAATTAGGGTTTTTTTGAACATTTGATAAAGTAATGAAATTTTGTTAAAACTATGGGTGGTTTGGTCATTTTATAAACCAAGGGTATTTTTTTTTTTAGAAGAAAATGTTGTAAAATAGTTCTCATAAGTTTCTAAGAGTTTTAAAACTAAATTTTGGTTATACATTTTTTTATTAAAGAAAAACGCTAAGTCCCTTTCGGGTTTTATTCTTTGTGTTTAGCCTACGACCGAGCCCTCTTGGTCGGGGTGAACCAAAGCTACGCACTGAGCGAGATTCGAATGAAGAGGAGGTGAGTCACGCGGGATCGCTTAAATACCAAGCTCTCACCGACCTTTCTAGACATGCGCACGCAGGTTGCCACACCACCGAGCCTTCGAGTTAGGGCGAACCAGAGCTACGCACCAGGTAGGATACTGCGAAGAGGAGGTGAGTCACTAGGAGATCGCTTAAATACCGTGCTCTTCCGGATCCAATCCTGAGACATGCGTCATGGGGGTTGCCACACCCTAGCTTAATAACTTAGTCATAGGTTTGTTAAGTTCATTAAGTCTTATGAGTTTCAAGTGTTTGAGTAGTCTAATCCTAGGGTTCAAGTTCCTATCACACTATTCTACGTTCCATGCCTTTTCTACCCTTTTACAATTCATAATTCACATAATCACACGGATGGTTAAAGGTACTTACAGTGGATCATGGTCGGAGACTTAGGTGCCATGCCATAAAACACGCTTATTTCAAAGAAATTCATTTGGGCTCGAATTGAAAACGTTTTGGCCTTGAGCCCACAGCCGAGAGTTTTAAAACGGGCTCTGATACCAATCTGAAACACCCCACACCCTACCCACGAGCTTGAACCGGATCTGGTATGTTCCTTAAATAAATCGGTTTTCAATGTTCTAAATGACTTAGAGAAAATTTGTGTAATTTTTAAAAAATTGTTTTAGGTTGGGCTTAATTTGAAACCTATTTAATAAATTCGAAATCCAACTTAAATAAGGTGACAAAATAATTTTTGGGTTTATTATTTTAAAAGAAATAAATTTACTTATCTTTAATCAAACATAATTTGTATCATATTTAAATAAAAATAAACAGAATAAAGAAAATCCAATTGGGCCTTATGGCCTTATTACATCATTCAAACCCAAAATAAAGTTTAAAGTACTAAAATTTCATAAAGTCCAAATTCCAAATAATTTCTTCAAGCGATGCATGGCCACCTTTAGCTCCTGCCGACCCGGTCCATTCTTGCTCATCACCTGAAAAATAATTCCCCAACGGGTGAGTCAACAGACTCAATGTGTACATAGTACTAATTTCCAACAAATCGGGCATACAAGTCATATCAATATCATGTTCATACAAAATAAAGGATGATGCAACCCAAATCCAAACCTATTTGTCCATCCGCTACACACCACCCGTACCAACTTTGTACACGCGCAGGACTACTAAGTCGACCCTCCATCCGCTACACACCATCGAAGCGATCGCTGCGATCGGCGTGCTCATCGCCCACTTATGTTGTGTCATTAGACATCTGTATTCACTGGATGTAACCGAAGTTACCACTTTTCACTTTATGTGACCGTAGTCACCACTTTACGTTGGTGAGACCGTAGTCATCACCTTCACTTTCTTCCTCCACAAATATCCCGAATGCCCCAATTATTTCATAACATATTTCACATACTTAATTTTCATTCATGTTACTAATCACATGTTCAAAATATATCACATTCACAATCCTATCAAAAGTAGGAAACGTGCACAGGTACTCCTTACCATATTTGTGGTGCTTAGCCACATTCACATCTTGTTACATATTTATATATTTAATGATTGCCATGCAATTTATTGAAAGTTAGTAAGAGTACACACCTTTTTCGCTTAATAGTTTCCGTGAATTCCGTGAAGCGATCTACCGATCTAGATCTTTCACTCCTATATTCGGCCATTAATTAAAATATATAAATAAACCTATTTGGTCTTAAAACCAAATCCTACTAGAAGTAGAATTACTTACCTAGTTGCCGAATTGATTTAATCAAGTCCCAACAGTTGCTAGAATTCCTCTTCCTTGAAATCGGCTAATACTAGGTATGTAACCATGTCGATTTTAGGTTTTTGAAATAATGGAAAACACTTAAACAAATTATGCCTTGGCCGAATATCCCTTACCTTATGATGGGATTCCAAATCGAAGAGGATTCCTTTATAAGCTGTTGAAATCCTATAACTTCGTGTTAGATTAGATCTAACTTTGAAAACGTGAATCATAATCTTTAACCACATATTTATATTTATAATCCTTACCTTAGATCCTTAGATTTCCCGAAAGATCCCCTTTTGATGTTGTGGATGATTGCCCTCTTTCTTAGAATCCACAATGATTCAAACTTGATAAAGAGAACGGAGAAGAAAATAGAAGAAAAAGAGAGGATTTTTGCTTAATGAAAATTCGGCGAGAGAGGGTTTTGCCTAGGAGAATTTCGTGAGAGAGGAAGAGGGGAGCGAATGTTGATGAGTAGCCCTCTCTGTCCTCCTTTTATAGCCAAAGTTATCACCTAGGAGTCCTTTACTTGGCCACCACTCCTCTTTTGATAATATTATCTCTTTTATTTAAAAGATAAAAGCCTTTAATCCATCAATTATCTCCTCAATTATCTCATTAGAAAATAATCCTTTATTTATCTCTTATTATTCACATATTTATGTGAATAAAACTCCTTTATTTATCTCTTATTATTCACATATTTATGTGAATAAAACTCCTTTATTTATCTCTTATTATTCACATATTTATGTGAATAAAACTCCTTTATTTCTCTCATATATCCAAGTTTCCCGAAATGTTCAAGTTTCCATTTTTGGATCATTTCCAAAAATGTTTAGGTTTCCAAAAATGTCTAAGTTTCCAAAAATGTCTAAGTTTCCAAAAATGTCTAAGTTTCCAAAAATGTCCATTTCCATTTCCATTTTCATTTTCATTTCCATTTTCATTCATTTCTAGGTTTCCAAAAGTATCAAAAATTTATTCATAATACTTAAGACTTGTCATTTCATACAATTGATCTGAAAAATGCATAGGCCCTTCCTAGGATGTTACATACA
Source organism: Gossypium sturtianum (assembly GCA_025698515.1). Taxonomy (NCBI): domain Eukaryota; kingdom Viridiplantae; phylum Streptophyta; class Magnoliopsida; order Malvales; family Malvaceae; genus Gossypium; species Gossypium sturtianum. The sequence continues at coordinate 139,807,680 of CM046943.1, forward strand.
TAATACTAGACACTAAATACGAAATACTAAATTATAAATACAAAATTCGAAACTTACTTGTGATTCCGACCGTTGGTCCAATAGAAGCCGTATATCTTCAAGCAAGGTAGGTATTCCAGCATGACTCACCGAATGGTTCCACCTAATTAAATAAAATTTTAGCATACAATTATACTATAAATCTACGTAATAATTGTAAAATATAACATTAAATTTACCTCGTTATCAGTAGGAATGAATATGGGTGGTCGAGTCGAGGACGTAAAAATGGAAATCGAAACCATGCCCATGACTGCAGTAGTGATAGGCAACCTCCGATTTTTGCTTTACTCGGCCGCGTCGCCCCGCACATCTCCCGATACAACCTCGATAGCACGGCAGACCCCCAACTCAATTCACCGGCTGCTCTAAAATCAACAAGTTTTAGCAGTCATCTCAAGTGTACGAGGTTTCTAGAAAGGTCCGGCATCAGATAGCCTCCAATTATCTGAAGAATGTATGCCCGAGCATGCCGTATTCACTCTATTTCGGTCGAACCCTCATTCGGCTCGGGAATGTGTCTCGTAACCGAGCCATCTCGATCCGACTCCACCGAATTTTATCCGAATGGCACCTGGAAGCTCGTAGTATCGGCCATCCAATCACCGTAAGTTGCGGACCGGTGACTCTGGCCCGTCCCACCGGCAATCCCAATCGCAATCGCACATCTTCCGAGTGATGGTACACTCTCCGCATGGAAGATGGAAAGTGTGCGTCTCGGTCTCTCCACCTCTCTATCAACGCACTGATCAAAGGCGGCTCCAACTTGAATCCCCGGCCTATCATGGCCACGTGCCAAAAACCCGCTTCTCGCAGGTAATTCTCGATCAACGGCGATGGGGGACCATGCATATTGTGAATATAACATTGCAACACCCGATCTACAGACTGTTTAAAAAATTATAAAATAAAAATTAATTAAAATTGCATAGACCTAAAAAATATTAAATAATATTAAAAATTAAAATTAGAACTTATCATTTGCATTTGCTTGACAGAGATGTGCTTGTTGTCCTTGTTGTCTAGACAAAGTAATTCCCCGGCCATTGTAATACGATCGAAAATTTTAAAATTTTCTAAAAAAAATATATTAAAAAAATTAAAAAAGGGCTTTTTTGTAAATAGTAAAGGACTATTTTAAAATTTGAGAGTAAATTTCAGGACTTTGAGAGAAAATTGAGAGAAAATTGAGAGAAAGATTAAAGTGTGAAAAAAATAAAAGGGTTGGGGGGTTTTTTATAGGGAAAATTTTAACCGTTGGGCCCAACGGTCAAAAAAATTTGAACCGTTGGAGGCAAACCGCGTCCCCAGGGGCGCGTTTTGTTGGCATTTCCCCTCAAAACGCGCTGATGTGGACGCGTTTTAATAGGAAATGGCCCTTTTTCATAAATTTTCTAAAAATCGGCCCAATTTCTTAAATTTTTAATTTTTTTAGTATATTTGAGTAATTTACTCGATTGAAATGTGCATATAACAGGTGCAAACCAAAGCTTGACTGAAATTAAACACTTTTGTCGGTGGAGGGATTTTGCTAACGTCACAGCAACTAGCAGTAAGCTTCCACGTGCCGTCTTTTCATTTGAACATTCCAGCCTGGCTGTTTTAGTAGCATTGGTCCCACATTTATACGTACTTATTATCAGTAACTAATATTAAGTTATTTCAATCAGGTTGCCCTCCTATTTTCATCAAACTACGATAATACCACGCCCTAAAAGTTGAAAAACATATAGTAATTGCTTAGGTTTGATCCTACGCCGACACTGTCAAATTGGCACCTCTTGTCAATCCAACGGCACTAAGTCATCCAAATTTCGGGATCAACAAAATTGACCACCAATGATTGGTTGTTATTATTACAAATTTAGTTTTTCAAAATTATTTTATTTAAGGTTAAATAACTATATAACATTCTGAAATAAAAAAAATATTTACTTTATAGTTTTATAATAAAAGGTTAATTTTCGTAATCAACTTGAATTTAATAGAAAAATTTAACGACGTTCAAAATTGAACTTAAATTTTGAAATTTAAAAAAATAAAGTGTCCAAATTTGTTTAACTAAAATATAGATTAAATTTCAAATGTACAAATAATTACAATGACTTGGAACATATTTTATTTTTTATTTAAGGGTAAATTACACCATTAGTCACTAAACTATAATTAGTATTCGTTTTGGTCACTTAACTAAAAAAATTATAATTTGGTACTGAATTATTCAAAAGTTTTTATTTAAGTCACTAACTTGTTAAAAACAATGTTATATGGCTTCTCTGTTCACACTACCTGCAACAATTGAAATTTTTTTTTTCCTTCTCTTCTAAGTTCAATTTTTTCCATGAAACAACTTTGAACGTCATGAGTGTGCGAACCAAAATTCAAACAACTTTTTTCTCTGATCTCTGATACTGACTGTCAGATCAACTTGGATCTAAAATATTTTCTTTTACTCGTCGATAGGTATTGATCCACCATACCGATTATTGAATCATCATTTGGAGCTTGTTGGCGGAACTTTAAAAAAAAAAAAATCTAACAACCTAATGACTTAAATGAAAACTTTTGAATAGTTTAGTGACCAATTTGTAACTTTTTTTAGTTAAGTAATCAAAACTTACTCATAGTTTAATGACTAATGGTGTAGTATACCCTTTATTTAATGAAAATGTTAAAAAAAACTAAAAAGTCTAACTTATCATATATATATATATATATATATATAAAACAAGGCCTCAAGCTCTCAGCTGACATAGCTTAATCTTTTGCCGTGTGGGTTATTCATATTTTAAGTTAATGTGTGTTTGATAAATTAAAAATTTAAGTGCTGAAAAATTAAGTATTGAAAATTTAATACTAAATTTGATAAGTGTTAAATTCATATTAGAAAATTGTTTGGTAAATTAGTAAATATAAGTACTGGATATGATTATATTGTTTGATAAAAGAAAATACTCATCTTTAGAAAAGTATTTATTTCTTAATTTTAATCTTATAAATATAATATTTTATATTATTTTAGATAGTTTTGGATAAAAATAATATGGTAATTTGAATATCTCATTTTTAAAAAAAAATATAATTTATTTCAATTTTTTAATAAAATAAAATCAATTTAATATTTTCTACATCTACTTATCTTATTTAATACTTTTTGTTCAAAATTTTATATTCAATAAAAAATCAAAGTAATTAACAAACACTTTTAAAATATTAAATGTTAAAAATTTTCATTTTCATTATCAAACACACCCTTAATCAATATTTTATTAAAGTGTTGTTATTAGTTTAAAAAAAATATTTTCATATAAGTGATAATGTAAAAAAATAAAATGTAATAAGTTAACCATTCAAAAATTCCTCATTTCCCTTAAAAATATTTATATTTACAAAATAAATATTAAATATAATAAATATTCTTTTAATATTTGTGATGAGTTTAAAATATAAAAAAATAAATGTTTAAAAATAAATTGGAATTTGTTATGAAAATCCTATAAATATATAAAATTGAATTTAATGAGTAATATTATTATATTTGAAATTTAGTGCCCTTACTTTTATTAAAAGAAATTTAGTCCTTCTACTTTTTGGATTTAAAAATACAAGTCTAATTATTAACATCATTAAAGATTATTATTTTTTAAATTCAAGTTCATTAAAGCGTTACTTTTTGTTATATGACTACCAAGTGCGTAATTTTTTTTTTTAATTTTAAAATGTCACACCAACGAAATTGACAAAATAAATTTAAGGTGGTGTTAACAATTAAACTTGAATTTTGAAAATTGAAAAATATAAGAACTAAATTTCAAATTTATAAAAAATAAAAGAATTTGGAGCATATGTTAACCTAATTAGTAATATGATATTAAATTTCCTTTTAAAAATACTAACTTAACATATTATGTAAAATGGAAAAAATAAAATATTTTTTTAAGAAAATGATAAAATATTTTAAATTTAAGAATTTAAAATTTCTGTTAATATAAAATTTAAAATAATTCAAATATAATTATATATATTTAAAACTAAGGTTAAAATATCGTCCAAGCCTCTGTACTCTTCGTACATTTGAAATTTACTCCCTTTACTTTTTGTTAAGAATTTTTATGCTAAATGAATTTTATTATAATAAGTACTATTTATAAGATTGAGTTTCTAAGAAATAAAAAAATTAAAACATTTATTATAAATATATTTCATAAATAACAAATTAATGAATTTTATAAACACTTTTTCATCTATGTTTAATTTAGGAAATTGTATATATTATACAGATATAATAATTTAATATATTATTTTTATTAAAAAATAATGAATTATAAAATATATAAATAAAGTTATAGAATAATTTAAATTTATATAATATCAATCATAAAATTAAATTTATGCAAAATTATAGAATAATTTAAATATATTTTAATTAATACTCGTGCATTGTTAAATAAGAAAACTAGTATACATTATATTACAAGGTTCTAGATAATAAAAAAAAGGAAATAAATAACATTTTTACGCTACAGCTCTTTGGACTTTGGCACATGGCACTCTTTTTTTGAAAGTATTTATTTCCAATTTAATAATTGCTTTTACTTTTTTAAATTATTCTATGCCTTGTGTTTAAATATATTTTCTTTAGAATTTTTTTGGAGGTTTCTTTAGAATTTTTTATATGTTAAATATGAAGTATCATTTTTTTTTTAAGATTTTACTTAATTTAATTAACTTTTAATGTCATAATATATAAATTAGCTTAAAATATAATTTTTTTTTAAAAAGGCACATGTTTATAACATTTATTAAATTAAATTTATATCTTTTCAAATATAATTAGAATTAATTGTATTTATCGATTAAAGTAGAACAAAGATAAATATAAAATTATAAAAAAATATTAATATATTAATATATAATAAATGACTTATTTAAATTATAATAAATTAAATATTAATATATAAATCTTGGTGAGTTTTTATATTGCTCTAATATTAACTATTTTAAAGACTAAATAGCATTAATATAATCCATTAATGATTTTAAACAAAATCTAACGTTATAAAAATATTATAAAGTTAATATAAAAGTATACAAACTAGTGAGGAATATACTATGAGCTGAGTATTTAAACTTTACAAAAGAGATTTAAATGGTGACTAATGTCTTATTAAAGCTAATAAAAAAATAAATATTTTAAAAAATTAACATGTGATAATGTTTAAAAGGGATAAATATTAAATTTATACATAAATTTTATTTTAATGTACAATTTGATATATGAACGTTGATTTGGTGCAATTATACACAAGAAACTTGAATTGTGGTTCATATGTATACATGAAGATTTGGTTTTAATTCAATTGTACACATTTAAAGAAATGAATATATACATTTATTTTTGTTGATACATAGAATCAACAAGGAAGAGAAAGTGGTGGTTGCAAGGAGGTCGGTTCACCTGTGGCAAGTGAAAAGTGAAAGTAAAGGTAAAGGGGGAGAAGAGTTGAAGGAAGGAGAAGGAGGAGGAGAAAGGTGGAGACTGCTAAGTTACAGAGAATATACTTGGGGAAGAAAGAAGAAAGGATCTTTGGTTCCTCGCGTGGGGGAGGTCCACTTGTCACCAACGATACGGATGGTAGGCTGCTTGTGTGGTCGGTTAGGTGGTAAATCCATTACATGTCACTTGTTGCCATGCATGGTATTGTGGGTCCTGCTCTAATATTCTCCTTGTTGAGTTTGCACGAGGTTATTATACCTTGCAGTAGCGGTAACCAGACAACAATTTTTAGAAATAAATGATGAAATTTTAATTTTTATAGTTTATATCTTTCTAATTTGTAAAGGATTAAATCGAATTTTTATAATTTTAAGGGGGCCAAAGTGTAATTTTACCTTTACTAATTTAAAATTTTTAAAAAATTTGAAGGGCTTAAATGAAAATTTTACCTTTTAGGGGGGCCGGGGTCCATGCCAGCCCCCTTGGATTCGCCACTGCTTGGTAGTCATTTAGTGGTTCCCCATGGAGGATAAAAACGGGAGGCCTCATAGTTAGTTAAAATGGGATTCACAGGTGGTTGGTTGTGTATTATCCAACGAAAGGTCATCTTGAAGGGTATTCGATGGAGGGCCATCTGCGGGGACGTGTTTGGACTCGTGCTAGGCTACATGTATACATATGAATTACAATTTGGTGCAATTATACACATGTCAAATATCATTGTTTGTGTATCAAATATATCAACGTAAAATGGTACTAATTTGATAATATTGTTAGTGATTTGTAAAAATTAAATCAAATAAGAATTTCTTGTATAAAATAATACAAAATTAAAGTTCATTGTAACATCCTAGGAAGGGCCTATGCATTTTTCAGATCAATTGTATGAAATGACAAGTCTTAAGTATTATGAATAAATTTTTGATACTTTTGGAAACCTAGAAATGAATGAAAATGGAAATGAAAATGAAAATGGAAATGAAAATGGAGATGGAAATGAAAATGGAAATGGAAATGGACATTTTTGGAAACTTAGACATTTTGGAAACCTAAACATTTTGAAAATGATCCAAAAATGGAAACTTGAACATTTCGGGAAACTTGGATATATGAGAGAAATAAAGGTTTTATTCACATAAATATGTGAATAATAAGAGATAAATAAAGGAGTTTTATTCACATAAATATGTGAATAATAAGAGATAAATAAAGGATTATTTTCTAATGAGATAATTGAGGAGATAATTGATGGATTAAAGGCTTTTATCTTTTAAATAAAAGAGATAATATTATCAAAAAGAGGAGTGGTGGCCAAGTAAAGGACTCCTAGGCTGATAACTTTGGCTATAAAAGGAGGGCAGGAGGGCTACTCATCAACATTTACTCCTCTTCCTCTCTGCGAAAATTCTCCTAGGCAAAACCCCTCTCTGTAGAATTTTCATTAAGCAAAAAAATCCTCTTTTCTTCTATTTTCTTCTCGTTTCTCTTTTGTTAAGCTGAATCTTTTGGATTCTAAGAAGAGGGCAATCATCCACAACATCAAAAGGGGATCTTTCGGAAATCTAAGGATCTAAGGTAAGGATTATAAATATAAATATGTGGTTAAAGATTATGATTCACGTTTTCAAAGTTAGATCTAATCTAACACGAAGTTATAGGATTTCAACGAGGCTTATAAAGGAATCCTCTTGATTTGGAATCCCATCATAAGGTAAGGGATATTCGGCCAAGGCATAATTTGTTTAAGTGTTTTCCATTATTTCAAAAACCGAAACTCGACTTGGTTACATACCTAGTATTAGCCGATTTCAAGGAAGAGGAATTCTAGCAATCATGTTGGGACTTGATTAAATCAATTCGGCAACTAGGTAAGTAATTCTACTTCTAGTAGGATTTGGTTTTAAGACCAAATAGGTTTATTTATATGTTTTAATTAATGGTAGAATATAGGAGTGAAAGATCTAGATCGGTAGATCGCTCTCACGACGAATTCACGGAAACTATTAAGCGAAAAGGTGTGTACTCTTACTAACTTTCAATAAATTGCATGGCAATCATTAGATATGTAAATATGTAACAGATATGTGAATGTGGCTAAGCACCACAAATGTGGTAAGGAGTACCAGTGCGTTTCCTACTTTTGATAGGATTGTGAATGTGATATATTTTGAACATGTGATTAGTAACATGAATGAAAATTAAGTATGTGAAATATGTTATGAAATAATTGGGGCATTCGGGATATTTGTGGAGGAAGAAAGTGAAGGTGATGACTACGGTCTCACCAACGTAAAGTGGTGACTACGGTCACATAAAGTGAAAAGTGGTAACTTCGGTTACATCTAGTGAATCAAAGTGTCTAATGACACAACATAAGTGGGCGATGAGCACGTCATTGCAAATGATCCTTCGATGGTGTGTAGCGGATGGAGGGTCGACTTAGTAGTCCCCGCGGTGTGCGAGGTTGGTGCGGGTGGTGTGTAGCGGATGGACAAATAGGTTTGGATTTGGGTTGCATCATCCTTTATTTTGTATGAACATGATATTGATATGACTTGTATGCTGATTTGTTGGAAATTAGTACTATGTACACATTGAGTCTGTTGACTCACCCTGTTGAAATATTTTCGGGTGATGAGCGATAATGGACCGGGTCGGCGAGAGCTAAAGGTGGCCATGCATCGCTTGAAGAAATTATTTGGAATTTGGACTTTATGAAATTTTAGTACTTTAAACTTTATTTTGGGTTTGAATGATGTAATAAGGCCATAAGGCCCAATTGGATTTTCTTTATTTACATTTATTTTTATTTGAATATGATACAATTTATGTTTGATTAAAGATAAGTAAATTTATTTCTTTTAAAATAATAAACCCAAAAATTATTTTGTCACCTTATTTAAGTTGGATTTCGAAATTTATTAAATAGGTTTCAAATTAAGCCCAACCCAAAACAATTTTTTTAAAATTACACAAATTTTCTCTAAGTCATTTAGAACATTGAAAACCGATTTATTTAAGGAACATACGAGATCCTTCGGCTGCTCGCGGTAGGGTGTGGGAGTGTTTCATTGATATCGAGCCCGTTTTAAAACTCTCGGCTTTGTGGGCTCGAGGCCAAAACGTTTTCAATTCGAGCCCAAATGAATTTCTTTGAAATAAGCGAGTTTTATGGCATGGCACCTAAGTCTCCGACCCGCGATCCACGGTAAGTACTTTTAACCATCTCGTGTGATTATGTGAATTATGAATTGTAAAAGGGTAGAAAAGGCATGGAGCGTAGAATAGTGTGATAGGAACTTGAACCCAGGGATTAGACTACTCAAACACTTGAAACTCATAAGACTTAATGAACTTAACAAACCTATGACTAAGTTATTAAGCTAGGGTGTGGCAACCCCACATGCATGTGTCTAGGATTGGATCCTAAGAGCACAGTATTTAAGCGGTCCTAGTGACTCACCTCCTCTTCGTAGGTATCCTACCAGTGCGTAGCTTGGTTCGCCCTAACTCGGAAGGCTCGGTGGTGTGGCAACCTGCATGCGCATGTCTAGAAAGGTCGGTGAGAGCTTGGTATTTAAGCGATCCGCGTGACTCACCTCCTCTTCATTCGAATCCTGCACGGTGCATAGCTTTGGTTCACCACGACCAAGAGGGCTCGGTCATAGGCTAAACACAAAGAATAAAACCCGAAAGGGACTTAGCTGATTTTTCTATATAAAAAAAAATACCCTTGGTTTATAAAATGACCAAACCACCCATAGTTTTAACAAAATTTCATTACTTTATCAAATGTTCAAAAAACCCTAATTTGTAAAATATCAAACTATCTTGATTTTGGAAAATTACAAAATTACTCTAACTTACAAAATTACCAAAACGACCACGATTTCCAAAATTTTTACAATATCATTGCTTTGAAAAGTGTAACTCTCAAAGGAACCCTCAATGTTTTAAAATCTTGGAAAATATCCCTAACTTAATAAATTTTACAAATTTACCTGATTTTTGGAAAAATTATCAAAATACCCCGAGATCAAAATTACCGAAATACCACTGGATTTCAAAATTCTTCCAAAATTTCCCGGAACTTTAGAAGTACCAAAATACTTTAAATCAAAATCACCAGGAACTTTTTATTTTTGAAAATTTACGAAAATACCCTGTAGGATAAAATTACGAAAATGCCCACGGGTAGTGGAAAAGCAAAATAACGAAAACAACAACAAGAATTACAATGTTTCTTTGAATGAACGAAAGTTCATATTTGTTGATGGATGAATGAATGAATGCAAGATCGTATGCATGTATGAATACGAAAGAACCACTCTTAAACTCTTCTTCATAAGATATCATCGCGGGTAATAAGTGAAACAAGAATACTAATACATAAAATTCCTTAATCGGATCTCAAGTCAATAATGAGCTCAAGAGGGCGTGGTCGTCGTGGAAGAGGTAGAGGAAGGATGACCGTTAGATCGGGACAAGGTTACGACAATAAGATACCACCACCACCATCACCCCCAACCGCAATGTTGAGCAGCGTCGCTCGGTGCGGGGAAGATGCCGTGTCGCAGTCGTATACGAGTTTTGGAATTGGTGGTGGTGAAACAATTCAGAAATCGTAAGTGCGTACTGGCGGCTCGCGTGCTAATGGAGCCAAATATTTAGAGGAGTATCGGAGTGGCACCCAAGATACCGGTGATCGGTTGGAAGCAATCGAGCGCATCATGGATGAGCTCGACTTGACCCTCGAGGAGAAGTTAAAGGGATGGCGGCAGCATTCTGCGATGAAGCGTATCAATGGTGGTTAACCGTTCGGGACGGTGCCACGCGCGGAAGATCTCGACACAGGAATATGCTAAGGAAGCATTTCGAAGAAGTATGTGGGAACCAGTATATAGATGAGCAAATGAAGGCTTTTAAGGGTTGGTACAAGGAAGTAAGTCCATCACCGAATATGAAGTGGAATTCTTGAGGATGAGCCGATATGCCCGAGGAGTAGTGGCGATCGAGCATGAACGCTGTGTTCGTTTTGAGGACGGACTTAGGGACGATTTGAGACTTTGATAGCACCGCATCGGAGCGGAAATTCTCGCCTTGGTGGAAAAGGCTAAAGTGGTGAGGAATTAAGGACGCCACCAAGCGGTGTGGGATGAAATAAGCCCAAAAGAGGTTTTGGGCCATGCAGGAAAAGGCCACAAGAGGCCTAGAGTTGACAGTGCCACAAAGCCAGCAGTGGGTACTGACCGGCAATTTCGCCCTTGTGAACATTGTGGAAGGAAGCACGGGGAGAGTGTTGGAAAAGGCGGGACGATGTCTCAAGTGTGGGTCCAAGGACCATATGATTAAGGATTTCCCCAAGCTATTAGATGAGAGCCAACCAAAGACTCGGAATGCTAACGCCGGTAGAGGCGGACAGCGACCTCAAAGAGGTCGTGGGTCGACCAACAGAGGTAGTGGCAGGCCGTGGAGCTCAGGGGTCGAGGTGCAAACTTAACGCCAAGCAAGGCAACCGGGTTTGGTTTACGCGGTTCGCCGGAGGGAAGAGGGAGACGCCGCCGGATGTTATAACCTGTGCGTTTTATTCATGACAAACCCTATTTTGCTCTTATTGATGTGGGCTCAACTCATTCCTATGTTGCATGTAGTGTGGTTGAAACACTAGGCCTAGACTCGAACTTTCTCGATAGGCGGATAAGCGTAGTAAGCCCTTTAGGCCAAACGGTGAGGATAGATAGGATCTTTCTAATGTACCCTAGAGATTCAGGGAGCGAACTTTGGTGACTTAATGGAATTACCCTTCGAGAGAGTTTGAGCTTATACTTGGAATGGATTGGCTAGTAGAGCATCGAGTGTGTTGGATTGTGCGGCTAAACGTATGGAACTAAGAACCCTGGAAGATGAGCTAGTAGTGATGATCGGAGAAAGGAGGAACTACTTGTCTAACGTGAGTTTCTGACCAAGGCCGAGAAAATGGTTAAGAAAGGATGTAAGGCATTCTTAGCCTTCGTGAGTGCGTTAAGAGGAGAAGAGGAAGGTGTTAAGGGAGTTAGAACAGTAAGGGATTTTGAGGATGTATTTCCTGAGGAGTTGCCCAAATACCCCCGGATAGAGAAGTGGAATTTGGAATAGATTTGCTACCAGAATGCACTCCCGTGTCAATCGCTCCTACCGAATGGCACCAAAGGAGTTAGTGGAGCTCAAGGCTCAAATCCAAGAGTTGTTGGATCGTGGGTTCATTCGACCCAGTGGTGTCTCCGTGGGAGCACCGGTTCTCTTTTTGTGAAGAAGAAGGATAGAACTATGCGGATGTGCATAGATTATCGTCGGTTGAACAAATCGACCATCAAGAACAAGTATCCTTTGCCAAGGATAGATGACTTGTTCGACCAACCGAAAGGGGCAAACAGTTCTCAAAGATCGACTTAAGGTCGGGGTATCATCAATCCGAAAGTGAAGGAGGCCGATATTCATAAGACCGCTTTTAGGACAAGGTACGGTCATTTTGAATTTGTGGTGATGTCGTTTGGGTTGACGAACGCACCGGCCGCGTTCATGGATATGATGAATAGGGTTCTCCAACCCTACTTGGATAGATTCGTCGTGGTGTTCATCGGCGACATTTTGGTGTATTCCAAGACGAGAGGAGGAGCACGATGAGCATCTCCGAAGTTGTGTTAGAAGTGTTAAGGAAAAGAAGCTTTATGCCAAATTCTGCAAGTGCGAATTTTGGCTCAAGGAAGTGGCGTTCTAGGACATGTGGTATCCGCAAAGGAATAAGAGTGGATCCTAGGAAGATCGAGCGGTATTGGATTGGAAACCACCTAGGTCGGTGGCTGAAATCGAAGTTTCTTAGGCTTGGCAGGCTATTACAGAAGGTTCGTGGAAGGATTCTCGCCAATAGCCTTTGTTTTGACAAAGTTACTAAGGAAGGAAGTACCGTTTGTGTGGACGGATAAGCAACGGAGAGCTTTGAAAAGCTTAAAAGGTGTCTTGTGAAGCTCCGTGTTAATTCAAATGGAGGTAGGTAAGGACTTCGTAGTATATTGTGATGCTTCGCACACGGGTTAGGGTGTGTGCTAATGCAAGAAGGAAAGGTAGTCGCTTATGCATCTCGACACTTAAGGCCGCATGAGGTGAACTACCCAACTCATGACTTGGAACTCGCGGCGGGGTTTTCGCCCTCAAAGTTTGGAGGCACTACCTTTATAGAGAAAGGTCGGAATTTACACTGGACCACAAAAGCCTTAAGTATTTGTTGACTCGAAAGGAGTTGAACTTGAGGCAACGAAGGTGGGTGGAGTTATTGAAAGATTATGACTGCTCGATAGAATACCATCCGGCAAGGCGAATGTGGTAGCCGACGCCTAAGTAGGAAGGTTGTGTCGGATTTAAGGGCTTTGTTCGCTCACTTAAGTTTGTATGAAGACGGAAGCCTTGTTGGCGAGTTACAAGTCAAGCCAACTTTGGTGAAGGAGGTGAAAGAGGGACAAATTGGCGGATAAGGACTTAAGTACTAAGTTACAACAGAAAGTACGGCAAGGAGGATTAAAGGATTATGGCGTCAATGATGAATGAGTCTTGTGCTACAAGGAAAAGGTTTGTATCTTGGGGATAAGGAGTTGAGACAAAGGATTCTTCGGAAGCGCATGGTAGTCCTTATGCTATGCATCCCGGAGGCATCAAGTCAGATAGAGATCTAAGGGAACAATTTTGGTGGTCGGACAAACGAGAGGTGACCGAATTTGTGGGGAAATGTTTGACATGTCGCAAGTAAAGGTCGAACACCAAGTCCCATCAGATTGCTTCAACCAATTGAGATTCCCAATGGAAGTGGGAAAGAATTACCATGGACTTAGTTAGTGGGCTTCCCTTACGCCCACTAAGAAGGACTCGGTATGGGTGATAGTGGACCGTTTGACCAAGTCCGCACATTTTATCCTGTGAGGATCGACTATTCCCTTCAAAAGTTAGCCAAGTTATATGTGGCGGAGATCGTGAGGCTACACGGGTACCGATGTCGATCATCTCCGGATAGAGACCAAGGTTTACGCCTCGATTTTGGAAAGCACTTCATCAAGCATTAGGCACTAAGCTAGACTTCACTACGGCTTTTCATCCATAATCGAGATCAGGCGATGCGAACAGGTTATACAAGTGTTGGAAGATATGCTAAGAGGTCGTGTGATGGATTTCCGAGGAAGTTGGGAAGATTACTTGCCTCTAGCCGAGTTCGCCTACAACAACGACTATCGTGCAAGCATTCGGATGGCACCATACGAAGCATTGTATGGAAGGAAATGTAGAACACCAACTTGTTGGACCGAGTTAGGAGAACGCCGCGTTTGGGTCCAGAGTTAGTGGCGGAAATCGAGGAGAAGGTGGAATTAATTCGCACGGTTGAAAGAAGCTTCGATGATGTAAGTCGTGACGCAGACCTTAAGAGGAAAGAAATTGAGTTTGAAGTAGGAGACCAAGTGTTTCTAAAGGTCTCACCTTGGAAGAAGGTTATGCGGTTCGGTCGCAGCGGAAGCTAAGCCCAAGGTTTATAAGGCCCTATCAAGCATCTTGGCGAGTTGGGCGGTGGCATACCAATTGAGTTGCCACCAGAGTTGCATCAAATGCACGACGTATTTCATGTGTCCATGCTACGCCGCTATCGATCGGATCCGCTCATGTGGTACCGTTGAAGAAGTGGAGTTAAGGCCAGATCTATCCTACGAGGAGGAGCCGATTCAGATCTTGGAACGTGACGTGAAAGCACTACGAAAGAAGTCGGTGCCTTTAGTCAAGGTGTTATGGCGCAATCATGGATCGGAAGAAGCTTCGTGGGAGCCAAAATAGACAATGCGACAAAGAATACCCTCAATCTGTTTAGTTAGGAAATTTCGAGGACGAAATTTTATTTAAGAGGGTAGAATCAGAACATCCTAGGAAGGGCCTATGCATTTTTCAGATCAATTGTATGAAATGACAAGTCTTAAGTATTATGAATAAATTTTTGATACTTTTGGAAACCTAGAAATGAATGAAAATGGAAATGAAAATGAAAATGGAAATGAAAATGGAGATGGAAATGAAAATGGAAATGGAAATGGACATTTTTGGAAACTTAGACATTTTGGAAACCTAAACATTTTTGAAAATGATCCAAAATGGAAACTTGAACATTTCGGAAACTTGGATATATGAGAGAAATAAAGGAGTTTATTCACATAAATATGTGAATAATAAGAGATAAATAAAGGAGTTTTATTCACATAAATATGTGAATAATAAGAGATAAATAAAGGAGTTTTATTCACATAAATATGTGAATAATAAGAGATAAATAAAGGATTATTTTCTAATGAGATAATTGAGGAGATAATTGATGGATTAAAGGCTTTTATCTTTTAAATAAAAGAGATAATATTATCAAAAGAGGAGTGGTGGCCAAGTAAAGGACTCCTAGGTCGATAACTTTGGCTATAAAAGGAGGACAGGAGGGCTACTCATCAACATTTACTCCTCTTCCTCTCTCAGAAATTCTCCCTAAGCAAAAACCCTCTCTGCCGAATTTTCATTAAGCAAAAAAATCCCTCTTTTCTTCTATTTTCTTCTCCGTTTCTCTTCATAAGTGAATCTTTTGGATTCTAAGAAAGAGGGCAATCATCCACAACATCAAAAGGGATCTTTCGGAAATCTAAGGATCTAAGGTAAGGATTATAAATATAAATATGTGGTTAAAGATTATGATTCACGTTTTCAAAGTTAGATCTAATCTAACACGAAGTTATAGGATTTCAACAGGGCTTATAAAGGAATCCTCTTCGATTTGGAATCCCATCATAAGGTAAGGGATATTCGGCCAAGGCATAATTTGTTTAAGTGTTTTCCATTATTTCAAAACCGAAAACTGACTTGGTTACATACCTAGTATTAGCCGATTTCAAGGAAGAGGAATTCTAGCAACTCATTGGGACTTGATTAAATCAATTCGGCAACTAGGTAAGTAATTCTACTTCTAGTAGGATTTGGTTTTAAGACCAAATAGGTTTATTTATATGTTTTAATTAATGGCCGAATATAGGAGTGAAAGATCTAGATCGGTAGATCGCTTCTACGGAATTCACTTAAACTATTAAGCGAAAAAGGTGTGTACTCTTACTAACTTTCAATAAATTGCATGGCAATCATTAGATATGTAAATATGTAACAAGATGTGAATGTGGCTAAGCACCACAAATGTGGTAAGGAGTACCTGTGCGTTTCCTACTTTTGATAGGATTGTGAATGTGATATATTTTGAACATGTGATTAGTAACATGAATGAAAATTAAGTATGTGAAATATGTTATGAAATAATTGGGGCATTCGGGATATTTGTGGAGGAAGAAAGTGAAGGTGATGACTACGGTCTCACCAACGTAAAGTGGTGACTACGGTCACATAAAGTGAAAAGTGGTAACTTCGGTTACATCTAGTGAATACAAATGTCTAATGACACAACATAAGTGGCGATGAGCACGTCGATCGCAGCTGATCGCCTTCGATGGTGTGTAGCGGATGGAGGGTCGACTTAGTAGTCCCCGCGGTTATACAAAGTTGGTACGGGTGGTGTGTAGCGGATGGACAAATAGGTTTGGATTTGGGTTGCATCATCCTTTATTTTGTATGAACATGATATTGATATGACTTGTATGCTCGATTTGTTGGAAATTAGTACTATGTACACATTGAGTCTGTTGACTCACCCGTTGGGGAATTATTTTTCAGTGATGAGCGAAGAATGGACCGGCCTGGCAGGAGCTAAAGGTGGCCATGCATCGCTTGAAGAAATTATTTGGAATTTGGACTTTATGAAATTTTAGTACTTTAAACTTTATTTTGGGTTTGAATGATGTAATAAGGCCATAAGGCCCAATTGGATTTTCTTTATTTCTGCTTATTTTTATTTGAATATGATACAATTTATGTTTGATTAAAGATAAGTAAATTTATTTCTTTTAAAATAATAAACCCAAAAATTATTTTGTCACCTTATTTAAGTTGGATTTCCGAATTTATTAAATAGGTTTCAAATTAAGCCCAACCTAAAACAATTTTTTTAAAATTACACAAATTTTCTCTAAGTCATTTAGAACATTGAAAACCGATTTATTTAAGGAACATACTGTGATCCTATTCGGGCTCGTGGGTGGGTGTGGGGTGTTTCATTCATATATAATATTACACATTATAATAAACAATATATTAACTTAAATACTAAATTAAACATTGAAATTAACTTAAAAAAAGGACATTGGTGTCATGTAAGATAATGTATGTAAGCATTACGTTATAAAAGAAAATAGCTTTAATTTCTGACGAAGAGATTTGATCTGTTTGACTGACTCCTCTCTCTTTCTTCCCAAAGCCTCTTCGTTTTGGTGTTTCTTTCTTGGTTGGAAGTTGTAAAGCAGCAGCAACTGTAATAGAGTTTTGATGCTCCCACAATCAAGGTCTAATTTTAAGTAATTTACTTACCTTTTTGGTCTGGAATTGAAACTCACCTTTGCTTTCAAGTAACTTATTATTACTACTACACTCTTATAACTTCATCTAAAATTTAAAACAAAAAAGTTAAACAAAGAGATCATGCTCCTATTTGTGTTATATTATGTTTCTTCTCTTGTCCCTCTCACTCTCTCCCCACGCTGCCCCCCCTTCCTAGTGTAGTAGTGGATGCCTTGGTAATTTAACCAAAACCCCCAACCCATTTTCACCAACTTTCTCTTCAGCTATATAGTGTTTTTATAGAAACTCCCAACCAATTCTAAAACCTGGCCCTTTTGCTCAGTCTTTCCGACCCAAACCCACCATTAGCACGGTGGCTCTCTTTGTAATTTAACCCCATTCCAACCCCCTTTTCACATCTCAAAGTTCTCACCTTTCCCTTCCTCTATAGCTTTTAGCCACTAACTCCCCTACACTACAAATCCCTCTCTAACCCTTTCCTTCCCTTCATCCAAACCACAAAAACACACAACTCAGAGAAGAGAAGGGGAAGGGAAACAACAATGATGGGGCAAAGGCAACACGTTGTTCTTCTCATTTTCTCAGCTTTTCTTCTCTTCCAAACCTCAAACGCCCATAACATTACACGTCTGCTTGCAAAGCACCCCTCTTTGTCCACATTCAATCATTACCTCACCCTCACTCACTTAGCTCCCGAGATCAACCGCCGCACCACCATCACTGTCCTTGCCTTAGACAACGCCGCCATGTCTTCCCTCTTGGATAAAAACCCTTCCATTTACACCATCAAGAACATCCTTTCCCTTCATGTCCTCCTTGACTACTTTGGTGCCAAGAAGCTTCACCAAATAAGGAATGGTACTGCACTAGCTGCTACTATGTTCCAAGCTACTGGTGTGGCTCCTGGGGTTTCTGGGTTTGTTAATATAACCGATTTTAAAGGTGGGAAAGTTGGTTTTGGAGCTGAAGACAATGGTGGAAGTTTGAATTCTTTTTTTGTTAAATCTGTGGAGGAACTTCCTTACAATATATCTGTGATTCAGATCAGCAAGGCTTTGCCTTCTGTTGTAGCTGAGGCTCCTACTCCAGGGCCAAGTGAGCTGAATATCACTGGCATTATGTCAGCACATGGGTGTAAAGTGTTTGCTGATACCCTTTTGGCTAACCCTGAAGCCATGAGAACATATGAGGTAAGCTGAATTTTTTTTTTTGTAAACTAATTATAGCAGTTTGCTTTAAAATGTTGGGATGAGGATTTGATCATTGAGGCTAATTATAGAGGACAAAAGGTAGAAACTGGAAAGAGTTCATTTTGGGCCGTTTGATTGAGTGGTGATGGTGAGATTTTAGTTTGAAATGTAAATGTTGAGAGAAATAGTGTAAAAAGCAAATTAAAAAGATATGCTAATGGCATAAGATACTGTTTATCTTTACTCTTTAATTGGCTAATTTTATTTTTCAAAAGGCAAGGTTTTGTAGGAGAGTGGGGTAGGTACATGTTTAATCCAAGTGCATGACAATGACATCTTAAGATTTTTCAAATTTCAAATTTTGTTTTTGATGTGAATTTTGTAGACAAGGTCTAATCCAGATCTGGGTTTGTTTCTTTTTCCCCAATTAGATGCCATATGGTCCATTATAGAGCATGCTCATTATGTTCTGGACTTAACAACATGCAGTAAATGCAAGAGACAACTTTTGTACACATTGACTCGATGGTAGTGGTAGTTTATATATGGAGTGGTCATTGTGACATCAATAGAAATCTTGTAGTAATAGCATGAACTGGTAGCTAGGAAAAGGTAATGTATTGATATTTTGCTATGTCATTTACTTTGCCCCTAGTGTGTGGTGAGCTGTATTGTAATATATAAAATTGTTGAGGTTTTGCTTGTTTGTTACTTCTAGGATAATGTTAATGGAGGATTGACTGTGTTCTGCCCCATGGATGATCCATTCAAAGCCTTTTTACCAAAGTACAAGAACTTGACAGCTTCTAAGAAAGCATCTTTCCTCGAATTCTTTGGTGTGCCTGTGTACCAATCTTTGTCCATGTTGAAGTCCAACAATGGACTCATGAACACATTAGCTACCGACGGAGCCAGCAAGTTCGATTTCACCGTGCAAAACGAGGGTGAAGAGGTGACACTAAAGACCAGGGTTAACACTGTCAAAATAACCGGGACTCTGATCGACGAGCAGCCGGTAGCAATTTATACAATCGATAAAGTGTTGATGCCTAAAGAATTGTTCAAGGCAGCTCTTAGTCCAGCCCCAGCCCCTGCCCCAGAGGAGGCAGCAGATGCACCAAAGGGATCTAAATCCAAAACCAAGTCCAAGTCTAAGACTAAGGCAGCACCAACACCGGATTCAGACTCACCAGCTGAGTCACCAGATGATGACCCAGCTGATCAGGTAGCTGACGATGATAATGCTGCTATGTGTTTTGGGGCTGAAAGGCTTGCTGTTGTTGGATTGAGCTTCTTGTTAGTGTTTTTCTTGCTGTAAGTGATGCCTGATATGAGGCTAACTTATTAGTCGCCATCAGTGTGGTTACTCTTTTTTTCTTTTGGTACTGTTTGTTTTGTAGTGTGTGATGAGTATTTTTGTGTTGTTATATTCGCTCGAGTAAATGCAAATTGTGATGTTAGTTGATAGCAATTAAGTTTTGTTAGTATGATTTTTCTTTTGAACTTTAAAAGTAACAAAATGTTAAGGAAAAATTGTGTTTTAACGTAATCACGATACCATTTATGGACGGTTCATCACATTGATGATCAGCATTCAGCAGCATCATGTAAAGGGTTACCAACATTTTTATTCATTTATCTCTTTGAAAAATATGAATATCACACACTCATATATATATATATATATACATATAATAAGATAAGAATAATTACATGTTATTATTTATTATGATAAAATATTAGGGCACATCAAAAGTGATTTAATTTGGTTAATGTTTACTGAGTAGAAAGTAAGGTTAATGTGCAAAAGTTATATATATTAAGGTTTATGGTTATCAAATTACACATATGGAACTTTTCTAACATCCCATCTTCAAAAAAGAGAGTTGCGTTCTTTAAATTACTTGTGTGTTAATTTAGAAGATTAAAACCACAAAATTTAAAATTTTTAAAAAATTGATGGATTCAGGTACGTTTTCGCATCTAGTTTTATTTTTTATTCTTTGACATGACAGATCCTGATTTATTAAGTTATCTATCAAAGTTTTATGATTCTAACAAGTAGCATCCGAGCCTCGTCATGTTGAACCATTGAGAACGAATTGATTTCTTATTATTTTTGGATTAATTCATTCTTAAGATTTTATAGATTCAATATATGAATTCAGTGTTTTAAATATCTAATGAGATTATGTATATTTTCATTTGAGAATTGGATTATACATATGTTGAATTTTTTGAAATTATTACGAAGTTTTTAAATTTTGATTATATATTTTGTAGTTTATGCTTGCTGATCCATTGGTTTGAAAAGCCTTTTAAGTGTGGTAGACATATATATAAATTTTAGAAGTATAGTAAGGCAGTGTAAGTATGGTTACATTAGAAGCTGTATATGACATTAATTCATTTGTGTGATTTTTTTTCCTGCTGATCAAACCCACGATTTTTATTCTGAAATTTTAATCTTGTTATTGTGTTTTACTAAATGATAAACTAGTTAATCTTATATAAGCTACTATGGTTTATGAAAATATATGCTTCAAATTATACGTGGAATTGAAATTGAAGTTTGAATATGAATATTATCTATCCTTTTGTTATTATTTTATTTGATAATGATTACGAGTTTTGATCTTTTTGTTATATTTGATTTTTAATATTTAATATTTAATATTTAATATATAACAAGTTCAATCAAATACTAAGGTTTTGGGTTTTTTGATTGTGTAATATAGATATTTTTATTTTAGATTATTTCAAAAATTATAATGTGATTAAAAAAAATTCAATTTTGACCTTTGATCATTACGAAAATTTTAATTTTAAATATTTGTATGTTTATATATATATTTAAAAAAACTTAATTGAATAAATAAGCTGCCAAAGTGGCCTTTGTAGAAATTATTTTGTTTTAAAATATAAAAAGATTTGTGCGTATGCAACTTAAGTTATGTTAATAATGATCAGTCCAAATGAAGGTTAATGTTTAACAAAATTAAATGTGAAATTGTGGTAAGAAACATGTGATGATTATTTAGTTTTACATGTGAGTAATAAATCAACCAGATGGAAGATTTATTGTTCGACACATTCTTATTGTCAATGTTTGATTGCTACACCAAGATATCACTTACAAGTTAATATTTTGTCCAAAGATGAAATATTAATGGAGTGTTCAGTATCTTGAGATGAGATTTATCTTTATTCAAATTATTTTGGTTTATGTAACACCTCAAACCCAGCCTAGAAGTCTAGACCGAATCCAGGATGCTACATTGATCACCGAGGTGATCGTAGGAAAATTTAACAAAAGCCAGTCGTTCAAAATTCCATTTCTGAAAATATTTATCTCAAAACAAACCAAAACGTTTAATCATTTAAAAATACCGTTCGCAAACGTAACAAAACATAATGTACGAACAAAGTTTAAAACAGTAATGGTACCACAGTATTATAAATGTTTACAGTTCAAAACCAAATGTAAAAACTAGAAAACACAAACTACTCAATTGCTGTTCACAAGCCTGTCCGAGACCTCCGCATACTGAGCCCAACTACAGAATCCAGAACTGTACCTGAAAGGGAAACAGAAGAGGGGGTGAGCTACTCGAGCTCAGTGTGAGATCAAACTAGCTAAACTACAAAAGCAGAAACAGAGAACTAGAAGCAGTTCAAAACCAGAACATACTTACAGACGGCTAACAGTTGAGTGAATTTGCCCAAAATCAAACAAATAGCAATGTACTTTACACCATACAAAGAGCAATAATTCTCAATGATTATAGTCCGGGCCTAAGCCCCTTTCAGAATCGATGATCGATTGGGCCTTAACCCATCTCAAGATGCTGAGTGATCAAGTCTACAGAATTCTCTTAGGCACGAGTGCCTTTTAGTCGAACAGTCAATCACATTTAGCCACAGTAGCACGTTCAGTCAACCAGATCAATCAAACATTTCAGTCAAACAGTACAATCACATCCAAATACAATATCACATTGATCCAAACAGATTCAATCGGATGCATATGAGTGCAAATGAGTTATAAAATAAAAACCCACCCATCCAAACAACACACCTCTCCGTCCAACCCTACACTTCCTGTGGGGATTTAATCAACCCACCCATCCCTACACTTACAAGTCGTACCGAATACGGCACAGACAAAAATTTGCAGCTGAGCTGCTAGATCAGATAGTCGTACGTAGCGTGGCTAACGTACATGCGAAACTGTGCAATACAGTAATCCGCTATACCGATATCAGTAAAGTCCACGACCCTCTGGGTATTAGGGGCTACAGTATGCAGTTAAACTGCCACTCTCGTATATTACGCAGCAAGGCTAGCGTATAAGCTGTACTATGCAATACGGTAAACCGCAGTACAGATATGCAGTATGAACTACCAGATTAGATAGTAGTACGTAGCGTAGCTAACGTACATGCGGTACAGTGCAATGCGGTAATCCGCTATACCGATAGGTTGCAGTAAAATTGCCAGTTCAGTCAATGGTACGTAGCGTAGCTAACGTACATGCGATACAGTGCAATGCGGTAATCCGCTATACCGATATGTTGCAATAAAACTACCAGTTCAGTCAATCTTCATTCTCTTCAAAATCCCACCCAAAATAGTTTATGCATATGTATGTATGTATGCAGATGAATAGAATCAGAGTACAAAGATTCAGACAGTCATTCACAACCAGTCAGTCAGACATTTAAATAGAAGCATATTGCTCACACACACCCCGTCGACCGGATTCAGAAACATACGTGTTATGCATTCAATCACGAATCTCACCTAAAACGTAGTTAGAACAGAATCCTAACTACCCTTACTAAGGCTTAGCCAAGGGTTAAGACACACCGGGTCACGATTACAAACAGATTCGCCCTAAAGGCATTATTTGGCGAGATAGGGCCACACGCCCGTGTGCTCCGGCCGTGTGGAGGAAACCAGGCCGTGTGGGGATCCAAACGCCCATGTGAAGGGTAGCACACGGCCGTGTGACAGAGGCACACACCCGTGTCGAGCAGGGGCACGGCCGTGTGAACAGGCCGTGTAACTCACTGTACAATTTCACTAAAATCAAGTGCAGGGCAGACACGGTCGTGTGAGGATCTCACACGCCCGTGTGCCCATCAGACACGGCCGTGTGTCCTGAAACACACGCCCGTGTGGGATCCCTAAATCCCTAAATCAGTCACACAGCCGTGTGGTCAGGCCGTGTGACCCCAAAACTTTAAAACCCAAATTCCCAATCTCACAGACCGGTGTGCCCGAGGGATACGGCCGTGTGAAAGTCGACAAAAATCCCCAAATCAGCCACACGGCCGTGTGGCACCCAATTTGACCCGAAAACCCTAATTCCCAAATCCACACAGCCGTGTGCCAGGGCACACGCCCGTGTAGCCGTCAGGGAGGTCACGAAACCACCCCAAATTAGCCCTAAAACCATCGTTTCCAGCCCCGAAAATACCAAAAATATACACAATCATGCACATTCCAATCATAAAACGACGATATTCTATCCTTAATCGACTATTCGCAAAGTCGAAATAAAATTTGCAAAATAATGAAAGTAGAATAGACGGGGAATCCCACACCTGTTTGTGTTTGGAGATTACGTCGGAGGAGCGTAACTCTAGCGATTGCCGACAAAACGTTTTCAAAAGCCAAGAGGATAACGAAAAGAAATGGAGAAATTAAGGAAGAACCGACAGAAAAGAACGTGAAAAAAGAGAACAAAAATAAAACAAAAACGAAAGTAACCTCTCAATAAAATAGATAACAAATACAAATATAATATAACAAATAAACATTTATAATTATTGACTAAAGTAGAACAAAAATAAAAGATTCTACAAAGTGCGCACACAAGGACTCGAACTCAGGTCCCCAACGCAAACTAACACTCCACTTAACCACCAGACCAACAGGCCCATTCTTGTCACTAAATTGCACAACTTAACTTATGTGTGCAACCTCCTCGCTGTTACTACACTCAAAACCTAGAACTTCTAGGCCCAAAATTCAGGGCGTTATAGTTTAAATTTGAAGCCTTATGTGAGTTTGTTTTGATTGATTCAATTATTATTATACCTGCCAACATCATTATATGCATTGAAACATTTAGGGGCATTATGTCTGATAAAATTACCAATGGTAAGGAATTTATGGCCGACATTGAAAAGAGGTTTGTTAAGAACGAAAAGGTTGAAATTGGTGCATTCTTAACAAATCTAATTTCAATGAGGTATATAAAAAAATACAAAAGCTATACGTTGCAAAAAAAAAAGAATTAACTAAGTATGGTTGTTTCTCTTGTGATGCGACAGGTGCACTTCTTAATTTTGTTTGTTTTAAGGTTAATTTGATTTCGACACCTAGACACACTTGGTGGATAGATTCTGGAGTAATAACTCACATTAGTGTGTTTATGTAAGGTCGTCAGACCTATCAAAAGCCTAATGATGGTGAAAGCGACAGTAATTCTGTAGAAGTTAAAGCAAAAGGGGCTTTTAGATTATTATTAAGAATTTGTTAGCCCGATCAATCAACCGAAATAGCCAAAAGGGGAGTGAATTAGCCTGTTTTAAAAAAAAATTATGGAAGAAAGAATAAAATGATGAAACAATGACCACAAGAATTTAGAGTGGTCTAGCCCTAATTGCTTACTCCACAACCTTAGGTTTCCACATAAGGATTTTTCCAAATTCACTAATTTGATCAACCTTTGATGATAAGGTTTAAACTTACAATTCCCTTAAGATTTCTACCCGAATCTTAAGACTTAAACTCTCTCAAAAGTGTAAACAAATAAGTAAATAAGCAAACAAATAAACAATCCTTACAAGATTAGAATGTTTGGCAAGTTAAGCCCACACCCAATGAAAAACACTTGAGCTTAGAAAACACAATAAATGCTCACAAGTGTTTACAAGAAAAAAAATGAAGAATTTAAGCACAGAAGGTTGGTATAAGAGTTTTTTTTATCTTTCTTGATAGCTTTTAATCTTTTATAATCTCTCTTGTAGTTGTAAAAGCTTTCGAACCTGGTATTTATAACCCCTAATTGGTTTCCAACCGTTGTGGTTGTAGAGGAATTGAATAGAGTCGTTGGAGTTTTAAAAACCAGAGCATTAATGTGTCCTGCAACAACAAGTATCGATACCTTTGAAGAGGTATTAATACTTTGGGTATTTAATGCCTCAATTTAGTAACTGTTAAAGCCTATAGTATCGATACAATAAGAGTGTATTGATACTTGCTATGAGGTATCGATACTCAGGCAATTTTTCTTTGATTTTTCAAAACATCAAACTTTAAAATGGTATCGATACCAGGAAGGGGTATCGATACTTTTGATTTTTGTTCAATTTTCCAAAACATCAAAGCTCAAATTGGTATCAATACCAGGTCATGGGTATCAATACTTTGAAGAAGGTATTGATACTTTTATAAGGGTATTGATACTTTTGATTTTTGCTCTACTTTATGAACTTCGAAGCTCATTTTGGTATCGATACCAAGCATGGGTATGGATACTTGGTTCAAGGTATCAATACCTTATTGAGGGTATCGATACTTTGGTCCCTGAGAGTAATTTCATAAAATTGTTCGAAAAAAATTACTTTGAACAAGTTCCAAAATATTTTTTAAGTGTTTTGGAATATTAGATTTAAAAGTTTATCTCTTAGAAATATTTTGAAATAAATTGTCACTTGAAATTTATCAATTTTTATTCAAAAACATTGTCTTTGTTATATCAAAACATTTATAGAATAAAGTTTAGTTTAACAATCTTCCCCCTTTTTGATATAACAAAACACTTTGGTAAATTTTGTTTTTGAATAATGTACTCCCCTTTACTAAAAAGCAATTTCAATTAAAGGCTCGATTTTGTTTTTGAAAATGGTCACAAAATTATAGAGATTAATATACCAACCAATTTACCACATTTCTACCCCTTTTTGTTATATCAAAACAAATCAAAGTAAAGCTTAAAAAGAAAGAAAGTGGTTAGTTCAATAATATAAAGCAATGAAGAATAATGAACTAACATTTGAAATAGGGTAATGAAGCCTTCACCCATGTACCAGTGCGAGGGTCCTTCTTGTAGCCAATATGACGAAGCGATCCAATACCAAGAGGTAAAGGAGTCGTCAAAGGAGGATCGCCTCATGTGGGAATTTTTAAACATTTGAAGATATAAGAGAGATATATTTCGAAGGGTAAGGTGACTACGCTAGTAAACTCTTTGCTGATGACCTTGGTAATATCATTAAACATGATTAGAGTAAGTTCAGGACGTCTATTAGTTTAAAAACAATCAAGCCATTAATAATCGATGGCTCGTAGGAAAGCATGTTTAGAAATAGGTCTTAAAATCCAAGTGAGAATTAAGTGAAGAAACCGATCATTAATATTGAGCTTGGAAGCATTCGAGCTCAGAATGATTAAAGCCAGGTTTGAAGGTCATTTTTCATTGGATTCACCACCAGTAGGTAATTTTAAAAATTTGCCAAAGTTTTCAAGGGTGAGCCGAATAGGAGTATTTAAAATATATGAGTTGATAGCAACAATGGTCTCACCAATTGGGTCATGTTCAAGTAAAGTGTTAGAATAAAAGGCTCGAACAAGATTGACATGGGTGAAAGAACGAATTTTAAAGAAATTGATCTATTGCCAATCGTTTAAACTTTGAAGATAGGAAAAATTAAAATCAGTTGAAGTATCAAGAGCTAGAGGATGATAAACATTAACTTTTTGAGAAGCAAAATAAGCATGAAAACAATTTCTATCCTCGAAATTTCGAAAACATTCATTTAAAGAGTCACTTTGATCACTAGAAGGGTTGGAAGAAGAGGCATTAGAATGAGAGTGTTTCTTAAGAGGCATAGTGATGAACTAGGATCCTAAGACACACTAAACAACTTAGAAATTTCGTTTGGGAATTATATCGAACACTTTATGGGCAAAGGTCTATAGAAAAAAATTCACAGGAATTTTCAATTTTGGCAAACCCCCTACATCAAAACAACAATATATATGTTCCAAATCATCCCAATAACAAGATTCAACCAAGAATTAACACAAATAAATTGTAATTTTTGAAATCAAAAAGTGAAGATTTTTTTTTACCTCAGATATCTTTGAAAATATGAAAAACCAATGTGAAAGAATTGAATCCTTGATGAATTAGAGAGATAGGATGTTTTTGGTTATAGGTTTTTAAAGAATGAAAGAAAATTTTAAGGTTTTTGATATATGGGTTTTGGGTGTTTTGAGAATCGGTAAAGAGAAAGTGTGGAATTTTTTTTGCCCTACACACTGCAGACCATTTTTAAATCCTGATGGTATCGATAATTTTCATGAAGTATCGATACTTCACCTTAAGTATCAATATTGCAATGCCCAAATTGGTTCAAAAGTGCAGAAACTTCCCAAAACTTAGTTCTAAGGCCTAAAGTGCATTAAAATGATTTAAAATGTTTTTTTTTTCTATTTCTAATGATTTCATACATCTAATTATGAAGAATTAAGGCATGATGCATATGAATCATAGAAAATCACAAAATCATCAAAAATTGATCAATTTCATCAAATAAAGTCTACTTAAGCATACTTAAAGGTAATAAAAAATTTGTATACTAGACCAAATAGGTCAAAATAGACAAATTATGCAACTTTAACTCCCCCTAGCTATTTGTATATAAGAACAATAGAAATCATTCATCCATAGTATTTCAATCAATTTTAAGCCATAAAACATGTTAAAAGCATGAAGGTGCATAAAGGCATTGGAACACAAAATCAATGTAAGGTAGTAATACCTAACTCTCTCCTAAGTGTCCAGAAAATTTTTTTATCTAAAGGTTTAGTGAAAATATCATCTAATTGATGCAAAGTATCAACATATTCTAGAACAATATCTTCTCTTTGGACATGACCTCTAATGAAATGGTGTCCACTTTCAATATATTTAATTCTAGAATGTTGGATGAGATTTTTGGTGAGACAAATAGAAATAGTATTATCACACTTGATAGGAATGCTATCTACATCAATTCCCTAGTCTTTAAATTGTTGTTCCATCCAAAAAAACTTGAGCACAATAACTACCGGCGGAGACATATTCCACTTCAGTAGTGAACAAAGCAACACTATTTTTTATTTTTGAAAACCATGATATAAGTATGTTGCCTAAGAATTGACAAGTATCGGAGGTGCTTTTCCTATCTAATTTGCAACCTCCAAAATCCGCATCCAAGAAAACATGCAAGCTAAAGGTTGAGTCTCTAGGATACCAAAGGCCTAAGTTAGGAGTGTCTCTAAGGTATCTAAAGATTCTCTTAATGGCTTGTAAATGTGATTCCTTAGGACAAGATTGATATCTAGCACACAAGCAAACACTAAATATGATATCTGATCTACTTGCGGTAAGATAGAGTAAAGAACCAGTCATTGACCTATAAAGTTTAATATCAACACATTTACCTTCCTTATCTTTTTCAAGCTTTTAGAAGGGCTCATAGGAGTATCTTGTGGTTTGAGGATATCCATCCTAAATTTCTTGAGCATTTCTCTTGTGTACTTAGCTTGATTAATGAAGATGGCATCCTTCCTTAGCTTGATTTGAAGCCCTAAAAAGAATGTGAGCTCACCCATCATGCTCATCTTAAATTCACTTTGCATTAGCTTAAAAAATTCTTGACAAAGAAGATCATTAGTAGCACCAAACATAATATCATCAACATATATTTGTACTACTAAAATATATTAGCCTTTTCTTTTTAATAAAAAGTGTTGTGTCAACCTTCCCTTTACAAAAACCCTTTTCAATAAGAAAGCTTGATAATCTTTCATACCAAGCTTTAGAAGCTTGGTTTAAGCCATACAAAGCTTTTGAAAGTTTGAAAACATGGTTTGGAAATTTTGAATCTTCAAAATCGGGTGGTTGTTCAATATACACTTCTTTATTTATAAAATCATTTATAACAACACTTTTAACATCCATTTGATATAATTTGAAATCATGAAAGCATGAAAAAGCTAAAAACATTCTAATGGCTTCCATTCTAGCTACGGGAGCATAAGTTTCATCATAGTCTATCCCTTCCTCTTGAGTATGCCCCTGGGCAACAAGTCTAGTATTGTTCCTCACTATGTTACCACTTTCATCTAGTTTGTTTTTTAAATCCCACTTAGTACCTATAGTAGATTGTTTACAAGGCCTCTCAACTAGGTTCCACACTTTACTCCTCTCCAATTGATTTAACTCTTCTTTCATAACCAATATCCAATATTCTTCATTTAATATTTTTTTGATATTCTTAGGCTCTATGCATGAGATAAATGCAGCATAATTACAAGTATTTCTAAATGAGGATCAAGTAGTCAGCCCTTTAGATGGATCATCCAAAATTTTACCATCCTTTACCTAGTTTTACTTTCTTGGATGACTAACTTCTCTTTCCTTTAGAATAAGTTCCTTTAGAACATATTGTGTATGTTCTAGTATCTTTTCATTTGATGATTTTTCAACTTTATCATTATTGTTCAATGTTCCTACATCATTATCATCAACACAAGAATCCTTTTTTAGGAAGGGGGTTATGATCATCGAAAACATGTATAGACTCTTCAACAACTAAAGTTCTTTTATTAAAGACTTGATAAGCTGTAGAGTTTAAAGAATAACCAAGAAAAATACCTTCATCAGTTTTTGTATCAAATTTTCCTAGGTTATCTTTTCCATTATTTAAAACAAAACACTTGCACCCAAAAATGTGAAAATAGCTAATGTTAGGTGTTTTTTTTTTAAAATTTCATATGGAGTTTTCTTCAAAATAGGCCTAATCATTACTTGATTTACAATATAACATACAGTGTTTGTGACTTTCACCCAAAAATATTTTGGCAAATTATTTTCACAAAGCATGGTTTTAGCCATTTCTTCTAAAGTTCTATTTTTCTCTCTCAACAACTCCATTTTATTGAGGGGTTATAGGTGCTAAATTGTGGCTACTACCGTTTTACATAAACAACCAAAACTAAGATTTTGAAATTCGGTTCCATGGTCACTCCTAACACTAGAAATTGAGTAACCTTTTTCATTTTGATTGATTTTTGAAAATGTGATGAATTTCTCTAAAGCTTCATCTTTAGTACTCAAGAAAAGAACCCAAGTAAATCTAGAGTAATCATCTACAAGTACAAAAGCATATTGTTTTCCACCCAAGCTAGTAGTTTTAATAGGTCCAAAAAGATCAAAGTGATTTAATTTTAAAACTCTACTAGTAGACACATCATTGATTGGTTTAAAAGAAAATCTTTTATGTTTGTCTTTAACACATGCATCAAAAACTTTATCTAAATCTAAATCAATTTTTGGCAAAAAAAAAAAAAAAAACCTTCTACTAAATCAGTTTTCGCCAATTTATACAATATGCTCATACTAGTAGGGGCGAAGCTAGAAATATTTTTTAGGGGGGCGAAATTATATTGTAACTTTTACAATAGTAAAAATACAATTTCATCATTTTAATAATCTATATATATTTATAATTTTTAAAGGATTAAATCAAATTTTTATCATTTTTAGGGGGGCCAAAGTGCAATTTTATCTTTACTATTTTAAAATTTTAAAAATTTTAAAGGGCCTAAATGAAAAATTTTCCATTTTAGGGGGGCCAAGGCCCCTGCCAGCCCCTTAGCTACGCCTATGCATACTAGCATGTCTTAGTTTTTTATGTCATAACCAAGAAGTATTTTCATTTTTGGTCATAAAAAAATGTTTGAATCATTCAAATCATCTAAATGCACCATGTAAATGTTTCCTATTCTATGACCAACAAGCACAATCTTATTAGAAACAATGTCAACAACTTTACACCCATTTGACTCAAATATGACATTGAGACTTTTATCACATAATTGACTTATACTCAAAAGGTTATGCTTAAGACCATTGACATATAAAACATTCTCAATAAAGATAGAAGAATTTTTACCAATAGAGTCAATTCATTCAATGAGTCCTTTGGAGTTGTCACCAAATGTAACTTTTCCTCCACTTTTTGGATTTAGTTCAATGAAATGAATCTCGTCACCAGTCATATATCTTGAGCATCCACCATCAAGGTACTATGAGTTTCCACTTGTATTGTTCACCTTGAAGCAATACTCATTTCCCTACAAACATAGAATTAAGTTTTGTTTTTTGGTACCCAAATTCTTTTTGGGTTTATAAGTATTAGTTCCTAAAATTCTAGTCTTTTTGGGTATCCACTTAGACAGGATATCCTTATCTTGACTAGTATTAAGTCCTTTAGGGACCCATACACTCCTAACAAGTTTTCCCTTATAAGTTTTTGAGGGACCTCTATGTCTATAGTAATTAAAGCTTGTTTTAACAAATTTTGTTTTTGAATTTTCTCCTTTTTCAAATATTTTTGGAGAAACTTTGTTAGAATAAGTTTTTTCTTTCGTAAGCAACTTAAGATGCTTTTGATGACCTTTATGAACTTTTGAAAGTAAGTTATGCAAGTCAGAATTCTTTTTCTCAAAGTCATTAATAATTGCTTGCATGCCATTTACTTTCTTTTCAAGTTTATGATTGGTTTTGGAGAGTAAGTCATTTATTAATTTCAATTTTGAAACATTTTTCTTATATTTTGAAACCATGACTTCAAACTCCAAACCTAACTCATGATAGGCATCTTGTAACTCATCAAAAGAATAATAAATTGAACTAAATGAGTTAGAAGTTACCTTAGAATCTTCAATGGCCATAAGGCAAAGGTTGGCTATTTCTTGTTCTTCATCATTAGAAGAACCCTCATTGCTCCAAGTAGTAACATTGGCCTTATGCTTTTGTTTGTTTTACCCTTTTTTCTTCCATTGGGTAGATAATCGAACTTGATAAGTCTCGGCTTTTTACATTCATAACAAATTACGAGATCTTTCTCTTTGTTAGATTCAAGCTTCAACCCTTCTTTTCTTTGAAGTCTTCTTCCCTTGTTAGACTTCATGAATCTCTTGAATCTTTTAGCAAAAATGGCCATTTCTTTATCCTCATCCACTTTATCACTTGATTCGCTTTCATCATTTGTAGTGGATTTGAGTGTAACACCAATCTTTTTCTTTTCAGCTTTCTCCTCTTCAACCCCTTCATTGAGCCTCATCTCATATGTGAGAAAAAAATGATAAGCTCATCTAAAGTGAGTGTCTCCAAATCATTTGCTTCTTTGATGGTGTTCACTTTAGCTTCCTAAGATTTTGGAAAGCTTCTAAGCATTTTTCTCTCTACTTATTCATTGGGATATGCCTTCCCATATTACTTGAGCCCATTAATGATGAATGTGAATCTATCGGATATCGCTTTGATATCTTTATCGGACTTCATCTTGAATGTTTCATAATTGGGTGAGAATTCCGAACTTAGACTTCTTTACTTGGCTTGTACCATCATGATTGACCTCTAGCTTATCCCATATCTCATTGGCATTGGAACAAGATAACACGCTACTATACTCATTCGGACCAAGTGCACAAAATAAAGTGTGCATGGCTTTGGCATTGAGTTGAATATTCCTTCTATATTTTTCATTGCACTCTCTTTTACTCTTTGGCAATAATAGCTCCCTTTCTTGATTTTGAGGAATTGAAGGATCATCCATGATGATATCGTAAGCCGGAAGATCATTGGCTTGAATAAAGTGCATTATCTTTGTCTTCCAATAAGAGTAGTTTGCTCCATTGAAGTATGAAGGCTTTAAGATAAATTGAGATTCTCCATAGAAAACTAACCCGGAATTGGATGTCATCCTTTATACAATATGTTGATGATTGTTTGAGCTCTCCAATGATCTTCTATTGGTTGTTAGATCGTCTTTAGAGATTAGCTCTAATACCAATTGTTAGCTTGATCAATCAACTAAAATAGCCAAGAAAGGATGCATTGGCCCTATTTTAAAAAAATGTGGAAGCAATAATAAAAAGATAACACAATGAACAGAAGAATTTAGAGTGGTTCAGCCACAATTGCCTACTCCATTACCTTAGATTTCCACTACTAAGGATTTTTCCAAATTCACTAATTTGATCAACCTTTGAGGACAAGGTTTAAATTTACAATTCCCTTAAAATTTCTACCCAAAGCTTAATACTTAAACCCTCTTAAAAGAGTAAGAAAATAAGCAAACAAAGAAACATAATTGGATCTTATTTGAATTTGAAAGAGACTTTTATTTCACTGTCTTTTAGGCGGAATTCGATTTCCATTTCATCATTGGACAAATTCAGTTTTTCTTGTTTATTTGGAACTGGAAAATTTAGTCTGTTTCATAATCCAAATTTGGTTGGTTCCAGTTCTTTATTAGGTTATGATAATAGGTAAGTGACACAAATTAACCACAAAGAATTTGCTTTCCTTGTGACACAAGAGATTAATCTATATTTACTTAATATTGTTGTTTCATTTAAGAACTTGTGTCCAACAACATTCTTAATCCCTTTTGATTTTTCAAATACTTTGAAAGATCTAAAGGTTACAAATTTTATGATCCCACTACTAAGGTTATTTTTAAAACGGATAATATCTGTTCTTTGAGGATGTTGAGTTTGTGGGGGAGGGGGAGAGGGAGAATTAAGGACATTGTCTTTGAAGAAGAATATGTTGATAGTCCTCAATACATTCTTTTAATTGTTATTCATAAAGACCAAGAATATATTTTTATACCTAATATTGTTCAAATAAAAACTCGGATCAAAACTATGTTGTTGAACCTCTAGGTCAAGTAACAAACTCTACAACTGTTGGAAAAATGGGTTTGGAAAATGCAGCAGAAAATAAATTTAGGGAAAAACATGAGTTTTAAAAAATTTTCCAAAATAAGATCTCAGTTGTGATATGTAAAATAATAAACACTTAATCAAAATTGTACATTTTCGATTCGTCTAGGATGAGTGCTTCGACCAGTAGTATTCTCCGCTATCCTCAAGCTCACGTCTGCCGAGTGTGGGCTCGCTTCGAATCAGAAAATTTTTCACAAAAATTACCAGTGAGATAATTTTGCAATTTCTCTAAAATTTTAGGTCAAGTTGTAAATTAGAAAAATATCTCTAGAAATTTTCTGGAATAATCTCTTCAGAGAATTTTCTCTCTACAATTTTCTCTTGAATTCAAGTGTATGTACATTATGACCCAAGACTCTCTTTATATAGGGAAAGTTTAGAGAGTTCAACTATGACTAAACTTAATCACTTTAATATTAAATTTAATATTAAATCTTATTAAAATAATAGAATGTTTATCTACAAGATAAACATTAAATTTAATTTAATATTAAGATAATCACTTTAATATTAAATTAATAAAATACTATTGAGATAAGTATTAAATTAAATTTAATATTAAACTATTAAAATAATATTATTTTTGAAATAACTAATCTGAAATCAAATTCTTTAGTAGAGTCTCAGTAGGAGTGTAACTCCTCCATTGCTCAACCACCGACAACCAATCGTAGTCAACCACCGGGACACTGCCGTCATAGCCACCAACACCGTCGTGTCTAGTGATGCAGGTGCGACACCTTTACGGCACCCCAAGTCGGCTCGGTTACTACCAGTTTGGTCCGGGTCAATGACGACCCGACCAATTCGGTTTAGCCACCGGTTGGGCCGTCGGCTCAATTTCACATACCGGGCTCGGTTCGACCAGTTTTTGGGTCTTGGTCTTGGTTTTGGGCTCCCGAGCTCAATTTACGATCTCAGGTCCAATTTAAGTTCAATTACCCATTAGGCCAATTGTCTGACTTGAAAATTAACTTCCATAAATATCATATTAATTTTAATTGATTTGATTAATTTAATTTTACTTGATCAAAATTAATTTTTCCAAAAATCACTTAGATTTTCCAAATTCATTTTTCAAGAAATTTATTTAACCAAATTATCTAGTTGAACAATTCTCACGACCATCTAATTTAATTCCACATCGAATAAATCGACTCAATTAAATTATTCCCAAAGTCATAGAATTTTCTTCTGATTCAAATGCAGTCCGATCGATCTTTTGTTGAGCTAGCGAAGGGATTAATCGGACGTATACAATTAGGCTCTACTGATTACAATTATGTCTAGGAGAATCGTTTCGATAATTCGCAATTACTTAATCTTGGAGTCAGTCCATAAGAAGTACCATGATTGAAAACTCCTTATTGTATACTCTTTATAAAAGCAATTCATCCAACTGCTTTATCCAATGACCTCGTCATGTGTGTGTTACCCTCATATGATATCATTAATTCTTTTGAGTTAAATCCGTTCACACAATACAATCTTATTTTATCTTATTGTCACCATTGTGTCTTCTTAATGATTAATATTATCACTGTCAACAAATGAATGTGATAAATTGCTCGTTTGAGAAACAGCAACCCGTGGCCACGTTCCATAATAATAATCCACACAATGCCAATGAGAGGATGTCATTAACTCTTTAATTGAGCTATGAATTCTACTATTGCTAGTAAAGTCATGCCATACACAAGTCAGGTACCCAACATACCGGCTATGGGCTCGATTATCTTTAGAGCATAAGCCTCCAATTATATTAAAGCCCACTGGTAATTTTTGTGAAAAAAATTTCGATTCGAAGCGAGGCCACACTCAGCAGGCGTGAGCTTTAGGATAGCTGAGAAGACTACCCGGTCAAAGTGCTCTTCCTAGACGAATAAAAAAGGTACAATTTTGATTAAGCGTTTATTACTTTAGATATAACAACTAAGATCTTGTTTTGGAAAAAAAATTAAAACTCTGGTTTTTCCCTAAATTTATTTTTCGCTGCGTTTTCCAAACTCATTTTTTCAACAATCTAAAGTATCATTCTACCAATGAATACATCTATGTCTCTACTCGTGGAGTTAACTGCTTCGATACCCAAGACTAGCCATCTTCCCAATTGGAATTGTAGATGACATAATAATCCTTCTCAGTATTTGAATCAAATGTTCACTTTGATTCTTTTACGGGATTAAAGGCTCATTTAGATTATCTACTGAAGAAAGTTGTCTTTCTCGCAATGTAAACATTCTTTACAATGCCACTTACCTTCAGTTTGAACTTTAGACAATCAATGAGCTAAATTTGTTTATCACAATTTCACTATGCATGCAAAATATAAAAGACATAAATACGAAAGACATAATAGTGAAATGTGAAATTAACTTTCTTTATTTATTCATCGTTCAAATAAATAGAAAACAGTTACATGTTTACTACAATATGGGTACATTTCCCAACAATCTCTCACTTGCCCTAGTAAAGTAAATGTGTCATGTTTCGCATTCCCATATCATTGACGTGTTTGTTAAAACTACTAGTTACAAGAGTCTTAGTAAACGGATCCGCAAGGTTACTTTCAGAAGCTACTTTCATCACATATACAATTCCTTCGGCTACTGCCTCTCGTATCAAGTGATACTTCCAATCAATGTGTTTCGTCCTCTTGTGACTTCTCATTTTCTTGGTATTTTATATTACAGCACTGTTATCAAAATATAGTGTTATAGCTTTTTCCAAAGCAGGAATAACTTCAACTTCGGTTAAGAAATTTTAAAGTTATATTGCTTTTTTCGTTGCCTCAGAAAAAGCCACATACTTGGCCTCCATAGTATAGTCAGCAATGCAAGTTTGTTTTACACTTCTCCATACAATGGCTCCACAGCCTAGATCGAATACATTTCCCGACGTCGATTTCCTTGAATCTTTACAGGTTTAGAAGTCTGAATTTGTGTATCCAACAGGAGGAAGGTCCTTCCCAAAATACACAAGCATATAATCCCTGGTTCTTTTAAGATACCTTAATATATGCTTTACAGCTTGAAAATGCCTGAGACCTGGATTCACCTGATATCGACTAAACATTCCAACTGTGAAACAGATATCTAGACGTGTGCAAAGTATCGCATACATAAGGCTTCCAACTGTCGAAGCATATGGAATCTTACTCATATGCTCTCTTTCTTCCGCTATCTTAGGACAGTCATCTAAAAAAAGATGAAAAACTGATGCAGTTAGCTGAACGTCTGGCTTTGCATCGGTAATTAAAAAATGTTCCAGTACCTTATCAATGTATGAAGCTTGAGATAGTGCTATCGTGTTATTCTTTCGATCCCTAAGGATTCAAATTCCAAGAATATAACTAGATTCACTCAAGTCCTTCATGCTGAATTGTTGAGCTAACCACAGTTTAACCGATGATAATTCTCCTACGTCATTTCCGATAAGTAGAATATCATTGACATACAAAACAAGGAAGACCACCTGTTTGTCCTTTATATACTTATAAACACAAGGTTTATCAGTGTTTTGTTCAAATCCAAAAGTCTTGATCGTTTGATCAAATCTTTTATTCCATGAGCGGGACGCTTGCTTAAGTCCATAAATGGATCTTAGCAATTTGCAAACTTTCTGCTCCTTTCCTTTGACAACATAGCCAGTGGGTTGAGCCATGTAAATGGTCTCATCAAGATAGTCATTCAAGAATGGTGTCTTGACATCCATTTTTCAGATCTCGTAATTGAGAGCAGCGTCAAAGAATAAGAGTATGCGGATAGACTTGAGCATGGCTACTGGAGAAAAGGTCTCATCGTAATCGATGCCTTCTTTCTGTGTTTAGCTTTTTCCCTACAATTCTAGATTTATGTGTTTCCACTTTCCCTTCCACATTTCTCTTCTTCTTGTAGATTCACTTACACCCTATGGGTTTAATCCCAATCGGTAAGTCTACAAGTTCCCACACCATATTGGATTTCATAGAATCCATCTCGACATCCATGGCCTATTTCTAGAGCTTAGATTCAACGTCCTACATAGCCTCCTTGAAAGTGAGTGGATCATCATTCTCATGATTGGCTTCCGTATTATAAATACTACCATCATAAATGAAGAATTCTGGTTTCTTAGAAACTCTCCTACTACAACGGATTCCCCTATGATGTTGATCGTTTGTAGGTCTTTCTACAACTTTCTCAAGAATTGAACTCGGTGATTGTTCTACCACTCCCGAAAGTTACTCGAGTACCACTTTACTTTAATGCTTAAAGTTATCCATGTAGCTTTCCTCGAGGAAAGTAGCATGAGTAGAAACTTTAATCTTATTATCTTTCGGATTGTAGAATAATCATCCTTTTGTTCTTTTTGGATATCCTACAAACATGCACAATTCTGTCCATGCATATAACTTCTTTGCATCCTTATCCAGAACGTGTGCTGGACAACCCCATATTCTAAAGTGATTTAGAATGGGTTTCTTTCCATGCCACAGTTCATAAGGTGTCTTACAAAAAGACTTGGTTGGCACATCATTCAAAATATAGCAAGTCGTTTGTATCGCATATCCTTAGAAGGAAGTTGTAAATAGCTTAACATTGAATGAACCATGTCAAGTAAGGTTCTATTCCTTCTCTCAACTACTCCATTCTAATATGGAATGTCCGACGTAGTCAATTGGGATAAAATCTCATTCTCTATGAGGTATCCTAAGAACTCATCAGACAAATATTCCCCACCTCGGTCAGACCGAAGATTCTTTATGGATAAACCTAATTGCTTTTCCACTTTTGCACGAAACTCTCAAAATTCATCAAAGGTTTCTCTTTTGCGGTGCATTAGATATACATATTCATATCGAGAATAGTCGTCGATAAAAGTCATGTAATAATCGTAACTTCCTCGGGCACTGATGCTTATGGGACCACATACATCAGTGTGCACAAGTTCTAAAGGTTGGTTGGCCCTTATACCTTTTGCATTAAAAGACCTTTTAGTCATTTTACCTTCCAAGCAATATTCATATTGTGGAAGACTAACTTCCTTAAGCATACTTAAGGGACCATCTTTCATGAGTCTAGTGATTCTTTCTTGGTTAATATGACTAACTCTTAAGTGTCATAGGTATCCCTCATTAGAGTGAGAAGTTTTAAGATTTTTATTCACTAATTCAGTTTGAAGCATCAAGTAGTTATTTGGTTTGATAAAGTAGAGATTGTTTTCTATCCATCCATTACAGATTAAAGAATGATTTCTATGAATAGAAATCTCTTCATTGAATGTCACGGTATAACTGTCATAAAATAAACATGCTACAGAAATTAAATTCCTTTTAAAATGAGGTACATAAAACATGTTCTTTAAAACAATCTTTCTAAAATTATCAAAGTGTAAAATAACTTCTCTCATTGCTCTGGCTGAAACATAGCTCCTAACTTCAATCCGCAACGAGAGGCTCCTGTCACGTAGACTTCTCATTTTGTTGAACTCCTGTAAAGAAATGCATACATGGTTAGTGGCTCCAGAATCAATAGCCCAGTTGTCAATTGATTCTTCCACTGAGCAAGCTTTAACCACAAAGAGTTCCATACCTTTTACCTTTTCGGCTAGGTAATCCAAATACTCCTTACAATTTGATTTGAAATGCCCTTTCCTGTTGCAAAAGAAACATTTGATATTTTTAGAATCTTTTGACTCTTAGCCTTCTTCCTATCCACACGAGGTGGAACCGAAGACTTTGTCGGTTTCTTCTTTCCCTTAGCTTTTTGTTTCCCCTTAGAGGACAAGGGGCCCACAGCTAAGTTTGCCTCAGGTTTCTCCTGAACCGACTTACCTGTAACACCCCAAAACCGGCCCAAACACCACGACCGGATCTGGTATGTCACTAAGAAAAATTTTGGAAGAACATGTCGTATTTTCAGAAAAATATTTTTCTAAAGTTTTTCTTCTTATTCGAGAGAAATTTAATAGTTGATAGTTTAAATAAAATATGCCTTTATAAATTAAAAACCCAAATTTAAATAGATACATTAGTTCAATAAGAATTTAAATAACTAAAAGTAATTAAAGCCCAAAATAAAACAAAACATAAACTAGTGGCCCACACTTTATTACAACGAGATTTAAAATCCATTAATTAAAAATATAAAGTATTAACTTGAGACTTTTTGCTTTGGATCCAGTTGGTCTTTTGCATGGCCACCTTGCGTTCCTCTCACCCCAGGTCCGAAGCACTAGGTATCACCTGAAAGGTTAATTAATAGGGTGAGTCGCGAGACTCAGTGTGCAACCCTCATGCACCACTAGATTTTGGCCTTAGGCCCATAAAACAGATTAATAATTCCATTTATAAAAAAATAACAAATAATATGCAAGGCCCAACCCATTTGCCTAGGTTTTCATCCGCTACACGCCCCCGTACCAGCCATTCACACCATTGGGGATTTCTACAATCGACCCACACCGCTACACGCCAAGATGGCAGTCATGCTGCTCATCAACATATTATGGCCGGGCCCTTATAATGTATCACGGCATTAGCCGCTACAACATATAACAGATCACGGTATAAACCGCTACACATAAAACGTATAACTTCCTCCTTTCATCAACCCAACCCATGCAGTCATAAAATCAATATGCTTTTATCATATAAAGTCAAACATTCACTGACCTGGTGATTTGCTTCACCCTTCACGGGTTTCCAACATTAAACCGAGATATCGGTATTTATCACAACATATAAACTTATGAGCATACATTAATAATCAGATCTAGATGGTGGGGAAGTATTACACACCTATTATCGTGAAGTACTAAACTCTTAGTCGGTATCCTTGCTATCCGGATTTATAACTTGGTTCAACCAAAAGCCGAAAAATCACGAAAATTGACCTCCCCTATAATCGGCCAAAGGTTAGTAAATCCCGAATTTTCACACTAAAATCAATAGATCTCCTTACCTTGAAATCCCGAAATTAGAGACTAACGATTTTCGGCTTTTAGATCTAGACGACCAAGTTTCCTTCAAATCCCGGAATGCCGCCCAACATAGAACCATTAAACTATTAGCTTTTCGGCTTTTGCCTTTTAAAAACCGAAATAGAACGTGAGAGCTTATGAGTCGACGCTTACCTTAACATGGGGATTCGGCTAGCACTAGAGAGAAGATTCGGCAATGCCAAAGGAAAAGATTAAATGCCTAAGAATAGAACTATTCTCACAAATGGGATGAGTAGAGAAAACTATGGAGATTTCGGCTTTTTAGAGAAATCGGCTCAAGAGAAAAAAAAAATGGAGAAGAGAGTGAAAGGAGAGGTTTCTGGCTTTTGAAGAAATTGAAGAAAAGAAATTGTAGAGGAAAGGCTAAGAATTTTGGCACAAAGAATGAAGAGGAAATTAGGGTTTAAATGCCAGAATCAATGAGATATCCCCTATTTATAGAAATTTGGCACTTACCTAACCTTGTAGATAAATCCTATCTTTTCTCCTTTATCTTAATCTATTAGCTCATCTAAAAGAGACTTAATTATCTCTAACTCCTCCCTCCTTTATCAGCATATTATCCACATATTTTAATCATTAAAATCCCTAAATTTTAGCCTTTATCTGCTTATTATCCACATAAAATAAATTCCTAAATAATAGCCTTTATCTGCTTATTATCCACATATTTTAAACATTTAAACCCCTAAATTTAGCCTTGTTGCCATCCACTCCACCTAATCCTAATGCCCAAAATTTAGCTAACTTAAATTAAAAGAATTGGGCTCCATGAAACTTAAATTTGGGCCCCTTACTCCCTTGTGTGGCGTCACCTCCTAAGATTGGGCCACAAGCCCACTTTGGTATTTTAAACATAGATACTACCTTTTAAACCCTATAATGCCCAAACAGATAATTTTAATCAATGCCTCTACCTAAGCCTGAGCCCAATTTGGACCCCTAACACTTAAATTAACACATTAAACATATCCACCCATTAAACGCATAGGCCCAAAAATTCAGGATGTTACATTACCACCATTCAACATCAACTCATAGGATTGTAATTCCTTCATGAGCTGAGTCAAGGTAAGCGCCTTTTTCCCTATGTTGTAAGTGGCCTTAAAACTAGCAAACTCATTGGTTAAGGATTTGAATACTATTTTAATTTGTGTGTTCACATCTAATTCAACCCCATTGTCCCTCGCTTCTGTAAAGAATTCGATAAGTTTAAGCATATATTCTTTGATCAGAGTGCCAGTTTTCTGTTGAGAATTCATCAAATTTGTAATAGCAGATTGTCGAGCCAATATGACTTGGCCTCCAATCAAATCCACTAAATTTGTCATGATCTCTTTGGAAGTACAAAAATTCTCGTGTTGCTTTGTCCAATGACCTCGTCATGTGTGTGTTACCCTCATACGATATCCTTGATTCCTTTGAGTTAAATCCGTTCACTCAGTATAATCTTATTTTCTCTCATTATCACCATTGTGTCTTCTTAATGATTAATATGATCACTGTTAACAAATAACTGTGATAAATTGCTCATTCAAGAACAAGCAACCCGTGGCCACGTTCCATATTTATCAATCCATACAATGCCAATGAGAGGATATCATTAACTTTTTAATTGAGCTATGAATTCCATTGTTGCTAGTAAAATCATGCCATACACAAGTCATGTACCCAACATACCGGCTATGGGCTCGATCATCTTTAGAGCATAAGCCTCCATTTATATCAAAGCACATGAGTTGCATACGCATGGTCAGTGACTAACTCAGGATTTAGGTAAACCACACCATGAATATCCCAAGTGAATTAATTCAAAAATGGATTCAGAATTAATTAATCTTGGGTCCAATCCAATGTATCATTCTACCAATGAATACATCAATGTCTCTACTTGTTGAGTCAACTCCTCCGATAGCCAAGACTAACCATCTCCCCAATTTAAATTGTATACGACATAATAATCCTTCTCAATATTTGAATCAAATGCTTACTTTAATTCTTTTACGAGACTACGGGCTCATTTAGATTATCTACTGAAGTAAGTTGTCTTTCTCGCAATGTAAACGTTCTTTACAATGCCACTTATCTTCAGTTTAAACATTATACAATCAATGAGCTAATATTTGTTTGCCACAATTTCGCTATGCATGTAAAATATAAGACATAATAGTGAAATGTGAAATTAACTTTATTTATTTATTCATCGTTCAAATAAATAGAAAACAGTTACATGTTTAGTGCAATATGGGCACATTTCCCAACAACAACATCAAGAACTAATGTCATTAAAAAGGTCAACTAAAGAAAGGTTTATAATGACTTTAGTGACATATTTAGACTTTAAGCTACATCAAATGGATGTCTAGACTACATTTCTCAATGGCGACATTGATGAGACGATTTATATGGTACAACTAGAAAACTTTGTGTTCGGTGATGCAAAGCCAGTGATTTGCAAGTTAAAGGGATCCATTTATGGCCTCAAGAAAGCTTTTCATCAGTGATATTACAATATTCACCAAGTGATTATCTCATTTAGTTTTTAGATGGCTTTGGTTAATGATTGTATACATCACAAGTTTAGTAGGAGTATGAATGGTCTCAATCAATGCCTTAAGAATGATTTTGAGATTATGAAAATGTATAAGATTCTCTACATTTCAGCAGTGGGAAGTCTAATGTATGTTCAGGTTTGTACGCATTTGGATATTGCGTATATTGTTGGGATATTGTGCAAATATTTCAGCAGCTCAAGTATTGATCATTGGAAAGCAACCAAACGATTCATTCATTAGCTTTATAAAACAAAACATTACATTGTAACAACCCGTTTTCAGTGAAATTAGAATAGTGGTTTCAGGACCACAAATCCGAGTCCGAAAAGAAAAAATTATTTAAAATTTTTTTATAGTCTACCGTATTATAGGAATATCCTATAAAAATTTAGTTACGGAATTTTACTGATTACATGTTTAATTGATAAAAGGACCAAATTGCATAAAATGCAAAAGTTGATTTCTAGTAGCTAAAAAGATCAAATAGCTATGGAATTCAAAATTGGAGGTCCTTATATGGCAAATGGACCATTAAGAGGGGTTAGTAGATAAGTATGATGATTCATCCATGGAAATTTAAGAAAAGAAAAGGACTAAATTGGAAAGTAAAAATAATAAATGATGATAAATGATTAAATAAAGAAAATATCATCTTTTTCATCATCTTTACCAAATAAAAATACATGGAAACCCTAGCTAAGAGAAGATAACTCAAGCAATCTATTTTTGCTTAATTAGGTATGTTTTCTTGTCCCGTTTTTAATAATTTTCATATTTCTGATATCGTAATAGATTAATCTACCTATCTCGGGGATTAATTTGAAAAGTTATCAAAGTATTAAAGTTTTTCCATGGATGAATATGCATGAATTATGAAATTTATGGTAGAAAATAAAATGTTGTTGATAGATAAACAACTTTTGTAAAGTGAAACTTTATGATATTGTGATTTAGGGACTAAATTGT
Source organism: Gossypium sturtianum (assembly GCA_025698515.1). Classification (NCBI taxonomy): domain Eukaryota; kingdom Viridiplantae; phylum Streptophyta; class Magnoliopsida; order Malvales; family Malvaceae; genus Gossypium; species Gossypium sturtianum. Next base: position 139,852,277 of record CM046943.1, read on the forward strand.
AAAGATGTAAAATTCATAGAAAAATTCTGAATTTTATGGAATACATGGGTTGTTAATGTTACATGTAAAAATCGACTAGGCTTGCAATAAGGATGAAATTGTATGAATTTAATTTTCCGAGCCTAGGGACGACATCGTCATTAATTAAAAGTATAGGTGTCCGACGCCGGACTAGGGTTAAGAGCGTTACCGGATAGATTGGAAACTTTAACAGACAATTCATCAAGTAACTCATCAATTACATTCATATTGTCCCTTAAGTAAGTCATCGAGACTTAAAGCATGCTCGTAAATAGGGTCGGGACTAAACCGAAACACATACGAAATTTCACAGAAATTTAAAACTTTTCTAAGTTTCAGGGGTTACACGCCCGTGTAGGCAAGCCGTGTGCCTCCCACGGCTGCTGGACACCTCCGTGTGTCCTGTCCGTGGTCGAAACTGACCTCACATCCACGGCCACCAAGCACGCCCGTGTGCCTTGGCCGTGGTCGAATCTGACCTCACGTCCACGGCCACCAAGCACGCCCGTGTGCCTTGGCCGTGTACTCATAGGCCAATACTAACTTTCTCACACGGCTACTAGACACGCCCGTGTGTCATGGCCGTGTGCTATTAGGCTAGCTACTGACTTAGCCCCACGGTCACTAGGCACGCCCGTGTGCCACAACCGTGTGACATTATAGGCCATTTGCAAGGCCAAAATTCCACCCACCTAGGTCATATCTGCAAGCAATGTTTACCAACTCATTTCATACTCAAATGACACACAAAAACATACCAAATTAACCATTCAATCTATACATTCAATACCAAATCCAAACATACTAAAATACAAGGTTAAAACTCATCTCATCACAAATATATTTCATTCATTCACTTAATCAAAACTTGACCATATTATGCCTCAACTAACCATACCAAAACATATTTCATATACCACATTCTTTCAAGCAAATTCCCAACATCATAACTAGCCAAATCACATGGCTAAATTCATATAACAAACCTATACCAAATGCTAGCCTATACATGCCATATCTAGCTTTATACATTTCCAAAATGTACCAAAATAGGTTTAGTAGTGTGACGGTGATACTTGACGGTCCCGAGCCTTCAGTAGCTTTGACGACCTATAAAATAGAGAAAATACACACACAGAGTAAGCTTTCCAAAAGCTTAGTAAGTCATATACAAATAATCTTAATATGTAAAGCATATAAGCATATAACCACATTGGCACAATTCATATACATAGCAAATTTCTCACATATATACTTTGATCCATATTCTTTGCCATATTTGCCACATTCATCAACTTAAGAATCATAGTAAGATCACATAGGTATTTACCTTATATACACACTTAGTGTATAAATCAACGTACCTGAAACGGATATACAATTCACTTAGCCATTCGTATCACAGACTTGCCCGTTGAACCGTAAGGAATCTAGTAGGATACTCAGAAAGCTCGAAATGGTCATACAATGCCAACGTCCCAGACGAGGTCTTACATGTAATCGACTATCGATGCCACTGTCCCAGACAGGGTCTTACACGAATCATTACGATGCCGATGTCCCAGACATCGTCTTACATGTAAAGATCATATCGATGCCAATGTCCCAGATGTGGTCTTACACGTAACGCTCATGTCGATGCCTACGTCCCAGACGAGGTCTTACACGAAATTTCAAATCAATGCCAACGTCTCAGACGTGGTCTTACATGATAAAACAAAACAAATACCTATGTCATGACAGAGCTAATCCTATATATTCCTAGGTTTGTACGGGACTTCTCGGACTTAACACTATATCATCCATATCTCGGAATTCATATTCAAAGTATCTCATAAGCATTCATTTTCACAAATAATCATATGAATAAACTCAATTCAATATAACAACATTTATTTGCAATATGACTTACCTCGGATTCGGTTTAACAGAAACGGAAACAGCTATTCAATTACTTTCGCCTTCCATCGGTCTAAGTCCGTTTTCCTCGGTTCTTGATCTAATCATATTCAGAATTAATCCTTTTATTCACTAATTCATCCAATTCAATCCAATGACACACATTTAGGGCTATTTGCAAATTAACCCTCACATATGCATAATTTATCAATTTAGTCCATATTTCTCAAAACATCAAATTCACGAAATCATCTTTTAACCATGCTTAGCCGAATGTTCATACATCTCATACAAGCCCATATTTTCCATCAAATTTGCAATTTAGTCCTCAAAAATAATATTTTCTCAATTTAGCCTTAATTAGCTAAATTCATCAAAAATTCAAAAACAAAGTATGTTCATCTAGCTCAAATCTTTCATTTAACACCATAAATCATCACAAAGCTCAACATATCACCAATGGCACATTTCATGATCAACATCAATTCATCAAATTGAGACATGGGCTTGATAGTAGACAAAGCAACGATTGCAAAAATGTAAAAATTATTAAAAACCGAGATCAAACATACCTTAATCTATCCCAAGTATGTGCCGAATGTATGAGAGCTTTTAAACCTTTCTTTTCTTTTGATTTTCGATGGTGAACATAGAAGATGATAAAACCAATGTCTCTTTTATTATATTATAACCTTTTAATATAAATATAAATTTTAACTTATAAAATTAATATATATAAAACACATATATAAATACATTTCATTACCTAATGCCATCTACTAACCATAGTATTGGCTAAATTGCCACATAAGGCTTCCTTATTTGAAAAGCCACAACACAAATGTACTTTAACAAATAGCATGCTAGTTTTATATTTAATGCAATTCAATCCTTTTTATCAAATTAAACACACAAACGAGCAATTTAACTTACGAAAATTTAACACATGCTTAATCACTTATCAACGGCATAGAAAATAATATTAAAATATTATACAGACTCAGATTTGTGGTCCCAAAACCACTGTTCCGACTAGGGTATAAATTGGACTGTTACAATAGGGGCAAAATGGTAATTTTTCCTAGGATGTGAATTGAATAGGAATTGTATTAAATTGAGTTAAATTTACTCATATAGATCCAAATAGACCTAGTACGGAATTGGATCGAGGAAAATAAAAAGTATCGGATTAGTACCCTACAAACACGAACATTGTCGAGGTAAGTTCGTGTAACTAAATTGTATATTTATGTGTTATGCTTGATTTATATGTATGTGATTTGAATAATAGTTAAGAGTGAAAATAAATCACATATCCGACAATGTCCGACAAGAAATAAATCACATTTGAACAAATGAAATTAGATGGATATAGGGTTCCCGGAGTGGTTATGGTTCTGCATATGTTGTGAACACACCATAGCTCGCAAGAGCGTCTCATTATAACTCACATGAGCATCCTGAATATAAGCTCTCCTGAGCTTTTTAATACATGGCTCTCCCAGGATTTCCGTTTATATGCTCTTATGAGCATTCTGATCGGTAATGATCCTGCATGTGTTGCGGACATACCGCAACTCTTATGAGCGTCCTGATATATGGCTATCCAGACCTTCCCGATAAAAAGCTCTTTCATGAGCTTCCTGATAATAGCTCTTCGGAGTTACCCATTAAGCTCACATGAGCTTTCTGATTTAAGCTCTTATGAGCTTCCTATTATTAAGCCCGGATAAGCTTCCCGTTACAAGCTCACATGAGCTTTCTGTTATTTGGCTTAGAAGAGCTTCCCGTTTAAATGCTCAATGAGTATTCCTGAATATGAATTGACGGAATATAGTATGTACACTTTTTATTTACTAACCATGTATCCATCGATATTATAAGTGGTTCAACGGGTAAAGTTATGAAAAATGACAATAGGAGTTTGTGATGAAAGATTATGGACATATATTTGACTACATGAACATGTCTTGTATATGAAGTTTGAATACATGATATGGAAAGTACATGAATAAGGAAACTTGATTAATGATAAGTTCATACTTGTTTATTGATATTCAAGTGAAATAAATGACTAAAATTTTTATGAGGATATGTGTATAGGCTATTGGCCAACTTGCTTTGAATATATTATGTATATTTACCTTAAATGCAATTAAATGGTAAGTTGATTTTCGTTATACGAACTTACTAAGCACGAAATGCTTACTCTGTTCTATAACCTTTGTTTTATAGTAATTCAGAAGCTCGTTGGGTTGGAGGCTTGGAGGAGATATCATAACACTATCCATCAGCTTATTTCGGTATATATAGTAAATACATTTTGGTTGTAATGGCATGTATAGGCTAAAGTGGTCATGGATTGTAACACCCCAAACTCGGCCCAGAAGTTAGGCCCGAATCTGGCGTGTCACATTGAAGTGTTTTTCGAAAACCATGTTTTCATTGAAAACCCTTCTTAATGAAAGCTTAAGTAAAATCTCAGTTACGTTAGTTTATTTTTAAAACGTGGTACGTTAAGAAAAAAAATTATTAATTTTATTCCCAAAGTTCCTTTGCAACTGCGAAAGCTAATTTGAAGGTAACCGATTTACGAAAACGTGATGTGTAAAGATTAAGTATCGAAACCATTTCGAAAATGTTGCAGAAACGTAGTGTTATTGAAAATAATTATCATTTTGGAAAACCGTGACTTACTACCAATCGATATATCCCAAAGTAAAGGAAGACCCGAACTTAAAATTTAGAAACTTAAAGAGGCCTTATTACAACCTGAATTAAAATACTTGAATGTAAATAATCAAAACGAAAAACATAAGCAGTGTGTGGCCTCCTCCGAGTCCCTTGCAGCACCGATCTGTCTAAGGCTGGGGATTACCTGCACAGTTAAAACGGGGTGAGTTTACGAAAACTCAGTGTGTAATCCCCTTACTAGAGTAATAACAAGAAACGATGGCAAAAGCAGAACTCCAAACAGATCTAGGCCAAAACCCTTTACGATGCTGATGCAGTCCGATTCGAGAGCATACGTGGGCCAAAGCCCACTACAATAACATTTGGGACACAACCCATAACAGAATCAAATGGGACCTAGCCCATACCAATAACAGAACAGGTGGCCTAAGCCCAGTACAGTAACAGATCTCATAAACAAGTATGCAACAGTATGAGGATGTATCCCATCCCGATCCAGCCAACACACCACCCATACCAACCCTACACTTACGTGGGGATAAAATCGACCCACCCAGCCAACACACCAATGTTAGCACCGGTTGCGGCACTAACTGAAATCGCAGCAAAGCTACTAGTATATATATGCGGCTCTAAGCCTTCAGTAGCGGTATTATAATTGGCACAAAGCCATCAGTAACTGTATTATGTTTAGAACATAGCCCTCAGCGACGGTAATATAATCGGCACACAGTCTTGGATAAATATGATCGACACAGAGTCATCGATATATATGTTAGGCACATAGCCACGGGTAAATACGATTGGCACAAAGACATAATCAAGATGGCACAGAGCCATATTTAGGTTGGCACAGAGCTATAATAAGATTACGCGGCTTTAAGCCATCCGTCGGTCCACAGTCGTCTCGAGCGACCCGTGCGACCTTAACAGATCAATGTTGGATCCACAGTCGTCATGCGACCCGTGCGACCCTATCAGAACTTCCTCCGTATCAATGTCCCAACCCCATGTAATATGTCGTGTATGTCATGCTCAATCATTACACGTGTATGCAAAATGGCCATGCTCAGTAACAGTCATTTAAACTTATATTAAAAGCATATCAGTCACACGACAACAGTCAAGTCAGTTAAAAACACAGTTATACAATCCCAGTCAAATCAGTCATTTTACCCTATAAGGGTATTTTGGTAATCCTACCCTTCAGGGGTATTTCGGTAATTCTACCCTACAGGGGTATTTCGGTAATCCTACCCTACAGGGGTATTTAAGTAATTTTACAAACCGAGGGTATTTCGGTAATTCTACCCTACAAGGGTATTTAGGTAATCCTACCCTACAGGGTATTTAGGTAATTTTACAAATCGGGGGTATTTCGGTAATTTCTCACATCGAGGGTATTTCGGTAATTTTACAAATCGAGGGTATTTCGATAATTTCACAAATCGAGGGTATTCTGGTAATTTCACAAATCGAGGGTATTTCGATAATTTCACAAATCGATGGTACTTCGGTAATTTTACAACTCGAGGGTATTTCGATAATTTTACAAATCGAGGGTATTTCGGTAATTTTCAAATTGAGGGTATTTCAGTAATTTTACAAATCGAGGGTATTTTAGTAATTTTGTAAATCGAGGGTATTTCAGTAATTTTACAAATCGAGGGTATTTCAGTAATTTTGTAAATCGGGGGTATTTCAGTAATTTTACAAACCGAGGGTATTTTAGTAATTTTACAAATTGGGGTCTCAGCGACCCAACAGAAGGTCCACCGTCGCCTCGAGCGACTTAAGTAACCTAAACATTCACAACGGGGTGAATAGGCCTAAGGCCCATTACTCGGCCCAAGTGGGCCCACACGCTCGTGTGGCCCAATTAGCCTAGAGATAGCCTCGGCTATACGAGCAGCACAGTTCAAATCAATAGAAACCATATAACATGTAAATTAATTCGTGTGGGGCCCATAGGCCCAGTGGCCCACACGGCCCCTTCCGGCCCAATGAGGCACAAAACAACCTAAGTCATGTGCGCGACATGACAAGTCCAACCATTACCCACCTAGCGGTTGGGTTTACACAAGTGGGCCTACAGGCCCATCGGCCCACCTTGGCATTTTGGCTTCTGTCGATCTACAATCAGTAAAGTGTGAATACACACTTTCGGCTTTTCAGCCGATCATCCACAGAGCACAAAGTTACACACCTGATCACGTAGAGTACTAAGAAATCACGATCGTCAGAACCTATATTCAAACATAACATTCAGTTAATCACTAAACAACTAATGTTAGGAAAAACTCTTAATAACCACTTAACTGAGAGGTCGACTACCACTTACCTTGACTAGATCGGTCGACTGTGATTAGCCGACTCGAACCAGAGTCTAGTGCAGCCACCTTTCTGCATCCTGGCGGAAAGTCCCGAATAGCCGACACCGCACGCCTCTTGAACTTGGGAGTAGAGGCTACACGCTCACCCTCAGTCGGTACCTTTGCCATCGCTTTATTACTAGCACCCTCTTCACCCTTCGGAAGTTCTAGAACCCAAAAGGACATACACAGGAAAGGAAGCGGTCATAAGGGATCGCACCCTTGGCTTAATCAGTAAAAGAGAGTACTAAAAGGGACCGAGAGACTTACCGAATTCAAAATGCTTGCAGAACTGAAACAGAGAGAGGAAAGAAAAACAAAGAATTTGGTCACCACAGAACTAATCAAGAAAAGATTCGTTGCACAAGCTAATAGGAAACCGAAACAAAAAGAAGATGGATGGTATTCGGCCTAGGAGAAGAAAGGGAGAAGAGGATGAATGAGGAAAAATTCAGCTATAGAAAATGAATTGACATAGTAATACGAGGAAAAAGGAGAAAGGATTCGGTGTAAGCAAAGAAGATGAAGCAGCTTCGGTCAAAGAAGAAATTAAGGGAAGAAGAAAAGAAGGCTTTTGAGAGAATCTGGCATTTGCTCACTTGAGTTCCGAAAAAAATGAGAAACAAATGCAAAATAATGCTGAAAAGGAACAGACCCGAATGGTCAAAAACGTGCCAAAATAGGAGAGCAAAACCCGAAAATGCTAGAAGAGATTCGGCACCTACCCCCTCTCACATTGTCGAAATGCACCAAATGAAATGCCCATAGCCGAATCCCCTACTCAAGCTATCCCATTCGGCTATGACTCCCTTCACATCCAAACTCCTTCAAATCCCCCACCGATTTCTCCTCGATTTACGATAACTTCCCATTCAAATTCAATTCAAATTCTTATGACCAATTCAAACTTCACCCTTTTACCAAGTCCAGAACAACCTTCATCCATCAGAATTTGAATGCAACACAAACTCCAACCGTCCCAACTGCAAAATAAATATCCTTTTTGCTTGTAATAGGATTCGAACCCTTGCCCTCTCCTATGCTCCACACGCTACATGCCACCACAACACAAGCTCCTTTTGTGACTTAAAGCATGCGCAAATATTTATAAAGCATATGCGCCAGTGTCCAGATTCTTTTATGAGCCAAAAATTTAAAAAAATTCTGCAAGAGCCAAGACTTGAACCCAGGCTCCCTTACACCCTTAATGACGCCACAACCACTAGGCCACATGCTTCATTGTGTCATTTTTTTATCACAATAATTTAAAAGGCCTATATCCAAGCATCCAGGGTTTTATTCACTTAAAACCAAAAATTTTGCTAAAGCCCAGGTTTGAACCCAGGACTTTTCCAACTCCTCTTAGGACCCTTAACCACTTTAGCAGACATTTAATTATGTCATTTCCTTGCACAATTAAATACCTATTTACAGCTTTTTTTTTACGGACCCATACTCAAGGCCCAATATTTCTAAGCCCAAATTCGGGGCGTTACATGGATGGTATGTATGTGTTTGGTTGAAAGTAGCCATTTGATATGGCTTGTAATTTGATATGTTTTGATGTGTATATATATGGCCTTAATGTGTTTGATATGTTCTTGAAATGGTTGAATGATGGAAATCATATAAGCATATTGAAAATTGATTTGACATAGCATATTTAGTAAAATAAATATGCATATATAAGTATTTGGTAAGTATAAATACTTGAGCATATGTATTAATATGTCTTGCATAAAACTTGGTTTTGGTTTGGTTTAAGTGTCTTGGATTAACTTGTGGATGTGTTAAAGTGATAATGTAGGTGCAAAGCAAGTTTGGGTGAGAAATATGGCTTGGAAATGGCCTTATTTTGTCCACACGGGCAGAGACACGGGCGTGTGTCTCAGCCTTGTGTGACACACGGCCTAGCACATAGGCGTGTGTTTTGGCCGTGTGTCCCCTACATTTTTTTAAAAATTCAAAACAGAATGCTCAGAATTGATCACACGGCCTGGCACACGGGCGTATTGTAACGACCCGATAGTCACGGGTATAGGAAAGTATATTTTTGGGTCTCTATTTTCGTAAAACGGATTTATAGATATTTATTAAAAATATTTATGAAGTCAGTTGTGTGTTTAATTAGGTTTTGGTTAGGTGAATTAGCTTGAATTAAGAGTAATTAGGTAAAAGGACTAAATTGCATAAAGGGTAAAAGTTTAATTATTGATTAAAGAAAAAGTAAAGGGACTAAATAAGCAATTAAGCCTTATGTAACAATTGTATGGTAATAAGTAAATACATGTGTACAAATAATATACATATGTATATAATAATATATGAATACTTAATATTTAAGTATATAATAATATATTATATTATATTATATTATATTATATTATATTATATTATATTATATTATTATAATAACTAAAAGAATAAATGAAATAAATAAAGAAAAGAAAAAGAATAGAAAGAACAAAGTGCAGAAAACGAAACAGGGAGAAAGAAAGAAAAGAAAGAAAGAAAGGAGAAACTAGGGTTTCAAGGTTCCAAGTTCAATTGGTTAGTCAATTTAGTCCATTTTCTTATAATTTTTATGTTTTTAGAATCCTAGAATTAAATACTACCCAATCTATGTCAAAATTTTAGAAATTATTGAGTTTTAAAATGTTGTCTATGTTGAATAATTAGAGTATTAGGGACTAAATTGATAGATTTTTAAGCTAGAAATGAAAAAGGATTGAATTGTAGAATAAATGATAAGTTTTGAGCATTAGGGACTAAATTGTAAAAATTTCAAAATTTAGGGGTTTAAGTGAAATTAAAGAGTTAAAACTAGTTTAAAGTGGAAATTGAATGAAAATACGGAATTAATTTTGAAGAAATAAAGTTAGTCACGGTTTAGGGACTAAATTAGAATTTAGGCAAATGTTGAATAAAAATTGAAATATTCAATGTGAAAATTTAATTGTATTGTATTGATAAATTTTAATTGTTTAATTTCCGTAGCTAACGTTGTGCCGGAAACTTCGACTAAGAAAGGAAAAGATAAAGTCGACGAGGAGTAGCTCAAAAGTTCTAGTTTGTATTTGTATAATCCGAATCTAATAATTAATTGTTGTATTTTGATTTAATAATTATGGTAAGTGATTGAGGTGAGTAACTAGCATTTTGATATTGAATTGAATTTATATGAATTTGTGATTAATGTGAAATGTGGATATTGGATATTGATTGTTTTTGAATTGTGGAATTAAACCCTATTAACTGTATCAAACTGAGTCGGATATAGATGGCATGCCATAGGATTGGAAGAGTTCAGGGATTCTTCGACCTCGAGTCGATGAGACACTGGGTGTCAATTATTTACTTCGGCTTAATTCGAAGAGGCACTGGGTGCCAACTTACTTCGGTTTAGCCGATGAGACAATGGGTGTCAACTTATTACTTCGAATTATCTGATGAGGTACTGGGTACCAAACTGATGTGTTTTGGTTGGATCCGTGTATCCGTCCAAGTCTGATTCGTGTTAATAGGGGTAATTAAATGAAATGATAATATGATTGGAACTGAAAAGCATTGAATGTGAAATGCAAGTGAGATATATGGATTTCTGTATCGTATTGCGAAAAGCTATTTTAGATAGCAAATGATGAGAATTGAATATGCTATAAATAATTTGTTTATTGATTGCTTATTTGAATAGCTATTGTTGTTGTACGATTAAATGTGTATGTTATATTAAATTTTGTTTTAAAATATTTGGATTATAGAAAAACCACTGAGTTTATACTCAGCGTACGGTTTGTTTTTCGTGCGCAGGTTAGGTACTTAAGAGTTGATCGTCGATTCAGCATCCATCAATGATCCCGATCTCAAACGTGGTGATGTATATTTCTTTTGTGTCGGCATGTACCTAGGGTGTCCAAATGTTAACTATATTGTGGATTGATTGAAAATATGATTATAAGTTAATATTGGTTGATTATATACATATGAGTATAAGTTATGTTAAGGCTATAATATGGCATGTTTTAAATTAGTGCATAAGCGAACATGATATAGGCAAATTAGGATGAATTTGGTATCTTTACAAATTGGATTTATATGATGTCTTGTTGATGTGTTTCGATGATATAATTGTGGTACCTATAAGGGTACATTGGTTAGATACCTAGGTTTACTGTTCTGACATGCTTTGATTGTGTTTGATCTGAAAAGTTTGGTAATGCTCTGTAACCCTGTTCCGGCGATGGATAAGGGTTAGGGGTGTTACATGTGTGGCTTGGCCGTGTGACCCCTGCACTTACACACATCCTGGCACACGGGCGTGTGACTTGGTCGTGTGACCCAAGTTAGAGAGTTACACAGGTACGGACACGGGCTGGGCCACGACCGTATGCCCTATTTCGAATGCCTACACGGCCTGAGACACGGGCGTGTGTACCCTGCACTTAGGAAAAATATTAAAATTTTGCGAAAAATTCTCTGAGTACCCGGATTAGTCCCAACTTATTTCAATTGCATATTTTGGGTCTCGAGGGCTCATATAAGGGACAATATGATTGTTTATGATTTATTTCTGATATGAATGAGAAATGATATGAAATGTCTGAAATTGATCTGTTTATTCCGGTAATGCTCCGTAACCCTGTTCTGGAGACGGATACGGGTTAGGGGTGTTACATTTATTGGTATCAGAGCTACGGTTTAGCCGATTCTCGGACTAACATAGCATGTACGAGTCTAACTATACATGCCATTATATAACCTGTGATAGTGTGATATCTCCTGACCATTTTAAATATGTTTTTCATATAGTAATGTCATCCAACCGAGCTGAACCCAAAGAAGCTAAGAACAATGCTCAAGCTTCAGTTCAAAAAGCAGCATCTAGTGGTAGAAGGCCCGTATCTAAGGGTCGAGGAAGAGAGGCAAAAGAAGCCTTCTTCCAAATGATGAACGAATGGTTTACAGAATTTGTAAGAACAAATCCGGCTGTACAACAACCTCCATCCCCTCCTGTTTCTCAACTAGTTCCTGATATGCCACAAGGTACAGAACTTGTAAGAACTGGTAAGCCTCCTGTAGATAAAATCCGTAAGTATGGGGCAGAACAATTCAGAGCAATAGCCGAAGATGATCGTGAAAGGGCTGAGTTCTGGCTAGAAAATTCTTACAGGGTTTTGGATGAATTGTCTTGTACACCAGCTGAATGTCTGAAATGTGCTGTATCCTTGTTAAAAGACTTAGCTTACCAGTGGTGGAACACCTTAATTTCTGTCGTACCAAAGGAAAGAGTTACTTGGGAATTTTTCCAAACTGAGTTCAAAAAGAAGTATATCAGTCAAAGATTCCTTGATCAGAAGCAGAAAGAATTTTTAGAGCTTAAACAGAGCCGTATGACTGTATCTGAGTATGAACGAGAATTTCTCAGATTGAGAAATATGCCAGAGAATGTATTCCGACTGAAGCCGCAATGTGTAAGCGATTTGAAGAAGGTCTGAATGAAGACATAAAGCTATTAGTTGGGATTTTGGAATTAAAAGAATTTGTCGTACTGGTCGATTGAGCTCACAAAGCTGAAGAGCTGAGTAAGGAAAAGAGACAAGCCGGGATGGAAATCAGAACTTCAAGTAAAAGATTTACTGGAAAGTCATATCAGTCGGCCTCAAAGAAGTCAAAGAAAGATCATGACCGTTCTGTTACCTCTGCAGGATATTCTGGGAGAAGTAAAAGCGTTCGATATTCCAGTCCAAGATCCCAGGCTACATTTGTAGCAAGTGCAGGTAGTGTTAGAAACACCAAACCCAGGTGTAAATATTGTAATAAATTCCATCTTGGTGAGTGTCATGTGAGAAGCGGAGCATGTTTTAGATGTGGTTCTTTTGACCACTATCTTAGAGATTGCCTGGAAAAGTTTGAGAAAGATACTGTACAGACTTCAAAGCCGAGCAACCTCGCCTCGAGAGGTAGACCACCTCGTAACCCCAATAATATGAGTGATAACTGAGGTACAAGAAAGGATTCAACTGCCAAATCTGAAGCACGAGCACCAACAAGGACATATGATATTCGTGCACGAGAGGATGCCTCTGCACTAGACGTCATTACTGGTACTTTTTCTCTAATTGATACTAATATAACTGCTTTAATTTATCCTAGTTCAACTCATTCATATATCTGCACGAATTTAGTGTCTATTAAAAATTTACCTGTCGAGTCCACTGAATTCGTGGTTAAAGTATCAAACCTGTAATGACCCAAAATTCACGGCATCGAAAAAGTATGATTATCGGGCCTCCGTCTTAGTAAATTAAATCCTTAAATAATTATTAGGAATAATTATGAGTCTAGTTTAATTTAGAGTAATTAGTAAAAAGGACTAGATTGAGTAAAGGTTAAAAGTTTAATTCTAAAACAATAGAAAGAAAAAAAAAGAGATTAAAATGGCAATTAAGCCATTAGTAATAGTTGAGGCGACAAAATGGATAGAAAAATCTAAGATTTTTCTTAGATTTCTATATAATAATTATAATAATTATTATTAAATTATAAAATAAATAAGATAAAGACAAATGTATGGTACACAATTAATACATGTGTAAAAATTATATTAGTACATTGTAAAATGAATAATTAAATTATATGATTTTTGTATAATAAACAAATTGAATAATGACAATAGTAATAAAAATATTGGTACATTTGTTATAAAACAATTTGTTTACTTAATATTAAAGTAATAGATAAATAGAATTAAACTATATTATTATTAATTAAAATTATGGAATTTTATATGATAAATAAATCAAAAATATAACAAATGTAGGATGATGATATATTACATGTGTAAGTATATATAATATTACATTTGTAAAATATTCATTTGCTATTAAATAAGATATTTATAATATTATTACTAAGTTAATATAAAATAAATAAGTACATAAAATAAAGTAAATAACGAAAGAATAAAGTAAAAAGAAAAACAAAAGAAACAGAAAAGAACAGAGAAGCATTTCGAAACAAGCAGGAAAGAAAGAAGAAAAAGAAGGAAAAAGGAAAAACTAAAGATTTAAGGTTTAAAGCTTCAAAAGGTAAGTCAATTTAGCCATTTTTTCTTAATTTTGATGTTTTAGAAGCTTTTAAACAAAGTTTTGTTGAAATTAAGTAAAAGCCATGGAAGTTCTTAGGTTTCCAAACATAGTTCATGTTGGATAAATTGTTGAATTAGGGATTAAATTGAATGAATTCTAAGTTAGAATTGAAAAAGGGATTAAATTGTAAAAGAAACTATAAGTTTTGTGTTTTAAGAATTAAATTGAAAGAAATTTTAAATTAGGGTTATATTATGAATACTTGATTTTTTAGAATGAATATGGAAGGAAAATAAATAGAAATGAAATATGAATTAAGTTAAACAAACCAAAGAGTTAATAAGGATTAAATTAAAATTAAGATATAAATTGAGAAAAAAAATTTAATTAATTATTAAATTAATGTTGTAATTAATAATGTAAATTGTTCTTGTTAGGATCGACCCGATTAAGCAACGAACAAGTAAAAATAGCGGAATAAATTGAGAAATTGGACACACAAATTTAACGTGAAAAAACTCCTCCAAAGAGGATAAAAAATCACGGGCAAAGATAATTTTACTATAATGGCAACAGAACGAAGAGTACAAAAGATGGAGATAAAACTAAACCCCGAAAACCCGAAAACAAAGAACCCTCAAAACGTAAACACAAAATTCTCTAAATGTGTTATGAGTTCTAATATCTAATGGGTGTATTTTCTAAGGTTGCAAAAGAGCCTATTTATAGGCTAAATTCATAGGTCAAATAATAATAAAATAATCTAACTAATCAGTGTTTGATTGAAACAAATAAACAGAGTTTAACTAGAAGATTTCTTCTCAAATTTGACTGAAATAAGAGTCATAATTAACAAATCTCCACCTTGACTCATATTTCCACAATGCCATCTTTGCCAAAGCCCGCCACGAGCCTATCTTGAACCATGCGAGGAATTAATCTGAGTCGAATCAGTGCTTAGAAATGGAAGACTTCTAGCCTTCGACTTGTACCTTTGCCAAATCAAAACTAACCCGGTTTGATTTTCATGAACACAATGCCCTAACTTTTCAAAACCTCGCATCCAAAAGAGAACCTCTCTTCAACGAAAGCAGTCATACCTTTTTCCCTCCTATGACCAAGTTGCCTCGCTCTGAATGAGTTGACTTGAGTGCATAGAATCTGACGAGGGCGTCCCGATTTCACCGGTCATCGTAGAACCTTCCGAATATAAAGATCGCCGCTTCTTTTACCTTTTAACAAAACGAGCTCCACGAGATACTTTTATGTCGCTCGAATCGATATTGATTCTGCATCCTTTCAAGTCTAAAATACTCAAGGAGATGAGATTCTTTCGTAAATCAGGTACATACCTGACATCTGAGAGTGTCCTAATCGTCCCATCGTGTATCCTAATTTTAACAGTACCAATACCAATTACCTTACTAGATGAATCGTTTCCCATGCACACAACTCCACCTTCAACCGAACTGTATGTAGAGAACCATTCTCTATTGGGACACATGTGGAAAGAACATCCCAAATCTAGGATCCACTCGGACGTGAGCTTGGAGTTATCGCTCGTTGACACTAACAAGAAATCATCACCGCTTTTATCGGCCAAATTAGCACCAGCTACATCTTCCTCGTTACTCTCAGCAGCTCTTTTCTTTTACAGTTTATAACAATCTGCTTTGACGTGACCTAACTTTTTACAATAGCGACACCTTTTGTCTCGTTTCTTTGATGCTATCAAAACGGAAGCTTGCCTATCTGCCTTGCTATCCAAATAAAGCTCATTGTCGAGTTTGTCTCTACTCAACAAATGACCCTTCACATCTTCGAACGAGAGTTTGTCTCTACCATAAATCAGGGTCTCCCTGAAAGACTTGTATGAGGGGGGTAAAGAGCATAATAATAGCATAGCCTGATCTTCATCGTCAATATGAACCTCAACATTATTTAAATCATTTAAAAGAGTAATGAATTGACTGATGTGATCTCTAATAAGCTCACCTTCGTTCATACGAAACGTAAATAGACGTTGTTTCAACACTAAACGGTTAGCCAGAGACTTAGTCGCATAAAGAGTTTCTAACCTTTTACATAAGGCAAATGAGGTCTTCTCCATCAATACCTCCTGCAATACCGTATTCGCGAGGCACAACTAGATTGCAGACAAAGCCTTTTCATCAAGCTCTTCCCATTCTGTTTTATTTAGATTCTCAGGCTTTTTCCCGGTAATAACCTTTTTCAAACCGGATTGAACTAGAATTGTCATCATCCAAACTTGCCACAGATTGAAATTTGTCTCACCATCGAACTTCTCAATTTCAAACCTTGTTGCTGCCATATCTAAATGGGTTGATCTATGAAAATTGAACTAGCTCTTGATACCACTTGTTAGGATCGACCCGATTAAGCAACGAACAAGTAAAAATAGCGGAATAAATTGAGAAATTGGACACACAAATTTAACGTGGAAAAACCCCTCCAAAGAGGATAAAAAACCACGGGCAAAGATAATTTTACTATAATGGCAACAGAACGAAGAGTACAAAAGATGGAGATAAAACTAAACCCCGAAAACCCGAAAACAAAGAACCCTCAAAACGTAAACAAAAAATTCTCTAAATGTGTTATGAGTTCTAATATCTAATGGGTGTATTTTCTAAGGTTGTAAAAGAGCCTATTTATAGGCTAAATTCATAGGTCAAATAATAATAAAATAATCTAACTAATCAGTGTTTGATTGAAACAAATAAACAGAGTTTAACTAGAAGATTACTTCTCAAATTTGACTGAAATAGGAGTCATAATTAACAGATATTATTATTTTTGTAGCTAACAAGGAAAACGAGGCATCGGCATCCAAAGGAAAAGAAAAGATCGTTGAAGAGTAAACGCGTATTCCGGGTTTGTATTACTATAACTCAATCTATTTGTTAAATGTCATATTGAATTTGTAATCATGGGACATTTATGGTAAGGTAAGTAATAACATTTGAAATTAAGTAAGAATATGTGTGAATATTGAATTATATGTGAATTGAGGTAATAGATGTTTTGCATTAATTGAATATTTGAAATTGTTGTGGAAATGAATTCAAAATTGAAAAAGTAAAATAATACCCTATTAACTTAATGGACTAGATTGGATACAAAGGGCATGCCATAGGATTTGTGATGTGATGAGGAGATTTATACCTCGGCCGAGAAGATGATTCTGTTATTATATGCTTCGGTTTATCCGAAGAGGCATTTAATGCCTTATTGGTGTGTTTGGGAGGATATGATATACTGGTGTGTTTGGGAGGCTATATTATACTGGTGTGTTATGGAGGATTTATATTATTTTGGGTGTGATTGGGTTGGATATTCTGGTGTGTTTGGGTGGAATCCGCGTATTTGTCAGAGTCCGAGCCTTGTTAATAGGGTAAATAATTGAAATGAAATTTTGAAGATGAGATTGATTGATTTGGCTTTATTAAAAAGTATGTGAAGGAATGTATGAGTTAAATTATGAATTGAATTAGTATGTGAAAAATGAATTATGAATTTAAGATTTATGAAGTAATATATAATTATGTATAGTTAGTTTTAAATGATTTATAAAGTTTATGGTTGATGTTTGTTATTTATTAAGGTTAAATAGTTTGATTTATAGTAATACCACTGAGTATGAAATACTCAGCGTACGATTGTTTTCGTACGCAGGTCATTAGAGTCACAGATCCGGTCCAGCATCCAGAACGATCCCGACTCCAACAAGAAAATTTTGGTGATGTTTTCTTCCTTAAATGAAAGTGGCATGTACATAGGTGTTATAATGGTTATTTTGGTATGTTATAAAATTTTGTTGTAATGAAAAGTATTTGGTGTTTTGATGTTTTTAAACTCGTGATATGGCAAAAAATTGTTTATGGTATTGGTTTGAATTTGCAGGGGGTTTTATGTAAAAATAAGTAGAAATACTGTCGAAAATTTAAAAAAAAATTCAGAAAAATTTTCGGAGTACTCGAACAAGTCCCGTTCCACTTTTAATACATGTTTTGGGCTTCAAAAGTCCATTATAGGGACTTATTTATTAAATTATACTATGAATATTATTTTATTTGTGAATAATTTGTAAGTTGTCTGATATGTCCGGTAATGCCTCGTAACCCTGTTCTGGCGACGGTTTGGGGTTAGAGGGTGTTACAAAACCCCTTAGGCCAGTATGTGATGGTGGATAAAATTTGTAAGAACTATCCGTTAATGATACGGGGTTTATGTTTTTTGACTGATTTGATGTTATTGCCATTTGATGAATTTGATGTGATTCTGGGTATGGACTGGTTAACTCAGCATGATGTCGTGATAAATTGTAACAGAAGCATATTATGTTGAAATGCCAGAATGGTGAAATGATCGCTATTGAATCTGATAAATTGGATGGGTTGTCTAAAGTGATATCAGCTATGTCAGCACAGAAATATGTCAGAAAAGGTTATGATGCCTACCTTGCTTATATGTTGGATACTAAAGTGTCTGAATCGAAGATTAAATCAGTGCCAGTTGTCTGTGAATATCCTGATGTGTTTCCGGAAGAGTTACCCTAATTATCATCGGTCAGAGAGGTTGAATTTTCTATAGATCTTCTTACGAAGACAACACATATATCTATAACACCATACAAAATAACCCCTACAGAATTAAAAGAGTTAAAAGCGCAGTTCCAAGAACTGACAGACAGAGGCTTTGCTCGACCTAGTTTCTCACATTGGGGTGCATCGGTTCTATTTTTCAAGAAAAAAGATAGATCCCTGAGACTATGTATTGATTATCGGCAACTCAACAAGGTCAAAATCAAGAATAAGTATCCACTGCCTCGTATTGATGACCTGTTTGATTAGTTGAAAGGTGTTATAGTATTTTCAAAGATTGATCTCCGTTCTGGCTACTGTCAGTTACGAGTGAAAGACTCGGATGTACCGAAAACAGCCTTTAGAACCAAGTACGAACACTATGAATTCCTTGTGATACCGTTTGGCTTGACTAATGTACCTGCGGTATTTATGGATTTAATGAATAGAATTCTTAGACCGTATCTGGATAGATTTGTGGTGGTATTTATTGATGATATTCTGGTATATTCCTGAGATGAAAATGAGCATGCTGATCATTTGAGAATTGTTCTACAAACACTGCGTGAGAAACAGTTATATGCTAAATTCGGTAAATGTGAATTATGGCTTTGAGAAGTTAGTTTTCTTCGACATATAGTATCTACTGAAGGCATCAGAGTGGACCCGAATAAAATTTCAGCAATTGTTAACTGGAAACCACTGAAAAATGTGTCTGAAATCAGAAGTTTTCTAGGACTAGCTGGTTACTATCGAATTTGTACAAGGGTTTTCAATGATAGCTTCGCCAATGACACGACTATTACAGAAAGATGTGAAGTTTGAGTGGTCTGATAAATGCCAGCAAAGCTTTGATCGATTGAAAGCCCTTTTGACCGAAGCACCAGTACTAGTTTAGCCTGAACCAGGTAAAGAATTTGTAATTTACAGTGATGCATCATTTAATGGTTTGGGCTGTGTCTTGATGCAAGAAGGAAAAGTAATAGTCTATGCTTATAGACAGCTAAAACCACATGAAAAGAATTACCTGATACATGACTTAGAATTAGCAGCCATTGTTTTTGCACTGAAAATTTGGCGAAATTACTTGTTCGATGAAAAATGTCATATATTCACTAATCATAAGAGTTTAAAGTATTTGATGTCGCAAAAGGATTTAAATCTGATACAGCACAGGTGGCTTGAACTGTTAAATGATTATGACCTGGTTATCGACTATCATCCGAGAAAAGCCAATGTGGTTGCAGATGCTTTGAGCATAAAATCTCTGTTTGCTTTACTAGTAATGAATACCCGATTTTCATTTTCTGATGATGACTCAATCATAGCAGAGTTAAAAGCTAAGCCGATATTTCTGCAGCAAAACTGCGAAGCTTAGAAAAATGATAATGAAATACGGGCTAAACGAGTACAATGTGAGTCGACATCCGATTCAGAATTTTAGATTGGATCTGATGATTGTCTGTTATTCCGGGGTAGAGTCTGTATACCGAAGAATTCAGAACTTGTACAGAAAATTTTGCATGAAGCTCATAATGGAACTATGTTTGTTCATCCGGCGAGTAATAAAATGTATAATGATTTGAAAAAGATGTACTGGTGGCCGGGAATGAAGCGTGATATTTCTGAATTTCTATCTAGATGTTTGATATGTCAGCAAGTTAAAGCTGAACATCAGGTACCTTCGGGATTATTACAGCCAGTCACGATACCGGAATGGAAATGGGAAAAAGTTAGCATGGATTTTGTGTCGAGATTGCCCCTATCTCCGAAAAAGAAAGATGCCATTTGGGTAATTGTTGATCGTTTAACAACGTTTGAACACTTTATTCTGGTACATATGGATTTCTCACTTGACAGATTGACTGAATTATATGTTTTTGAGATTGTCAGGCTACATGGAGTGTCGATCTCCATTATTTCTGATAGAGATCCTCTGTTTACATCTTGATTATGGAACAAGTTGCAAGAAACTCTGGGTATGCAGTTATATTTCAGTACTGCATTCCATCATCAAACTGATGGCCAATTCGAACGTGTAATACAGCTTTTAGAAGATATAATTTGGTGTTGTGTTTTAGAATTCGAAGGTAATTGGGAAAAGTATCTGCCTTTAGTCGAATTTGCATATAATAACAGTTATCAGTCAAGTATAAAAATGGTACCGTACGAGGCTCTGTATGGTCATAAATGTAGAACACTATTGTATTGCACTGAGCTCAGTGAGAAAAAGATACATGGAATTGATTTGATTCGCGAAACCAAAGAAAAGGTGAAAGTGATCAGAGATAGTTTGAAAGCATCTTCTGTCGTCAAAAATCTTACGCAGATCTTAAAAGAAAAGAAATAGAGTTTCGAATTGGTGATAAGGTATTCTTGAAAATATCACCTTGGAAGAAAGTTCTTCGGTTTGGTCGTAAAGGTAAATTGAGTCCACGGTTTATTGGGCCGTATGAAATTATTGAAAGAATCGGATCTGTTGCATACCGATTGGCATTACCGCCAGAATTCATAATGTTTTCCATGTGTCTATGTTGTGACGGTATCGGTCAGACCCTTTACATGTTATCTCTTTGACAGATGTCGAGATTCAGCCTGATATGACTTACAATGAAGAATCGATCAAAATTCTAGCACGTAAAATGAAAGAGTTAAGAAATAAAAAAGTAACTTTAGAAAAAGTTCTTTGGCAACGACACGAATTAGAAGAAGCTACCTAGGAACCAGAGGAAACTATGAGGAAGCAATATCCAAACCTCTTTACTGGTAAGATTTTCGAAGACGAAAATTTTTAAGGGGGGAGAGTTGTAACAGCCCGTTTTCAGTGAAATCGGAACAGTGGTTTCGGGACCACAAATCCGAGTTCAAAAAGAAAAAAATATTTTAAACTTATTTTATGGTCTACCATATGATAGGAATATCGTATAAAAATTTAGTTAGGAAATTTTACCGATTACATGTTTAATTGATAAAAGGACCAAATTGCATAAAATGTAAAAGTTGATTTCTAGTAGCTAAAAGGATCAAATAGCTATGGAATTCAAAATTGGAGGTCCTTATATGGAAAATAGACCATTAAGAGGGGTTAGTAGATAAGTATGATTATTCATCCATAGAAATTTAAGAAAAAAATGGACTAAATTGGAAAGTAAAAATAATAAATGATTAAATAAAGAAAATATCATCTTTCCCAAATAAAAATACATGGAAACCCTAGCTAAGAGAAGAGAACTCAAGCAAGCTATTTTGGCTTAAATAGGTATGTTTTCTTGTCTCGTTTTTAATAATTTTCATATTTCCGATATGTAATAGCTTATTCTAGCTATCTCGGGGATTAATTTGTAAATTTATCAAAGTATTAAAGTTTTTACATGGATGAATATGCATGAATTATGAAATTTATGGTAGAAAATGAAAGGTTGTTGATAGATAAACAACTTTTGTAAAGTGAATTTTTATGAAATTGTGATTTAGGGACTAAATTGTAAAGATGTAAAATTCATGGAAAAATTTTGAATTTTATGGAATACATGGGTTGTTAATGTTACATGTAAAAATCGACTAGGCTTGGAACAAGGATTAAATTGTATGAATTTCATTTTCCGAGCCTAGGGATTAAATCGTCATTAATTAAAAGTATAGGGAAAAATGGTAATTTTGCCTATAATGTGAATTGACTTGAATAGGAATTGTATTAAATTGAGTTAAATTTACTGGTATAGATCCGGATAGACCTAGTACAGAATTGGATCGAGGAAAACAAAAAGTATTGGATTAGTACCCTACAAACACGGACATTGTCGAGGTAAGTTCGTGTAACTAAATTGTATATTTATGTGTTATGCTTGATTTATATGTATGTGATTTGAATAATTGTTAAGTATGAAAATAAATCACATACCAGACAAGAAATAAATCTCGTTTAAACAAATGAAATTAGATGGATACAGTGTTCCCGGAGTGGTTGTGGTTCTGCATATGTTGCGAACACACCATAGCTCGCAAGAGCGTCCCGTTATAGCTCACAAGAGCATCCCGATATAAGCTCTCCTGAGCTTTCTGATACATGGCTCTCCCAAGCTTTCCGTTTATATGCTCTTATGAGCATTCTGATCGATAGTGATCCTGCATGTGTTACGGACACACCGCAGCTCTTATGAATGTCCTGATATATGGCTATCTGGAGCTTCCCGATTAAAAGCTCTTTCATGAGCTTCTTGATAATAGCTCTTCGGAGTTACCCGTTAATTTCGCATGAGCTTTCTGATTTAAGCTCTTATGAGCTTCCTGTTATTAAGGGCTAGTTTGGCAATGCTTTTGAAAAGTGCTTTTGAAAAGTGCTGTGGAAAAGTGCTTTTGAGAAGTGCTTTTGAAAAGTTTGCTTTAAAATTTGAGTGTTTAGCATTGCTGTCAAAAAGTGCTTTTGAGAAATAAAATGTCTATTTTAGACATGTTATTATCAAGTAACAAATATACATTTAAATAAAATTTAAATTAGTTAATATTATTATATTTTAGTAAGAATATAAAAAAAATACTATAACTTGTTAATATTTTAATATATGAAATATAAATTTTAAATATTTTTAAGAAATAAATATTAATTACTTATAAAATTTAATTAGAATATATAAACTACATTTTAAATATTTACATATAACTATTAAATATTTGTAATTAATATTTTAAAAAATATTTTTTTTATTTTTAATTAATGATTTTAACACATTTGTAATTAAGCACCACGAAAAAAAAAGGAAAGTATTATGTTATTAGAGGGGTGAAAAAGTAATTAAGCACTAAAAGTGCTTTTGGAAGAGGAAAAGCTAAAAATTTTAGCTTCTCATTTTTAGAAGTGCTTCTGAAAAGCTAAAAATTCCAAATAAAAAGCGACTTTTGTTCTCGCATGCACTTTTCCTCCAAAAGTGCTTTTGGAGCCAGAAGTGCTTTTGAAAAGCAATGAAGAACTGGCCCTAAGCCAGGATAAGCTTCCCGTTACAAGCTCACATGAGCTTTCTATTATTTGGCTTAGAAGAGCTTTCCGTTTAAATGCTCAATGAACATTCTTGAATATGAATTGACGGAATATAGTATGTACACTTTGTGTGTACTAACCATGTATCCATCGATATTATAAGTGGCTCAACAGGTAAAGTTATGATAAATGATAATATGAGTTTTTGATGAAAGATTATGGACATATATTTGACTACATAAACATGACTTGTATATGAAGTTTGAATACATGATATGGAAAGTACATGAATAAGGAAACTTGATTAATGATAAGTTCATACTTGTTTATTGATATTCAAGTGAAATAAATGACTAACATTTTTATGAGGATATGTGTATAGGCTATTGGCCAACTTGCTTTGAATATATTATGTATATTTACCTTAAATGCAATTACATGGTAAGTTAATTTCCGTTATACGAACTTACTAAGCATTAAATGCTTACTCTATTCTATTTCATCTGTTTTATAGTAATTCGGAAGCTCGTTGGGTTAGAGGCTTGCTGGAGATATCATCACACTATCCATCAGCTTATTTTGGTATATATAGTAAATACATTTTGGTTGTAATGGCATGTATAGGCTAAAGTGGTCATGGATGGTATGTATGGGTTTGGTTGAAATTAGCCATTTGATATGGCTTGTAATTTGATATGTTTTGATGTGTATATATATGGCCTTAATGTGTTTGATATGTTCTTGAAATGGTTGAATGATGAAAATCATATAAGTATATTGAAAATTGATTTGAGATAGCATATTTAGTAAAATAAATATGCATATATAAGTATTTGGTAAGTATAAATACTTGAGCATATGTATTAATATGTCTTGCATAAAACTTGGTTTTTTTTTTTTGGTTTAAGTGTTCTTGTATTGGCTTGTGAATGTGTTAAAGTGATAATGTAGGTGTAAGGCAAGTTTGGGTGAGAAATATGGCTTGGAAATGGCCTTATTTTGTCCACACGGGCAGAGACACGGGCGTATGTCTCAGTCGTGTGTGACACACGGCCTAGCACATGGGCGTGTGTTTTGGCTATGTGTCCCCTGCATTTTTTTTAAAAATTCAAAACAGAATGCTCAGAATTGATCACACGGCCTGGCACACGGGCGTGTGGCTTGGCCGTGTGACCCCTGCACTTACACACGGCCTAGGACACGGGCGTGTGACTTGGTCGTGTGACCCAAGTCAGAGAGTTACACGGGTACGGACACGGGTTGGGACACGGCCGTGTGCCCTATTTCAAATGCCCACACGGCCTGAGACATGGGCATGTCTCTTGGCCGTGTGAACCACACGGCCTGACCACACGGGCGTGTGTACCTTGCACTTAGGAAAAATATTGAAATTTTGTGAAAAATTCTCTGAGTACCCGGATTAGTCCCGACCTATTTCAATTGCATATTTTGGGCATTGAGGGCTCATATAAGGGACAATATGATTGTTTATGATTGATTTCTGATATGAATGAGAAATGATATGAAATGTCTGAATTTGATCTGTTTATTCTGGTAATGCTCTGTAACCCTGTTCTAGAGACGGATACGGGTTAGGGGTGTTACATACATGCTCACATATTGGAGGTCTGATAAGTTATGAATCATTAGGTACTTGATTTTGATGGAATATGGATGCAAAATTTTCATTAATGTGCAAATTATAACAATAATTAACAATACTCTATTCCAATAACAATAGTAACACATCAACGTCAAAGCATATAGACTTTAAATTCCTCGTTGTTAAAGAAAAAGTTCAAAGTGATTAGATGTCTATAAAACATATTGGGACAAAAATCATAATTGCGGATCTGCTTACTAAAAGACTACCACCCTATGTTTTTATAAGCACACTGCTCATATTGGTGTAATGTCATTTGAGGATATTCGATTTTAGATGGAGTTTGTAATTTTAAATGTTTTTCTGTTATAGACACATTTTTAGTTATTTCAGTTTACGGATACTAAGGTTATTTTCTACAGAAATAAGGAATATCTAATTTATTCACACTCTGATTTTGGTAAGATTTGATCTCACTAAGGTTTAAGGAGGTCTAGCTGGAAATATGCATGTTTAGGATCACATTACATGTAATTTCCATGCTAAACATCCATTGTAACACCCCAAACCCGGCCCAAACGCTACAACCGGATCTGGTATGTCACTTAAGAGATTTTACATAACATGTCGCATTTTGGAAAATAATTACTAGGTTTACACCTTTATTTCGAAAGCTTAATAATTTATTAAAGTATAAAATATTAAGTAACCAATTATCTTGGTAGATTTTAAATAACAACCGAAATTTCATGAAGGTCTTAACTTAATTGAAAATGTAAAACTTAAAACCTAGTAATAAAAGCCCAACAAAATCTCAAGACATAAATGGTAGTCTAGTGGCCCATGGCCTTATTACAAGGAAATTTGAACCCATTAATTAAATGAAACTAAAAAAAAATAGACTAAGTCTTTTTAAATTCTCAAAGCTCACATCGCATGGCCACCTTGCTCTCCTCTCGGCCCTGGTCCGATGCCCTAAGTGTCACCTGAGATGGTTAAAATTAAAGGGTGAGTCGCGAGACTCGGTGTGCAACCCTCATGCACCATTAGATTTGGGCTTTAGCCCCATAAAAACAGAATAATCAAAATATAAGTAACAAAAATAATATGCAAAGCCCAACCCATATCCTAGGTGTCCATCCGCTACACGCCCGCATCACCCATTCACACCATTGGGGATTTCTACAATCAACCCACACCGCTTACACGCCTTGATAGCGATGCGTGCTACTCATCATCGAGATCATGGCCATAGCCACTACAATGAATCACGGCGGCGCTCACATACAAGATCACGTAAGGAACCGCTACAACGATCACGGTAAAAACCGCTACAACATATAACTTCCTCCTTTCATCAAACCCTACCCATGCAATCACATAAAATCGGTATACTTATAACATTTAATCGGATCATTTACTAACCTGGTGATTTGCTTTACCCTCTTTGGGTTCCGTCAATATGCTTAGGGTTTCGGCATTTAACAAAACATGTAATACTTATTTTCATATATTAATCAAACAGATCTAGATGGTGTGGAGAATTACACACCTGATATTGCGAAATCCAATATTCTTAGTCGATGTCCTTGCTATCTGGATCTATTATCCTCAATCTATAGCCTTGCTTAAAAGCGGAACAATTGCGAAAATAGGCCTCTCCTATATTCGGCCATGGTTAGTATTCTACCCGATTTTATATATATAAATAAACAAATCCTCTTACCTTGAAATCCCGAAAGTAACACGACTCTATAACTTAGAGATCTATGCGATTGGCCTCCTTCTATTGTTTCCTTCAACATTCGGCACAAGCAAACTCCTTTGAAGAGAATTTGGAAACTTCAGGAAGTGAGATCTAAGAATTTTAGCTTTTAGATGTACGAATTGAAGAGATGGCTAAGAGAGATTCGGCCAATGAATATTAAGGATAAGAATAGAATAATAGAGATGTGATTTCAGCTTTTAGGGATTAAAGAAGAATAACAATAGAGGTTAAAAGATTCGCCAACCAGAAATTTTAGAGAGGAAGAAAGGGTGAAGAAGATGGTGATTTTCAGCTTTTGAGAGGAAGAAGATGAGAAAAGAAAATAAAAGAGAGGCTTCAAAATTTCGGAACAATGGGAGAGAAATTTAGGGTTTTCAGTGTCAGAATCAAGGAGCTAGCCCCCCATATTTATAGATATTTTGGCACCTACTGCTAAAAACCAAAAATGCCCTTAAAATTCAAGCTAAAAGAGAGGAGAAATTCGGCACCCTCCTTACCATGCAGTAGCCGAATTTTACACTCCTCTAGGTGGTGGATTTTCGGCCAACACTTCCCTTGAAGATAAGCTCCTAACTTTTATCCTTTTTATCTATGATATTATCACTTAAAAATCCACATAAATTCTCCTATTTTATAGCCTTGTAGCCGTCCACCTCTACTAATCCCTAATGCCAAATTTAACTCACTTAAATTAAAATATTTGGGCCTCATTAAACTTAATACTTGGGCCCCTAATTCCTTGTGTGTGGCGTCACCCTCTCTTCATTTAAAGTGCCGAATTTGGCCTAAAACATGGGCTCCTTGTGACCCAAAACTTGTTCCTTTTAATCATTCTTCTTGATGCCACTTTAATCTGGCCTTTTTGCCTAATTCTAAGCCCAAATTTAGACCCCTATCAATTAAATTAACATAGTAAACCTATCCCTACACTAAATGTATAGGCCCGTAAATTTAGGATGTTACATCCATACTTGATTTATGTCATTCGATTGTGTTAATATATGTGATCAAGGATGGATTTAGTTATGATATATGTAATGAAAGTCACATTGGTTCTATGTTAACATAATTAATTGACGAGATTGTTCGGAATATCTTTTGGATATAATAGGTTTTAAGCTCATAAGGTTATATAATGACATGTAATTGTAAAGTAATTAGTATATATATGTGGTCCAAGAGGGAGATTATTAGAAAAATATGGGCATCACATATGTCGAAACCATTTTTTATTCGAGTTTGGAAAAACGGGAATCGACTTTAAAAAATATGGAGTCGCCACCAATCCTTTTTGTTTAGGTGTGATCGGGTCACCTATAAAATAAATTTTGGTCTACGAATTTCCAGAAGAAAATAGGTTCGGGAGTCGGTTACGTGCGAGGAAGGATTAGCACCCTCACAACGCCCAAAATTGGTACCAAATTGATTAATTGATGTCCTAATGTTGAAAAGTTTGAAATGATTTTGAAGTTCTGTTCCTTTTTTTTTTAATTTTAAATAACTTGATTGAATATTGAGATTCTCTTGTTCCGAGGGAATAGAGTATCACATCTAGCACGATTGGACACGACAATCTGAATCTTCGAATTCAAGATCATCCCCAAAATTCTCCAAGCACATGTGTTGAAATTTTGAAAGGGTATTTGGTTATTCGGACAAACAAAAAACCACACCCAGCACAATTGGGCACGATTTCTTCAAATTTCTAAACGCACCAATATTACCTTGTTTCGAAAATATGGACAAAATTTGAAAGGATATTCGTTTATTTGGTCAAATAAGAAATCACACCCAGCACGATTGGGCACGATTTCTTAGAATTTCCAAACGCACAAATATTACCTTATTTTGAAAATATGGACAAAATTTGAAAGGATATTCGTTTATTTGGTCAAACAAGAAATCACACCCAACACGATTGGGCACGATTTCTTAGAATTTCCAAACGCACAAATAGTACCTTATTTTGAAAATATGGAGCAATTATTTACAAATGAAATATAATGCTATTGAATCTCAAGCAACAAATAAATATATAACGAGAATTAAAACAAATATAATAACAATAATTATCAAACATTAGATCAATGATAAGAAAAATTAATTAAATACATACAAGTATAGCATATATAAGACATATTCTAAATAAACAAATGCGATTTTAAATAGATAATGAATAAAAATTATATATATATATATAAATGATAATGATATTCAAAAGTATTTGGAAATAAATATAGAGTATGGTCTTTTGAAGAAACCAATTATATACATAATAATATAAAATCCATAGTATATATATAAAATAATTTATTGTAAATTATTGCCAATAAGGGTAAATCACTAAATCAATAAAACACTATATATAATAGTTTGAACAAAATAATAATAATAATAATAATAAGGATGATAAAAATAAGAATTTATTAAGATAATAAATAAATAAACCACAGAATAAAAATAGGAATATTAACATTGATTAGAAATAATAATAACAAAATTAAAAATGATAAATAAACAATAAAAGGGACTAAATTAAAAAGTATTCAAAAAAATCAGAGGTTAAAGCAGCAAATACTTAAACAACTAAAACGCAATGAACGAACTGGACTAAATCAAAAGTATATATAAATTTCAGTGGCTAATTAAACAATAAAGACAAAGTATAACGAAACTAATTAAGAACAATATAGAACTAGAAGGGACTAAACGCGTAAATTCTCCATTAATTGCGTAAACACGCGGATCTTATAAATGTCGGAGAGCGAATTCGGTTCAATGCGGGCTTAAATGACGTCGTTTCAAAGCCATGGACAAAGACTTTAAACGACGATGTTCCCTTAATGACTATTGACCTCCTTTAAAATGCAAACTAAAACACTAAAGCTTCCTCATTAAGCCAAAACCCTAGTCCCCTTTTGTTTGTTTTCTCAGCCGCAAAGAAACCTTCCCAATCTACCACTAAAACACCATCACAACCAGCGAATCAGCAGTAGACGAATGAAAAACCCTCTCTGTTCACCGCCAAATCACTATTATAACCAGTGAAAGGCAGTGCACGAGTGCGTCGATTTACTTCGAGGATAACGATCTTACATCCTCGCACATCAACCCATATCCAACTCCGTTTACGACGGAGCAGATGAAGATTGAGCGTTCGGTCCAGGTAAACTCACTTTCCTCTCTTTTATTTACTGTATACTAAAGAAGAAAAGAAAGAGATACAGAAATGGATTCAAAAACAATCGAAAAGATGGAATAAAAAAACCTTTTTTTTGAATCTCTGCTATTGATTTTCGTATTGCTCTGTTATGTGTGTGTAAAAAATACATTCGACGGCCTTTTCTCTTTTATAGCCGAAACAATAAAATAGGTAAAATACAAAATTATTATGCTTTTTGTTTCTGTACATCTTTGTTGTTTTTTTGCTATATGGAGCCACTGTTTTGCAGGTACGGATGGCGCGGACATAGCGTACGGAGGTGCGTGCAGAAACACGAGCTGATGCGCTGGTAACGGCTCGCGCGTGACGTACGCGTGGTGGCGCGCTTGGGGAGCATGCGCGCACTGGAACCCTCTGGAATTCTCTAGGGTTTCCGAAACGTCAAATACATTGGGCCGTTTAGGCCAACTTCAGAATTGGGCTAGGGTTATTTTGTAAATTGGGTTATACTATTGGGCTAACAGTTTAGCTGGGCCTGTTGGGTAGTGAGTTATGTATTGGGCTTGTATATTTTTGGGTTGTAATGGACTGTTAAAAGACTGTTATTGGACTGTATTATTTGGGTTTTTAATTCTGTTTGTCTTTTTGTGTTTTTTGGTTTCTGTTTGGTTAACATTGGGCCCGGGCAGATTTGGGCTTCTACAGCTGCCCCTCTTTGCTCATTGTCGTGTAACGGGAATGGAACAAAGACTTTAAAGAGGGCCAAATTTGCCCGGTCTCGCCGAATCTTGACTTCTTGGCGCTTCTTTCCTTCAAGTAGCTTCATTCCATCCCACTGCATCTTCAAGGGCATGAAAATTAACGCTCCGATCCAATTCGATGTAATTTCCTGGAGAAGAGATTTGTAGCTTCAATCTGCTCTGTCGGAACTTCATGGTGATAAGAATTCAGAGAGAAAAGATTTGTAACTTCGATATTCCTACTAAGACTTTTTGAAAATAGAGGTTAATCCTCAATAACCTCAAGGAGAAGGGATTTGTAGCTTCAACCCACTCCACTAGGTCTTTGAGGTGATAGGAATTCAGAGAGAAGAGATTTGTAACTTCGATCTTCCTGCTGAAACTTCTCGAAAATATAGGTTGCTCCTCAATACACTCAGGGAGGAGGGATTTGTAGTTTCAACCTGCCCCACTGGGCTTCAAGGTGATAAGGATCCAGAGAGGAGAGATTTGTAATTTTGATCTTCTCACTGGAACTTCTCGAAAATGAAGGATCCTTGATACATTCGGGGAGGAGGGATTTGTAGTTTCGACCTGCTCCATTGAAACTTCGAAGAGATAAAAATTCAGGGAAAAGAGATTCGTAACCTCAATCTTCTCTGCTAAATCTTCAAAGAAATACTGACTGATCCTCATTGTAATACTCGGGGAGGGGGGATTCGTAAACTCAACCTACTCCACTGGAACTTTGAGGAGATAAGACTTGTATGGCTTCGATCTGTTCCTGCAGTTTCAGGATTGCCAGATCTGCTGTCTTCGATCTGCTTCGCTGAGGAAGGCAGGATCTTCGAGTTTATTGATGCTGCGACAATATCCTTTAGGGGACCTGTGCTGTAAAATTAGTTTCGTGTTTATGCTTATGCAAAATGGTTAGAATGCGATGATCAGAATGAATCTAATGCTCCTAACTAAATGTAGTACGGACTACATATACATGAATGCAGAATGTCATGAAGATGATCTTTTTAGGATGTTTTAAGGGCACCCTTGCTCGCCACATGTTATCCTTGTTCAGCCGGTAATTTGACCCCGAAACTCAAAGGAATCACTACTATGCTCTACTGATTTGCCCATGTTGTAGTTTCAATGTCTATTACTTCGTATCCCGAAGGTGCGAGGTTTGTATTTTTGCATGGTCCCCTGCCATGTCTTCAGCATATAGGATCCAAAATAATTTGTTACCCATTCTCACAACATTTCATCTTTGAGAACAGTCTATTTCTTATTGTTTGTTAAAGCCTCACCTCTGTCGTGGTACTTTAAAAACGAAGAAATCATCATTTATATAGATACCCTCTTTTCCGATACTATCAACCCCTTAAACCTGGTGAGTTTTACACAACAGTCCTGTTTTTGGGTTCTTGTTTTATTTAGAAACCTTTAGAGTAATGCGCAGAACTTCTTTTATAAAAGCATTATTAGTTCAT
Source organism: Gossypium sturtianum (assembly GCA_025698515.1). Classification (NCBI taxonomy): domain Eukaryota; kingdom Viridiplantae; phylum Streptophyta; class Magnoliopsida; order Malvales; family Malvaceae; genus Gossypium; species Gossypium sturtianum. The sequence continues at coordinate 139,884,670 of CM046943.1, forward strand.
CCATCATTATTTCAATGTAACACGCTTGTATGGGGGTAATATCAATAGCTAAGAATAAAATTGGTGTGAAGTAAAGCTTATGATTAATAAGAGAGACTAATCAAAAGGTACATCTTGAAAAGAACAAAATATTCAAAGATAGCACATTTAATGTGAATAAAAATGACTACTATGCGACCTCTAGATATCGCCGCCTGAGCTTCTCTGCCCCAATGTCTAGAAGACTATCTTGAGTGTGACATGTGTTTAGAAGATCTTGAGTATTTTGTCGCAGCACCAAGACGCAACATACCCTTTCCTTGTTAATTCAAGTATGGTAGGATCACCGCATACCCCCTTATAATCTGATCACAATTTGAGCCGTCTTTTTTCGGTTTTCGACTCAAAACCCCTTTGGTCTCAAGGTGCCCTTTGCGGGTTTTCACCCTGGCCTCTCCATTTTTTTTTTTGGAAAATCTCAAAGTGCCCTTTGCGGGTTTTCACTTTGGCTTCTTTTCTTTTTCAAGTATAGTATTTCTTAACAGAATCTGAATTTACAGGATTGGGTAAGTTTTTCCCATCCATCTCGGCCAGATCAATGCTCCTCCTCCTTTTTTCACCACATAAGGTCCTTCCCAATTTGGCATCCATTTCCCTCTGAAATCTTTTTGCATGGGGAGGATCTTTTTCAAAACCAAGTCTCCCTCGTAAAATTCTCTTGGGCGAACCTTCTTGTCATAAGCCCGCATCATCCTCTTTTGGTATATCTGACCATGACGGATGGCCTTTAGCCTTTTTTCCTCAATCAAGTTCAGTTGATCATATCGAGACTGGATCCATTCGGCTTCATCTAACTTTAGCTCTGACAAGACCTGAAGGGAAGGAATTTCAACCTCGATGGGTAGCACTGCCTCCATTCCGTAGACTAGTGAGAAAGGAGTTGCCCCGGTAGAGGTCCTGACTGATGTTCGATAAGCATAGAGGGCGAATGGTAACTTCTCGTGCCAATATTTATAGGTTTCAACCATTTTCCCCACAATATTCTTAATGTTCTTATTGGCTACTTCTACTGCACCATTCATTTTTGGACGATATGGTGACAAATTATGGTATCTAATCTTAAATTGACTGCAAACCTCCGCGATCGTGCTGTTGTTCAGGTTTAACGCATTGTCTGATATGATTCTTTCTGGCATTCCATATCGACATATGATTTCCTTTTTTAGGAACCTGCTGACTGCCGACTTGGTAACGCTGGCGTATGAAGCAGCCTCTACCCATTTGGTGAAGTAGTTGATAACCACAAAGATGAACCGATGCCCGTTTGAAGCTTTCGGAGAGATCAGCCCAATAACGTCCATGCCCCACATGGAGAAAGTCCATGGGGAAGTCATAACATGCAAAGGTGAATGAGGCACATGAATTTTGTCCCCGTATATCTGGCATTTGTGACATGTTTTAGCATAATTGATGCAATCTCCTTCCATGGTAGACCAATAGTATCCGAGCCTTATGATTTGTCTAGCCATTGTGAAACCATTAGCATGCGTTCATGCAAACACCCTCGTGGACTTCCTCCAAAATTTTCTTAGTTTCAACAAATATCGACACATCTCAACAATGATTTGATCCTTTCTTCTTTTATGTACAGGACTTCCCAAGCCTAAGACATAATCACAAGCTATCCTTCTCAATGTCCTCTTTTCATTCTCGGCCGCTTGTTCAGGATATTCGCGATTCCTTACATATCGTAATATATCTTGGTACCAGGGGTGATCATCCCTTTCTTTTTCCTCCATATTGAAACAATAAGCTGGGGTTTCGTAAATACTCATCTGGATGGGCTTCATATTTTCCTGATTATTTATTCTGATCATGGCAGCTAATGTGGCTAATGCATTAGCCATCTGGTTTTCATCGCGCGGGAGGTAAAAGAATGCGATATCATCAAACTTCTCAATTAGCTCCAAAATTAATTTTCGGTAACTGATCAATTTGGGATCCCTTGTTTCCCATTCTCTTTGAGCTGATAAATCACCAATGCAGAATCTCCATATACTTCTAGCACCTTGACTTTGCGGTCTATGGCTTCTTGAATTCCCATGATACAAGCTTCGTATTCTGCCATATTATTTGTGCAATCGAAATCCAACTTGCAAGTGAATGGGTAGTGATCTCCATTTGGGGATATCAGGACTACCCCAATTCCATTACCAACGGCATTTGATGCTCCGTTGAAGTTCAACTTCCAAGGACAGTCTTCTAGGGTATCTTCCTCAGTAGCTGCTACAAACATCAGATCCTCATTGGGAAAATCGAAGTTCAAGGGTTCGTAATCATTTAGCGCCCTGCTGGCTAGAAAGTCTACTATTGCACTTCCTTTCACAGCCTTCTGGCTCACATAGACTACGTCGAACTCAGAGAGCAGAATTTGCCATCGAGCCATCTCCCATTCAAAGCGGTTGACTCCATCATATATTTAAGAGGATCTAGTTTCGAGATTAACCAGGTCGTATGGTACAACATGTACTGCCTCAACCTTCGAGTTATCCAGATCAAGGCACAACACAATTTTTTAATTGGCGAATATCTCATCTCACATTCAGTAAATTTCTTACTGAGGTAATATATCGTCTTTTCTTTTCTCCCTGATTCATCATGCTGACCCAATACACACCCCATAGAGTGATCAAACACTGCCAAGTACAGGATTAGTGGCCTATCTGGACGAGGGGGTGTCAAAACTGGAGGATTCGACAAGTACTGTTTGACTCTATCGAAAGCTTTCTGGTATTGATCATCCCACACACCTGGATTATGTTTCTTCAGAAGACGAAATATAGGGTCATATTTTTTAGTTAACTGTGAAATAAACCGAGCAATGTAATTTAACCTTCCAAGGAAGCCTCAAACTTCTTTTTGAGTGCGCGGTGGAGGCAGTTCTTGTATAGCCCTGACCTTATCTGAGTCGATCTCAATTCCCTTTTCACTGACTATGAAGCCCAGCAGTTTACCCGATCTAGCCCCAAAAGTGCATTTTGCGGGATTGAGCTTTAACTGGAATTTCCTCAGTCTCAAGAACAATTTTCTCAAAACTTGGATATGTTCTTCTTCTGTTCTAGACTTGGCAATCATGTCATCCATATAAACCTCAATTTCTTTATGCATCATATCATGGAATAAAGTCACCATAGCTCTTTGGTGTGTAGCTCCCGCATTTTTCAACCCAAATGGCATCACTTTGTAACAGAATGTACCCCACAATGTTATAAAGGTAGTCTTTCCCATATCCTCATAATGCATTTTTATCTGATTGTACCCCGAGAAGCCGTCCATAAATGAAAACAACGAGTAGCCTGCTGTGTTATCCACCAGAGTATCAATATGAGGTAAAGGAAAATTATCCTTTGGGCTAGCCTTATTTATGTCTCTATAATCCACACACATTCGTACCTTCCCATCTTTTTTAGAGACAGGCACAATGTTGGCTACCCATTCCGAATATTTAGTCTCTTGCAAGAATCCGGCATCAAACTACTTTTTAACTTCCTCTTTTATTTTTAACACAATATCTGGTCTCATCCTTCGAAGCTTCTGCTGAACGGGCTTGCAATCCTCTTTTATAGGCAGGCGATGTACTATAATGTCGGTGCTTAAACCAGGCATATCCTTATATGACCATACGAAGACATCTTTGAATTCTTGTAGCAGCTTGACAAGATCTCGTCTTGTCTCCCGGGTTATGCGTGTTCCAATCTTCACTACCTTCCCCTCCTCCAATAGCACAGTCTCTACTATTTCCTCATGAGGTAGAATTTATTTCTCCTCCTGTTCTACCATTCTTAACAAGTCAGGGGATAAATCACTGTCTATATCGTCTTCAAAATCCTGTGATCCTTCTAAACACATGTCCTGCTCAAAAGGATATTCCGAGTTCGTGGCAGCGTTGCTCGTGTCATTGATATCTGAAGACCTATTGTAGTTCAAAAGAATATGGAAAGAATGAATGAATTTATAAATGGTCGTTTGTATGCATAACGGTTACGACAGAATGATTTGAAGGAATTACAAAATGAAGAAAGGAATAGAAGAATGTTTGCTTCAAATGATAGCAAAAATATACTTCATTAATATAATAATGTTTGAACATGAGTCTATTTCACAAAAGCAATCTTATCACTTCTAGGCTTAAAGTAATAAATGTGTTCTGAACATTACTCTGAATAGGTTTTAAATACTACAGGAATCTCCTCTGCAGTCCAGTTGTCCAAAAGGCTCCCTGGTTCGTAAGGTCAAATATCCGATAAGGTCCCTTCTTCCATTGTCTCCTCAGATACGGCATTAATGCAGACATTACCCAACATTGCTACGATGTCCTCTCCTTTTGGCACCTTCTGCTCAGCATGAATTATCCCTCCTGACACAAAGGTTTTGGATATATGTGGAATTATCATAGGTTCCCACTTGGCCTCTTCGCCATTCAAATGAGCACGTCTTCTTTCTTGTCTCTTTTCCAGTTCTTTCCTTTTTTGTTTTGCATCTGGCCTAAATCCTGAGCCAAAGCGATCTTGTTTTTCTCTCAATGTCGGGGCCACGACTCTCCCCTGAAGATACTTCCCAAGTCCTCTTCCTGGCAAAGCTCCTTTCCCCACGGTCATTTTCAGTCTCATTCTTGTAGTCTTGGAGATTCTTGGTACCAGGATTCTATTTCCTCCCGTGACGAAAGTTGCATTTACAAACTCAAGAGACCGGAAAGAACATTCGGTTGTCTCGTCATTTATCTCCAAGTACGGCATCTCACTAGTCACAACTGCAATAATGTCCTCCTCAACCTTTATCGTTATTAGCCGACCATCCACTATCAACTTCACTTTCTGATGTAATGATGAGGGTACTGCCCCTGATGAATGTATTCATGGCCTCCCTAATAAGCAGTTATAGGAAGGCTTGATGTCCATTACCAGAAAATCTACTTCGTAAGTAGTCGGGCCAATCAATAAAGGTATCTCGATTCTTCCCAACACTTTCCTTTGCGTGCCATCAAATGCCTTCACTATGCTCTGGCATTCCTTCATGTGCGAGCTGTCTATTGGTAATCTGTTTAGAGTGGATAAGGGCAATACGTTCAATGCCGACCCGTTGTCTATTAGGACCCCTGGTAGCATGTACCCCTTACATCTAGTGGTAATATGCAAAGCCTTGGTGGATCCCCTTCCACCTGGTGGTATCTCATCGTCACTGAAATGGATGAAGTTGTCAGCACGTATGTTACCTACCAACTGATCCAATTTGTCAACCGAGATATCATTGGCGACATAGGTCTCATTTAAGACTTTCATTAATGCGTTCTATGCATTTCCGAATTCTGAAGCAAAGCCAACACAGATATGCGCGCTGGTTGCTTATGCAGCTGCTCTACCACACAATATTCACTGTGTTTCAGGAACTTTAGGAACTCATTGGCTTCTTCCTCTTTCACTGGTTCCTTGATGGGCGGTTCGGACTCGATTAATTTTTCTCCCTCTGGCTCTACCATTGGAGCTTTCCCTTTTGCCAAATCATAGCGTTTCCCGCTACGAGTATGAGAACCTGCATCCCACTCCTCTTTTGAAGCACTAGCCAACTTCTCCTTCCCTGGGATTGTCACACTACATTCATAGTTCCAGGGAACCCTCCTGCTATCCTCATAAGCAAAGGCCGCAGGTCTTTGTATTATCACTTTTGGTGCTGCCTGCACTTTCGTTCCGCTATTCTTGGGTATCGCGGGTCTCTGTATTATCACTTTCGGTGCTGCCTGCATTCCAGCTCCGTTGTTCTTAGGTGCCGAAATAATGATCAAAGAGAATTTGACTTTTGAGCTCCTCGTTGTCGACTCTGAGGTGCATATTCTCTTCTCTTCTGCACCCTCTTCACAAAACTCCATTTCTTTATTGTTCATCAAATTTTATACCAAAGTCCTGAACCTTTCATAGTTTTGAATCTCGTGCCCCGATTCCCGATGGTACTCACAATAATTCATCAACTTTCTCTGACTCTCTTCCGCAACGATTAGCCCCCGTTTAACCATTTCTTTCCAGACCAATCCTAAGGGAGTCTTAACTTCTGCAACGCTTGTTTTGATCATTCTCTCTGAACTTTCACTAACTGCATTGACCCCATTATGATCGGGTAATGGATTTTCTGCCTTTGGCAAATCTGCTAACTCTATAACCCCCATATTGACAAGCTTTTCTACCAATTTCTTAAAGGCTAGGCAATTCTTTATTGAATGCCCAGTGATCCCCGCATGATACTCGCATTCCGCATTCGGGTCATACCACTTGGGGTACGGGGGTTGCATTGGTGTTAGATAGCGAGGAGACACGATGTGCGCGTCGAATAGGTTTTTATACATTGCCTTGTATGTTATCGGGATCGGTGTAAATTGGAGTTTCTCATTGTTCTATCTTGCGGTGGCAGATTCCTTCCTGGACAAACCCTGATGCCCCGTAGCCACTGTCTTTGGCTGATTAACGGTGACCGACTTCGAATACCCTATGCTTGTATTATTCACTTCACTTTCTTTCCTTCTCGTAGTCGTTCTTTTGTTTTCCCCTGCCTCAATCTTTCCACTTTTGATAGCATTCTCGATCATCTCTCCGGTCATTACGATGTCCGAGAAACTTTTGGTTGCGCTTCCTAGCATATGCGTAATAAATGGGGCATTCAGCGTATTGATAAAAAGCATGGTGGTCTCTTTTTCCAGAAGTGGTGGCTGGACCTGGATGGCAACCTCCCTCCACCTCTGTGCGTACTGCCGGAAACTCTCGTTTGGTTTCTTTTCCATGTTTTGCAAAACAATTACATCGGGGTCATATCGCTTTACATGATCATCTTCCTCATAAATGCCTGTGCCAAATCTCTCCAAGAACCAATTTCGGTACGGCTCAACTGATTATACCACCTGGCTGCTGCTCCGACCAGGCTATCCTGTAAGCAATGTATCAACAATTGGTCATTGTTAATATACCCGGTCATTTTTCGGCAAAACATGGTTATGTGAGCTTCGGGGCAAGTAATTCCCTTGTATTTTTCAAACTCTGGCATTTTGAATTTGTGGGGGAAGTATTAGATCTGGCACCAAGCTTAGATCTTTAGCGTCAACTCCGCGTTGCCTATCAGTGTCCTCCATAGCCTGGAACTTGTCTTCTAACCATTTACAACGCTCTTCTAGCTGTTTTGGCAATTCAGACTTTGCCTTTTCCTCTTCCGCTGCCTCATCAAGGTCAGGAATAACAGCATTGATTGGGTGATCAACCAAATTAGAACCCGATCCAGCTTGGAAATTTGGCGATATCGAGACACCCTCTTGAAATTGTTGAGGTTTAATTATAACGGGTGTCCTTCGTGGCTGCGCTTCATGATGTGTCGGGGTAAAACCCAGGGGATATAGGCGTTCCTCACTATCCTCCAGTGTATTAACCATAGGGGCTTTCCCTTTGTCTGTCAATAACTGAGTCAATTGGGACATCATGGTTCTTTGTGATTCCATCATCCGATCCATCATATCATGTTGGATCTTAGCAAGCTGCTCCTGTATTTGCAACTGAAGTTTTTTATGCATCTCCTTTTGGAGTTGTTCAAGCTTCTCTATTCTCTGATCCATATCTTTTGTTTTCTTTCTTGTGCCGTAGGGATGCGTCTCTGGTATGGTTTTGTCGGTTTCCAGGTTGCTAAAATAATTAATTTTTTTTTTCAATTAGGATCTTTTAATGGCCTTTAATGCATATGAAATGAAGATTAATGCGAATGCATGAAATGTAAAAGAAGTCGATTCTGATTCAATTTTATTTAGAGCTTTACTAGAGAACAAAGTCCTTTACATAGAATCGAATTACAAATAAGGCCTGGCCCTAGCACCTAAAACCTTAATTTTCTCGAGTAGTGAAGCTAATTCCTATCCGCGATCTGACCGCGTTTCAAACTGCATACTCAATACATCAGCTTGTACGGCCAAAGTTTGTAAATAATCAGCTATCTCTCGCATCTGGGTTATAGCTTCTCCCATGAGGTGATCCCTATCTCTGACTTGATTCTGAAAATAGTGAAGCTCATGTTTCCTTCGTTCTTCATCCGCCTCTAGAGACTCTATATGGTTTTGGCAATTCTGCAAGGCCGTTTCTAATTCTTCAATCTTTTCCTTCATTTCTTTAATTTGGCTCAAACTGGCTCTTAATTCTTTCATAGAGTCACGGCTTCGATGATGATGAAGAGATCTCTCGAGTTCCGCGACTCTAGCCTTCAACTTGTTTTGTTCGCTTCGGCTTTCTGAGAGGCTCTTTTCCATAGGTTCAATTCGCGCTTGTGTCTCTCGAAACTTCTCCTCCCATTGGTTAGCTTTAGCACTTTCGTCTTGAACCTCCTGACGCCATTGTTCTGAAGTCTTTCCTAAACCGGTGATCCTCATTAATAGGCGCATCTTCTTATAGTCAGTTTTTAAGCTGTTTAGATCCTCTTCAACCCGTTCTTTTCCTTTTTTGAATCTTTCTGCCTCTGCCTTTTAAACGTCAGCATCCAACCTTAAATGCATCTTCTCTTCCTCTAATTGCTTTATTCTCTTTTCCAGCTCTCGATTCCTTTTTTTCAAAATCTTGTTTTATTATCTCCAATTCGGATGAGACTACCTATAAATATTCCCCTATCGGTCGAGCTCCTTCCAGATTTGGCCCTGGGATGTTTTCATTGATCCTTCTACTGAACCAATCATTATACTCAGGCGTCATCATTGAACCTACGGACAATCTCTTCATTCGGCGAATCTGCTTCCAAGCGTCATGAATCTCCTGAACTCTTTTCTTGTAATTGTCTGCTTGATATGAGAACTCAGATTGAGCCAGCCCATAAGTCGCCGGTATAAATTGCCTTGACTGGTATTGCCTTAGTGCAAGCAACGGAGTGTATCCAGTGGCCCCCCAAATCCCAATCAATGGCACATAATCAAAACTCCCACAACGATAGAGGATCTCGTTAGGGACTATCCAAAAGGATCTCCACTCCACATCCTCCTCTTTGAGATTTTGAAGGATCATCATCCATTTTTCTTCTGAGATGTCATTTCTCCTTCGTGTAGCTACCTCTTCCTTTAACGGGGAATAATTTTGGGAGAAGACCCGGTAAGAGACTCTGTCCATCTTCCAAAAGTGTCCATGAAACCAGGTCAATAACAGTTGTGCACATCCAATAAATCTACCTTCACCTTCCCTCCGACATAAGCTCAAAGATCTAAACGTCTCGGCTAGTATTGCAGGTACCGCTGTGATTCCTTTACCCAGACGATCGAATAGGTCAGCGACTGCTTCATCTATGTGCCTTAGAGCTTTAGGAAAAATCACCAGACCGTAAATGCTCAAGGCAAAGATATCCACCCTCTTCTTCGCATCTGAGTGTGCTAAGATCAAGTCTCTCATAACCACCCAAGGAATACATTTACCATCACCTTTCTGCTGAATTCGAGCCGTAACCCAAGACTCATTCATCCCAGTAATACTCATTAATTTCTTCACGAAGGTCGGGGCGTTAGCGACTTTAATGTAAGCTTTGTCGACTAAGATCTTTGGACAATGGAGCAAGGTTGTATACTCCTCTATAGTGGGCACCAAATCTACTCTCCCAAAAGTGAAACAATTATACGCAGGATTCCAAAAATGGGTCATAGCCTGAAACAAATGTTTGTCTACCTTAACATCTAACAAATAGGGCATATCACTGTAATTTTGGTAGAACATCTGCTTAGTTCCCTCATCCCAACGGGCCCATATATCTCTCAACTCTTGCAGCTCATTTTGCACCACACTGACGCGAGTAAAGTCCCACAGCTCCGATATGTATCCTTTAGCCAAACTGTTCCCGTTTTCTAATTGTAGCCTCTCTGACCATGTGCGGACGGCCGCATTATCTTCGACTCTATCAAGGAATTTATTCTCCATGTTAAACCTTCTAACTTAGCAACTGAACACGAATCGACTCCTCCTTAAATATGCAATGTCATGCCAATCACAAAAAAACGCGAGTCAGTATCAAATAATCAGAGTGAAGGCAAACAGAAAATAATCAAACACCTATACGGGAAACCATTAACATTCAACACTACTACGCTTGATGGGTTCCTACGATCTACTACATGGGGTAAAGTCCTAAGAAAAGGGTACCCGAACCTGCAGATTCCTCAATCCTCACCCATTATAGGCTCATACGGATCAAGTTCAGTTCAGGGGAATACATTTCCCTATGCCCATGCGGAGGTGAAAACCTCATGAAGACATAGGTACGGATGTATCCCGGAAGCAGTCCACTAGCCCATGCGGAGGTGAAAACCTCACGAAAGCATAGTTTCTCACTCCCACTTAAAGGTGTGACCACAACGGTCATGCAATGCAATGCCAAAATATTTCATGAAACTTGACACTATAGCACAAACAAATGCGTTAAAAACACGTTTTGTCAAAAAAAATTTCCAAATTTTCAATTAAAAGGACAAAAATTAATCAATTTATGGCCTGACTCTCAACCAGTCCCCAGTGGAGTGGCCAAGCTTTCGAAACCATTTTTTATTCGAGTTTGGAAAAACGGGAATCGACTTTAAAAAATATGGAGTCGCCACCAATCCTTTTTGTTTAGGTGTGATCGGGTCACCTATAAAATAAATTTTGGTCTACGAATTTCCGAAGAAAATAGGTTCGAGGAGTTACGTTCGTGATGCGAGGAAGGATTAGCACCCTCGCAACGCCCAAAATTGGTACCAAATTGATTAATTGATGTCCTAATGTTGAAAAGTTTGAAATGATTTTGAAGTTCTGTTCCTTTTTTTTAAAATTTTAAATAACTTGATTGAATATTTAGATTCCCTTGTTCCGAGGGAATAGAGTATCACATCCAGCACGATTGGACACGACAATCTGAATCTTCGAATTCAAGATCATCCCCAAAATTCTCCAAGCACATGTGTTGAAATTTTGAAAGGGTATTTGGTTAATCGGACAAACAAAAAACCACACCCAGCACGATTGGGCACGATTTCTTCAAATTTCCAAACGCACCAATATTACCTTGTTTCGAAAATATGGACAAAATTTGAAAGGATATTCGTTTATTTGGTCAAACAAGAAATCACACCCAGCACGATTGAGCACGATTTCTTAGAATTTCCAAACGCACAAATATTACCTTATTTTGAAAATATGGACAAAATTTGAAAGGATATTCGTTTATTTGGTCAAACAAGAAATCACACCCAACACGATTGGGCACGATTTCTTAGAATTTCCAAACGCACAAATATTACCTTATTTTGAAAATATGGAGCAATTATTTACAAATGAAATATAATGCTATTGAATCTCAAGCAACAAATAAATATATAACGAGAATTAAAACAAATATAATAACAATAATTATCAAACATTAGATCAATGATAAGGAAAATTAATTAAATACATACAAGTATAGCATATATAAGACATATTCTAAATAAACAAAAGCGATTTTAAATAGATAATGAATAAAAATTATATATATATAAATGATAATGATATTCAAAAGTATTTGGAAATAAATATAGAGTATGGTCTTTTGAAGAAACCAATTATATACATAATAACATAAAATTCATAGTATATATATAAAATAATTTATTGTAAATTATTGCCAATAAGGGTAAATCACTAAATCGATAAAACACTACATATAATAGTTTGAACAAAATAATAATTTGAACAAAATAATAATAATAATAATAATAAGGATGATAAAAATAAGAATTTATTAAGATAATAAATAAATAAACCACAGAATAAAAATAGGAATATTAACATTGATTAGAAATAATAATAACAATATTAAAAATGATAAATAAACAATAAAAGGGACTAAATTAAAAAGTATTCAAAAAAATCAGAGGTTAAAGCAGCAAATACTTAAACAACTAAAACGCAGTGAACGAACTGGACTAAATCAAAAGTATATATAAATTTCAGGGGCTAATTAAACAATAAAGACAAAGTATAACGAAACTAATTAAGAACAATATAGAACTAGAAGGGACTAAACGCGTAAATTCTCTATTAATTGCAGAAACACGCGGATCTTATAAATGTCGGAGCGGGTCAGTTCGTACGGGCTTAAATGACGTCGTTTCAAAGCCATGGACAAAGACTTTAAACGACGACGTTCCCTTAATGACTATTGACCTCCCTTAAAACAGAACTAAAACACTAAAGCTTCCTCATTAAGCCAAAACCCTAGTCCCCTTTTGTTTGTTTTCTCAGCCGCAAAGAAACCTTCCCAATCTACCACTAAAACACCATCACAACCAGCGAATCAGCAGTAGACGAATGAAAAACCCTCTCTGTTCACCGCCAAATCACTATTATAACCAGCGAAAGGCAGTGCACGAGTGCGTCGATTTACTTCGAGGATAACGATCTTACATCCTCGCACATCAACCCATATCTAACTCCGATTACGACGGAGCAGATGAAGATTGAGCGTTCGGTCCAGGTAAACTCGCTTCCCTCTCTTTTATTTACTGTATACTAAAGAAGAAAAGAAAGAGATACAGAAATGGATTCAAAAACAATCGAAAAGATGGAATAAAAAACCTTTTGTTTGAATCTCTGCTATTGATTTTCGTATTGCTCTGTTATGTGTGCGTAAAAAATACATTCGACGGCCTTTTCTCTTTTATAGCCGAAACAATAAAATAGGTAAAATACAAAATTATTCTGCTTTTTGTTTCTGTACATCTTTGCTGTTTTTTTGCTATTGGAGCCACTGTTTTGCAGGTACGGATGGCGCGGGCGTAGCGTACGGAGGTGCGTGCAGAGACACGAGCTGATGCGCTGGTAACGGCTCGCGCGTGACGTACGCGCGCGCGCTGGAATTCTCTAGGGTTTTCAAAACGTCAAATACATTGGGTCGTTTGGGCCAACTTCAGAATTGGGCTAGGGTTATTTTGTAAATTGGGTTATGCTATTGGGCTAACAGTTTAGTTGGGCCTATTGGGTAGTGAGTTATGTATTGGGCTTGTATATTTTTGGGTTGTAATGGACTGTTAAAAGACTGTTATTGGACTGTATTATTTGGATTTTTAATTCTGTTTGTCTTTTTGTGTTTTTTGGTTTCTGTTTGGTTAACATTGGGCCCGGGCAGATTTGGGCTTCTACAACATATATAATAAAAATAATTACATGTTATTATTTACTATCATAAAAGGTTAATCCAAATTAAAAGGATCCAATTTGGTTAAGGCTTATTGGACTTCAGTTATTAAATAAAGTATGAGCCAAATATATGTAAATACTCTAATATCTAATTTCTAATTGATGATGGGCTGATTAGAAACTAAGATTAATATGCAAAAGTTATATATCAGTGTTATGGTCCCCAAATTACACATACGTAACTTTTCTAATATTTCATCTTCAGAAAAGAGAGAGTCACATTCTTTAAATTACTTAATCTGAAATATCAAAACTATAAGATTTGAAGATTTCAATAAATCAATGAATTTATTTACACTTCTACATCTAATTCTATTTTTGATAATCTGACATAACATATCCTGATTTATTAAATTCTATATTAAAAATTTACGTTGCTAATATTATCTTCAAAACTAGATTACATGTACCTATCTAAATCTTTAAAAACAAATCAAAAAAAGAGAGAGTCACCTCCTTTGAAAAAGAGAGAGTTATCTTCTTTAAATTACTTAATCTGAAATATCAAAATTATAAGATTTCAAGATTTCAAGAAATCAATAAATTCATATACACTTTTACATCTAATTTTATTTTTGGTAATTAACATAATTTATGTGATTTATTAAATTTTGTATTAAAATTTTAGGTTGCTAATATTATGTTCAAAAGTAGATTGCATGTACCTGTATAATTCTTTGAAAACAAATGGAAGAAAATGATTTTGGATATGTTTGGAGTGTAAAATCTTAATTTATACATGTTAGAAAAGGAATGTTGAAGACTATGGGTTAAGTTCAACGAATTTATGACTTCTACAGTCAAATCTAAATTCAACTTTGTGGGTGTAGATGCTGAACAACCATTACGTACCCTAAAAACGAAGAAAGTATGACATCAAAGCGGCGAATTCGTGAGAATACTCAAAGGATAGATCCTTTCATTAATGGCTAATGGTCAAAGGTGATCTAGACTGCAGAGCGTCAGAGGGAATCTAACCCCAGTCAAAGGAATCGTTAATAATAATAAATGTCGGAACAAACGCTTAAGGAATTCATAACAGTCGTTTCACAGGTAAAGATTATCATAGAAGTTTTTTAGGAAGGGTGTGATTGTATTTCTTCACATTTTATTTAAAAGTTATAAATTAATTTATAAATATTAGATTAAAGAGTAAATAGGTTATTTTGTCTAAATTTTCTTTTCTTTTTTTTGTTAAAATTAATTTTTGTACATTAACATAAAGTATATCTGTCACGTTACATGTTACTATCGGATTATTTAATCAATCACGACATTTTTTATAATATTTTTATCTCATTTACTATTTGATCTAATATATATAAATAATATTTTTTTACCAAAAAACAAATTTATTTTTTAATCTAATATATATAACTAATTTATTTATATTTTAAAATAAATAAATAAATATAAATAAAATAAAATGTAATTTAACTCTTAATATACAACTTTCCATCATATGCATAATTTTTCAAGGTAGATGATATCTTTTTGTCTATTATATTAATACATGATATTGATGTATTTACTATTGTTTTAAAAATATTTATGAAAAACATTTATATATCAAATATAAAATATTCATTACCTAATCTTTAATAAATCCAAAATAAACAATAAGAAAATCTATCTAATACGTTAACTTACAATATCATCTTGTAGATTATTTTTGTTAATTTGTTTCACTAATTAAAAAAATAATAAGTGAGATATTAGTTTGTTGCTTTATAATTAGTACATATTACAGTTTCAATTTATTACGGATCAATATAATCGGAATCGATGAGTATCGAATCACTATTATGTTATTCTTTATATCATATAAAATGTGGATAGAATTTCTACATGGACTAAGACTACACCAAAAAAAAGAATAACTATATTGATATGTACTCAAATTCTAAATCTCAACTCTAATGACTAACGATATAAAATACTCTATGTTAAAAAAAAAAAAAAAAAAAAAAAAAAAAAAACACACAATATAAAATACTCTTAGTAGTTGATAAGAAAAAAATAGTCTTAATAAAATATTGACATAATAATTTTTTTCCCCTAATATAAAAAAAAATAATTTTAGTTCTCTATTTATTCTTTTTATTTCTTTTAACCCTTAAATTTATATTTTTTATCAAATCACTTTAAAATGGATGGAAAAATTAACATTTGTTAATTTTATTAACATTGCACACATGTAAAATGCCACGTAGATAAAAAGTCAACATTTAATTTAAAATTTAAAAAATATTTTTATATTTTTAATTTTAAAAATGGTTTTTATAATTTTTTAAAATTTTTAAATTTTAAAAAATTATTTAAACGCTGACATGTCATGTATTAACAAAATTAAAAAATCCCAACTAAAGTGGAGAGAAAAAAAGTTCTAAAATATTTAAAATTTATATAAAATAACACAATAAATATGTGAATCCATAATTTGGGAATATAAAGTTTTTCTTTTTCAAGTCCTTGCGTTGGGTGTGAAAAAGTAGGAAAGGTAAGTTAGAAAAGGACAGTAATGGAAACTAAGATCCTCCTTCCACTTGGCAGAGACTACACACTCACGCTTTGCATAACGAGAGTTCAAGATTCTCTCTATTTCTATCTCTCACGAACATGCTTGCGAAAACCGCAAACCAATTATTAGAAAAAGGCAACTCCAGTGCTGAAATACATACAACACCATCAATTCATTACATGCATGCTCAAAAGACTGAAACCTGATCTAATGAAAATAAACATGTCTTTTATTACAAAACAACTACAAGCTTTTTTAAGAGATTTTCTGTGCTTGTTGACAGCAAAACAAGAAAAATTAGCGCATAGATAGAGCTAGAATAAAACAGCAAAGTATTACAATGGAAAAGGTGGAAAGGGGTGAATAAGGAGTAGGTGAATGGTCATCAACAGGCTGGTAGTATTCATTAGGATTTGGATGGGAGGGGTACTGGCAACACTGTACTGGAACTGGTGGTGGCGGACAGTTAGCTTGAGCTGGACGTGATGGTGGAGGTGGAGGTCTATATGAAGGATAGGTGGAAATAGACGAGGGTGGTGGTGGTGGCGGAGGAGCTCCATATGAAGGATAGCCAGAAAAAGATTGGGGTGATGGAGGAGCTCCATACGAAGGATAGCCAGAAACAGATGGTGATGGCAAGAGTGCACTAGAATCCTCCCCTAAAACCATGTAATCAAGGTTGAAGGCTGATATCGAAAGCGCCACAAGGATGACAAATGCTGGACGCATATTTTTCCTTGACTACAGAGAGTTTCACTTCAGAAAAAAAAGAAGAAACCGATTGTTTAGTCAAGGGGAAAGAATCTGACAACGAGTGAGTTTTATGGGATTGCAAAACGTAAAGACACTTTATAAACCGTGGCTCTCACTACAGGTTTTGCTGTTGTCTTTCATCCTTTTTTTTTTCCTTCATTCCGGGTCTTTTGCCGCTTGGCACACCACCTGTCATTTTTATGAAGAGGTGCTCTATAAGCTTAACTTATTTAGATGGATCCGAAGTTTGTATCTCTAGAGACACATTTGAAGATGACAATTTTAAAAGACTTGTGAATACTCTTAAAAGATAATTTTGATTTGTGTTCTCACAACACAATCTATAACTCGTGGACTAAACCAACTCAATTGACTAATCAATGTTTAAAGGGTGATCTATATCTATAATTTCATAAGATTTCTTTAAAATATTCAGCAATAAGGATGACAAAACGCATATAATCAATGGTCAAATTATACAAGAGATAATAACTGATATCTTTTGGTCACGGCTGCACCCTTTCTTTTATCAGAAAGAGGATGGAGAATTAAGGGATCAATAAATAAAGAAGGAATAAAGTAGGCTAGCAGATGATATGGTACCATCAACCCAATTTTACATATATGGGTTGTTAGCAGACCTTGACTTGTCCAGATCCTTGTTGTTCATATAAAGGTAAGATGGTTGATCGCTGAACATTGATAATGTAGGCCTTGGAGAAAACCCAGCATAGTCTCTGTCTACCTTTGCTAAGCATAATTCGTTAATGTATTTGAAAAGCTCGTGCATTTGGGCAAAAGGTTGAGCTGCATATTCTTCAAACGGCATCCACTGAAGGAAACAAAAAGGGCAAACATATAAGATGAAAGGTGTCTAGTAAATGCATGCCTACTATATGTATCAAGTCTGTGAAAAGTGGTCGTACACTTATCTTCTCTTTATTCAGAACTAGCTAGTGAATTAATAGGATATACTCTGCAACACAAATAAGTTGTACCTGAACTGCCTCAATTTCCAGCTCTTGCTTCTGAATATCAAAAGATAGTGGACGCAACATGCATAAGAAAAATAGATCTGATTTCTCGAAGAATGTCTTGTGCGATTGACTGAATTTAAGAACAAGATGTCAAAACACAGAATTTAGTGAAGGCTGAACCGCTGGAGTATTGATGATGAACATAAGCTTAATAAATCTGGGAAAAGCAATGTCAACAAAGAATAAAAAACTCCTGAGAAATTCAAATACATAAGCATGAATTGTAGAGTCCGTGGATTAAGTATCGTTAACCTTAAAGCAGTATTTTCGCAAAAGCTAATGACCAAAATTTAGGCTCATTGGAAATACTGTACTAAATATGCTTGTCGCATCCACATTTAAAAGAAAAATATCAGCCCAACTTTTATTTTTATTTTTATATGGTCTTAACTTGATTTGAATTTTTTTTTCCAATCGAATTGAGTAAAATAGATTTTATTTGAGTTGAATAAATTTAATTAAATTAAATTAAAAAATTAAACTAACTGAAATTTTGTTCACAAGATAATTAAATTCCAAGATAAAAGAAAAATCTTTTAAAACAAAATAAGAAGAAAAAAAAACAAGATAATTAGTAGCATAAAATTAGATTTGATAATTTACTTGTTTAAGACCTCAAATTTATCATTTAATTTTTTTAAATATATATAATTTAGCATTTTTATATATTTTTTAAAATTTTTAATTTTTTATATATATTTATAAAATTTTGGAAAATAAATATTTTATAAACATTCTATTGTTTTAAAACTATTTTAATTTTTTTTTATATTTGTTAGAGAAACCAATTTACATATTTTCAAAACTATCAAGGACTTAATAGATGTTTACATTAATTTATTATTTAAATTATTCGAATTATTTGAGTTTTGAAATTTAATTTACTCAAACTCTACTTATTTATTTGAATTAATTCGAAAAATCAAATATGATTAATTTAAAATTCAAAAAAAAAATTCAAATAGAATAGAATTATTTTCACAACTGAAACCAGTATTTCATCCGAATCTTTCCATGCCTATGATTTTAGATTTACAGCCACATTTTCACAGCCATTGGTCAACTCCCAAGTCTTACTAAACCGAATCAAAATATTAAAAAAATTTATCTAGGGTGCATTTTCTTCTGTATATATAATATGAGTGAAAAACTAATTTTTCTCTTAACCTTTTAAAGAACTATTAATTTGAGGAGCAGAGGATCTTTGTTTCCCCCAATCAACAAATCGTAAAACTGGTTTGAAAAAACATGGAGCTATGAGGGGAAGCATAGCATAATTAGTGTAATATATGTGACGTAAGTTCTTTATGTTCAAGTGAAGGTCAAAAACTATTGAGATCACTCAGTTTTAAAGGCAAGAGGACATAACATGTTTAATCATGCAAACACCATACCTGAACCCTAGGACCTCTACAAATTCTGTGTCAACCTGGGAAAGGACAAAAATAGTGGGTCACACGAAAGCATTAATGCTCTTAAATTATAAGAAAGAACAACATATATTTTTACACATTCATCACTTACCCCTGTTTCTTCTCTTACTTCTCTAATAGCTCCCATAAAAATATCCTCACCCTGTGTGTAGAAGAGCTCATTTGTTATTTAGTAGCAACATGAAATCAATTTTCTAGCTGATGTAAAAAGTCCTCATCATGACACACTGCCACATACCTCATCAACAACTCCTGTAGGAATTTTCCATATGCCGGTTCCTCGAAATCGACCACTCTTTTCTTGAACTGTGAGCACCTATTAGCCAAGAAGCAACTATGAGACTAAAAGGTTGATGAATCTGGGAAGAAAAAAAGGGGGCGCATCAACAAATTAGAACAAAATAAAGGGTAATGGAGAACCTCTCTTTTATCATTCAGGATAATTGCACCAACACGTACTCGGTGTGTTACATTTGCAGGGATAGTGTTAGGTGTATTAGGAATCCAAGAAACGAGCATGAGATAACTTGGTTCAGCATGGTGGTACCTGAACCCCTCCTAAAACCAGTGTAATGTGTTTCAAAGCAGTCAAGACATCATAAGTCTCAAGCTCAGAGGATAAAACTGTTCACAATATCAAAGTTCAATATTCAAGTAAAGCTAAAACATACATTCAAAGTTTATTCTACTAGTTGGAACAGTGTAATTGCATAATATATACAAGTATAGGTTACCTTCACGGTAGTTTCAACTAGATGCACAAGTCCAATAGGCAATTTAATCCAGACTCCCTTTTTACCCTGCATGATAAAAAACCAGATGTTATGAATCTACACTGAAAAACTAAAACTAACAAACTTAAAGCCCTTGTAGAATAACAGCGACATAATTAAGTAAAACCGTTGATTCTGGATAAACTTTCACAATTAGTGGTTAGCTAAAAAGATTAAAGGGTAGATTTATCTCCTACTCAGGTTCCATTAAAATTAAGAAAGCTAACAAATAAGGAGAATTTGCACATTTCAATCTCATTCTTCAATTTTAAGCAAGCATCGCAGCTTACTTTTAAGGGAAATTCAGCAAAGCAATAACCAAAATATTCATCTAAAGTTATTACACCTGTTGCTTCCACTGCAACATGGAAGCTCTGAGCACAATAACAAAGGTTTCAGAATCCATATGCTCTTTCATTTCCACAATGACACCTACATGGCCATCATTGATAGCAGGAAGCAATTCAGTATGCCAAACTCCATTTCCGCACACCTGGCTTCCAACTACTTCCCTTAAGTCCATCGAAACCGACATCTGCTCAACAATCAATGAATATCAAATTCTCAAATTCAATTTCTAAATAAGATACCAAAATAAATGAAATCCAATTCTTTGGATATCAAACTGTTAATACATATACACTCACACATACATCATGTGAACACTTGTACGTTCCTTCATAGATACATAAGTTCATACAGTATCCATACACATATCATACATCATGCTTACGTAAATGATATCACATAATCCAGTTACATAAGCGTATAAGGTTATAAAAGCAGTTAATGCTCAACTACTAAGATAGAATAAGACTCTATATGGATATATAACCAATAAAATAAAAGATGTTTAAACCAATTGAAGCAAATAAAATAATAATAATAATAATAACAACAATAATACTGAAACTCTTTTCGGCCACATATTTTCACAAGTTTCTGACTCGGGAAAATAAAAAGAAGATTTGAAAGAAGCTTATTAACTCGTACTCTTTGTGGTAAACCAGACAATGAAGGGACAATTTTAATCTCTAATGGAGTTAACCACTACATGTCACTCAAAAAAGGTCAATAAGAAAAACCTTCAAAAAAAAAAGTTAAAAACTGTGAAGCTGCTCTTGATTATGAGCAATTAACACAACCTAACGCAAAAAAATTCATCATGAAATTCAAATCAAAGTCAGATTTACCTGCAAAAACAACGAACGGAGACGAGTGTTTTGAAGGTAGGTAACGTATAATCACAGTGTTAATAAATAAATAATAAATAATAAAAATAAAAACAAAAAAAAGATTCAAATATTTGGTTTCTGGTTTACTGAAATGGAAAATGAAGGGGAAACTTATGGAAGAAAAATTAGAGGGAGTTTGAAAGGTTTGCTTAGTGGTCAGTTATTGCTTTATCGAGTTGTTATTATTATTATTATTTATAGGTGAGGTAAAGAGTTGGAGCATGCCATTTATGCCGGGAAAACTACGGTGCGATGAAGTGGATGCTGACGTAATATAGACCCTCAACTTCAGCCGCCCTCATTCATTTTTTTCTTACGTGTCATACACACGCACAGGGGCCAAATTGAACGGTTTTGCATCCTCCCATGGATTCAAATGCGAATGTTCATCTTATCCAAAATATAAAAAACATACTTTTATTTAACTTTCACGACATATTTTGCCTTTTAACATATTTGTAGATTTTGAATAAATTTGGATCAAATCATGAGTTTGCACAAATAATCCGAATTTATATCGTAGATTCTATGCATATTGTATCAAGTTGAAGTGACTAATGCCTTAGTATATAGAGACGTAGCCGAGGAAACGTACGCCTTGGGGAGGGTCTACATGCCCGTTGTATGTTTCTATATTGTTGAATGGCAGCGTAGTGATTGAGTATTGTGGCAATTCAGCATGTGGCCACCGATCTGTGAGAGCTTATGAACATGGATAGATTTAATAGGCCATTCGGAAAGAAATTGGGTTGATGAATGTAGATAATATATCCAAGATTAGTATAGACGTCATCAATATGTCATTATCGAGACTCAATATAGGGATACGAGCTCCATAAGGATATAAGGTATATGGATTGGTTTAGGATTAATTGTTTATCGATTTTATATCATGATGGTTAATATCTTGTTATCCCAAGACCTCGACTAAAGAACAATCATTGAACTTGACATGAATAAGCTCGAGTGCAAATGTGAGCAACAACTGTCGATTTGCCTATCCCATAGTCAGCTTAACCCAACCCACACATTGAGAGTAGTTGTTGAAGTTGATAATAGTGAGTCCGAGCACGAAGGTGTGCACCAATTGTCAAGGAGCCTATCGAATTGGCTATCCATCCTAACCCACCCATTTAGAGTGTCCAACCTTTTCATATGATCCTACATTTGCAATCAGATGATGCGTACTTTCAAAGCTCAGTGCAGTCCTTATACCAATTTGGCAAAGGTGTTTTGTGTCCAAGTCCTTCAATTACATCACGGATCTTTAATATGGCATACACATCGAAGTTCACAAAATTTCCCCTCCAACTTGAACACTCAGGTATGATCTTGTTCAAGGAGCTTGTAAAAAATTCGGTTGAGGTCTCATCATTACAAAATCCACCATACAATTGACATTCATTGAGGTGCAAAACGCATATAAGAAGCCGTCAATTATTTGAGGGTAAATTACACCGCAAGTCACTCTAAAATAACCACATTCTTATTTTAGTCACTATTTTCTTCTGTCTATTTAGGAACGGCCTCGTTTACTAGTTGTCGTCTATGAGAGTGGGGTTAGGTTGTTTTAAAATAGTCAAAATTATCCTCATTTTTGGGCAAAGCTCCCATATATACCAAAAAAAACAAAATTACCGGAAAATACCACTTTCAGAAAAATTTACTGGAATGTAACACTTTCCCCAAAAACGCGGCCACGTCAGCGCGTTTTTTGGGGAAAAATGGCTAAAGCGCGCCCTCAACGGTAAAAAAAAAAGTATAAACCCCCCAACCCTTTATTTTTTTCACATTTCAATCCTTTCTCAATCCTTTCTCAATTTTCTCTCAATTTTCTCTCAATTTTTCTCTCAAAGTCCTTGAAATTTACGCTCAAATTTCAAAATAATCCTTTACTATTTACGAAAGAGCCCATTATAATTTTTTTAAAATATCTATTTTTTGGAAAATTTTAAATTTTTTTATCGGATTACAATGGTCGGGGAATTACTTCGCCTAGACAACAAGCACATCTCCGTCGAGCAAATGAATATGGTAAGTTTTAATTTTTAATTTTTCAATATTATTAATTTTTTTTTCAATTATGCAATTTTAATTAATTTTAAATTTTATAATTTTTTAAACAGTCTATAGATCGGGTGTTGGAATGTTATATTCGCAACATGCCTGGTCCCCCATCGCCGTTGATCGAGAATTACCTGCGGGAAGCGGGTTTTTGGCACGTGGCCACGATAGGCCGGGGGTTCAAGTTGGAGCAGCCTTTAATCAGCGCGTTGATAGAGAGGTGGAGACCCGAGACGCACACTTTCCATCTGCCATGCGGAGAGTGTACCATCACCCTAGAAGATGTGCAATTGCAGTTGGGATTACCGGTGGACGGGTCGGTAGTCACCGGGTCCGCAACATCTATCGATTGGATGGCCGTATGCTACGAGCTTACGGGTGCCATTCGGATAGAATTCAAGGAGCTCGGATCGATATGGCCTGGTTACGAGACGCATTCCGCGCGGCGAACGAGGTTCGACCAAGAAGAAAGAATACGGTATGCTCGGGCATACATTCTTGAGATAATTGGAGGCTATCTCGATCTGGGACCTCTCTAGAAACCTCGTCCACACGAGATGGCTCTGAAACTTGTTGATTTGAGCGTAAATGGTGAATTGAGTTGAAGTCTGCGTGCTATCGAGTTTGTACCGGAGATGTGCGAGCGGCGCGACCGAGTCATGGGCATGGTTTCGATTTCCATTTTACGTCCTCGACTCGACCAGCCATATTCATTCCCACCGATAACGAAGTAAATTTAATATTATATTTTACTGATTATTTCGTAGATTTATAGTATAATTGCATGCTAAAAGGTTATTTAATTAGGTGGTCCCATCCGGCGAGTCATGTTGGAATACCTAACTCGCTTGAGGATATACGGCTCCTATTGGAACAACGGTCGGAATCACAAGTAAGTTTCGAATTTCGTTATTATAATTCAGTATTTCGTATGTAGTGTCTAGTATTATGTATATAACTAATATTTTGGTAATGTTAATATAGTTTCAATGGACACTGTACGAGGATCCCGAAATTCGGCCTGTAATTCCGGAGGAGTTCTTCCAAATTCTGAACAGTTGGCACGTTAAGGTCTCAATAATCACCTACGCGACCGTGGAGATGCACCAGTCAGATCGGGTGCTGCGGCAATTTAGATTCTGGCAACCGATTCTCGTGCCACCTGAGGTGCTCGATGATGAGCACCGAGTGGACTTACGGTAGCCGCACACGGATTGGCCAAGATTTTGGTCAAGTCATATCGAGACGTGGGAGAACCGGTATGACTTTTTACCTAACCGGGAACCGATCATCGTTCCTGAGTTAGCGTGCGTGCCGGAGTACATGCCATGGTTTAGAATCCATGGCAAGCCGTATCTATTGTCGGATTAAGAGAGGCGACGGCAAATTCGTGAGCGAAGGGAACGTCGGGCCCCATTACATCCAAGGAGAAGGGTGATGAGGCGGGGCCATCAACGGCGCCTACTCGATCCACGGGGCGGCAACAACGCGTACACATACAATCGGGCCCAAAGATCAGCGCCTACACAGTCACCGGGCCCATCAGTTCAGCCGACAACACCGACATCACAGCGTCCACCATTTATGCCAGGTGCGTACCCTACCCCTTATATGTATCCTCCTAACCCATATATGTTTCCTTTTCCCAGTCCTACCCCAGGTTGGAATGCATGGCCGGGTTCGAGCCCGTTTCCAACTACTCCCGATAGCCGCCGATCGTGAGACCGACGTCGTATGTGGGATTAGAGGAGGCGCCGTCGGGGAGCAGTTCTTTCTACCAGACTCTTTCGCCGTACGGGATGCAGTCACCCCCGCCGTGGTTTATGCAAACACCTCCGGGGTCATTATTTTATCAAGGTGGGTCATCATCGCAACACCCAAAACCAGATCCACTGCCGAAGGAACCCGATTCCCCGCCCGAGGTTCCACGACCCCCACCGGAAGCTAGAAGAAGGAGGAATCCAGCGCGTAACGGTCTTGATTGATCTCGTACCCTGCCAATATACGTTGATAGCAAATATTACATACCACTCATCAATTGCAAATAAATTGAATTTTTCAAAAGAAATTATATTAATAGATATTTCATACTCATATCGGTCACTTGCCGTTTCTGTCTTTTAGATCGATGTTGCCCATAGTAGTTGGATGAACATGCCTCAGGCAATATCGATGGTGTGTGTGATGCCACATGCTTCCCTGGCGTTCTATTGCCGCAAGTATTCCAGGGCCCCGATCCGATATAACGCATATGTCAGGTTGAGGGCAGACATGCCTCCTTAACCTAGATAGGAAGAAGTCCCAGTCATCAGCTGACTCCCCTGGTGTTATTGCGAACGCAATCGGAAGGATTCTCCCACAGCCGTCTTGTGCCACAGCTAGCAATAGCCGATGCGTATATCTACCATACATGAAGGTACCGTCAATTTGTACCAATGGCTTGCAGTATGTAAAAGCATCTCGGCATTGCTTAAATGTCCAGAACAGACGCTTGAACACTGCGCATCCACGGAGCAGACGATCGTTGTAGTACGCCGGTTCTGTTTCAAGGTCTGTTGTGCTGCCTGGGACATACCTCTCCAGCACCTGACACCACTGCCACACTTCATTATATGAAGCGTCCCACCGACCGTGCAACTTTTCCAACGCCTTCTGCTTGGCTATCCAAGCCTTTCTGTAAGAGGGCGTGTACCCCAATTGGCTACGAATATTGCCAATTAAGGCCGGCACTGTAGTTTTGGGATCGGCCTTCACCGTCGGGATTATTAAATCGGCCAACATGTCTGAATCCATCCTCGGATGATCTTGTGTTACACCTGTCAACGAAGTACGTTAAATAATGTAACATTACATAATATTAGTGTTATTCGAAATCATTAAACATATTGTCGTACTGTACCGGTAAGACATGTATGCGGACCTTTGTACTTTTTCACCTCCCACAACCCTGTCCTTTTCCTCAACGACGCCATGATTTTCCATGAACATGTGCCGTCTTGAACTGCACACTTCGCCTCGTACTTATCCAGCCTGGATTTAACCACATTGTAGTTAACCCCGTTGCTGATGTTGTATTGTTTTAATGCAGCAAGAAAAGTATTCTTGTCGGAAAACTGGTTACCAACTTCTAATTGGTCCGAATTCAACGAAGAATTTGTACGGTCACGCGTCCGGTGTGGTAGTTCAGGAAACTCCAATGCATCATCTTGAGATAGATCGACATTATGCATGTGGGCTGGAGGTGAGTATGCCCTGAATAGCGGATCTTCTTCTTCTTCGTCTGAACCGCCCTCAACGTCTTCAGGTACAATTGGAACGGGCTCCGGTTCAGAAAATAATCCAACTTCGCGCCGTCGTCGAGCCACGGCTCCCGAGGTGGATCCACATCAGATTCATCGTCCGACCCTCCATAACCTGCAACAAACGAGGGCCCCTCGCTGGTGGATGTCGTCGGGAGTACATCATCCCTCCTTAAACATCTTTCGTAAAGATCCCAATCATATGTGGATTGCCAACCACTAGAAGTTGATGGCGTCCCCCAAACGTATTTACGTCATCCGGACGTCGGTAGACGGATATGCATGTCCCATCCACCCGACCGAGTGTCGTGCAGGGGTTATGTTTTCCATACTACTACCGCACACGGGCACTTCTGTGTTTTGCCTCCCACTTACAGAGTGTCGGCTTGGGGTCGTGTATTTCCCTCGAACGATACTAGATGTTGAGGTCGCAGAAAGATCACTTGGAGATGAAAATTCTACATATACCTCGATATAGGGTGAACCACTGGCAAGATGAGTCTCCACCATTGCCTCAAGGCTCCGAGGACCTTTGATGTCGAATGAGTCATATCTCACCGGATCAACCGAAGCGCAAAATCTATACTTAATAGACACAACTTTCATTAGCGTTGTTCCGAATATTTTACGCCTAATTCTTTTGCGAAGTTCTACCAAATCAACGTTCCGATTAAAACTCAATCGCGCTGTGTTCTCCGATAAGAAAACAACACCATTTTCGGTGTCACGAACTTCACCATCGTAGTAAATAACAGCATTAATACGTTCACTCATTTTCAATTTTTTTTTCTTTTGCCTGAATTTGCCTTCTGCAACTTGAGAATGAAATTTGCCTGATTTATAGCCTAAGTTTGCCGGATACCACTGTAGCAAAAGAGCGTCCACGTGGGAGCGCTTTTCAGTACTCCTGCTCACAGTGCACCCTGCTGGAAGCGTTTTTGGCCACTGTTTGTTCAGAAACGTCTCCTCAAAATAATTTTGCCGGAGTCCACTGTAGCAAAAGAGCGTCCACGCGGCAGCGTTTTTGGCCACTGTTTGTTCAGAAACGTCTCCTCAAAATTATTTTGCCGGAGACTACTGGCCAAAAACTCAATTCATTTTTCACATTGCAAGTGGACGGGAAGGAACCCCAAAAACGCGGCCACGTCAGCGCGTTTTTTGGGAAAGTGGTACATTCCGGTAAATTTTTCTGAAAGTGGTATTTTCCGGTAATTTTTGTTTTTTTTTGTATATATGGGAGCTTTGCCCCTCATTTTTCTCGGTTGCTTTTCTCACAAAACAAATAAGAAGAAGGAAAAAGATAAAACTTACAAATTTTAGTCTTATGTTGCAAATAAACAAAAAAAAAGTGCTTTGGACTAATTACAGAGAGGCCTAGATAGTCAAAAGAAAAAAAAATACCACATCAGTTAGTGGATTAACGAAATTTTTAACGGCAGTGACCAATTCGAGCAGTTATCTTAATTAGAGTGACTCAATTGACAAAAAAATTTAGAATGACCAAAATAGGAACAACGCTATTTTAGAGTGACCTGCGATACAAATTTACCCATTATTTGAGGTTAGATTTAGGGTTAGATTTTTTATACTAGATGTAAAATATTTTGTTTAATTGAAAGTAACTGCATATTTTTGTTTTATTTTCAACATACTCTATTAAATTTTTAAACAATTAATCTCAATTTAATTTGGATCTTAAATAAATGCACCAAGCTTGATAAATATGTACAACGTTTAAGTGTCTTGAATATGGAAAATTGTTTTTAGATTTTTATTTTATATATTAAGGGTAGAGGATGGAAGTAACACGGTTTGAATCCATACCAAACGAATGTCTGATAAGAATTTTAACTATCGCTCCATTCACAAATAACAAAGTAATGGATAAAAGAACTTGAATTTATATTTTTCCAAATTCATGAATTTATAAGTCTTTATCCTAATTGTCAATTACCTTCCAAATACAAGATTAATTAATTTCTTTGATTGCAAAAAATATATATTATTTTTAACACAAGCAAATCAAAAATCAAGTGCAAGCATAATTCATTTCAATGATGTATCGAATACAAGTTGAAACCCATAACCCCAACCAAGATAGTTGAACTATTTGCATGCACAATGGACATTTGTATTTGTCATGGTATTTGTTTCTACATCATGAGTACTATTTTAATCGGCTTTCATCTCATTCATTCATTTTCATGCATATTTGGATTAATTTAAAGTGACCTTTTGAAGGTTTGTATCGTCTTGGATTTGGAACCACGTTGTATTGGTATTGAGTTTATTGGATAGTGTTGAGTATGACTCATATTTCAGTCAAATTTGAGAAATAATCTTCCAGTCAAACTTTGTTTATTTGTTTCAATCAAACTCTGATTAGTCTAGATTATTTTATTATTATTTGACTTATGAATTTAGCCTATAAATAGGCTCTTTTACAACCTTAGAAAATACACCCATTAGAGATTAGAACTCATAACACTTTTGGAGAATTTTGTGTTTATGTTTTGAGGGTTTTTTGTTTTCGGGTTTCAGGGTTTAGTTTTTATCTCCATATTTGTACTATTCGTTCTTTTGTCATTATAATAAAACTATCTTTTCCCGTGGTTTTTTATCTTTTTTGGAAGGGTTTTTCCACGTTAAATTTGTGTATTCAATTTCTCAATTTCTTCCATTATTTTTACTTGTTCGTTGCTTAATCGAGTCGATCCCTAACAACTGGTATCAGAGCTAGTTTAATTTTCGTAGATCAGCCTGTTCAGAGATGGCAACAAAAAGGTTTGACAATGAGAAGTTCGATGGTGTCACAGATTTCAATCTGTGGTAAGTTCGAATGATGGCAATTTTAGTTCAGACTGGCCTGAAAAAGGTTATTACTGGAAAAAAGCCCGAGAATCCAAATCAGTTAGAATGGGAAGAGCTTGATAAAAAGGCTTTGTCTGCAATCCTGTTGTGCCTCGCAAATAAAGTATTGCATGAGGTATTGATGGAGAAGACCTCATCCCCCTTGTGAAAAAAGTTAGAAACTCTTTATGCGACTAAGTCTCTGGCTAACCGTTTAGTGTTGAAATAACGTCTATTTACGTTTCGCATGAACGAATATGAGCTTCTTAGAGATCACATCAGTCAATTTAGTACCCTTTTAAATGATTTAAATAACATTAAGGTTCAAATTGACGATGAAGATCATGTTATGCTATTATTGTGTTCTTTATCCCCTTCATACAACTCTTTCAAGGATAATCTGATTCATGGCAGAGACAAACTCTTGTTCGAAGATGGGGTCATTTGTTGAGTAAAGACAAACTCGACAATGAGTTTGGTTCAGATAGCAAGGCAGATAGGCAAGCTTGCATTTTGGTAGCATCAAAGACTAATTTTCTGATAGATGACTATAGTGATCGCCATTGAGGGTGTTAGAAGGGAGGTAAAGACTGGGAATGAAGTGAGGGAAGTGAAGTGAAAATGGGTGTTTGGAAAGAGAAATCTGAGAAAGAGAGAAGAAGAAAGAAGATGGAAAAAATGAAAAAAAAATATTTTGATGATGTCATTTATGACATCGTGCTTATGTGGCATGCCACATAGGCTATTTCGTTGACCTACCATTTGACTGACGGTCTTCACATTTACCGTTAAAATTGAGCTGATTTTTGGAAAAAATCGTAACACTGAATGTGTTAATAAAAAAAAGGTTAAGGGCTCAAAACCAAAAACCTATAAGCGTTAAGGGTATTTTATGCAATTATGCCTAATATTTACTAAGGTGTGCCACCCATCACTCTTAGTTAGAGTTATTTTTACACACAAGTTTTATATATTGTTATTATGTCAGAAAGTAGTAGAACTTATTTTCCTAGAATAAATTTTATTTTATGGGAATTACAATTTCTACAGGTTTTTATTGAGAGAATTACTCTCTTATTGAATGTACTTAAATCGTTTCTCGTTTCGTGTTTGGTTGATGTTGCTCGAGCCTACACTCGGCACAATTTGAGGTACGAGGATAGTAAAAAAGGTTGTTCGTTTGAAAGTCACAGATCTGTCTCGCACAAAGCACATGTACTTTTCGCGAAAACATTTGTTGCTATAAATATCACAAATCAGCTTAGTTTTCAAATTTTTTAAACTTCCATTGTAACCGAAATTCATTTTCTTAACCAGATTTTTCTAACACAAGGAAACAATGTTTAAAATTCATCCGAAGGTTTACGCCTTATTCAACACATGTCTCATTACTTGATGATAACCTTAAGAATTTACACCTTAATCAACGAACACTTTAAATTTTTTGCAACAAAAACCAAACCCATGACCATAATAATTCACACAATCACAAACAAATACAAATTTTCTCTTCACTTCATAATAAATACAACAAATAATCCATAACTATCATTCTATTTTTCTTTTCGACTCCAATCCTCTAATTTTATTTCACAAACCAAGGAGAACAACTCTTTAATAAGGACCATTGGTTGATCAAACCAACTTGCAACCAAAAAATATTCTACTTAGATTATCATTTGAGTAAGAAGTTTTTAAATCATCAGGAAAACCACAAAAGCATACTTTGAACACATTGGGTACATCCATTTATTCCTTCTTTTCTTCACCATAGTTTAGGTGTTAGTGCCACAAAGATGAGTGATAGTTAAATCATACTTTAAGGTTACTAAAAAAAAGGAATAGTGTAGTTTTACTTTTATGGATTTTTTAGATTTAAAGAAATTACTCTTTATATTACATGGATATTAGGTGGATTTTAAAAGTTTCTTAGGTTAAATTTTAAGATTTTTTAAAATTATACACCATCTTTCTATCATAAACTTAACTACACTTGACAAAAATGGACTAAAAAGACAAATTTGATTAGTTAGGTGATCATTTTGTAACTTTTAATGATAGGTAACCAAAAAGAAACTTAAGTATAGTTGGGTGGCTTATAGTGTAGTTTATCTTAGTTTTTACTATTGTTAAGTAAAAAATTCCTTTAAAAAGTTAGGTAATAAAAAAACTACTCAATTTTGTGTACCAAAAAAATAAGTTATACCAGAAAAACCAAAATAAGATTTAGGGTAAACTATATAAATAATCATCCAAATATTGGTGTGTTTTTGTTTTGGTTATGCAGATTTAAAATTTTTAATTTTAGTCACTAATGTTATCGAAATTTAATATTTTGGTTACTCATCTATTAAATCATTAACTGTAACACCCCTCACCCATCTCCGTCGCTGAAAACGAGTTACAGGATGTTACAACAATTAACGGAACAGATACATGCAAATTTAATTCAAGAATTCAATTAAACATTTAATAAATCTCATAAATTCACATCAATCATGCTTTGTGAACAAAATCGGGTTTAAATCGAGCTTGTGAAAGCTCTAAAATCTATTCAGAATCCAATAGAGACTGAATTAAAACAAACAAAAAGTATGATCAGTAACTCACAGTCAAACATGACCATTTTTTATCATATCAATTATTCAATATAATATATAGCCATATTTCAGCCTCAGACGAGCTTACGTGAGCTTTAGAATGAACCCAGAAACAAACAGGGATCAATTTGCAATATTTTCAAAAGTTAAAAACAAATATGCAAAACATGGGTCACATAGTCGTGTCTCCAAGTCATGTAACTCACTGTGCCCGTGTGGCAACTTCAAAATATACTACAATAGTCACACGGCTTATCACACGACCGCGTCATAACACATGCGTCTCACACGGCCATGTTAAACGATCGCCTAGTTAAACCGTGTAACAAACTATAACTTTGTGGACTATATTGAAAACATTTTTCACAACGCACACGATCGTGCCTCTAGACCGTGTACCTCACACGGTCATGTGGTAGGCCATGTGGTACAAAGAAATTTAGACCATTTGACTTATTTTTCAAGTCAACCATTCCAACATTTCAAAACATACTTAATGTACTTTCAATACCTATTTTAAAACATTCAAAGTTTCAGACCAGATCTTTCCAATTCAAGGTAGCCATGTATACATAATCAAACATAACCTTTTTTTCATCTAAATAGTCCATCTATATGTTTTAAACATAATTTACCAAAGTGTCAAATTGCACCAATTAAACATCTTACTTATATACATTCATTAGCAATTGAAGCATACAACTCATCATTATACATCATCATATTTTTTTACCATAATCATATCTACTACATTTTCCCAATCATCCAACATTCAAAATTTTGCCATTCATGACTTCATTTGTAACTTGTCATCATGCATCCTACATATTTAAATGCATAACATACATACTTCCAAAATCAACCATCATATAAATTCAAGATCACATACATTTAAACATTCACTTCTACAATGCAACCCCTATATACATGTCACTAAACCAAGTCAGGAACAATAGAAAATATACCTATTTAAGGTTGGATAGCTTGTGCTCCAAGTTGATCCGATCGACGCGTTCCGCCATAAGGCCTAAACAGGGACAGGAAAACAAAACAGGATAAACAGTACTAGTGCTTAATAAGTTCATTTGAAATTCATTTAACCTACCTCAATAAATTTACAATTAAATTATGAAAACATAATGTAACAAGTACATATATCATTTGGCATCCTGTTACATCCACAAGTACATCACTTAACCCTTCCAGAGGTTAGTACATTATATTACACAAGCTTATAATATAACCATTTAACATTAATACTATCCAAAACACGTTTGACCAATTATAACTCAAAATAATTTTGTTTCATTATCATTCACAACTTAAAACAATATAACTCACCTCAGTTCACATTTAATTAAATGGACTAGCTACTATACAGTTCCCTGTTATCACAATTTAACAACAACAGGTGAGATTATCACACATGAATCATATAACATTAACAACAATAAAATTTAATCTATATCAAAAACATTCAGCATGTACAACATTTATGTCATTCCATTCTCATGTATCCATTTCAGATTCAATATTCAAACCATTTAAACAATTTCATTTCACATCATGTTTATTTTCATCGCTTGGAGAACTATAGTGAATGAAACACCCCAAACCCGGCCCACGAGCTTTGACCAGATTTGGTATGTTCCTCAAGTAAACCGATTCAAATTCTTTCGTTACTTGGTGAAAAACTTGTGTGATTTTTTTAAAAAAAAATAGTTTGGGTTGGGCTTGTGTTGAAAACAAACTGGATTTTTAAATTAGAAAACCCCTTTTTAATTTTAAGTAATAAACATATCGAGTATATTTTAAAATAAAATACTTAGTCTTTAACTTAATCAAAATTTGTAACACAATAAAACAACAAGTAGAAATAAAATCGTTCATCATGGCCTTATGGCCTTATTACATCAAAAAAATTCCCAAAAATAATTCAAAGTACTAAAATAAATTCAAGAGTCCATAAAAATATAAACTTCATGTTGAGCATGGCCACCACAAGTTCTGCCGTCCCGGTCCATCACTGCTTCATCACTGAAACATAGTCCCACAACGGGGTGAGTCAAATGACTCAATGTGTACACGACACTAAATCATAATAGAATCAGCATATCACATATTACACATTCAAAACATAGAATACAGGTTATGATGCATTCCCAAACCCAAACCTAATTGTCCATCCGCTACACACCCCGCGTACTGCCAGTCACACACCGTGGGACTACTAAGTCGACCCTCCTTCACTACACTCCAAATCTGCGGTCTTAGGTCACCACATCTTTGTGGTCTTAGGTCACCACTTTCAGATTCTGTGGTCTTAGGTCACCACTTTTTGATATCACGGTCTTAGGTCACCGTGTTCGTGGTCTTAGGTCACCACATTCACTTCCCCTTTCAATAACCCATATGCCCCATATAATAATATGCATAATATGCTAGAGTTCACATTCTTATCATATTCTCATGTTACAAATAACATCTTTCATATTCCTAGTAGAAGTAGGAAACGCGTGCACTGAGTACTTTGTACCATAACATGGTACCTTAGCCACTTTCATATACTTAATATCACATATATTAATTAATCATGCCATAAAACATATTATGGGATAGTGTAGGTACACACACACGATCGCTTAAAATTTCCTTGAGATCTCGAAAAGCTTGATCTAATGCTTAGATCCTTAATCCCTACATTGATTTATCACTTATTACCTTAATAAAAAGCCATTCGGCCAAAATTCCAAATCCTAGTAGGATTAGTATTCTTACCTTGTTGCCGATTGGAACACCAACAAATCCAAAAACTGTTCCTTGTTTCCCTAGGAATGTCGAAATCCCTAAAACCTTACGTTAGACTTAATCTTAATCATCAAAACATAAATCAAGGCCTTTGGCCGAATATTCACAAGTCTTACCTTAATCTTAGAAATCCCGAATACTCCTCCTTTTAGTCGACTACTCACGATAATCCCGAAGGTCCTTCCATATTCGGCAACCATAATATGTATGGGGTTAGATTATCTCTCGGCTAATCTAAAAGAAAAGATTGGAAATCAAACTTGTTCTTACCTTTGAAGAAATCGACAAAGACCTATGCTTGAAGCCTTTCCAAGATTCGGCTTTTGAATGGATTGGTAAGAAGAAATAGGAAAAAAGAAAACTTGAGAATTTTGACAATGGTGGACTATAGATTCGGCTTGACAAAAGAAAAAGAAGAGAGAGAGAGGAGAGTACTCGAGAATTCAGCGAGAGAGAAGAGGAGGAAGAAAAATTGATGAGTAGCCTATTTTCTTCCTTTTATAGCCAAAACTACTACTCAGAATCCCTTACTTGGCCACCACTCTTCTTTATTTGATAGCTTTATCCTTTGAATTATCAAAATAATAATCCCTTAATTTAAAATAATTAGAGAATAATCCTTTATTATCTCTTCAAAAATAATTCAAATTAAATCCCTTATTTATCACATTATTAATCGAATATTTATGACAATAAAACTCCTCCTTTCTAGAAGGCTTGTGCCGTCCACCTCAGAAGCTTCGGAAGCAAAAATAAAACTCCTTTTATTTGCTTCCCAAGTGACTCGAACTCGTGCCCAACACCTTGCATGTGGCGCCATTTCCAGAGGCCCTAAGTGGCATCTCCAGCCACTTTTCCAAGCCTGTTTGTGTGTCAAATTTCACAAACTTTTTCTTTTAAGGCCACCTTGCCTTAATTTCCTCTTTTAAACTTTAAAACTCGACATTTCTAAGTCATTTCTAAGTTTCCAAAAATTTTCGTTCGGCTCTGTAAACTTGACATTTCCTTACATTTTCAAGTTTTCGAAATGTTCACTTTCCTCTTTTGAATCATTTCCACATCATTTCCTTACATTTCCTAGTTTCCAAAAATGTTCACTTCCCATTTTTAAACTTAACATTTCCATACATTTTCAGGTTTCCAAAAAAATGTTTATTTCCAAATCATTTCCATTCATTTCCGGGTTTCCAAAAATGTTCAAAATTTATTCTTAGTACACAAAACATGTCACTGCATAAATTAAACCGAAAATGCATAGGCCCTTTCCGGATGTTACGCTTCTACCCCTTAAAATAATTTCGTCCTCGAAATTTTCTATCTAAAATAATTGAGGGTATTGTCGTCGATCGCCTCTTCTCTCGATTCCCACGAAGCATCTTCCGCTCCATGATTGCGCCATAACACCTTGACTAGAGGAACCGACTTCCTCCATAGCACTTTCACATCACGTTCCAATATCCGGATCGGCTCTTCCTCATAGGATAAGTCCGCCTTAGCTCCACTTCTTCAACAGGTACCACATGAGATGGATCGGATCGGTAACGACGTAGCATGGATACATGGAATACGTCGTGCATCTGCTTTGCAACTCGGTGGCAACTTCGGGGCCAGTATGCCACCGCCCAACTCGCTTTAGTACTCGATAGGGCCTATATAAACCTTGGGCTTAACTTCCTTTGCGACCGAACCTCATTACCTTCTTCCAAGGCGAGACTTTCAGAACACTTGGTCTCCTACTTCAAATTCTATCTCCTTTCGTTTGAGGTCTGCGTCGACTTACGCGCTATCGAGAGGCTTCCTTTAATCGTGCTCGAATTATCTCAACCTTCTCTTCGATTTACGCCACTAACTCGGACCCAAAACTCGACGTTCTCCTAACTCACCCAACAAGTAGGAGTTCTACACTTTCGACCATACAATGCTTCATATGGTGCCATCCGAATGCTAGCTTTGATAGCTGTTGTTGTTGTAGGCGAACTCGGCTAAAGGCAAGTAATCTTCCCAACTTCCTCGGAAATCCATCACACAGCCTCTCAACATATCCTCCAACACTTGTATAACCCGTTCAGACTGCCCGTCTGATTGTGGATGAAAAGTCGTAGTGAAGTCCAACTTAGTGCCTAAAGCTTGATGAAGCACCCTCCAAAACTGAGACGTAAACCTTGGGTCTCTATCGGAGATTATCGATACTGGTACTCCATGTAACCTCACAACTCCCGCCACATATAACTTGGCCAACTTCTGAAGAGAATAGTCAACTCTTACCGGAATGAAGTGCACGGACTTGATCAAACGGTCCACTATCACCCATACTGAGTCCTTCTTAGTAGGCGTAAGGGGAAGCCCACTAACGAAGTTCATGGTAATTCTCTCCCACTTTCACTGCGGAATCTCAATGGGTTAAAGCAATTCTAATGGAACTTGGTGTTCAGCCTTAACTTGCTGGCACGTCAGACATTTTCCCACGAATTTAGTAACTTCTCGTTTAAGGTCAGACCACCAAAATTGTTCCCTTAGATCTCTGTACAGCTTAATGCCTCCGGGATGAATAGCATAAGGGCTACTATGCGCCTCCCGAAGAATCCTTTATCTTAACTCCTCGTCTCTTGGCATACAGACCTTTCCTTTGTAGCACAATACTCCTTCGTCGCTAACGCCATAATCCTTTAATCCTCCGTTCTGTACTTGCTGTAACTTAGCACTTAGGTCCTTATCAGCCAACTGTCCCTCTTTCACCTCCTTCAGCCATGTGGGCTTGACTTGCAATTCTCGCCAACAAAGCCATCATCATATAAGCTCAAGTGAGCGAACATAGCCCTTAGATCCGACACAACCTTCCGACTTAAGGCATCAGCTACCACATTTGCCTTGCCCGGGTGGTACTCTATCGAGCAATCATAATCCTTCAATAACTCCACCCACCTTCGCTGCCTCAAGTTCAACTCCTTCGAGTCAACAGATACTTAAGGCTCTTGTGGTTCTGTGTAGATTATTGACTTTTCTCCATAAAGGTAGTGCCTCCACACCTTAAGGGCAAAAACCACTGCTGCCAATTCCAAGTCATGAGTTGGGTAATTAACCTCATGAGGCCTTAGGCTGAGAGACGCGTGGCGACTACTTTTCCATCTTGCATTAGGACACATCCTAATCCCGTATGCGGCGTCACGGTACACCACAAAATCCTTCCCACCTTGGTTGGTTGAATTAACACCTGAGTCTCCGTCAACACCTTCTTAAGCTTTTCAAAGCTCTTCTGTTGCTTATCGGTCCATTCAAAGGGTACTTCCTTCCTTAGCAACTTTGTCAAAGCGCGCTATTGGCGAGAATCCTTCTACGAACCTTCTATAATATCCTGCCAAACCCAAAAACTTCTGGATCTCACCACGGACCCGGTGGTTTCCAATCCAACAACGCTTCGATCTTCCTAGGATCCACTCTTATTCCTTCTGCAGATACCACATGTCCTAAGAATGCCACCTCCTTAAGCCAAAATTCACACTTGCTGAATTTGGCATGAGAGCTTCTTCCCCCTTAACACTTGCGGCTGACAACCCGAGATGCTCATCATGCTCCTCTTGGACTTAGAGTACACCAAGATATCGTCGATGAACACAACGACGAACCTATCCAAGTGGGGTTGAAAAACCCGTTCATCATATCCATGAACGCGGTTTGGGCGTTCGTCAATCCAAACGGCATTACCACAAACTCAAAATGGCCATATCTTGTCCTAAACGCGGTCATATGGATATCTGCCTCCTTCACCTTCAACTGATGATATCCTGACCTCAAGTCTATCTTTGAAAATACTGCGGCGCCCTTTAGCTGATCGAACAAGTCATCGATCCTTGGCAAGGGATACTTGTTCTTAATGGTCACTTTATTCAATGGCGATAATCTATGCACATACGCATAGTTCCGTCCTTCTTCTTCAAAGCAGTAATCGGTGCTCCCCATGGAAACACACTGGGTCGAATGAACCCATGATCCAACAACTCTTGGATTTGAGCCTTGAGCTCAACTAACTCCTTTGGCGCCATTCGGTATGGAGCGATTGACACAGGAGCCGTTCCTGGTAGCAAATCTATTCCAAATTCCACCTCCCTATCTGGGGGTATTCCTGGTAATTCCTCTGGGAACACATCCACGAAGTCCCTTACCGTTCTAACTCTACTGACACCTTCTTCCTTTCCATCTAACGCACTTACGAAGGCTAAGAACGCTTTGCACCCTTTCCTAACCATTTTCTCAGCCTTCAACGCCGAAACTACGTTAGACAGGTAGTTTCTTCTTTCTCCGATCATTACTACTACTTCATTCTTCGGGGTCCTTAATTCCATTCGTTTAGCCGCACAGTCCAACACGGCTCGGTGCTCTACTAGCCAGTCCATTCCGAGTATAAGTTCAAACTCTCCAAAGGGTAATTCCATTAAGTCAGCCCAAAAGTTCACTCCCTGAATTTCTAGGGGTACGTTCCAAAAGATCTTATCCACCACTACAGTTTGGCCTAATGGGCTCACTACAGTCATCTGCCTATCAGAAAGTTCAGAGTCTAGGCTTAATGTTTCCACTACACTACATGCAACATATGAATGAGTCGAACCCACATCAATTAGAGCAAAATAGGGCTTGCCAAAAATAAAGAACGTACCGGTTATAACATCCGGCGCGTCTCCATCTTCCCTCCGGCGAACCGCATAAACTAAACTCGGTTGCCTTGCCTCAGCATTAGCAGCACCTCTGCCCTGTGTTCTACGGCCTCTGCCAGTACCATTACCTCGGTTACTCGAACCACGACCTCGTTGAGGCTGCGGTCCTCCTCTACCAGCCTAACTAACATTCTGAGCTGCTGGTCGGCTTTCCTCTGAGTTCTTGGGACAATCCTTGATCACATGGTCCTTGGACCCACACCTAAAACATCCTCTTGTTTTCCTCCAGCACTCTCCCAAGTGCTTCTTTCCACACACATCACAAGGACGATACCGCCCTTTTGGACCAACTTGCTGACTTCGCGGCCCATCAACTCTAGGCCTCTTATGAACCTTTCCAGATGATCCAAAACCTCTTTTGGGCCTATTCCTATCCATAGCCTGCTTTGTAGAATCCTTGATTCCCTCGGCCACCTTGGCCTTTTCTACCAAAGCAGAGAACTCCCGCTCACGATGCGGTGCTATCAACGATCTCGAGATCATCCCTTAGTCCGTCCTCAAAAAGCGGACACGGCGCTCATGCTCGGTTGCCACACGCACCTCGAGCATAACGGCTCAACCTCAGGAATTCAGCCTCATATTCTGCAACAGACTTGTTCCCTTGAACCAGCCCCAGAAAAGCCTTCCTTTGCTCATCAGTATACCTGGTTCCCACATACTTCCTTTGAAATGCCTCCTTAACATATTCCTGTGTCGATCCTCGGTAGTGGCACCATCCTCGAACAGATTAACCACCACCGAGCACGCTTCATCGCGTAATAATGCCACCATTCCTTTAACTTCTCCTCGGGGTCAAATCAAGCTCATCCATTATGCGCTCCGTTGCTTCCAACCAATACTCAGCTGTACTGGGTGCCACTCCAGATACTCCTCGAAACATTTCGGCTCTATTAGCTCCGGAGCCGCTCGAGCCTGAACTTTTTGGGTTCCCGAATTTCCTCCTGCACCACCCACCAATTCCAAAACTCGCAAAGCCACGACTGCGACACAAGATCTTCCCCGTCGAGCTTGCTGCTCAACACCAACAAATGGGGGTAGTGGTGGCGGTGGTATTCGTTTTGTCGATCCCTTGACCCGATCTAACGGGTTCGACACGATCATCCTTCCTCTACCTCGTCCCCCGACGACCACATCCTCTAGAGCTCATTTCTAACGTCGAGATCCGATTAAGAACTTTTATGAATTAGTACTTTTGTTTCACTTGATTACCCGAAGAAGTTTTATGAAAAAGAATTTAGGAGTGGTTCTTTCGTATTCATACATACACACAGTCTTCTCATTCATTCATACATCCATCAAACAATTATGAACTTTCGTTCATTCAGAGAAATGTTGTAGTTTTCATTGTTGCTGCTTTTCCACTACCCGGGGGTATTTTCGTAATTTTATCCTACAGGGGTATTTTCGTAATTTTTCAGAAGAAAAAGTTCCTTGGTGATTTTGTCACAAATTATTTTGGTATTTTTAAATTCCCGGGGTATTTTGGAAAAATTTTGAAATCCGGGGATATTTCGGTAATTTTAGACCTCGGGGGTAATTCGGTAATTTTTTACAAACCGGGGTAAGTTTGTAGAATTTAATAAATCAGGAATATTTCAAAGGTTGCAAAACTTTGGGGGTTCTTTTTGAGAATTGTACTTTTCAAAATGATGATGTTGCAAAAGTTTTGGAAATTAGGGTCATTTTGGTAATTTTGTAAGTTAGGGGCAATTTTGTAATTTTCCAAAATCAAGGTATTTTTGATAGTTTGCGAGTTAGGGTTTTTGAACATTTATAAAGCAATGAAATTTTGATAAAACTCTTGGGTAGTTTGACATTTTATAAACCAATGGCATTTTGGTAATTTTATCACTAAGGGTATTTTTGTAATTTTCATAAATCATAATTTTTTTCTTTTTTCTTTTTTCTTTTTCGGAAAATTTTGTAAAGATAGTTTTCGTGGATTAAAAGAGCAATTTTAAGAGTTTTAAAACTAGGGTTTCATTATTTTTATAAAACACGGCTAGTTCCCTTTCGGGTTTTAGTCATTGCGTTTAGCCTATGACCGAGTCCTCTTGGTCAGGGTGAACCAAAGCTGCGCACCAGGCAGGATTCGAATGGAGAGGAGGTGAGTCACGCGGACTGCTTAAATACCAAGCTCCCACCGAAACCATTCCTAGACATACGCACAGAGGTTGCCACACCCTAACTCGGCGACTTAGCCATAGGTTTGTTTAAGTAGGTATTAAGTCTTATGTAATAGTTGGGGTAATCTAGTCCTAGGGTTCAAGTTCCTATCATACTATTCTATGTTCCATGCCTTTTCTACCCTTCCATAATTCGTAAATCACATAATCATACAGATGGTTAGGGGTACTTACCTGGTGGACTGCGGGTCGGAAACTTGGGTGCCATGCCGGAAGACCTGCTTATTTCAAAAAAACTTACTTGGCTTGATTTGAAAACGTTTTGGCCTTAGCCCACAGGCCGAGAGTTTAAAACCTGGCTCTGATACCAAATTGAAACACCCCAAACCCGGCCCACGAGCTTTGACCAGATTTGGTATGTTCCTCAAGTAAACCGATTCAAATTCTTTCGTTACTTGGTGAAAAACTTGTGTGATTTTTTTTAAAAAAAATAGTTTGGGTTGGGCTTGTGTTGAAAACAAACTGGATTTTTAAATTAGAAAACCCCTTTTTAATTTTAAGTAATAAACATATCGAGTATATTTTAAAATAAAATACTTAGTCTTTAACTTAATCAAAATTTGTAACACAATAAAACAACAAGTAGAAATAAAATCGTTCATCATGGCCTTATGACCTTATTACATCAAAAAAAAATTCCCAAAAATAATTCAAAGTACTAAAATAAATTCAATAGTCCATAAAAATATAAACTTCATGTTGAGCATGGCCACCACAAGTTCTGCCATCCCGATCCATCACTGTTCATCACCTGAAACATAGTCCCACAACGGGGTGAGTCAAACAGACTCAATGTGTACACGACACTAAATCATAATAGAATCAGGCATATCACATATTACACATTCAAAACATAGAATACAGGTTATGATGCATTCCCAAACCCAAACCTAATTGTCCATCCGCTACACACCCCCGTACCTGCCAGTCACACCGTGGGGACTACTAAGTCGACCCTCCTTCCGCTACACTCCAAATCTGCGGTCTTAGGTCACCGCATACTGTGGTCTTAGGTCACCACTTTCAGATTACTGTGGTCTTAGGTCACCACTTTTCAGATATCACGGTCTTAGGTCACCGTGTTCGTGGTCTTAGGTCACCACATTCACTTCCCCTTTCAATAACCCATATGCCCCATATAATAATATGCATAATATGCCAGAGTTCACATTTTTATCATATTCTCATGATACAAATAACATCTTTCATATTCCTAGTAGAAGTAGGAAACGTGCACAGTACTTTGTACCATAACATGGTACCTTAGCCACTTTCATATACTTAATATCACATATATTAATTAATCATGCCATAAAACATATTATGGGATAGTGTGGGGTACACACCTGATTCGCTTAAAATTTCCTTGAGATCCCGAAAAGCTTGATTTAATGCTTAGATCCTTAATCCCTACATTGATTTATCACTTATTACCTTAATAAAAAGCCATTCGGCCAAAATTCCAAATCCTAGTAAGATTAGTATTCTTACCTTGTTGTCGATTGGAACACCAACAAATCCCGAAACTGTTCCTTGTTTCCCTAGGAATGTCGAAATCCCTAAAACCTTACGTTAGACTTAATCTTAATCATCAAAACATAAATCAAGGCCTTTGGCCGAATATTCACATGTCTTACCTTAATCTTAGAAATCCCGAATACTCCTCCTTTTAGTCGACTACTCTGATAATCCCGAAAGGTCCTTCCATATTCGGCAACCATAATATGTATGGGGTTAGATTATCTCTCGGCTAATCTAAAAGAAAAGATTGGAAATCAAACTTGTTCTTACCTTTGAAGAAATCGACAAAGACTTTATGCTTGAAGCCTTTCCAAGATTCGGCTTTTGAATGGATTGGTAAGAAGAAATAGGAAGAAAAGAAAACTTGAGAATTTTGACAATGGTGGACTATAGATTCGGCTTGACAAAAGAAAAAGAGAAGAGAAGAGAGGAGAGTACTCGAAATTCAGAGAGAGAAGAGGAGGAAGAAAAATTGATGAGTAGCCTATTTTTCTTCCTTTTATAAGCCAAAACTACTACTCAGAATCCCTTACTTGGCCACCACTCTTCTTTATTTGATAGCTTTATCCTTTGAATTATCAAAATAATAATCCCTTAATTTAAAATAATTAGAGAATAATCCTTTATTATCTCTTCAAAAATAATCCAAATTAAATCCCTTATTTATCACCTTATTAATCGAATATTTATGACAATAAAACTCCTCCTTTCTAGAAGGCTTGTGCCGTCCACCTCGAAAGCTTCGGAAGCAAAAATAAAACTCCTTTTATTTGCTTCCCAAGTGACTCGAACTCAGGCCCAACACCTTGCATGTGGCGCCATTTCCAGAGGCCCTAAGTGGCATCTCCAGGCCACTTTTCCAAGCCTGTTTGTGTGTCAAATTTCACAAACTTTTTCTTTTAAGGCCACCTTGCCTTAATTTCCTCTTTTAAACTTTAAAACTCGACATTTCTAAGTCATTTCTAAGTTTCCAAAATTCTCGTTCGGCTCTGT
Organism: Gossypium sturtianum; assembly: GCA_025698515.1. Classification (NCBI taxonomy): domain Eukaryota; kingdom Viridiplantae; phylum Streptophyta; class Magnoliopsida; order Malvales; family Malvaceae; genus Gossypium; species Gossypium sturtianum. The sequence continues at coordinate 139,928,687 of CM046943.1, forward strand.
AAACTTGACATTTCCTTACATTTCCAAGTTTTCCGAGAAATGTTCACTTTCCTCTTTTGAATCATTTCCACATCATTTCCTTACATTTCCTAGTTTCCAAAAATGTTCACTTCCCATTTTTAAACTTAACATTTCCATACATTTTCGGGTTTCCAAAAAATGTTTATTTCAAATCATTTCCATTCATTTCGGGTTTCCAAAATGTTCAAAATTTATTCTTAGTACACAAAACATGTCACTTCGTACAATTAAACCGAAAATGCATAGGCCCTTTCCAGGATGTTACAATGAATATACCTCGGACACACGGGATAATAATGCTCACACAAGCTGTGACTGAAAGTGCTATCACGAGCTGTGAATCAGACATTAACCATTACACGGTGTTGCTCACACGAGCTGTGAAGAATCCACAACACATGCAAAATCTTAACTATCGGTAAGATATCCAGTAAATCGATACATTAACCATTATACGATGCTGCTCACACGAGCTGTGAAGAATCTGCAATATATGTAGGATCTTAGCCATCGATAAGGTATCCACCATTTGTACATAGTACCTATTGCACATTTACGACATAAAGCCAACACCGGTACAAAGTACTTGCTATAAAAGACCCTAATGACATGTCATTTGTATCCTAGTTATTCACTAAGTTCACACGGGCCCTATATCACGTATTCAATCTCTTCCATTCTTTTGAACATTTTTGCACACATATCAAATAACCATATACTTATTCATTTTCATTCACATATCAAATAACCATATACTTGTAACTTAAACCAATTAATATTTCATAATCGTTCCATATCATATAACTATTCGTATTAGCCACATATATCGTATTTTGCACTATAGTTCTTTCGATGCCAACAATTATTGTATTACAACAATTAAACTATCAAGCGATTAAATAACACAATAATAAAAAATTATTAACAAATTAAGTCTCATACGAAACTTACCTAATCAAAATCGGCAACGAATACGACACCAAAGACTTTTAGGCAACTTTTCCTTTTTCCGCGTTTATCTTCCGATTGATTCAAATCCCAATCTATAATATGATTTAATTTAATTAATAAATTTCAAACATCTCAAAACAGCCTATTGTAATCGTAAATTAATTCAATTTCATTTTTCAAAATGTGCCCTAAAGTTTTGTATTTTATTCAATTTAGTCCCTAAAACCGAAACCAACATAACTTTCATATTTGAGCTCTGATTTTTAAAATCATTCCAAATTCATCCTTATTCAACCCTCTATTATCAATAATTACAGAAATTTCATACCAATTTCAAAATATTTACACTTTAGTCCCTATATTCAAAACTAACAACTTTCATTTTACAAAATAGTTCTATCTCATATCCAAGCTTAAAATACAACCATTTAACATAAAAAAAATTCAAGAATTCATCAATGGAAATATTTTAAAACTTCAACAATTTTGAAAATCAAGATACGAGTTAACTGGACTTAGTTGCAACAATTTCAAAAACATAAAATTTACTAAAAACGAATTAAAATTCACTCACCATGCTAGGATAAGAGCTTGGACGAACTTCATGGCTTCCTTAATAATGGAGATTCGGTGGTGAAAAATAAAAGTGAAGATAGATAACTTTCATTAATGTTTTAACATATTTTAAATATAATTTAACATTAATTTTAACATGTTTTTTTTTCTTCTTTTTCTTTAAACTAAAAGCATTAACCGTCCACCATCTATCAAAAAGTGGTTAATTTCCAATTAAATCCTTTATGTAATACTATTTAACCCATTTAACTAATAAATCAATGGCGATTAACTTTTATAGTTTTTACGATTTAGTCCTTTTTCCTTAATTAACTATCAAATCATCAAAACTTCTAGACCAAACTTCAATACACGTATATAATAGTTTTGTAAATATTCAATAATAATATTTATGAGCTCGATTTATGAAAATGAGGTCTTGATACCTCATTTTTCAAAACCACATACTTTCGGTACGCACCACTTATACCCTGACTAACTAATCAATTAATAAAATCTATTAAGTCATGATTCACTATTATACTATATTTAACTCATAAAAATTAATTAAATATATCTACAGGCTCTCTCATTGGAATTGTGGTCCCGAAACCACTGTTTCTGACCCACTGAAAAACGGGTTGTTACATTGACGGAGTGCTAATATGGTCGTTTTTCCATCGACATAATAACAAATTTAGCCCTCCAATGTTTACAAATTCTATCAATTTGGTTCTAATTCTAAAAACATTAACAAGTTTAACCTTCAGCTTTACACATTATGACAATTTAGACTTGTCTTGAAATTTCAAAAATAAAAATTAAATAACTTTAAAATTTTAAAATTAAAAACTATTTAAAATTTTATTTTTCCATAAAAATGCATAATATTTTATAAAATTACATACAAAATTATAATTTATAAATAAATTAATATCCATTTTTCTTATTTTATAACATGATTTATTTGTTAAAATAATAATTTTATAAATAAAACAATATAAGAGGGGAAAAATGAAGGCTTAAGGAGATTCAATTTATCCCTTTTTTTCAACATTAATCACAATCAAGTTCAAGTTGGGTCAAAAACTAAAGTTGTGGTAAAAAAAAATAAGCACCAATGTCTTTGGATAGTGGCCCAGTATGAGTTTATTGTGTTTGAGGTTGTGCTTGAAGGCGAGCATGATCGATGTTATATAGGTGATGAAGAGGTCTTAGAAACCTAGTAGGTGGAAGGTCATACCAGCAACTCCATAACCGATTCTTGGTTCGTTGACATGTCGATGGAAGGTGTGAAAACTGAGTAGTTCAGAATAAGAGTTATTGATATTGGTGGTTGTGGGCAAATGCAGTGCCCAAGACTCGACAAATTGGACGAGGACTAAGGAACAAGATCAAACATATAACAAATAAATTATTATTTATAAAATAATATTTTTTTTAAAAAGAAAAGAAAAGTTTGAATATGGTTGAAGTATTGTTATTGGGTTTTTTTAAAATATTTTATTTATAAAATTATTAGTTTAACAAATAAATTTCATATTAGAAAAGTGAAAAATGGGTAATCATTTATTTATAATTTTGTATGTATTTTATAAAATCTTATGTATTTTCATTAAAAATAATTTTTTAAATTTTTAATTTTCAAGAATCAAGACTAAATTAGAATAATGTGTAAAGTTAACAGTTAAATTTGTTGATTTTTTTAGAATTAGGACCATATTAATAGAATCTATAAACATTGGAGGGCTAAATTTGCTATTCCACTGAAAAACGGCTAGGTCAACACTCTATTGGTGATCTAACGGACGCGTGGCTAAAATGTTAAAATTTGATAATATTAGTAATTGAAATAGAAAGTTTTAAACTTATATGACCAAAAAAAAACACATTAATAATTATTATTGTACTAACACAAAAATATAACAAAGTAGTGTCAACCTATATAAATAATAGTGTGAACAAGGGACGTATTAATTTGAATGTTGATTTTTCTTTTTCTTAGGTTATTTGGTTTTGAATGTTGTCGGGTTTGAGATCATGTTGGCAACAAAGTGTAAACCGGGAGACTTTAAGTATGGTTTAGAGTTGACCTATTAAAAAAAAACACTTTTTCTGCCTAAAAAAAGAACATTTTAACCCCAAAAAAAGCGATTGATTCATTCACCAACTTTTTCAATTCAACATTTCAACTATTTTCTTCTTTTAATGTATCTTTATTTGAAATTATTTCTGGTATACAAAATTATGAGCAGAATATTCAGAATTGGTTTATCAATCTGATCAATTCATACAATTCAATTAAATAAATTATTAAAAAAATTCATAAAATTAAAATTAGTAAAGATGATTAGTTTTCGATTTAAGTTTAGCTTTATAAATAGTACTCAGTAGTTAGACATATTAAATTAAGTAGCATTTAAGAAAAATTAGCAGTAAAAATGAAGATTATTAGTTTTAATAAGATAGAATTAGATAAAAAAGAATTAAGCATTCAATGAATGGTCTTTCGAAGAGATAATATCGAATCTTATTTGAACAAAAATGGCATTGGAGAGATATCGAAATTTATTTTAATTGGCGATGAGATAATATAATATTATGATTTTATTTTATTTTATTTTATAATTTTTATGTGAGTTATTTATATTGTGTGAAGCAAGCATTCTTAAAACTGTATCTTTTTTTATTCATTATTTGTTTCGTGCATATGAAAATGCATTACGGATTTGTTTGAAACGAAATTTAAATTCCAACAATTATTTTTTATTCACTATCATTAAATGTGTCTATTAATTTAATATAAATATATTTTTATATTTATCATAAACTATTATTAGAATTGTTGCACGTTACTTTACTTCATTTTTTTTTATTTTTTCCAATCAGTATTATAATTTACTTTTTTATATAATTCAAATTTGTATATTATTTACAAATTAAAATAAATTATGATTATTAATCATAAATAACGAAAATTAAAAATACATTATAAAAACAAACTAAAAATTAATCGTTTTAAGGAGAAGAGAAGTTGCCAGGGGCGAAGCCAGGACAATTTTTTAGGGGGGCCAGATGAAATTTTAATTTTTTATAGTCTATATCTTTCTAATTTGTAAAGGATTAGATCGAATTTTTATAATTTTAGGAGGCCAAAATATAATTTTACCTTTACTAATTTAAAATTTAAAAAAAATTTAAGAGCTTAAATAACAATTTTACCTTTTAGGGGGCCGGCCCCGATGCCAACCCCTAGAAGTTGCTGACATTTTATAATAATTAGAAGTTGCATGAATAACATTAGGTGATTTAGTTTTTGACCAAAACAAATGAATAATTGAAAAAATAAACGTTGACCAATGAGTGTGGTGTTAGGTTCAATGGAAAAAAGTACAATAAATAAATATTTAGAGGAGAGAAAAGTGTTTTAGATCACAGAAAAAAACATTTTACAATTTTATTTTACAACACTACAAGAATAAATTTGAAATTTCATGTGGCCCAAATTCTAGTTCTACAAAAATATTCCTATACATTTAATGACTCTAATTAATATATATACTATTATTTAAGTGTTTAATTGAGTTAATATTACGAATCAACAACCCCAACTCGATCAGAAAAAATATTAAAAAATAAAATTTTAAAATAATTAATAAAAATATTATTTTGAGGTTTTTTTATATTTTTATATAAAATCTATAAAATGAGATAAATTAAACCCAAAAGCATACATGGTGAGTAAAGGTGAAATCAAAATATTTTTCAGGAAAGGGAAGTTGAGTTCAAAGTTTCAAACATCAAAGTATAATTTTTTTATGTACTAACTTAAGATTTTATCATTTTTTTGAATGGATTGAAAGATTTTTTTTTTCTCTCTTTTTTGAATCCAAATAGATAATTTCATCTATTATGAAGGGATTAAATAGATAATTTTCTATTTTTGAGAGTCAAAATACTTGCTCACCCCTTATTTGCTTCTAATGATAGGATTTGCAACTAGGGCACCAACTCATATTTATATCTAGTTATTTGAAAAAAAAATTGTTTGAAATATAGATATTATTTCTTTCCAATAGTTTGATGCCATATCAATAATTTCATCCTAAATTTCAGAATTTTTATTTAAATTTAATTTTTTATACGATGAAAATATTGAAATTTAAAATAAAAATATTGATATAATATTAAATTATTGAAAATAAATACAAATGATATAGCGTGACCCACAAATATATCAATTTCAATGATTTATTGATTTATAATGGGTACAAGAAGTGTAATCAACCCCCTTTCCCTCTTTTATGAAGAGATGTAATCAAACAAAATAATCATTGAAAAAGCGACTTTGAAAAAGTTGACAAAGCAAATCACAAACCTTACTTGACGCTTAGATGATTAAAAAATATTTCTTGCCTTTTAACTTAAGTTGCTTTGATGTGTATTCATGGACCTCTACCACTAGATTCTTCTTCCAAGTAATAGAATTATAAAAAATTAAATTAAATAATCACGTATTCACAAAAAAAAAAGTAAAGATTGACAAAAAAAAATTAGATTTAAGATTCTAAACCCTAAAAATAATATTATTAGAAGAAACAATTATAAATTTTAAAAATATAGTTTTGATCTACCTTAATTAAAGAAAAAAAAGTATATCACCAAAAAATGTGTATATGTAAATTATAATTAGGGACGAAGCTAAAAATTTTTTTAGAGGGTCGGAATTAAATTGTATATTTTTACAATAGTAAAAATATAAATTTACTATTTTAATAGCCTATATCTTTATAATATTTAAAAGATTAAGCCATTTTTTTATCATTTTTAGGGTTAAAGTTTAATTTTACCATTACTAATTTAAAATTTTATAAACTATAAATGGACCTAAATAGAATTTTTTTCTATTTTAGGGGAAGTCAGGGCATTTGCCAACCCCTAATTTACTACTAATTATAATATTTTCTAAATTAAATTAATTTGTGATACCAATTCAATAAAAAAAATTATAAATTATAAATGAATTTATTTTCTTTAACTAAAAATGCTTTTCTTGTTGTATTTTTCATATAAAAAAAACGGAAAACAAAGAAAAAATAGCGAATAAGAGAAAACAAAAATACTAACCAAGAAGAATAGTAAACCTAAAAGAATTTGTAGTGTTTATTGGGTGCCATTAGTATGGTTATTGATTTAGATGGATTGAGGTGACTGACATTATGTTGTTGACTTGGAAGCAACAAAATAAATAAATAAAAGTCTAAACCGCATTAGCAAATTTTTTTATCACTAAATTATGAAAAAGTTATAAAATAATCATTTTATTATTTAATTTTATCTTTTTAAATTATCAACTGATTCACGGTGACAGTTTTTAAAATTGACATAATAACAATTTAACTTTCAATATTTATAAATTTTGCGAATTTAGTATTGATTTTAAAAAAAATTAACCCTCAACATTTACATATTGTGTAACATGATCCTTTTTGCAGTTTTACTTTTATTTGTGACATTGGGAGTAAATTTTAAAATAACGAGAAAAAGACAAAAAATTGTTATCTTGTATTTTTTTTTTTTTATATTTCAATCAAATATAGCTAATATTTAAAAAAAAATTAGATGAAAAGGTTATAAAAAAATAAAACTGTAAAAAGAAAATTGCACAATGAATAAAAATTAAGAGTTAAATAAAATCAAAATTAAATTCACACTATATATATTAAAATTATTATTATGCCCAATTTTAAATTTTATTCATCAACAAGAGGCTATTTTACCAATCTAACTTAAAAAAATTTGATATTTACAAAAATGACCCTGATTCAAAAACATTCACCAAAATGACTTGAAATGAACATTAAAATTGGGTTATGGAAAATAGATGGCCGGCACCATTTTTTATTAAAAAAATAATTTTTGTGGTTTTAAACACTAGATGGCCGATACCATGTATTTTTTAAAAAAAAAATTAGGATGCTAGCACACTGATGGCCGGCACGACACCCCTTTATCTGATTAAAAAATAATTTTTTGGGGGAAAGTGTTGCCGGCCAACAAAAAAAATTGAGAATATTGCAACATAACCCCTCATTGTTTTCCCATCTTTTTTATTTTCCAAGTTTAATTACATATTTTATATTTTAAAACAATATTGAACTACTTATCATGTTTTTTAATTATTATTGCATCACTCACATTATTATTAACTTTAAAAATTAATTTAAAATATATTGAACTACATATTTTATAAATATATTACTCGTTATTTTTTAAAATAAAAAAATAATTTAGCAATGTTTATTTGAATTATTATAAAAGATGAAAATCATTAAAGCATATTCTAATTTTATCAAAAAAATAATAATTTAATTGTGCATATTAAATTTAAATTAATTTTAAATTAACTACTTTTGATTTGAAAATTAACTAGTTTAGTATCAATTACTGTCATTTTGGATATTGTATTTAGCATTTTAATATATTTTCACAATTATAAAAATTCAATATTAAAATTAATAAATATTTTAAAATACTTTCGTTTGAAGTTCTTAAATAATATATTAAAATAAGATAACTTTAACAACTTTTTGTCAAAACCATCTCCAAAAAATTATCATTACATTTAAAAATAAATATAATTTTTTAGGCTTAATTTATTATTTATACTTGAGTTTAACAACAATCAAGTTACATTTAACAAAATAAAAACAAAAAATTTTAAAAAATCATGAAAATTTTAAATTTTATAAAATTTGTAGTTCAATATATTTTAAATTAATTTTTAAATTTAATAATAATATGAGTGATGCAATAATAATTAAAAAACATGATAAGTAGTTCAATATTATTTTAAAATATAATATATGTAATTAAACTTGGGAAATAAAAAAGATGGGAAAACAAGGATGGGTTATGTTGAAATATTCCTATTTTTTTTTTTGTTGGGTGATTTTGGCCCTTTGTTGGCGGGCACCACTTTCCCCAAAATAAATTATTTTTTTAATCAGATAAAGGGGCTGCTGCCATCAAGATGCCAAAGACTCGAAATTTTTTTTAAAAAAATACATGGTGTCGGTCATCTAGTGTCTAAAACCTCAAAAATTATTTTTTAATAGAAAAAAAAGTGATGCCGGCCATCTATTTCCCATAACTCAATTTTACTGTTTATTTTAAGTCATTTTAGTGAATATTTTTTAACTAATATCATTTTTATAAATATTAATTTTTTTTAGTTAGATTAATAAAATAGCCTCAACAACATAAAAAAGCAAAACAATGAGAAGCCGGCTTTGTACCCGACTTGACAAATTCAAAGTCAAAGATGAATGCAATCTGTCGAGAAGTTATGTTCCCACTAAATGAAAAGACCGCCCTAATTTGAATTAAGTACTCTCACAACTAGGCTCCATTTTCCATTACCTGTCAAATGCGTTTTTGTGCTTAAAAGCATAGTGTCATTACTAATATTAAATTAAAAGTATTTTTAAACTCAAATTTAAAAGTTTTAGAGTTAAATATATTATCACTCAATATAATTTATGTAATAGTATATAGTTAGTTTTCTATTGATTTTTTTCTTATTCAATTTTATTTTTAATTTTTTTTATCATATGAGGCATAGTTTTCGAGGTATGTTTAACTGAATTATATTATATGATTCTTTTAAATTTTGTATTAATTAATTTAAATTTTCACTAATATCTAAGTACAGAAAAAAAGTGATTTTTTTTAAAAAAATAACTAAATAAGTAAACAATATAAAACGTATATTTAAATTAAATAGTAGTGTTAAAATGGAAAACTAAAAAAAAGTGTGCATTTAAAAATTGACAAAAATTTTATCTTCAATGCCGGTATTCAAGCCCGTTCTTGATATTTTTGGAGTCCTAGATAAAATAATAAAATGAGATTTTAGATTCCTTAAGAGTTAGCAAAAAAAAATTTAGGTCATTTAAAAGTTAATAAAAAAAATTTTGGGCTCCTTAAAAGCTAAAAAAAAAAACTTTTTGGACCCATTAAAAGTTGATTACCCTATGTTATTACGTATGGTATATAAAGATGATTTTTATTATTATTAATTTCAGGAGCCCATTAATTTCCCTTGGACAAGTGAGGTCCTTTTCAAGTTTATTAGTTCATCACCTTTTGCCTTTTGATTCAGATAATTAAAGGTTAGGTCTAATGGCTGGCGTGCCGACTCCTATTAAAATCAAATTAATCTCAATTACTTCAATTAATCTTCCCACTATCGGATTTAATTTTATCATAAAATTTTGGTTATAAATAAATTCAGTTAAAAAAGGAGTAATTAACTGAAATTAATAAAAGGGATAAATTTTAAAACTATACATGAACTAGGGACAAAGTTAAAAAAAAATTTAGAGGAGTGCAATTTCACCATTTTAATAGCTTATATCTTTATAATTTTTAAAGGATTAAATCAAATTTTTATCATTTTTAGAGGGCCAAAGTATAATTTTACTTTTAATAATTTAAATTTTTAAAATTTTTAAAGGACCTAAATAAAAAAAAATATTTTAGGGGGGTCAAGGCCCTTGCCAACCCCTAGTTACGCCCCTGACATGAACTTTGGTTCAATTTGTAATGTTATACTTGACATTTTGATTTGATTCAGTTTTTAAAAATCACTAGCATCATTATTGATATAATACCATTTTACATTTACATATATTATATACACAAGTAATCATACTTACAGGGGCGAAGCCAGGGGGTTGGCATGGGCCCCGACCCCCCTAAAATGTAAAATTACTATTTAGGCCCTTAAAATTTTTTAAAAATTTTAAATTAGTAAAAGGTAAAATTGTACTTTGGCCTCCCCTAAAATTATAAAAATTCGATTTAATCCTTTACAAATTATAAAGATATAAACTATAAAAATTTTAAATTTCATTCGGCCCCTCTAAAAAATTGTTCTAGTTTCGCCCCTGCATACTTATCTATAATATAAAAGTGAATTGATGTATTTATTTCTTTAAATGTGTACAGTTAAATCAAAATCAAAGGTTTATACATATATTTAAATCCAAATCAAAGTTTAATATGTATAATTACACAAAATTAATGTTCATGTATTAAAGTTAGTTTATAGTTTTAATATTTATCCTTTAATAATATATATTAGACCAAATGGATCTATGGGCCAAATAATTAAGTACAAAAACGACAAAAGCCCAAAACCTTGTACACTATTTTTTTTACTTTCATTTTGTACCTTTCTGGGACAAGGGCAGATTTGGCAATGCTTTTGAAAAGTGCTTTTTGAAAGTGTCTTTGTGGAAAAGTGCTTTGAGAAGTGCTTTTGAAAAGTTTACTTTAAAATTTGAGTGTTTAGCATTCATTGTCAAAAAAGTACTTTTGAGAAATAAAATGTCCATTTTAGACATGTTATTATCAAGTAATAAATATGCATTTAAATAAAATTTAAATTAGTTAATATTATTATATTTTAGTAAAAATATAAAAAAATTACTATAACTTGTTATTATTTTAATATATGAAATATAAATTTTAAATATTTTTAAGTAATAAATATTAATTACTTATAAAATTTAATTAGAATATATAAACTACATTTTAAATATTTAAATATAACCATTAAATATTTGTAATTAGTATTTTAAAAATATTTTTTTATTTTTAATTAATGATTTTAATACATTTGTAATTAAGCACCAAGAAGAAAAAAAAGAGGAAAGTACTATGTTATTGGAGGGGTGAAAAAGTAATTAAGCACTAAAAGTGCTTTTGGGAGAGGAAAAGCTAAAAATTTTAGCTTTTTTATGCTTTTGAAAAGCACTTCAAAAGCTAAAAATTTCAAATTAAAAGCAAATTTGTTCAGCACAAATTTTCTTCCAAAAGTGCTTTGGAGCCAGAAGAAACTTTTGAAAAGCACGTAAGAAGCCTGCTACTACCCCGTTATTCTTTGCTTTTTTTAAGTATTCAATTCTTTTATCACAAATCAATCTTTTTTCCGTTGTTGATAACTTTAGGATTGATGTTGCAATTAGTTATTGACTTTGCTTGGTAAAAGTACTATACCTCATTTAGTGAAGAAATGAGTAAATTAACCCTTGTAAGTTAGATAAGTGAGTAAAATAATCCTTTATTAAAAATTGGTACTTATATATAAGGTATAATAGCAAATTTACCTTCAATTTTTACACATTTATTTAATTTGACCCTTAATAAAAAAATAACAATACCTTATATATGTGTAGAGGTTGAGGGTCAAATTGAATAAATGTATAAATGTTAAATACTAAATTTATTATTATATATTATATATAAACACTAAATTTTAACAGATGGATTGTTTTACTTACTTATCTAACATATATGAGTTAATTTATCTATTTTTCAATAAAAAAATAAAATATAATTCGAGATATAGTATAAGGATTTTGTGATATTTTTTGTCGCTATTAAATTATGTTAGTGTTACCATTAGTATTGTAATTGTTATATATATATAAGCGACATTTATGATTTTCATTTAGTTTTTATCATGAGTATTTGTTTTTTTTACTATATTTTCAATTTAATAATGTTAGTGTATTTATTATTTTTGTCTTGTGTTAAACTTGTTTGAAGGAATAAATTTTAAAATTAGTGATAGTTTAGTTGAGGCTAGAGGTGTTCATGGGCCGGGCGGTTTGGCCCTGCCCGAAGGCCTGACTGAAATTTGGGAGGGTTTGGGCAAAAATATAAGCCCGAAAAATGGGCTTGGGAAAAAAATAAGGCCCGTTTTATAAAATGGGCCGGGCCTCGGGTAAGGTATTTTTGGCCCGGGCCCGACCCAAATTCACTAAATGACAAAAAAAATCTGCTATTTTTTTTTTATTTTTGAATGTTATTTTCTTGTTGTTTTCTCACTATTTTGCTACCATATTACTATTATGTTGCTACTATTTTGTTGTTATTGATTGAATATTGTATAAAAATTATTTTATTATTAATTTTGTTATTATTTTAAAGGCATTTGTTAATTTTATTATTATTTTAGATATATTTGCTTGTTAAGTTACATCTATCTTAGTGTTATTTAAGTCTATATATTTTTTTAAAATTTATTTTTAATTTGTTGGGAAATATTTATTTTGATTTTTTTAGTATTTTTTATGTATTATATATATTTAAAAAATATATAAAATAATATAAAAAATTTAATACGGGCGGGCCGGGTCGGACCAGATTTTAACATTTTTATATGAGTCGGGCTTGGGCAAAATTTTAGGCTCATTTTTAGGCCTGGCCCGGCCTGAGCCCGATAAATGAGCCTAAATTTTTAGTTGAGCCCGATCCGAACCCGGCCCGGCCCAGCCCATGAACACTTCAAAGTTGAGGTATAAGGAGGATATATACTTTGATAATCACGTAGTCTGCTTGACGTGGATTGCCCTCAAGCGACGTCGTTCGGTTATAGCTAAATACCTATTTTGCCATCGAACAGTCAAGAAATTATCAGATTCACCCTCTTAATTTCAAATTCTAGAACCGCGCTTTATCTTCCCTTTCTTTCTTTCCTTCTTTGGATCCATCATCCCTTGGTCTGTATCTCTCTCGATCTCTCATAGTCAATTAAAAAAATTCCATTTTCTTTTTCTTTAATTTTGTTCGCCGTAAATGGAAACTGAAACTCGTTGCTATTGAAGAAGAAGAAGAAGAGAAATGTCGACGATTGAGAAAGTGTTGGTTCAGATCTTCGAGAGGAAGAATCGAATAATCGACCACGTGAAGCAGCAAATCCTTTTCTTCGATCATCAACTCGCCTCCAAGTGTCTCATCGATGGCTTTGTTCCACCTCCTTGGCTCCTCTCCTCTTCTACTTCCAGTAATCTCTTTTTTCTTCAGCTTTATGTTTCTCATTTTTCCTTTTTCTTGAAATTTTACTTAAGTGCATTTTTACTTCATTTCAAAATTATCTAAAATAATATGGTCTCACCTTCCTAATTAATGCGTACATTTCATTTTTCTCCGTTGGAATCGTCGAATTTCTTCTTCTTTTTCTGGTTCTTTCTGTTTTTTTCTTAAATGTAGTCTTATTACGCATAATCGATGTGAAGTGCTCTTTAACAATGGCGTCTTTATTTTTTCTTAATACTCCTTTTTAAAATTTCTATTAGGAGCAAAATTCCACTAAATACTGCGTTATCAGTATGTCATGAGTTTACCTTTTAATTACATTAATAGTTTTGTTTGTAATGCTTATTTCTTTTTTTTTACTAGAAAATGTTTGCAGGAATGTTTCAAAGTATTGAACTTCTTTTAAGAGAAAAAGTTTTTTTTTCCTGCTTTCAAGTACATAAACTTGAATTAACCATTGAAAATTTGCCTCTTGAAAGATAGAAAAGCCCTTTCCTTTTGAATTCTTGATTGCATTTCAATTTTGTAACTAAATATCGCAAGTGTTCTAAATTGTGTCTATGATCCGTAAACAGCTAATTTAATGGATTTTTAAACAAGGTAGTGTCTGCTTTTTAATTGCAGAGTTGAATAAGGAAGATCTTATCTCAGGACTCCTACTTCCACATTCACAGGCTTCAATTCCTTACTGTTCTCTGTATCAACAGCCAGTTGTTACAACTGATAACGTTCAGTTACCCCATATTTTATGCTCCCGAATTGATGCTTCAAATGAAGGCTTAGATCAGTGCCTTCCTGGTAAAGTTGATGAGCTGGACCCTAGTGTTACTTCTCCTCCTCAAGATTGTAGAGATGGAATGATGTCAGATGTTTGTCCTGATCATTGTTCATCACTGGCAAGAATCCAGAGATCTAAGTCTAGGCAACGGGCTTTGGAGCATCGAAACAGTGCAAAAGCATGTAAAAACAATGAAAGCTGTGAGAAGAATGGTAATTCTTCCAATAATCAAAACAAAGGATCCGAGGTTGCTTCTTTACAGTCAGATGTTGTGGATAAGTTGGAGTTGATTAGATCTAGTGATATTGTTGTGACTCATGAGGTGGAAAAGGTAGAGAGAGGGCAATGCAGGAGCAAGGAAAGGAGTGAAAATGTTTATTCTGGTAGAGTAACTAGATCACGAAGTTCAATCCATCCTTCCATGTCTGAGAGTGGGCCTTCAGGTACAGGCAACGACTCCTTTGTTGCAAAGCAGGATAATGTTGTCAGTAGTGAGGTGGAAAAAGGAGAAAGAGTGGAATGCAGGAGCAAGGAAAGGACTGAAAAGGTTTACTCTGGTCGAGTCACAAGATCAAGAGGTTCAGTTCAACCTTCAAAGTCTATGAGTGGGCTTTCAGGTGCAGGAAACACTTCTTCTGTTGCTAAGCAGGATGGTGTGGTACTTACAGACTCCATCAGTGAATCAAGACAACAGCTTGGTGTTTTTCAAGAGTTATTGGAATCAAAATTTGTGGGACCTGTTCATGCTGTAAGTTTAGGAGTGAAAACTGAAGAAGAAGGTCAACTCCAGAGCAAGGCAAGGGGTGAAGATATCTACTCTGGTAGACTCACAAGGTCAAGAAGTTCTGTTCAACCTCCAAAATCTGATTATAGTCCACCAGGTGCAGGCAAGAGTTTTTCTGTTGCAAAGCAGGATGGTACTGTGCTTACAGAATCCATTAACAAATCAGGACTACAGCATGATGCTGCTGATAAGTTATTGCAATTTGTCAAACCAGTTGATGTTGTAACTTGTGTGGTAGAAAAGGAAGAAAGAGGTCAATGCCAGGGCAAGGAAAGAGGCAAAAGCATTCACTCTGTTAGCATCAAAAGAGTTAGACATTCTGCCCAACCTCCCAAGTCTCTCAATGGGTTTTCATGTGCTGGCAAAATTTCTGATGTTGCAAAGTGTGATGGTCAGCACAATGTTGTTGATGAATTACTGGAATCAATAAAGCCTTCTGCTATCTCGGCTGGAAGTTGTGGTTCCAAGGAAGCAAATGATCCCCAAAGTAACGAAAAGAATGTTTGTCAAGGAAGATTGAAAAGATCCAGAAGTCATAGCCAACAGCAAAACTGCGAGAATAAACATTTAAAGTTGGATAGCAATCCTGACAGCAGCACTGATGATGGCATTTGCAAATCAATGCAGGTGGCCTGCCTTACTCATGATCTTAAGGAGTTGATTAAGCCTTGTGATATCACTGATGAAAGTTGTGGAATAAAGGCCAAAGCAAGTGACAACCATACAAAGCTGAGTACTGTTGTAGACCAATATAATGATGGTAGTACCAGATCAAGAGCTAACCGTAGTGCAAATATGTTTAAACATGTTGATTCTTCTAATGCTCTGGAGTCTGCAGTTAAACAGTCCACATCAAAAGCTTCCAATAAGCCGCCATACGCAAAGTCATCAGGCAGGTCCAAAGGAATTGAAGTTAAGGATGTTTCTGGTACTCAAGTTAATCCCCTTCCTTGTGCCAATGACGGTGGTCTTGCTGAATTGAATCAATGTGACACAACTGTTGCCGACACTGATGCAGATTCTGATGAATTAGTTGAGGCTCATTCAGCTAGTTCTGCATCTAACTTGAATGGTGTTAACGATCCTCTTCTTGCAAAAACATTGAATATGCACGACAGAGTTGACTTGGAAACAGTAAGAACGAGCCCACACTCTGAGTCTGCTATGATGGTGTTACCCAAGCAACTTGATTTTGATGATTTGGGAGAGAGCACCTTGAATGAGGCTTCTAGTCTTATATCAGAGCGTGAAGAAGTGATCAACTCATTGGAGAAAAGGTTTCTTACACCACTACCTTGTGCAGATAAGCTGGATGAAGTAACTTCTGATCTTTACCAAGAAAAATACAACTCATCCCAGGAAAAGCTGTTGAACCAAGAAGCTATTAGAGAAAAAGAGAAAGAGTCCGAAACAGATTTGAACAAGACATCTGGACAGGGCAGAACTTCTAATTTAAATGCTGTATCCTTAGTAAGAGAAACACCTGAGGCTTCTACGGATGCTGTAAGAAGTATTCTGCCTGAAAGCAATGAAATCTCTGAACAAAAACCTTTAATGGAATATCTTTCAACTACCTTTAAAGTTTCTAATGAAAATTTGTTTGGAAACTCACTAAAGGATGCAGCAGGATCTAGTTTAAATGTTGATACAGGAATGGAATATCTCTTTAAGGACTATGGGAAGCTTGAAGAAGTAAAATCTGTGATGTCAGCCCAAAAAGCAAGTAATCTGAATACTGATTTATGTGGTTGTCCTGCAATTTTGGCAGATACTGATTTCACTAGAGTTTGTAGCCCTGCCCTGCTAAGAAAAGCATCTGCAACTTCCAGTGATGCTAGTGAGCATCCTTGTGCTGCACTACTTGAAGAAACTACGGGTCATTCTCTGAAGCAGAAAATGGAGCCAAGTCTGTCTCAATACCAAGATGCAGATTCAATGGGAAGATGTATTGCTGATGACATTGATTCCGTTCTAGATCACAAACATGCAAAATCAAGTGAAAACAAGGTTGCAACTCAATCCATACAGCCAGGTAGACACTTCGGCACCCACATGGAAGGTTCATGGTCTCATAAGCGGAGGAAGATTGAAGGTCGACAAAGTAATTCCCTGTCTTTGTCATCAAGCTCGAAGGTAAAGTGCTTTAGTTTAGAAACCGGGTTTTATCAAGAAATTTGACTTGTACAAGATAATCTTATGCTTATCCTAAATCTCATGACTTTTCATATATAACATGGGGAAGATATTATGCTATTAAATGCCAATACGTTTCTAGCTGATGAAGAAGATCAGAATGCGGTATGCTAATATTCCTGTAGTTTTAGTTCTTAATTATTTTTAGTATCTAGGACCTCCAAATTCATACTGATGTCTTCTAATTTCTTCCTCCTATAAAATGTTTGCACATTCACCAACTTTTATCTTTGTGATGAAACTTAATTGTTTTATTTCAATGATAATACTACCTCTTGAATTGGCACATTTAAGAAACTTTAGGTGACAAAGGATTTGCGCACAATACCGAGTCATAGATTGTAATTATGCTTTGGCTTGCTGTCTTCATCGCATTAGATGGTTGTCATTGATGGCTGGCTTTCCTCTTTGTGTCTCTTCTAATTGATCCTAAATTCTCAATTCTCTTTGTCTTGCTTTTTGCTTACATATTATTTTGGACTCCGTCACTATTACAATTTTTGTGCATTGTTCACTGGTCCTTCACTGCTTGATTTCATAAATAGCGTACTTACATATCTGGAACAGGTTATTCATAAATCGCACAGGTTTGCTACATGTAATTTGAACACTTGCTAAGCGAATACCTTATTTTTGTGCTTGCCAGGGGAAATGTAATTGGAAAGAGAAGGGTGGAAATGAAAGCCCCCCATCCAACTTTATGCATAAAAAAATTGATGCGACTTCTATCTCAAGTTTGCGACAAGAGACCCTTGAAAGTATTGAAGATCACTCAGTGGAGGGAACAAGAGCAGTAGATCCTTCCAGCACAATGTTTAGTTCAACAAGGAAATGCACTGCAGATGAGAACAAAGTACTATTGAATGTTGGCTATAAATCAGAATTTGGCAATATTGAACATTTTACTTGTGATGGAAGGAGCAAGCAAGAAAGTAAATCTCAACTTGGAGAAGATGGTGTTAGTTCTCCATGTCGACAACCTACAGACTTGACAATGTCTGAACAAAGCAGACAAGAAGTTGAGGGGTTCATTATTCAGACAGATAGTGAACAAGTATTCATTGATGGCGAAGGAATAAGCTTTCACAGTCTGGACCTTCCAAAGACTACAATCGAACATGCTGGCCTCCTGGAGCAGCTTTGCAAGTCTGCTTGCGTCCATACCCCATTATCCCAATTTCCAACCACATATAGATGGCAGCGAACAACTGATCTTTACCAGTCTGTTCCTAATGGACTTCTAGAATGCATGAACCTGAACAGCACCCTTCTCAACAATGATGCTTTGAAAGGTCAACTTAAAGTAAGCACCAGTTGCTTTGGTGAGGATATCAACCATGCTTTTCTTGGAGGATCCTTTTCAGATTGCTTGCCGTTTTCTAGTTCTCGAGTAACTGGAGATGGGAAGAAACCATATCTTTCTCCTATTGGTAAACTCTGGGATAAAATCACATTGAACTCTGGCAGTTCAGAGAAGCGAGGTAGCTTAAATCCTGACCTTCCCTGCATTAGTGAAGAAAAC
This sequence comes from Gossypium sturtianum, assembly GCA_025698515.1. NCBI lineage: Eukaryota > Viridiplantae > Streptophyta > Magnoliopsida > Malvales > Malvaceae > Gossypium > Gossypium sturtianum. The sequence continues at coordinate 139,947,380 of CM046943.1, forward strand.
GAGAACATGGATGAGGCAGTTGATACATTTGAGGAAGATGCAGCTTTCGAAGTTGAGGCTTGTTCTGGAAAAAGGGAAGCACTTGCTGAGATTAAGGAATGTCCAAATGTTCCTGCAGCAGTTTCTGAAAGCGAACAATTTACTGTTAGAGATAGTCTAGACTCTGTGAACACAACCTACAGCTTCTCTGGGACTGAGAACGGGATCAAGCAGAAGGTTGGAAAACACAATGCCAGCAAGAGGAGAGACACAAGTAAGTTGAAACAGAACCGGAGTATGCTGCCAGGGGCTAATGGTACCAAAAGGGCAAGTGAATCACTTCGTAATAGGTTCAGTAAACCACAATTATCTGAGAAAACCAGCCTGAGAAAAGGTGGGCCAAGTTTCTCACAGAAGGAGCTAAAGGTCAATAATATAGTTTCGAATGTCACTTCGTTCATTCCAATTGTTCAGCAAAAACAAGCAGCTTCCGTTACCACTGGTAATTATCTTCTTACGTCTTCTGCTGCTGTTCTTTTTGTCTCATTTCTTCACAGAATTTTATGAAAACTACTACATATAGATCATGCAGATGCTTTAAATTTTCTGTAATTCTTTTAGGGAAGAGGGATGTTAAAGTGAAGGCTCTAGAGGCTGCTGAAGCTGCAAAAAAACTTGCTGAAAAGAAAGAGAACGATCGAAAGATGAAGAAGGAGGCCTTAAAACTTGAACGAGCAAGGTTGGAGCAAGAAAATTTGAGGCAGTTGGAGCTTGAGAAGAAAAAGAAAGAAGAAGAACGGAAGAAAAAAGAGGCTGATATGGCTGCTAAGAAAAGACAGAGGGAAGAAGAAGAAAGGTTGGCGAAAGAGAGAAAGAGAAAACATATGGATGAAACACGGAGGCAGCAGCGTGCTCCTGAAGAGAAGTTGCGTTCAAAGAAGGATGAGAATGAAGAAAAGTGCCAAGTCCTGGTAAACTCCCTTATGTTGTAAAGGAGATATTGTATTTTAAGTTTTCCTTTCTGTAGAATGGCATTAACTTTGGATCTCTGTTTTAGGATGAGAGAGCACAAACAACGAAGGGTCCTAGTGATGAAGCAGCAAAATATAAGAAAGTGCAAAAAGAAATAGCAGGCGGGAATGAAGGAAAAAAGTCAGAGATGGAATTTAGCACAGCTGTTGCTTCAACTTCTGTAAAGGCATGCACAGCTATTGAAGATAATAATACAAAGGTAAAGTTCTTTTTAGCGGTATTACTGCTATATTCAACTAAATGTTAGGTCTCTTTATTGCTAAACCATCTGGATTGGAGCATGTTGTCTTATGATGGAGAAAATGCTAAAAGTATTCTCTCAGCTTGTATTGAGAAGGTATAACATATGTTTTTCACCATGTAAAAACGCAAAAGAGAAAGCAACGTCTGCAATGAGATTTTATTATACAAGTGTATAGGTTATTTTGCAGTAGACTGATGGAATCATCTCTTGGATTACTTGCTATTTTAATACCAGCTTAACCTAAACTATCTCTTGGATGTTTCCCTTACTAATTGAATGGCTGTTAATATATTTATTTTTATTCAAGCATGATGTGGAGACTGAATCTTTCTCAGGTAATTAGCACCATGGATAGAGGAAGAGGGAACAATAGCCTGATTGCAGATACAAGCCAGGAACAATCATATGATATTTCGCCATACAAAGTTTCTGACGATGAAGATGAAGACGATGATGAACCGAACAACAAATTTGTTCCATCATGGGCCAGGTATGTGACTTAGTTTGGTCATCCTAAAATCTGGCGTGGAACACATGCACCATTCCATAATGATGATTATGATGTTTGACTCTTGGTGATTTTTGCAGTAAAAATCGTGTGACTCTTGTTGTTGCTTCCCAGCAACGGTTAGATCCAGAAGTAATATTCCCCCCAGGAAGCTTTTGTAGCATTTCTGAAGGTGATTATCATAAAAACCATAAATCTTGTACCATGTCGGTCAATTGGACTAACAATCGTTCTCTTCAATAGTTCTCTTGCCAAGAAAGCTCCAGCAATATCGAGTGAGTTAGATTGAATGGTACAGTTTTGAAAACCGTAGTATCTTCAGCCGACTCAGTGACAGCTCTTCTATGAATAGAAAGGTACGTCTCTTCAGTTTCACTACCATTTTTAAGGCAACTAGCACTTTATAAAAAATGTTTTAAATAATGTTTATTCCTAAAACCCTCCCCTCTAATGAAATTGTTGCTTCTTTTTCTGTGGCAGAGCGAGTAGAGAGACTTCTTGGAAGAGTAACAAGCAGGAGATTTTAAAAACTAAAAGAACAATGTGGCAAATGATGTAAATTGTAGTTGTGCCAGCATCAGTTATATGCTAATGACTGTTCGTCTAATCCAATCCCTCACTGTTTAATGATACAAAACAGTGAATAAACTGAGCTCGATGATAGCAATGTCTTATAATTTGAAGCCTAGAGAGGCCCAAAATGAATAGTTCTTGGACCTTTATAAGCACTAAAGGTGGGAGAAGAATGTTGAAATTGTTTATTTGGTTGTACTTTGAAATCCATTGGTGTAATATCTAAGTTCTTATACCACTGATAATGGTTTTTATTTTTTAGGCAGAGTGAACATGTGATGTGATGATGTTGGAGCATCGCAACCTTAAAATTTTCTATTCGTGTAACGGCTCAATGACGTGGATTTGGATTTGGATTTGGAATTAGACCCAATGCTCACATCACATGTCTTTTTGTCATCATATTATTGATTTCCAAAATAATATCAGATTTCATTGTTTTGTCGGCTTAGTTGGCACGGCCTCCTCTCTTTTCCAAGCTGACACCAATTCTGATCCACTTTCTATGTTGCCGTTTGAGTTGCATTAAGAAAATCTAACTTTATAAACAGAAGAATATATCCCTTCGGAATCTGATTTCACCCAAAAGTTTAGAAGTTTATATTCAAATCCTTTTCCACTCACTTTCCATTTTATAAATTTATATACTTTTCTTTTTACTTTTTCACTTGTATATCTTGAAACAAAATAAAATGATATATATTTGAAAGAGTTTATAATATATATTTGAATTGTTATTCTATTCTATTCAAACCCCATCAATTATATTATAGGGGTTGGGTCTATATTATCACCAAAAATATATATATATATATATATATAGGAGTTGGGTCTATTCATCATTATTGGGTCAAATGTGAACTTGCTCGGCTTTAAAGAAAGAAAGGGGATTCAGTCACATGGCTGTCAGAATTCACCAGTCCGACATATACGCCCCCCAATCACCTTAAAAACGGTCACTTTTCAAAACCCCATTCCAAAAAATAAAAGGAATTCTCTTTTTCATTTCTCTACTCTGTCAAATCTATGATAAAACTACACCGTTTCCGCCATGGCGAATATATAAGCCACCTTCAACCTTCCTAACCGCTTTACAATAATACACGATTATTTTAAACTAAATATTATATATATACAAAAAAAAAAAAAAAGACCGTCATAGTGTCTCTCTTTAAAGCTCCACAGGCGCCTATTTTCTAACCGTTTAAACCACGTTTCCCTCTTTCTTTCTCATGCATTGTCTTTTGTAAACAATTCAAGAGCTTCTTGTTCGACTATTCCTTTTCCGGTCCAAGAATCAAAACAATGCTGCCATTGCCAAGGATCCTTCTTGTTTCCTTGTTTCTTCTCTTAACCTCAGCTGAAAACACCTCCTTTGATTTCCCTTTCTTCACTGTCAGGAACCTCACCCTTCTCGGCGATTCCCATCTTAAAAATGGCGGCCTCATAGGCCTCACCAGGGAGATTGGTGTTCCTTCTTCAAGCTCGGGCAGCCTTATCTATGAAAACCCAATTCGTTTCTTTGATCAAGAATCCAATATCACCGCTTCTTTCTCAACAAGTTTCTCTTTTTCCATCAACAATCTCAACCCAACCTCTTTTGGTGATGGCTTAACCTTTTTTCTTTCATCTGATAACCTAACTCTCGGCAGTCCCGGTGGGTATCTCGGTCTTGTCAACTCTTCACAACCGACCAAGACCAGGTTTTTAGCCGTTGAATTTGATTCTAAGCTTGATACCGAGTTCAATGATCCCAATGGGAATCATGTCGGTTTGGATATCAACGAGCTCGATTCAATCATCACAGCTGATGCATTGTTGCAAAACATTGATTTAAAGAGTGGGAATTTGATTACTGCTTGGATTGATTACAAGAATGATTTGAGGTTTTTGAATGTTTTCTTGAGTTATTCAACTGTAAAGCCTCCAACCCCATTGTTATCTCTGGAGATTGATTTATCTCACTACCTTAAAGATGATATGTTTGTTGGCTTTTCAGCTTCAACAGAAGGGAGTACTGAAGTTCATTTGATTTACAATTGGAGTTTCAGGACTTCTGGTTTCCTGCCTGTGAGATCAATATCACATCCTCATAATGTATCTGATAGTTCAGTATCAGCAATAACAGGCATTCCTGTTTCAAATTCTACCAAAAAACACCATAAGAGGTTTGGTTTAGGACTTGGTATTGCTGGTCCAGCTTTCTTTTTTGTGGTTCTTGTGGTTTTTGGTTATGTTTCTGTGAAGAAATGGAAGGGTATGAAAGTAGAAAAGTGTTTGAAAGCAGAGATTTTGACTGGACCAAGGGAGTTTAGATACAAAGAGTTGTATGCAGCTACAAGAGGGTTTCACTCAAGTAGGATCATAGGACGTGGTGCATTTGGAAATGTTTATAAGGCCGTTTTCTTTTCTTCGGGGGCTATCGGAGCGGTGAAAAGATCAAAACACTCCCATGAAGGGAAAACTGAATTCCTTGCTGAACTGTCCATTATAGCTGGTTTGAGGCATAAGAATTTGGTTCAGCTACAAGGTTGGTGTGCTGAGAAAGGTGAATTGCTACTTGTTTATGATTTTATGCCTAATGGAAGCCTTGATAAACTGCTTCATCCAGAACCTGAGAATGGGATATTGTTGACATGGTCCCATAGGCAAAATATTGCTATTGGATTGGCCTCTGTCTTAGCATACCTGCACCAAGAATGTGAACAAGTAGTCATTCACAGAGACATTAAGACAAGTAATATAATGCTTGATGGCAACTTTAATCCAAGACTTGGTGATTTTGGATTGGCAAGGTTGATGGATCATGACAAGAGCCCAGTTTCAACACTTACTGCAGGAACCATGGGCTACCTTGCTCCTGAGTATCTTCAATATGGGAAAGCGACTGAGAAAACCGATGTTTTCAGCTACGGTGTCGTTATTCTTGAAGTGGCTTGTGGTAGGAGGCCAATTGAGAGAGAAGTAAACAGCCAGAAAATGGTGAATTTGGTTGATTGGGTGTGGGGATTGTATGGTCAGGGAAGGATCATTGAAGCTGCTGATAAAAGGCTAAATGGGGCTTTCAAGGAGGAAGATATGAGGAAACTGCTGCTTGTAGGTTTGAGCTGTGCACACCCTGGTAGTGCTGAGAGGCCTTCAATTAGGAGAGTCCTTCAGATACTTAACAATGAGGCAGATCCTATACCCGTGCCAAAGATGAAACCAAGTCTTACTTTCTCTTGTAGCTTAACTGTTGAAGACCTTGTCTCAGATGATGAAGAAAGCAAAACAACTGCTTGAGGGTGAGCAGGGATTCAAAGCTGACTTAGAGTTAGATTTCATTTTCTAATATGCAAAATTATTTGATTGTTTTAAGATCCTACATTATAGTATTACTTCAATTTAGTTTCCTTATTTTGAGACTAGGAGTTCATTAGTCTGAGTTCAAAAGTACTGTATTGAACTATGTGGTCTCTGCTGTAACCTGAAAATATATTTCTAAGTTTTGAAATAAACTTGCTCTGATCTATCATGTTCCTTCATCTAATAAGATGAGAAAAATGAAGAGAAATGTTCTTGACTGCCCTTGGAGGCATGTTCCTTTTCATTATGTATTTGCTGATGTTAGCATCTTATTTAACATAAGAGCTTTTGCTAGGTGATTCTTGGTTTCATAATGGGTTTCATTTGTGCTTTCTGTTGCTAGAATTCTTACAATGTATATACTTCCATCTGCAGCAACCCCTTCTGGTAAGTTTATTCATCTAGAAAGGTTGATCAAGCTAGAAAACATGGGAACAATGAATCAGAATCCAGTGACAAAAAATTGAATACTTACAATGTATATACTTTTGTGGCAACCCCATCTGGTAAGTTTATTCATCTAAAAAGGTTGATCAAGCTAGAAAACAAAGGAACAATGAATCAGAATCCAGTGACAAAAAATTGAATCAGCATTTTAATTTATATCAAAGGCAAACTGTTAATGTACAGAAGATGGCCTAAAAGTTGCCATCAAAATGTGATCCTCATTTCCAACTCAGTAATCCTAATATTTGTATAAGAACTCTAAATGTCATACAGATTCGCAATAAAGTGTGGAAAAAAAGCTCAAAACTGCCTTTAAGCTTTAAGCTTGAGTTACAAATTAGTGGTTCTTCTTATCTTTTCGACTTTAAGAAATGAATCAATGATATCGTCACAAAACCGTTTGTTTGATGAATCATTTACTACATCCTCAGTGTTCCTTGTCTTGGATTTTTCAACAGCCTGTGGACTATCCATTGCACTTTCTAGATGGGAACGAGTATTGTCATGGCTCTCTTCTTTATCAGATGGTAACAATTCGGTCTTCCATTTGATGCCAACAGCCTCTGCTTGATCTGCAAACAACACTTTTGAGATAGGTGATGCACAGATCTCTTTATAAGTTTCATAACTAGCGGCACGGGTATTTCCACCTTCCAGAAGTTGTGAAAGAGGATGCAAATGGGAAATTGCATCGTTACTTTGCTCTAGAGTTTCCTTCAAATTCAAAAAGTCTGATGCCAACTCTGCCTTGCTGAACTGAACAAACACTGCGGTTTGATCTATACGGTATGTAGAAATAACAGAGGTAGGACCAAGGGTTTTGCAGATGCAATCTCTTATCATACTTGGTTTCAGTTTCGAAGGGAATCCCCAGAGTAAAACGATGTTCGTAAATAAAATCTTTCGATATGGCTTTCTGATCATATTAGAGCCTGACAACTCTGCAGACTGGTTACCAGTCCTCAGATCAATAATGTCTCCATTAATCCAACTCAGATATAGAAGGTTCATGTGCTTCTGCAGCTTTTCATTTTGGGTCAGATTTTCAGAAGGAGAATGAAGCTGAAAGTCAATGCCTAGATGACTGCAAGCCTGGGCAAACACACAGCCTGTCATAAAAGCATCATAACCAGCTTCATGCTTGGCTCCAGAGTTCCAATTAGAAGACCTGCAAATTAAGGCTATGTTTTAGTGTGAAAGCCTAAAAGGACATCCAAGTTGCTACTCAACTTGGGGAGGCAGCAAGAGTAGCATTAATGATTTGTTATTAATGCTAACAGCCATTACAAAGTGTCCATGTTTAGATAATTAGCCTTAAGGGGTGATACAGGGTAATTAGATCTCGTAAATATGAAAAAGTGAGCTAATATTAAGCTATACAATTCAGATTGCAAAACTAGACAGAACTTGGGGGGGAAGAAAAAAGGGAAGGATAGAAAGGAAAGTTTTAAGCTATTATGATAAAATAAATCAAGGGCTTTTTAACCAATTCACTTTAGAGAGTTTGGGAAGCGAAGGCAAACCTCATTTCATCCACGTGGACCTCAACCTTAACACATGGCTCATAAGACAGAACATTACGTGTAAGTCCGTGAGCTATCTCTGGGCATAATAATGAAAATGCTGAGGATAATGATGTGCTAGATCTCTTCATCTTTCGTTGTAATGTGTAGTCAGCATTCAAAAGTATTTTGGTGTCAATGATACTTGGGAAGTATTTGTTCACGCAGGAGACAAATTCTTCAGCTGTTGAAGGAAGAGGAGCTAGGAATTTGCTGTGTACGTGAGCAATATCTGTATCATAAAAGAAAAACACTTCAGTAATCTATCTGACTAATATGACATCTTCATATAACTTGTGACTGATATTCATACCCAGGATGCAATTGTGACCAACAATCAACTTATTTTCTGAAGAAAGGAGATCAATCACATGACGAAACCCTACTGCAGCATTGATCTTCATTTCTGCCCTTCTCTGATGATCATTCTTCACCTCCTCCTACATAGAACCAGGCAGAGGAGAAGAGTCATCACAACATGCAAAAGAAACCACACCAAATGCAGCTGTCAGATTCATACTTCAATTTACATAGCCCCAGTATATAATTCCAGCACTGTCAGGTTTGTGCATAATATACCCATCATACCAACATCAATGCATTGAAACTCTCTCTCTCTTCTTTTTTTTCCGTTTACTCCACTCATGATGCTAAATGTTTAGAAAGCATTTCCCAGCCAAATACGGAACCATTCTACCTTGGGAAGAAAACAAACAGAAAAGTGTCTACAGTTCTTTGCTTTAAAAAATTTCTAACATGAACATATAAACAGTGTTTTGTATTAAAAACAGCTGAACGCTGATCATCTAAATATGGAACAAACAGACAGATCTTCCTCACAGAAGTATTGTGTCTTACCAAAAGTCTCGCTTTATCACTCTCTGAGTCTGTATAAACTACTAACTCTTCTGAAGTACTTTCACCGTTAAAACAAACATAAGTAAGATCTTTGAAATGCTTCCTTGTGACCTGCAGGGTTTCAGTTCCCCGGATATAATCTTACGTCCTCAGTAAAGATTTAAAAAAAAAAAAACGAAAAGACAATTCTTATCAACACTATATTGATGATACAAGAATAAAATGGTATTCAAAAATCTTTCCAAATGAAAGTCACAATGAAGAGGCTAAACATAGGAGATCAAATAAAATTCGAGAGAGATGTAACACCATATACCATTCGTATCAGACTAAGTTGGTGAGAAGTGAATCCATCCAAACTCAGAGCAGGACGCATCTTGAAGAAAACTGTCCGAAATTGTTGATTTAAGTCATAAGGAACCTTTTCTTCTCGAGGCCCTCCTACCCTATTCTGTAATAAATCATCACGCCATTCACCCAATCTTTTCTTCATTCTTTCAGTGAAGAGAACATCAGCCACTCGGACCAACGGTAAGTCCGTAGTTTCTCTTAAATTCTGAGACGGATGCGTTAACTGATCTCCTTTAGGTGATATTAATCTTTTACGAGCCTCATCTTCTTGTCCTCTGGACAAGTAAGATATACCTGAAATGCAAATTCTTAAAGTAAGACCAACTAGGAAAACACGGTTTCAGAAACTGTAACTCAAGCAATAAAGGCAACAATGAAGAATTGAGATATGAAAGATAAAGTACCTTCATGTATGCAAGCGTTGAAATCAAACTGATATTTAGCCAAAAAATCCATTGATGTCGTTTGGCAAAGGAATTCATAAGAGGTCCTATCAAGTGGAATTTCTTGACGAGGAAATACAAAGAAATTGTGCCTGCCAAGGATATTAGACAGTTCAATGCCTTTACAAGAAACATCATTCAAAGATTAAAATGTTCAAATTAAAGGGAAGCAATACAATTATCATACTTCCTCTACTCATAGCAATTACAGTGAATTTAAACCACAGTCCATTCTCTTTGTTAACTTCGCCAATTGCCATAAATAATTTCTCTACAAATGGCTCAAATTGCCCTTTTTTTCCCTTCTCTTAATTATCATCAATCAAACATTAAAACAGTTCAAACTAAGCTAAATTCAACCATCAAAAACCTTTTTTTCCCCCTCTCAAACGAACAAAAAAGACCCTTATTTTCATTTTCACCATGAAATAGCATCAGCAATAAAGTATAACAAATAAATATATAAGAAAAAAAAAAGGAGAAAATTTCACGCGGGTAACATTCCTTACAAATATAAAATGTTTATTCAAATGAAGAGAAGATAAAACTAACGGGTGAGCAATGAACGACTGCTTAAGTGAGTCCCAACGATAAGGGCAAACGCCGAACTGAAGAACAGCGAATTTCTCAGCGGAATCTTTGACTTTGAGATACCGAATATCAAACCGATCAAACTCGAAAGATTCCCTCCAGGGCGCGCTAGTTACCCCCGTCATTTCCATGTCGATGGCCACGAAATCGGCAGCTCGAACGTGCGAACGGAGTTCAACGAGGGCCGAGTCGAAGTTGGATCGTGTCACGTGCTTCAGAGGGAACGTCGGGGAAGGGGTGTCGGAAAAGGCACGTGATAGCGCACGTGAGAGGATAAAGGCCCTCTTGGGCCAGTGCCTTGTGGTGTTCATGAGAGCATGGCGGTGGCAGCAGCGACGACGGCGGGTGGGATTTTAGAAGGGCAGCGGACAAAGGAGATTCGGTTTTGAGTTATTGGGCCATTGGGTGCTTGCCCCTTGGGGTTTAAGCTTTTAAGTTATCGGCCGTAAAAAGCTAAATGATGTCGTTGTAGTCTATTCTTTTTTTCTCTTAATTTCCTAGGTAAAATTTTGGGATTTTCCGTAATGAAACTCGAGTAAATTTGAAGAAAATGACATTTTTTAAAAAATAATTAAGGATTTAGGGTTTTTTTTTTTCAAATTTAGGAAAATGATTTTGGAGAGATAAATGAAAAACATGTTCTATAAGAAGTGGTTTATCTTGATGTGTCTGAAAATGCGTTCTATAAAATATGTTTTGTTTAATAATTAAATATATTTAACACAATGATAAATATAAAAAAAATATATAATTTTATTATATAATTACATATTTATTAATTTATATATATAAATAAATGAGTTATTAATTAAAAATATTTTTAATATAATGATATATATATAAAATATATTTTTTATTTTATTTATATAAAATCGGCATATTTCCTTAAATATACAAAAAAATCTATATATTTCTACATTATCTTCCAAAATTGACATATATTACTAACTTACCCATTAAACTCTGCCATTATTGCACATTTTAAATTTCTCTCAAATTTTAAAACATTTTAATTATATAATTAATTATTAATGTTATATCAATCAGATCCTTTTATTATGAAATCGTTAATTTAAACATTAAATGACATATAAAATATAACGTGATATAGTTTAAAATGAAAATTTTAAAAAAAAGTAAAGTATTGCATTTAACTTTTAACATTAGATATTAAAAACAAAGTAAAATTGGAAAAACAAAGAGAGTTAACGATAGTTTAGTTTTTAAGCTTCAAAAACATTAAAACCAAGATTCTTGCAATATTTATTTTTCTTTAAATTTTTCATTTTAAATTATGTCACATAAGATATAACGTATCATTTAATGATTTTAGTAACGAAAGGACTTTATTGATGTAACATCGATAGTTTGATAATGTAATTAGAATGTTTTAAAGTTTAAAGACCAATTTAAAATAAGAACCATGATTTGAGGATGTCTGGTACAATAAACTCCCTATTTATCTTTCTATTTATATATAACATGAATTTTGGAAAAGCTTTTAAACCAATAAAAATATTATGTATTTTTTATCATTGTTGATAGAAGAATGTAAGAAAAAGGTTGGAGGCAATTCAGTTGGCAGATTGAAAGTCACGAGTGATTGAGTTGTCCCACGAAACTTAATTGAGAGAAAGGAAGAAGAATGAAAATTGTGTTATTCTTATCCTCAATGTGTATATAAAGGCCCTTATTGAGATCCATATAAATTATATCTTATTATGTGTAATGTGATTATACGTTAAGTTTAATATGATAGGAGTAGATATTTATGTGTAATAAATTAATTAGTTAGTTGAAGCGATATCATATCCCGTGGTGACTTATATGCTTTAAGTAGTATCATAGTCTCTAAGTGATACTGATTCAAACATTTATAATTTTTTATAAAAATGACTAAAAGAAAAAGTTCAAATTTCATTATTATTTTTATTTAAGGTTTATTATGTTTTGATGTTTTTTATTGTTGTAGTTTTTAAAATAATTATTATATTACTAATTATATTACATAAAATAAAAACTAAAAAAATCAAAAAAATTGAAGAAATAAAATCAATGACATAACTAGTTATACTTAACACTTTGGGAATTAATTTTAAAATTTATTATTTATGAATTCACTTTTTTTATTTTTTTAAATTAAAATATTTGAAATTCAAGATTTTGAATTAATTTAAATTCATTATTTGAATAATTAATATATATATATATATATTTAAAGTAATTCTAAGTCTTAAAACATATTTTTAAAATTTAATTATTTAGGAAGGTTTTGAACATCGTTGCTTGAATCGAATTGGACCAGCCAATCGAACTTGGAACTAATCAGGATATCAATATAGAGAAAAACATTAGACCGGTTGATTCGAGAATTGGTTGATTAGGCAATTGAATTAATTTTTTTATTATAAATTTTTAATGATTTATTTAATAGAACCAGACATATCAGTCGAACTGATAATACTTATCAAACCAGTTAGACTAACAAACCGATGATATTATTAGTTTGACCACTAGTTCAATTATGAAGATTTTAATTTTGAATGAGAAAATGCCTTTTCCATTTTGTTACAAACAACTTAGGATAAGATTGATTGTTTTTACATATTCTTTCAAAGAGATTTTTTTTTTTTTGGAATTATTCATTGGTCAACAAAATGTGACTTCTATTTTTATATTTTATAAATTTTTGGGTTAAAATATTTAAAAAAGAAAAAAACTCTCAAATTTTCCGTATTATTTATACAAGTCATTTATATTTTGTTTACACCTGAATAAAAATCATATAATTTGATTTGTATTTAAATAAGTGGACTTACTTAAGTATAAATTAAAAGTTATGAGTTTATAAATTAAAATTGTGGAAATTATTGTATAAATATTTTTTTGAATATTTAAATATTTATATTGTATTAAATTAAAAATATGAAGTTTCGCCACTATTTTCAAAATCGAACCGGACCAGCTGGTCAGATCGATTGCACTAGGCACAAGTGAACTTACTTAGGTATAAATTAAAAGTCAAGGGTTTAAAATTAAATTTGTGAAAAATATGGTATAAATGAAAATTTTGAATATTTATATTGTATTAAATTAAATACATGAAGCTTTGTCACTGTTTTTAGAACTGGACCGAATCAACCAGTCAGACTGATTGGATTGGTAATTGACCGGGGTACCAATCCAAAATAAGGGGTCATATTGGTTGACTTGTGAACCAGTTGAATCTGTTGGACCGGTAGAACCGACAGTCAAATTGGTTGAATCGATTTTATCTCTTCTTAATAATTTATTCAATCGAACTAATTAGACCGGTCGAACCGAGAATCGTTGGCCTGAATGATTCGCTTGCCGGTCTAATTCTGAAAACCTCGAGCTTCATTGATAATATATTATAAGTAAAATTAATTATTTATTGTTTGGGTTTTGAAGGAAGTGTGAAAGAAGAGAGAACAAAAAAGTTCTCATGTCTTTTTTAATCAATTTTGGCCAATACATAAGTGATCAAAGCCTTGGCTGATAATAGGTAGATTGGAAGACTCAGGCATTACAGTACTTAGAAGAGTATGACACTCTTGAAAGCTGAAGGACAATGATGGTTGAGGTATATACCTGAAGAAGATAAATAATTGCGGATCGATCTTACATAGCAACCAGGCTTACAAATCTTTGATGCTATCCCTGATGAATTCTCATATACTTTCCAACAAGACAAAGCGAGGGGTGCTTTTGATCTTTTTAATCTGATGTAATTGTGTTGTTTATTTATTCAAAAAAAATTCAATTTTTAAAATGGATTTTAAAATCCAAAATTTAATTCTTATGTAATTCGACTTGAATTTGCCCAAAATTAAATCTAATTTTTTATTTCCAAACAAAGAATTTAAATTTTTAAATTCAAATTTTTTGACTCATATCATATTTTACAAACATAGCCTAAAATAAATAAATAAAAATAATCAACAGTTTAACAAGTGATATGTTTTTGTCAATAGTATAAAAGAAAGTAGTAGTTAATTCCCATTTTTGCATTTAAAAAGATTGTTATCTTCTTCCCATTTGTAATTTGTATAAAATAAATAATTATTATTTTTTTTTGAAAAATTATAACGAGTGATATTGAAAATCTATTTAACAACCTCTGATAAAAGTATTATGATGTAGACACAAATAACTCTATTTCTCACCTAAAGTTATAATTGAAAAACTCAATTATTGGTGTGCAAATGTATTAAATAAAACAATTCTAAATAGATTTCAAACACTGCAAAAGCAGGATTAGGGTGACATACTCCCTGAATCTGCTTGTAGAAGTAAAATTTTTCACCAGTAGTTTATCAAATACTAATCTTTAATAATGCACATGTAATGAAAAAAAAAAGACTAATGAAAGAAAGAAGCAACTCATTATACATTTGCAAAAAAGTAGATATTATCATATTGGTACCGAATTATCACTTCCCAGCAATTCATTATGCATTTGCAAGAATGAAAAATATTATTATATTGTATCTAGCTGACACCAGGAATATTCTGTTCATAAGTAGGCCAATGCTTGTTTTAATCAAGCTACTTACATTCAGCTTTGACATTTCATGAACATGTTCTTCAAGCAGCTCTTATTGTCATCACCAGACAACAACCATTAGTTTGTCTGGTAACTTGTATGTTGGAGCACGATATCAAGTCAATGCCTGGGTATCATCTTCTTAAGGGCCTCCTGTAGATAATGCTGGAGCATTATTAAAATCCTTATCCATCAGAGTACCTTGTAAAGATGAGCTCTTCACTGCGGTGGCTTGGTGTTACAGAGAACATTTTTCGTGCAATGAGCTCATCGTGTAGACCATCAAGGGTTGTTTCGCACTTAAATTTCTTCACAAAGTCCGAACAAGACGAGCTGCAAAGGCTCCATCTAGGGAATGCTTTACAGGATCAGAGAAATAGAAGCCTTGTTTTGTAACAAAATCAGATGGCACATATCTATTCACAGGATCTATTCTGAATTCCTGAAAAGGAAATTAAAAATCACAAACATGTTCTCTTGAAGAAAACAACAAAGTCGGAGAAAATTTTAACGAACTGAAAATTGTAAGGCACTCTCTATCAGCACAAAGGTTCATAAAAAAGCCATTGCTCTCTTACAGGATGCCTGACAAGAAAAGCTTCCACCCTGTCTTCGTTCTCTTCAGGGTCAATGGAGCAAGTACTGTATATTAATACTCCTCCTGAGCTCACCAATCTATAAATGCGCAGCAAATGTTGTAAGGGTAAAAAGTTGGAAAGATGCATTCAATTAATAAAGGAGAATACGGATCTCACGTGGATGCTGCATCAAGGAGTCCATCCTGCAGATTCTTAAGTTGTTCCATATCTTCTAATCTTCTATTCCAACGCAAATCTGCTCTCTTTGAAATGGTAAAAGAAAGAAAAAGTGTGGTTAGATATAGCTTAACTCCCCAAAAATAGAATAGTAGGTAACTAGGAAGAGCGCAGAGAAGAATCGGAAGAAAAATTTATATAATGTTAAAACCCTGCTACAAGTGAACACTTAAGTATACTTGGTCGTTTTCAAGTTACCTTGGAGAGAACACCGAGTCCAGAACAAGGGGCATCCAACAAAACTTTACCAGATTTCATTGGACTATTTTCCTACAAATTTTAGAAAAGGGATAGATGTAAGAAATTTCTGATTAGCTGAAAATTTTAAGCTTTTAAAAGAGCAAGAAATTACAGCAAAAGTACGAAGATCGGCATGGATTGTGTCAACAACACCATCAACTTTTTGCAACTTGGCTGTCTCTTTAAGAATTCTCAAACGGCCTTTGTTTATGTCAATTGCATGCACTTTGCCTGATATACAAACGAAGTTTCACAACATTGATTTAAAGCAAATTTGCTTGCTCATTCCAATACCAACAATATGAATAAGCTTTTAAAAGCGGATCATGCTTCTTATGCCCCCTTTAAAAGAAACCTGCAGTCACATGAAGTTGGCTGGTATACCTTTGCCCCTCAAACGAGATGCCATGTAAAGAGTCTTTCCTCCAGGAGCAGCACAACAGTCGATAATGTCCTCGCCAGGTTGAGGATCTACAACAGAAACTACAAGACCTGCAATGAAATTGTCATAAAATTCAAAGTAAAAGTTTATAAAGTCAAAATCAAGTCAAGAAGAACCGAGAAAGGAAATATATTGTCAATCGACCAAGAAATGAAAAGTGCTTTACCAATAACCAACATTTAGTTTTGTAATTGTAGCAACATATAACTACGTCAAGGAAACTTTACATACTATAATGATATAATAATATATCATACTTTTATTAGATATGGTAACTTTTTGCTGCCCAAATAAGCATTGAGACAGTGAGCTATACCTGCACTTTCATCCTGGACAGAACAGAGACCTTCTTTCAGCAACCCTGCTCGTATGACATTCTGAAAATGGACAAGTAGGTAATCAAGATACTGTACCCTGACAAGTAATTTTAGTTTCTGGATAATCATGATCACTGGTAGCCAATAGATACAACAGAAAGTGCTTTTCTGGTAGGGAGCACTTTCATTGTTCTCAAAAAGAAAGATAAATTGCATGTCATGTATCAATGTTAATGTGGATGTCAAGACAGAAAATTTCAACTTTTAACAAATTTAATAACCACAAAGCGTAGGCTAAATGGCACTTATACAGTCTGTGAGCATAGAATGCTCGTGTTGGACAAAACCATAAATCAAACTCCTACCTGCAAACCAATTTTTACACGGACAAAATCATCCAAATGCAAAGAAACCTCATGCGGGACCTGTAGTCATGAATGGAAAATTAATTGTAAGGGCAGTAGGGCACAGTATCAGAGTAAGTAATAACAGCAGCCACTCTCTATACATACATATGTCGAATTACTCAAAACAATTTAAGAAGATTTCTTTCAAATACTTCAACTATAAATATGTTTTTGTATGTTTCATAACACTAATAATTTAAAAGTAACTAGTCAAGCAAAGAAAATAGTAATAAAGTACCTTCAAGGAATTAAGCTGCATCACTAGGTCATCTCTAGTAATTCCATTTGCAGCATTTGCCCTGATATCAGTATCCAAAAGAGTTACTCTTAAATTCTTCAATAGATGTGAATGTGATATTAGATGGAAAGCAAAATGTGGCCAAAAACCTTAAGCTAAAACTGGGATCACTATTGTTCCACATCATTAGCTGAATTGCCTCTTCTTGTCCAAGATACTTTGTCCATCGTCTTACCATCCACTAGAAAAAAAAAATTGATAAATCTCATCAATAAAAGTTTAGCACTAGAAATGGACAAAGTGAGAAAAATTATGAACTTTGTAAACTGATGAACAACCACAAGTCAAGTTGCCAATCAGGACTATAAAACTGCCATCCCACATTCCTATATATATTTCTAAAAGAACTACAAGTAGAGTTTCACAATCACAGATTCGAAGACTTACAACAGGATGAGAATATAGAGTAGCAAGAGCACGAGCTTGTGCACGACTATCACCTTCCAATTTGGGTAGAGGAAGGGAGTTATTTTCCTACAAAGCCCAAGTGAAGAAGACACCAAAATCATGATGATTGCTCACTGTTTCAATCACATAAAGAGGAAGTCACGAACCTTAACCAAAACTAATTTCCGGAGAATCCCATTGACCATGTTACCAGCACCAGGTCGAAGAGCAACCTTTGCAAGTTTTACATTCTGCACTTGTACATGACAAAGTTGACAAAAGAAGGTAAAAAAAAAGGATTTTAGGCCAGAATGTTATCTCAGGTCAGATCTAAGCTGACAAATGTTATAAAAAAAAATTAATGAACAGATTTTACCTCATCTACAACAGCATATGGTGGCATATTAAGCTTGACAATCTCATAGAAACCGATTCGGAGAATCTAAAAGCATAGACGAGAAAAAATAAAATTCATGTTCTAACATTCCAACTTGACTTGCCTTTGTTCAACATGATAGAAGCAAGTCTTTCAGAGGGTAAATGGATAAACTAGCTGATTGTCAGCATAAATTTAAAATAAAATAAAATCCACGTTAGGGCCAGTCAAAGATTCCAAATTGCACATTCCATTTTATACATAAGAATGCCACTAATGGAATGACTGCTATTTGACAACGCAGTAGCATGAACAGACTCATACAGAATATCTGAAGAGAAAAGTACCTGTAACAGAAGTGGTTCCATGCTTCTAAACATATTTTCATCATGACATAGGGATCCAATTAAATGGTCAAGATATCTCCTCCAGCGAATGGTACCACCAACGATATCTGTAACCTATGACAATCCAAACACAAAGCCACTATATGAGCTATTTAAATTAATCTAAGAAGCACTTTAAAAAAAAAAAAGAATCTCTAAATTTTATTACAAATGGGGAACAAAAGATGCAGCCTGGTTATACTAGTATAAACTTTATGGTAACAAAGGTATAAAACACTCCTTAAAATCTCTCGATGAATGCCTAGGTTAACATTAGGCTGAAATGATAAGAGTGTCATAAGCACATGAGAGAATGGAAAGGCAAAAGAAGGATGACCAATCTAAGATCTCGATCATCTAAATCACGGGTACGGAAACCAAGAGTTCTTTCCACATATCCCATCTCATTATCTCCAGAACCCTTTCCTTTCTCATTTAAAAGGTCAGCAAATGCACCACCAAACTCAATTCTCATCAACCTCACAGCAGATACTGCATAGAGCATAAGAAAAATGTCAACCATTCATAAGATAAGAGCATAATATTCTTAACACCTAACTCTGAATCTGGTACAGCCTTGACTGTATATCTAATCTACAAATAACAAGAGATGATAAATTTCGGTAGGGGAAAAACACAAATATGTACTAGAAAAATCAAATATTAAAAGGGCATGATGTGAGAAACACGTCCATTGTAACCAAGTTTCAAGCATTCTTTACACCACCTTAAAAATTGATAAAAAGAAAATGAATTTACATAAGAAAGGAGAGAAAAAGCTGAATTACCAGCTCTATGGGGAGAAACCTCCAAATTCAACTTGTGCATTTTGTGCGAGGGACTGAGAAGACCTGAATTATCACATAATCAAAAGGGAACATAAGACTAAACCAAAATAAAGCAAGAAAGAAGTAAAATTCACATTGGTATAAATGTAAAACAAACTGACTGCAATTAAACATTCTACAAAAAAGGACTAAAGGATGAATCCCAGATACAGCTAGCTAGCCTATGTGAAAAAAGTTGGGTGCTTTCAGTCTTTCATATTTATTTCTGGGTCTTGAAAAAAAAAAAACTTCACTCTTCTCACAGTTGCTGGGAAGAAACAACTATAACCTACCTTTTTTAGCAGTTGAAATGGATGTTTTATAATTGTTACTTCTCTTGGAAAGTTTCAATGGCTTGGAGGGAGTTTCCTGTGTCTGTGAAGAAAGGAATACGCGAAGTGGCAGCAGATGTGCCATTGATGCTTTGAATTCTCGAATGAAACGCAACCAGAGCGACCCAAAGAGCTTGTATTTCGTTCACTTTGTCTTTGGTTGTTTTTCGGATAACATGGGAAAAACAAAAAAAGAAAAAGAGCACCGTCCAGTTACCGGTTTCAGTACCGGTGTTTGACAATCAACAGCGAGAACTGGTCCCAAGCTCCAAGTGAGGAATGGTTTGGGTTTCTTTGTCAATGTTCGACCTGGCCATGAATGTTGGGCCTAATTTAATCCTATGGTGGACACCCTGGAAATGGACTTGGTCCCCTGTCCAACAATATAATAACTTTCCTTGTACTTGATTATGCACAGTAGTGAACAAAATATCATGTAATAAATAATCGTTAAAATTAATTCACGAATCGTGGTAACATATCTCTTCAGATTTAATCTTATATTTTTTATTAAAAAATTATAAAAATCTTAAAATTCATATAAACTTTTAAAAATTATAAATTTATAAAAATTAGCTTATAAGTCAAAAATATCTTTAAGAAAATGCAAAAAAAATAAATTAAATTTTATATTTTAAATTCACATCCAATTGAGCCCTTTTTTTTAACAAAAAAAATTAATTAAGTCCTTTCGATGACTATTTTTGTCATTGACCACATTGACCATTAAAGTAAAATGACAAACCAATTAAATGATGGTACGTGACAACTTTTGATTTAATCTTATATTTTCTCATAAATTTATAAAAAAATTATAAAAATTTAGAATTTAATAAAATATAAATATTAAAATTATAAAAATAATAACTTATAAATATTATTTAAAAATTTTAATAAATTTTAAATTTAATAAAACATATTTAAAATTTTATAAAAAATATAAAAATCCTTAAAAACTTATAAAAGATCATAAAAATTATAAATAATCATAAACATTATTAAATATTAAAATATTAAAAATTGATATAAATTTATAAAAATCATAAAAATTATAAAATCTTATAAATAATATAAAAATATAATAAATTATAAAATCATTAAAATTATTAAAAGTATATAAATTATAAAAAAAAAAGTCATTTAAACCCCTAAAATCATAATGAACACTTGGCATCACCTTAATCATTAGATAATGTGAAAAACCGTCATACCGTTATGGATATTTTCATGTTGAATAAAATATTCTCAATATTCCAAAAACAAAACAATAATTGTGAGACCCTCTCTTTATTGATAAATTATTGTTTTATTTTTTTAATTTTTATCTCCAATTTTTTAAGTAGTATTATATGATATAATGCATTTTTGGTACAGTTAGATACTAACTTTAATATTCATTAGAAGTAGAGTTGAAGAAGCATTGTAAATATATTATTGATCAATAAAAATACGTACTTTTCTTTTGCTCTCCTATTTTTTATTCTTTTACTTTCATTGTTATTTATTTCATAACATTGAGTTTTTATGGTTTTTTATAAATTTATATATATTTAAGTATTTAAACTTTTTATGATTTTTATAAGTTTTTATAATTTATTAGATTTTTTTTTGTTTTTTATATTTTTTGTATTGTTTATAAGTTTTTATATTTTTTATAATTTTTATAAGTTTATATCAATTTTAATTTTTTTAATATTTAATAAATTTATATTTTTTATAATTTTTAAAGATTTTTATGAGAAAATGTAAGAATAAATCAAAAGAGGCTACATGTTATTATTTGATTGGTTCGTCAATTTATTTTAACGATCAATGTGATCAATGATGAAAACTGTTAATGGAGGAACTTAATTGGTTTTTTTTTTTTTTTTGTTAACAATAGGGGGCTAAATTTTGTACAAATTTAATATAAGAGCTTAGTTGATTTTTTATTTTTTTTTACATTTTCTTAAGGGTTTTTTTAACATATAAGCCTAAAAATTCATAAAAAAATATAAATCTTATAAAATTAATAAAACATATTAAAATATTTAAAATTGTATAAAACTAATAAAAATCCATAAAAACTTATAAATAATATAAAAATTCAAAAAAATATAATAAATTTATAAAAACTATTAAAACTTATAAAAAAATCATCTAAATCCCTAAAATCATAATGAACACATGATATTTAGACCAATTGTTGGATAATGAGAATAGTCATCAGATCGTTAGGCCACAAGTAAAACAATAATTACTTGTTTCCCTCATTTTTATTGATAAATTATTATTTTGGGCAAACTACTAAAATAGTTACTTTTGTTTGCCTTATGTTACATTTTATTCACTTACATTTGAAATATTACGTTTTAGTCACTTACTTATTGTGTTGTAACATTTTAGTCACTGAGTCCTTAATTGTCATTAATGATGTAACAGTAAGCTGACGTGGCATGTTAAATAATCATTTCAAACGAAAAATTTGGGCTAAATTTTACAATTGGTCTCTAGATTTTTTCGTTTCGAGCCATTTGATTTTTTTTTATGTTCTTTTGATTTTCTTTCTTTTTTTCTTTATTGTTCATTATTTTCTGCTTCTTCCTCTGTTTTCCTCCCTTCTCCATTTCTTTTAATGTAATTTTTCTATGTTTTCATCTGTTAAAACTAGTCCCTATACTTTTTTTTTAACAATTTGATTTTTTTCTTTTTTTTATTTTTCTTTTCTTCTTCCCCTCTATTTTTCTCTCTTCTCATATTATTCACTGTAGAAACATAATCTTTTCTCACCAAATAAACTGAATTCTTATATTTTTCACATGATTCCTAAATTGAATTTCACTCAAAATCGAATACCAATCATTCTTAATCAAATCTCGATTTGAATATAACCTAATTTTGAAACTAAAACTGGATCTAACTAATCAATATAAAAAATCACGTCCTTAATCAAATCTAAACATAGATTGAACTCTTTATATTCAAAACAATTTTTTTTCATTTCCAAATTTTTACAGAATCCTGTAGATTATTCATTTCTTTTTCTTCTATTTTATGATGAATAAAATTAAGCAAACAATAAAATTGATCTAAACTTTCTTGGATATTCTCAAGCAATCTTGATTCAAAGCCGAGCATGGATGAACCGAAGAGAGAAAGGGAGCATGAAATCAAATTGGTTTGTGTAAAGTTGAGCGTAAGTTTCGTATGGTGGTCGTTTTACTCATTAAGAGTGTAAAACTCGTTTGAAGAATCCATGAAACAACATGGTTTCGAGAGGGCGAAAATGTTGTAGGTAAGGTAGATAAGGTGGTTGTGGGGGTTGGTTAGGAGGTTGAGGGAACGGGCTCGGGAAACTTTGTTGAGGGTGGACTGCCATAAGTCATGACTGGTGTGGTCTTTGAGTGAGGTGAGTTTGTAAACTATGTCATTGAGAGATCCAAATTGATTCGTTAAAGCGGCGATGAACGATGAGGGTTTGTAATTTGTGGGGTGAGAATATGTGAATCAAGTTTTATTTTAGTTTCAACTTTCGCCTTTTCTTTTTTCATAAATATAAAAAAGTTTTAACAAATGGAAAATATAGAAAAACTAATTAAAAGAAATGGAGAATGGAAGAAAACATAGGGAGAAGCGAAAAAGAATGGAAAATAAAGGAAAAAAATGGAAATTAAAAGAACATAAATTAAATTGCTCAAAATGAAAAAATGCATGGACCAATTGTATAATTTAAACTAAAAGTTTTGTTTGAAATGATGATTTAACGTGCCACATTAGCTTACCATTACACCGTTAACATCAATTAACGACTCAATGACTAAAATGTTACAACACGATAGCGTAAGTGACTAAAACGTAACATTTCAAACATAAGTGACTAAAATGTAACCTGAGGTAAACAAAAATGACTATTTTCGTAGTTTACCCTATTATTTTTAAATTTTTTTATCTTTAGTTTTTTAAGTACATTATGATAGTTTGGACCTTGAAATGTTGAAAATTGTCTGCTAAGTGTTGTATGATATAAAATATTTTTAAGATGATTAGATATTATAAAACCAAAATTTTATTATCCAACAGTTGCAAATATTAACATATGTCAACATGAAATATTCAGACAACTGTTCATTTTGATTTTAGGGGTTTAATTTCCAAAATGAGGAACCAATAAATGAATTTTTATATATTTTATCATTTTAAATTTTTATATAAGTTTTATAATTATTAATAATTTTTATAAATTGTTTTGATTTTTTTAATAAGTTTTTATGTTTTTTTCATAATTTTTATAAGTTTATATAAACTTTTAATAGTTTTATAATTTTGAATGTTTTTAATTATTTTTATGAGAAAAAATTAGGATTAAATTAGAAGTTGTCATGTGTCTAATTGGTTCGTAAATTGATTTTAATGATCAACGTAATCAAAGAGAAAAATTATTAATGAAAGGGCTTAATTAATTTTGTTAGTTAATGACAAAGGCTTAATTAGGTGCGCATTTAGTGCAAAGCTAAATTGATTTTTTTTTCCTATTTTCTTAAGTACTTATAAGCATAATAAATTCATGTAAAAATCAAACAAGGTTTTAATTGAATATTTAAAATCTAGTCTCTCAAATTTACAATCCAAAATTTTATTTTGTTGGTGTTGGCACCGCCGATCTTCAGGCAGGTTGTTAGTCAAGGATTATTCGATAACATTTTATAATTTGTCTTTTATTTTTAATTTCAATCTACAATATTGTGGTTTTTATCCAAATTTTGGTGGTTTTTTGTTTTGTCCACTCTATTTATTTTGGAAGGAGTAGTGGTTTTAGTTTCTAGTTTCTAATCATCGTTTCAGATATATATATATATATATATATATATGAGATTTGTCAGGTAAGGGTGCCACTAAATCTACTAAAAATCATTATTAGAAGACCTTATCATGATAGAGTACAGTGATATTATTTGTAAAATTGGAATCCGAGATGATGATGATGAAGAGAAAAATAGATTATCTAAAACTTATAATTTATAAGTCTCAATAATTATAAAAAAAAATTATAACTTATAGTTTTTATCTCAACCCTCGATATAAAGTTTATGGCTCTGATGACAATTGGTATAATAAGGGGTATGAAATGATGGACTATTTGTCGACAAAAGTACTATGGAGGTCCTTATACTAGAAGTTAGATTGCATTTTATCCCTTCTTACTCAAAAAATGGGCAAATGTACATTAAATCAAAGAGCAAATTGATCATTTCTGTTATAACTTTCATGCATTTGTACTATTAAAAATTGGCATAGCTTACGGAAAAACTTGATAATAACACGCAACGTGTCACGTGTACTTCATAGTAACATACAGAAACCAGTTTTTAACAATAAAAATTGATGAAATTTTTAACAAAATGACCAATTTACTCTTTGATCTCATATACGTAGACTAATATGCTCATTTTTAAATAGAGAAAGTAAAATACAATTTAAGTCTTAATACAAAACTCTACGATACTTTTACCATTGGTTCCATAGGCAATGCATCAAAACCAATGGAAATAGGTATAATAAGTCTAAAGTTCATTGCACCCATAAAGTTACATATATCCTTAAACAAATGGCAAATGGCAATTTCTACATCCTTCAACTTCCTTCCAAATAAAGTTCACAAATTGAGTTTACATATTATAATTTAAGGGATAATAATAACAACAGGTTTTAACTTTTGGTCTATGGGTGTCAATTATGGTATAGTCACTTATGTTTTGTTTTAATCAAAATTTTGGTACATTTTTGACCATTTTAACATGTTTTGGTCAAATATTGGTTTGTATTGATGTGTATTATTGGCCTTATAGATTGGTACAAAATTTTGATATTTTAAATTAATTTCTATTTTTTTATCTTAAACATTTTAAATTTTCCATAATTATATTTAAAATTACTTATTATTAAATTAAATTGTTAAACCTAACTATAATTTTGAAACTTATATTTATATAGATAGATAGATAGATATATATATATATTTTTAACCAAAATAATATATAATTTATTAAAAACTTGAAAACTGGATGATAAATATATCTATGAAAAATATTTTGAAATATTGATAAACTCAAAATGGTACATCGCAATGTGCCGGTACCGATACTAAAACAAAAGCAACATGTCCACTAATACAATATTGACTACTTTTATGTCAACAAAAAATCTTAACCACTTACTCACAAAATTAACGTACTATAAATTTTTATACTCTGTGGCCAAAGAAGACAAGTAAAGATTTTGGCTCTAAAAAAGCAATAAAATTATCCTTTTCTCCTTCTAAAATTTATGAAATTATAAATTAAAATTATATTTTATATTTTTTCAATAAATTAAAACTAATTTATGGCCACCTAAAGAACATATCTTAAAGGTGAAAACCAGTGACCATTATCAGAATATTCAAGTCCCATGGCATGCATGCATGTTTATTAGTTTTATAATATCGAATCAAGATTCAAGTTTGAATTGAAGGCGAAGAAAGGAATAATCTTTGCTTTGTTGTCTAACTTTTACCTCTTTCAGTGTGGGTTGTGGAAGGGGAAAAAGATGTATTCATTTTTAAAGAATATGCCTCCCCAAAGTAACAAGAAAGAAACTGTTACTATTATATCTATACTTATAGAATTAATTATTATCGATATTAATAATTATTAAAATATTTTTTATATACAAAATAAATCATGTTTTTTTAATAAAATAATGTTGTATTGAATTTTGACCTGCTTTGTTGATTTGATTTTTATATGATTTTTTAACAAATATATTTGTTACATATTCATTTTTATTGGTATTGTTTACGTTATTTAAACTTAGTTTATTAATGAAATTATACCCAAAATAAAGCTAAATTAGGAATTTGTTACATATATAGTAATTATCTATTGTTGATGGTAAAATTCCAATTTTCCTATCCATTGTTCCAAAATGTGTTTAGATGACCTTTTTAGTGAGTTTTTTCATGTAGAAAAGAAGAAGAAGAAGAAGAAGAAGCCAATCTTTTGGATAAAACCAAACACTAAAAAAGGATCCAACTTTTTTTTTTTATTATTAATTGGTATTCTAATATATGCACAAAATTTTGTGTTAACTTTGGGGGTTTTTATTTTAATAATTAAAGTAATAAAGTTGAAAATGGGCTCAAGACTCAAGAAGAGTCAAGCTTTGCAAAACCTTTTAACTTGGGTACTAAGTTTTCCAGAGGGGCACATGACATGACTCATGTCCTTTGCTTCTTTCTCTAGAAATTAATAGCAACTTAATTTCAAGATATGCAATTTATTGTCCCAAAAGCATGGCATCTTTTTCCTATTTTTAGTTTGGATTCAATCAAAATTTTCGTGGGATTTAAATTTTTTTTTTGCTAACAATTAAATTTTTTAAAAAAATTATTGGTTATTTAGTCATTTTTACATTCGTAATAAATTAAAAATGTTATATATATATTTGAAGGTGGCCAATTTCACTTTCCTATAATCATTTATTTGTTGAATTATATATTTTGAAAGAAAAATTATTGAAATATTTAAAGTTAGGAAAGTATAGCAACCTAAACCCTTAATTTCTATTATTATAAAATAAGTTAATATATAATATACTTTAATGAGAATGATCCACTGTTTCGATTGATCGAATAATTTTCTAAAATTTCTCTCGAAAAAAAAAAAATTCTCTCATCATACTTAACAGTTAAATATGATAAGTTAGATTCAATTGAAATACTATATAAAATACATACAAAATGAAAATTAACCTCATATAAAATGTAAAGTATATAAATATGTACAAAATATATACATACCATGAATTATTAATATATTTTTTAAAAATACAATATTTTATACATTATTATAGTAGAAAAAAATGAATATAAATATTTCATATAGAATATTAATATAATAATTTCATCGATTATGTTAGAGATCGACCCGTATAAATAATGAAATAGAAAAGGTAGAGAAGATCAAACATAAATTTTACGTGGAAAACCTTCAATTAAGAGGATAAAAAACAATAGATAAATGAGGCTTCGACTTTTCACTAAATGACTAAACAAAAGAGAATACAATATAGATAAAATAAACCTAAATGTACAAACCCAAATCCTAAAAACAAAGTCCTAACTCTCATAGAGCAAACGCAAAAACGAAACCCTAACTCTCGTAGAGTTCTCTCAAAAGGGGTACAAAATCCTCTCCATAATTATCATAAAAAACTCTCACTAAAACTTATCTGCAAATACATCTTATCTCCTCCAAAAGAAAAGCATTGTAGTACTACAACTTTAATTGCCTTTTCAAAACAGGGATACAAGACCCCTTAAAATATACTAAGTTTAAAGGGCTAAAACGACTAAAATATCTCTAACGTAGGCTGCGTTTACTTGTAAAAGCTTTTTTGTAAAAGCTTTTCAGCCTTTTCCAATGTTTGCTTGGTTGAAAATAATTTCCCACGGTAAAATCATTTACAAAACCCGGGAAAAGAAGCTTTATTTTGGTAAAATGTCTTACAGATTTTATTTTGGTAAGACGTTTTCCAAAGTTTTTCCCTTCCCAGTAAACTTAATCTGAAGCCTCTTCCCTTTCCCTTCCCCCTGCCCACCTCGATCTCATCGCTGTCACAACGCAGATAGTTTCACAAATACAAAGTACCAAAACAAAAAAGAGTGAAGAAAGAGACTGAACGACCCGACCCCTCTTCTCAGATGCTGTCTTCGACCTTGCGATGGCTGAGCGATCACCACCAACCCCCTCCCAAAATGTTGCGTCAAGCACCAATGCTATTGGTCCGTCGATGCTTTTTGGCAGTAAGGGCTCGACCTTTCTCCACTGATCTGCCAGCGACTCCCTCTGCGGATGCCACGTTCACGGAGGCGTGGACTAAAGTGATCCCCAATATGGACCCTCCTAAAACTCCTCTCTCTTTCATGCAACCTCGTCCTCCTACTCCTTTCTCCATTCCTTCCAAACTCACTGTCAAATTCGTCATTCCTTGTGCTTCTGAGTTGGCCACCAAAGAGGTAACATTTGGGTTTTTTTTTTTAAATATTTGGGATATTTCCGATTTGTCTTCAATTCTGTTTTCTGGGATTAGGATTGTGGAAATGAATATTTTCATGCTATTCTCTGGTAAAAGGCAAAATGTCAAACCTTTATTTTTTATTTTTGCTGAAATTATGTTAGCTGGTTTTTTCAATAGAATGCAATGCCAATTACTTTTATTATATTTTCTATTTGTAATGGTGATGATCTGTATGGGTCTCTAATTGTACGACGTTACTGTTAATTTCAAACATTTGCCCTATACAACTCCTAATGGTGAATTTATCCAATAATGATACCATTCAATTCAATCTTTAAATCGGGTTACAAATTCTGAAACAAAATTAAATTCCCTGAAAGACAAGACAACCAACTGTGGTATTGCACATCAATTTTAGAGTGTATTCGTATTACCTTTGTTGATTTTCATATTCAAGAACTGATTATAAGATATCTTTTAGGCTTTTAGCTGCAGCTCCTTTATCCCCCAAAAATGTTTGTTTTCATATTTGTTGTCTATTTATTGTCAATGCCAATTCTACTACCCCTTTTAGATGAAAAAGTTAATGGCCATATCAGGCTTATTTGATTGTGAGTTTGTTGGGAATGCACTTAAATATGCAGTGACATTGATAACTAGTGTCCTTAAAATCATTGAGTAGACAAATAGAGAGTGAATGTTGTATTTTGGTATGGGTTTGCCTATGAAAATTTAAATAAACACAAATGGAACATTTTGTTTGCTTGGCTTCCATAATATATATTGGCTTATATTGCTAATGTGTTGCCTCCAAACAAGGATGATGGTGTTGTTGGTGCATTTGGAGATGAGGGTGCTCGCACAGGTTCACAGTTTGAGAAGCTTATAGAAACTTGATGGAAAATGCTTGGGAACTAATGGATAATGCTTGGAATATGATATGGAAAGCACTGGTGCCGGAACATATTAAGTAATCTTGCGGTTTGCTTTGCGAAAGAGGATCTTTACTAATGCCAAGAGATGTCGTCATCACTCAACGAAAGGCCTTTCATGTTCAATTTGTGGGTGTACACAAGAATTGGCTAGTCATGTCTTACGTGAGTGTTCTGCTATTAGAAGCATTTGGGAGCAGTTGGTTCCTGCTAGCTTAAAGCATTGGTTCCTCTTCATCGAATGTGGCTTCAGGCTCATTTTCAGTCTCTTCCTCTGACTCGATCTCACCATTCGCGCGCACCACCATAGTGCTTCGATTTGGGCATTGAATTGCAATATGCCCCCTCCCGAGGCATTTGAAGCACTTGATATCCCTCGAACGGTTGGGAACACTCTCGACAGCCTTGCCTTTGCTTGATTCAGCCACGGGTTTATTCGACTTTACTGGCACTGTTGGCTCTTTGGCTCAGTTTGGTGGAGTGTTTTTGCTAACACATTGGCTCCATTTGGAAGTATTCGCGATGGAATAGCCTCGGATAGCATCTTTTCGCTTGAGTTGTTTTTCCACCTTGATGGCCATGTGCACTATGTCCACGACTTCAACATAGTGTTGAAGCTTCACGATGTTGGAAATGTCTCGGTTGAGACCAGCTAGGAAACGCGCCATTGTTGCCTCACGGTCCTCTTGGACATCCGCACGGATCATTGCAATTTCCATCTCTTTGAAGTAGTCTTCAACACTCCTCGTACCTTGGGTAAGGTTTTAGAGTTTTTTGGTAGAGTTCTTGGTGGTAGTAAGATGGAATAAATCGCCTTCGCATCACCGCTTTCATCTCGGCCTAAGTAGATATTGGCCGTTCTCCAATCCTTCTTCGACTTGTGGTGAGTTGGTCCCACCAAATCATGGCGTAGTCAAAAAATTCAATTGCTTCCAGCTTCACCTTCTTGGCCTCGGAATAATTATGGCATTCAAAAACTAATTCAATCTTCTTCTCCCACTCGAGGTAGGCCTCCAGATCTGATTTGCCTTGGAACGATGGAATAGAAAGCTTGATATTCTTTAAGTCATCATCCACTCGCCCACGCTCTCTTTTGCCCCAGTCCCTTGGCCCTCTCCGTCGTTCACTTTGGTTGGAACATTGGTCACTTTTGGCATTGCTAGAGTCATAAAGATCGTCTTCGTTAAGCCTTGGTTGGCCTCGTTCTCTCTGTAAACCTTGAGGAGTCATTTCACATTGGCCTCTCTCCTCGACTTGATCTAGCCTTTCTTGGATAGGCTCGAGTTTTCGGTCGAACAAGCGCTCCACTTTGCGTAAAAGAGCTTGGAGAGTTAAATCCGATACTCCTCCTCATCCGGGTGTTACATTTCTAAGGGGTTGTTGTTCGGATCTTTCCGCCATATTTCGTTCGGGACTTCTAGACATAGAAAAGAAAAACCTCACCACAAAACCTCACGTTCACTCGGAAAGAAAGAATAGATGACACTCACACTCGTGTTTGCACTTGTTAAAAGGTTTTTTCTTCTCTCTAATGTGCTCACACACTCGTGCCTTTTTCCACTCTTTTCTTCTCTCGTGACTTCGTAGGAGACTCTTTTAGACTTAATCGTAGTCTATGGGTTGGTTTTAAACGGATTGCAAAGGTTTTGATTTTTAGGTATAGGGTAGGTTGAAAGAAAACAAAGTTGGTTTTAAGTGTGGCGTGTAGGGTAGTTGATGATAGTAGAAGGGAACCTGATGATCGGGAACACAAGAAGATGAACACAAAACTTCAACACCTTTTTTTTTAACTTCGAATTTCTTTCTTTCTTTTTTTCAATTACACAAAGATGATTACAAGAAGAATACTTTAATACAAAATTTTTTGTTCGAAATTTTTTTGAATAAATTTTTTTCACGAACCTACTCTAGGATAGCTTCGAACATCCGTACTTCTCGTTTTTGCAAGCTCTGATACCAAATGATATGATCTTGCCTCAGTGTGTTGAGTTGAGTCATTTTAGATGCCCGATCGTCGAACGAGAAAGTATCGTTCCAATTGCAAGCGATGTGCGTATTCGACTAAGTATGGGAATAGGTATTAAGAATAGGCTCAAAAATGGCTAAGTAATTGTTGTTATAGGTTCGGCTAACAAAGAATGGAAATGGTTAAGTGATAGCTTGGGTGGGATGGAAAAACGAACTTAAGTGTCAAGAACGAACCAACACTAAGAAGAGTGCTGACCCAGGCTTATATGACTTAAGGTGGTTCGGTGATGGAAAATAGGGGACCTTGACCCGTAAGAACCAAAGGTATAAGGATGGGTGAACGCCACACTACGAGAGTGATAAGTTTGAAAGAAAAATCAGGTTGACGCCACTGACTAGCAGATAAGTCAAGCTAAGTCTCGGACGAATTTTGAGAGATGAAAACATCACAAATAACATAAAATTCATTCAAGAAGCAAAAAGTCCTTACAAACAGCAAATAACAAAGTATTTATAGTAAAAACCTAAGGCTAGCCGAGTAGGTACATTAGTGACTTAATGAGTAAGTATTTCGGCTTTAAATGAGCTAAAAAGTTCTAAAACAAAACCATAAAAATTCCATGTCTATATTCAGCCTTTGGGACGCCACTAGACAGCTTCTAGATGAAGGAAATTCAGCTGAATGAATTTGGACAAATTTGGAAGTTGATTGGACAGGTCTAGGTTCGGCCATGAGCTTAAATGAGCTTGGAGAGCTAACCGGCCAACTTATGGAATTAAATGTGCAGCTAACCTTTGGCCGAATAGATGCTTGAAGAAGCCAAATAATCAGCACACCATGCATTGAAGTCGTCCATGCATGTATCTCTCCATACAATGTAACCAGCCATTCATGCACCTTGCATTAAATCTCCTTCATGCATTTAGCTGCACATAAATCCAGTGAACATATTAAAGTGATTCGTGACAAGTTTAATTCGGCTGAATTATGACAAAATAAATTCATGCTTTTACTTAGACACATTAATAACACATAATTAAGCTAAGGCAAATTTATATATTGACATAAACATGACACATTAATTCGACTAACACAAAACATATTAAACACATATAATTAGTTGTACTAAGCTAAGAAATGTATTAATGAGCTTAAACAAATTTAACTAACTAATAGTAGATACTTAGTTTATTTCAGCAAATAAACAAAAGAGCTAGAAAGAAATAAAGATGAGCTCAAACGAGCTAAAATGAACTGAGCTAAGTTCGTGGAGCTGAATGTGAGCTAAGGTCGACTTGCAAGAGGTTGCAAAGAGTCCTTGTTGAGCTGGTCCAAGCTCTCTCAATATGTCCGGCCAACGTTTCACCCCATACTTGATTGACTAAGGCCGAAATGGCCTCCTTAAATAGCTTGGCTTGAGCTCGCGTGATAGGGCCTTGGGGCAGCTCCAATGGATCCTTGCTCGAGCTAGATGCACTCCGGGGCGTGATCGTATCATCCCCCCTCTTCAAAGCGACTTGTCCTCAAGTCAGAACCTTCATCGAAGGGAGATAAATCAGAAACATTGAAACTCGCACTTATGTTATACTCATCCTAAGTCAAGTCGGTAAGAATTTTCATTGATTCGTTTTAGGATTTGGAAAGGTCCGTCTGCTCGAGGGAACAATTTAGACCTTCGTTGGGCTAGAAAATGTTCTTTGCGCATATGAACCCAAACCCAATCACCGGGTTCAATAACAACTCGCCTTCGACCTTTGTTCGTTTTTTGAACATAGCTCTCGGTTCTTGCTTTGATATTGGCTCGAACCTTTTGATGCAACTTCTTGACATACTCGGTCTTCTTCTTTGCATCTACATGAATGAGTTGATCGTTAGGTAAAGGCACTAATTCTAAAGGAGTTAGCGGATTAAAACCATAAACAATTTTAAAAGGGAAAAACTTAGTAGCCGAATGGACTGATCGTTTATATGCAAACTCGATATGAGGTTGGCATTCTTCCTATGACTTTAAGTTTTTACGGATGATGGCTCGCAACAATGTAGACAAAACTCGATTAACCACCTCCGTTTGTCCATCCGTTTGGGGGTGACAAGTGGTTGAAAACAGTAGCTTAGTCCCGAACTTCCCCCACAATGATCTCCAAAAGTGACTCAAAAACTTTGCATCTTGATCGGACACGATCGTTCTTGGAATCTCATATAGCCAAATGATTTCCCTAAAGAAAAGATTAGCAATATGAACGTCATCATTAGTCTTTGTACATGCTATAAAATGTGACATCTTAGAGAACCTATCAACTACAACATAAATAGAGTCCTTCCCCATTTTTGTTCACGATAATCCGAGGATAAAATCCATGGATATATCCATCCAAGGAGCTTCGGGTATTGGCAGTGGAGTGTATAAGCCATGCGGTAGAACCTTAGACTTAGCCGTCTTACACGTTATGCAACGCTCACAAACTCGTTCCACATCCCTTCTCATCCTAGGCCAATAAAAGTGTTATTGGAGCGTTGATAATGTCTTACCTATACCAAAATGTCCCATGAGGCCCCCGCTGTGTGCCTCGTGTACAAGTAAGTCCCGAATGGAACTTTGCAGTATGCAAAATTTTCCTTCCTTGAAAAGGAAGCCTTCGTACCTATAAAACTTCTCAACAGAAACATTCTCACAAGCAGCAAATATCTCACCAAAATCATCGTCAATAGCATACAAATCTTTCAATAAAGAGAAACCAGGCAATTTAGAATCAAGAGTCGATAATAAAACATACATTCTCGAGAGTGCATCAGCCACAATATTATCTTTACATTTCTTATACTTGATAACGTAAGGAAAGGATTTGAGGTACTCGACCCATTTTGTATGACGCTTATTCAACTTATGCTGGCCCTTGATGTGTTTCAACGCTTCGTGATCGGAATGAATTACGAACTCCTTTAGCCATAGATAGTGTTGCCACGTCTCGAGAGCTCGGATGAGTGCGTACATTTCTTTATCGTGGATAGGATAGTTAAGTGCAGCTCCATTGAGCTTCTCGCTGAAATATGCAACATGCCTTCCATCTTTAGTAAGCACAGCCCCGATTCCAACACCTGAAGAATCACATTCTGTAACAGCCCGATTTTGACCCTAATCGGAACTGTGGTTTCGGGACCATGAATCTGAGTCGGAATCGTGGTTTAATATTATTTTCTATGCTTATTATGTGTGAATTGGTGTGTATGAAAAGTTCGTATTAAAATTCGATCGTTTTGGTGCTTAATTGTGAAAAGGGGCTTAATCGCATAAAAAGAAAATTTAGTGGTTAAATGTGTAATTATTGAATTGATGATGTCTTTATAAATTAGAGGTTTAAAATATCAAATTGACCATAAAATGAACACAGTGGCCGGTCATGATTTGCATGTAATAGTGAATTGAATTTTTATTATATTTTATGTTTTATGTTATATTATATTATATGTTAATTATAATAAAAGTAAAAGAAATAAGATAGTGGAGTGTTCATCTTCTTGGTGCCGAAAATAAGAAAGAAAAGAGAGGAAGAAAGCTTAAAAAACATTCGGCCCTTTGCAAGCTCAATAGGTAAGTGATTTGAGTTCGGTTTTTGATAATTTTTACGTTTTTGAGATCGTTGCTATGTGATTTAGCTAGCCCATGCTTGAATTTTTGAATTGGTTGTGTATTTTGTGAATTGCCATTGAAGAAAGCTTGTTTCTTTTGTAGTTTGATGATGAAATATTGATTATAAGTGTTAGATTAACAAGTTTTATTCTTGAATTTTTGATGAAATTGAGTGATTTGGATTAAATTGCAAAAATAAATTTTTGAGGGACTAAAATGTGAAATAAATGAAATTTATGAGCTTGTAATAATACAATGAATATTCGACCCTAAGGAAATGTAGCCAAATTTTGTGTAATTTGTGTTTTATACAATAGGGACTAAATTGTAAAAATTGTAAATGTCAGGGGTAAAAGTGTAATTTGCTCGATTATGTGTTTTTGGACTAAATTGAATTAAAATATGTTGAATGAGTTTAATTTGAAATTGATTTAGATCAAGAACAAAAAGGATCGGGATTGGATCGGGAAAAGGAGAAAATAATTGAATAGTCGGAATAATAAAGTCCGTCGATACTCGAGGTAAGTTTTTAAGCAATTGGGTTGAATTGAATATCTATTTATAATGATGTATATGTATTTATTAGAGGTAAATATGGACTATATGGTAATGCCGAATGTAATGATGGATGGAAGTTGAATTTAGTTGAATGAGATGTATACATATATAATAATGATAGCTATGTGAGATATTGATTTAAGAGATGAAATTGATCGAGTGTAATGTGTATTTGTAAATTGTTAGTATAACCGAATGTGATGTTGAAATATAGATGTGATAAGTTAAATTGAATGTGTATTTATATATGTGTTATTTGAAGTGAATAATAGTTTCAAGTAGAGCACTAAGTGTGCGAATCTAAATACCGAGCACTGTGTGTGCGAAATTGGTCATTTAGCATTAAATGTGCGGAGTATAATGTAATGGCACTAAGTGTGCGATACATTACAAGTAATTGGCACTATGTGTGCGCTATGTCAAAGTAACAGCACTAAGTGTACGATACGTTACATGGTTTTGCACTAAGTGTGCGGGTTTGCGGATTTTCCAAGGATATCGATTAGTGAATTGTGATAAACAAAAACGAAATGATCAGGTATGTGATGTATGATGGTTTGGAAATTTAGTAAAAATGTGGTAAGTGATATTTGCATATGAAACTAAAGAAATGAGATGTAATTATTTGCTTGTGAGTTTGTCTTGAGATGAGATAATGGTTCATAGTTTGAAGTGAAATCTAGTAAGGAATGTTTGAGTATTCGGTCTTGAGATTACTAAATATGATAGTTAATGAATGGTGATATGATTTATACCTATGGTTATGAGTTTTGTTGATGATTATGATAAATTGATTTAATTAGTATAATGTTAAATTGTATACCTTTACAATTGCTTAATACTTACTAAGCTATGTTAGCTTACTGTGTGAGACTATTTGATTGTTTTATAGATTTTGAAGTCTAAATACGAGCTCGGGGATCATCGTCAAAGTCTATCACACTATCTACCGATTTTGGTACTTTGTTTTTAGTGGTATTTCTTTTGAAACTATGGCATGTATAGGCTAAGTCACTTTTGAATTGATTTTGAATGGTGAATATATGTAAATATGAGCCTTGCGAAAATGGCTTAAAGTAATGTATATGTTTGTGCATTTTCGGTCTTGGTATAAGTTTGGTTTGGTATGTATGTTTCATGAATTCATAAATGGTATTTTATTTATATGATTCGATTGAATGTGTCATGAATGGCTTATAAGTTAACTAATATTGATATATGCTTGCGTTGGATGAATGTATGTTCGGTCAATGATTTGTTTTATTTTGGTGAAGTATGAAATGAATATACTATTCGATTATTTTGATAAAAATGTGTATAAATTGTGCTTGAATGGTTAGCTAATTAAGCTCGAAATTAGGAATGGTAAATCACGATTATAGTTTAAATATTTTGTATGAAAGTTGTTATGGTTGACCGAATATGTATGTGTAGTTTATTGTTTAGTTATGTGTATATATATTTTGGGCATAGTAATTAGCATGCGAATTGGGCGAATTTTTAGTTATTATTTTACTCAAAGCAACTCAATTGATATGGTCATATGCGCATATATTTGTGATAAGAGAAGAGGTATAATTGGTTCTTAAATAATACTTGTCTACGGGTAATATACATTTATTTTTATACCTAGTATGCCGTGTGGATATTTTAAATTGAATAATATGCTTGCCGAATAGTTCATGAGATGAATGGCTTAGTATATATATGTGGTTTGGCTTGGTTAAAGAATTTGTAAGTTGAGTTGGCTATGATTTGAATTATGTATTTTCTTAAATGGTCAATATTGATTAAGTAAAACGCGCACATGACTTTGATATATTTTAAATTTTATGATTGACCATATTGTGATATTGCTATTGTCAAATGTACTTTGGTTTGTAAGCTGAGAGATACTTATTATTAAGTTTAATATACACGTATAGTGATGTGACTAATTTTCGAAACATGAAATACATGAATGCCTATTTTGAGCTGTGTCTTTTGGTAATGCCTTCTAACCCTAATCCGGCGACAGATACGGGTTGGGGGTGTTACACATTCAATTTCAAAAGTCTTAGAAAAATTAGGTAATGCTAATAAATGAGCATTTGTAAGATAATTTTTAATCTCAATGAAAGACTTCTCTTGCTCTTCGGCCCAATAGAAATTTGAGTTCTTCTTGATTACGCTCGTCAAGGGCGCGGATATAGTGCTGAAGTTAGGCACGAAACGCCTATAGAAGCTAGCCAATCCATGGAAGCTTCGAACTTGGCTGATACTCGTAGGTCTCAACCACTCTTGAATAGCTTTTATCTTCTCTTGGTCCACTTCTAAACCTTCCGAGCTGACCACGAAACCTAGGAAAATAACCTTGTCAGAACAAAACATACACTTTTTAAGGTTAGCATAAAGGGTCTCCTTTCGAAGAACCTCCAAAATAGACTTGAGGTGTAATATATGCTCTTCCAATGATTTACTATATATGAGAATGTCATCAAAATACACAACACAAAACTTACCAATGAATGATCTTAAGACATAGTTCATTAACCTCATAAAGGTATTAGGAGCGTTGGTAAGGCCAAACGGCATGACCAACCACTCATACAACTCGTGCTTGGTTTTGAAGGCCGTCTTCTATTCGTCGCATTCTCGCATGCGAATCTGATGGTAACCACTCTTCAAATCGATTTTCGAAAATAATTTGGCACCACTTAGTTCATCTAGCATGTCGTCTAAGCGAGGTATCGGATGCCGGTATTTAATGGTAATCTTGTTCATAGCTTGACAGTCCACGCACATTCGCCACGTTCGGTCTTTCTTCGGCACCAACAAGACGGGCACGACAGAAGGACTAAGGCTTTCGCAAATGTAGCCCTTCTTCATCAACTCGTTTACTTGCCATTATAGTTTCTTAGTCTCTTCAGGATTCGTCTTATAGGCTGGTCGATTTGGAATAACAGCTCCGGGCACGAAATCAATTTGATGCTCGATTCTGCGAAGGGGTGGCAACCCACTCGGAGTTTTTTTCCGGGAATACATTTTGAAAATCTTGCAAAAGAGACACAATAGAAAAGGGTAGGTTTTCGGGTAATTCGTTAGTAGTAAACAAATTTTCGTTGTACATGAGCACAAGGAGGGATTGTCTCAACATCAAAGCCTTTCGTACATCACTCGCTTTTGCCAACACACTCATTTTCTCACATTCTTTTTCTTTTTCTTTTTCATCTTTTTCTTTTCTCACTTTCTTTTCACTTTCTTTTATTGTTTTTCCTCTCTTTCTCTCATTTTTCTTTTCTTTTACATTTTCATTCTTTTCTTTTTCTCTCATTTGATCTACAGATTTTTCAATTTCATTTGGTCTTAGTAGACTTGCTTTGGCGTCAATGGTGCTAACGTCACGTTCTTTCCTAAATGTTTGAACGTATACCTATTGGTATACCCGTCGTGGATGACTCTTCGGTCGAATTGCCACGAGCGTCCAAGTAGCAAATGGCCTGCATGCATAGGCACAACGTCACAAAGTACCTCGTCGGAATATTTTCCAATGGTGAAAGAGACAAGTATTTGCTTCGTTACCTTTAACTCGCCACCATCATTGAGCAATTAAAGTTTATAAGGGCTCGGGTACTTGGTGGTCGACAAACCTAGTTTCTGTACCATGATAGTGCTCGCCACGTTTGTGCAATTTCCACCATCAATGATTACGCTACAGACTTTCCCTTGGACTTGGCACCGCGTATGGAATATGTTTTCCCGTTGCTGCTCGTTCTCCACACTTTAGAGACTTAAACTTCTTTTGACGACGAGTAATTCACCATCAACAGCATGCTCCAAGTCCTCCTCTTCGTCGGATGTGGCTTCAGTATCATTTTCAGTCTCTTCTTCCGACTCGATCTCACCATTTGCGCGCACCACCATAGTGTTTCGGTTTGGGCATTGACTTGCAATATGCCCCCTCCTGAGGCATTTGAAGCACTTGATGTCCCTCGAACGGTTGGGAACACTCTCGACAGCCTTGCATTTGCTTGATTCGGCCATGGGTTTATTCGACTTTGCTGGCACCGTTGGCTCTTTGGCTCGGTTCGATGGAGTGTTTTTGCTAACACATTGGCTCCATTTGGAAGTATTCACGGTGGAATAGCCTCGGACAGCGCCTTTTCGCTTGAGTTGTTTTTCCACCTTGATGGCCATGTGCACCATGTCCACGACTTCAACATAGTGTTGAAGCTCAACGATGTTGGTAATGTCTCGGTTGAGACTGGCTAGGAAACGCGCAATTGTTGCCTCACGGTCCTCTTAGACATCCGCACGGATCATTGCGATTTCCATCTCTTTGAAGTAGTCTTCAACACTCCTCGTACCTTGGGTAAGGTTTTAGAGTTTTTGGTAGAGTTCCTGGTGGTAGTAAGATGGAATAAATCTCCTTCTCATCACCGTCTTTATCTCGGCCCAAGTAGATATTGGCCGTTCTCTGTTCCTTCTTCGACTTGTGGTGAGTTGGTCCCACCAAATCATGGCGTAGTCGGAAAATTCAATTGCTGCCAGCTTCACCTTCCTGGTTTTGGAATAATTATGGCATTCAAAAACCAATTTAATCTTCTTCTCCCACTCGAGGTAGGCCTCCAGATTTGATTTGCCTTGGAACGGTGGAATAGAAAGCTTGATATTCTTTAAGTCATCATCCACTCACCCACGCTCTCTTTGGCCTCGATCCCTTGGCCCTCTCCGTTGTTCACTTTGGTTGGAACCTTGGTCACTTTCGGCATTGCTAAAGTCATAAAGATCGTCTTTGTTGAGCCTTGGTCGGCCTCGTTCTCTCTGTGGACCTTGAGGAGTCCTTTCACGTTGGCCTCTCTCCTCGACTTAATCTAGCCTTTCTTGGATAGGCTCGAGTTTTCGGTCAAACAAGCACTCCACTTCACGCAAAAGAGCTTGGAGAGTTAAATCTGATACTCTTCCTCCTCCAGACGTTACATTTCTAAGGGGTTGTCGTTCGGATCTTTCCACCATATTTCGTTCGGGACTTCTAGACATAGAAAAGAAGAACCTCACCACAAAACCTCACGTTCACTCGAAAAGAAAGAATAGATGACACTCACACTCGTGTTTGCACTCGTTAAAAGGCTTTTTCTTCTCTCTAATGTGCTCACACACTCGTGCCTTTTTCCACTCTTTTCTTCTCTCGTGACTTCGTAGGAGACTTTTTTAGACTTAATCATAGTCTATGGGTCAGTTTCAAACGATTTGTAAAGGTTTTGATTTTTAAGTATAGGGTAGGTTGAAAGAAAACAAAGTTGGTTTTGAATGTGGCGTGTAGGGTAGTTGATGATAGTAGAAGGGAACTTGATGATCGGGAATACAAGAAGATGAACACAAAACTTCAACACCTTTTTTTCTTTTTTACTTTGAATTTCTTTCTCTTTTTTTTTTTCAATTACATAAAGATGATTACAAGCAGAATACTTTAATACAAATTTTTTTTGTTTAAAATTTTTTTTGAATAAATTTTTTTCACGAACCTGCTCCGAGATAGCTTCGAACGTCCGTACTTCTTGTTTTTGCAAGCTCTGATACCAAATGATATGATCTCGCCTCGTTGTGTTAAGTTGAGTCGTTTTAGATGCCCGATTGTTGAACGAGGAAGTATCATTCCAATTGCAAGCTATGTGCGTATTCGTCTAAGAATAGGAATAGGTATTAAGAATAGGCTCAAAAATGGCTAAGTAATTGTTGTTATAGGTTAGGCTAACAAAGAATGGAAATGGTTAAGTGATAGCTTGGGTGGGATGGGAAAACGAACTTAAGTGTCAAGAACGAACCAACACTAAGAAGAATGCTGACCCGGGCTTATATGACTTAAGGTGGTTCGGTGATGGAAAATAGGGGACCTTGACCCGTAAGAACCAAATGTATAAGAATGGGTGAACGCCACACTACGAGAGTGATAAGTTCGAAAGAAGAATCATGTTGACGCCACTGACTAGCAGATAAGTCAAGCTGAGTATCAGATGAAGTTTGAGAGATGAAAACCTCACAAATAACATAAAATTCATTCAAGAAGCAAAAAGTCCTTACAAACAGCAAATAACAAAGTATTTATAGGAAAAACCTAAGGCTAGCCGAGTAGGTACATTAATGACTTAATGAGTAAGTATTTCGGCTTTAAATGAGCTAGAAAGTTCTAGAACAAAACCATAAAAATTCCATGTCTATATTCAGCCTTTGGGACACCACTAGATAGCTTCTAGATGTAGGAAATTCAGCTGAATGAATTTGGACGAATTTGGTAGTTGATTGGGCAGGTCTAGGTTCGGCCATGAGCTTAAATGAGCTTGGGGAGCTAACCGGCCAACTTGGGGACTTAAATGTGCATCTAACCTTTGGCCGAATAGATGCTTGGAGAAGCGAATAATCAGCACACCATGCATTGAAGCCGTCCATGCATGTATCTCTCCATACAATGTAGCCGACCATTCATGCACCTTGCATTAAATCTCCTTCATGCATTTAGCTGCACATAAATCCAATGAACATATTAAAGTGATTCATGACAAGTTTAATTTGGCTGAATTATGACAAAATAAATTCATGCTTTTACTTAGACACATTAATAACACATAATTAAGTTAAGACAAATTTAAATATTGACATAAACATGACACATTAATTCGGCTAACACAAAATATATTAAACACATATAATGAGCTGTACTAAGCTAAGAAATGTATTAATGAGCTTAAACAAATTTAACTAACTAATAGTAGATACTTAGTTTATTCCAGCAAATAAACAAAAGAGCTAGAAAGAAATAAAAATGAGCTCAAACGAGCTGAAATGAACTGAGCTAAGCTCGTGGAGCTGAATGTGAGCTGAGGTCGACTTGCAAGAGGTTGCAAGGAGTCCTTGTTGAGCTGGTCCAAGCTCTCTCAATATGTCCGGCCAACGTTTCACCCCATACTTGATTGACTAAGGCCGAAATGGCCTCCTTAAATAGCTTGGCTCGAGCTCGCGTGATAGGGCCTTGGGGCAGCTCCAATGGATCCTTGCTCGAGCTAGGTGCACTCCGGGGCGTGATCGTATCAGAAGCACTTGATGTTCTACTCCACTAGTGTTTATTTATGTTATACTTTGTGTTTTGGTATGGGTTTGCCTATGAAAATTGAAATAAAAATGCAACTTTTTATGGTGCCTTTGCCAAGCAGGAAAACCGTAGAATGTGTGAAGGAAAATAATAGATAATATAGTCTTTTATGAATTAGCTCGTTTATTATCAGCTTGTTGTGTTACTAGGAATATGTTACTCCATTGGTAATTAATAATTTACTAGGATAGGAAGTTTAGAAGTGGAGATGTTTTGATTTGTAGAGTTTAGTTACTGCAAATGTTACAAATATGACACTGTGATTCCAAGATTTTGAGTATTGTTGTATGAAAATGAAGATTTATATAAATCATTGCAATATATGTAAAAATAATGTAAAATATAAATTTAATAGATATAAAATAAGCTCAATTAAACAATGAAAAAATAATAAATTCTCTAATGTATGTTTGTTTAATTTAAAACAGTTTTTGTAAAACATTTTCAAGAAATTTACCAAACAACAGAAAATATTTTACACAGATTCATCCAAACACCAGAAAATATCAACTTTTCCAGAAAAATAAGTCATTTTCCAGAAATCATTTTTTGGAAACCATTTTCAGTCAAACAAACGGACCCGTAATCAAGTTGGACTAGGAAAAGATAATAGAGTTTAAATAGGAAAATATATAAATATTTATATATTTTTGTAGAATATATACTATTAATAATTCGTGTTATATTTATTTTCACACATTTAAATATTATATGAATAAAGAACTGATTATTATATTAATCCAAACATTATTATAATAGAAAAATATTAATATAATATTTTTATAGAATATGGATTATTTCTCTTTATAATGGTATTGTTGTATTAATATTTTAGATAAAAGTAAAAAAAAATAAAATAAAATTGAGTACAATTTACAAAGAAGTAGGGAAATAAATAAATAAATAATATTTTCCTTATTATTTTGCTAGACTTCATATTATTATTTTTAATTTACTAAATATTTTTCTTTTTTGACTATAAATATTTAGAATACACTCCTTCTATAGCTTCTCCAGTTCATACAATTCTTCTCCACTTCTCTCTTTTCTCTCTCTTTCTTTGATCTCATCAAAAACCCTAATTTCCGATCGGGAATCCCAACTTTTCCCCCAAATTCACTTCTGATTATCA
The DNA here is from genome assembly GCA_025698515.1 of Gossypium sturtianum. Taxonomy (NCBI): domain Eukaryota; kingdom Viridiplantae; phylum Streptophyta; class Magnoliopsida; order Malvales; family Malvaceae; genus Gossypium; species Gossypium sturtianum. The sequence continues at coordinate 139,991,088 of CM046943.1, forward strand.
ATCCCACTTTTCTTCCCAATTTTAGGATCCTTATTTGATCCTCATATTTTAACAGTGATAATTGAGAAAAAGAAGCCCTAACCTTTTTTATTTAATTTTCTAACTTTTTAAAACTCTTCGATCAATTCTCGGTTGCTTTGAGAATTGATCGATTCTCTGAATCTTTATTTCTTGAAATGCTCTTTTTTTGCTCAACATGAAGCTCAAGCGAAGGAGGTATTTAGAAGTGGTATGTAAAAGATTATTCTTTCCTTCAATTATTTTTTATTATGTTATGTGCTTTTGATATTACTTATTTGTTTTTCGGATTTTTAGTTTTTTTATGCTGTTCAATTTATGTGAAGTTTGATTTTTTTTTTATCTTTTTATTGATCAGGATTAAAGATTTTAATTTGTATATATTTTCATGCTTTTGATTGTTCAGAGTTCGTTACTAATAGCTAAGTTTGATAGTTGAGATAGAGATGGAATTGTTTATATATATTTTTAATTTATGTTTAAAAAAAATACTGTAAGCGTTTTCTAATTTTCTTTGATACCTTGTATTTAGGCATTAATAAATAATGCTCTATTTGCTTTGTTGGCTAGGAAATAACAGGAAGTGAAATGAGCTTAACTATTTACTTTGAACTCTAAATGATAGAGTCTGTAAGATTATTACGGGTTTGAAGTAAATTGCCAGTTTGGAAAACCCATATAGAATTACGGTATCAAATAAATAACTAAGTCAACATAAAATTGACCTTTCATTTTTTGACATTTTACTGGTAACATATTGGGGCTTTGTTGCTTGAAATCTGAATTTGGTGTCATTTTATTAATGTGAAGACTATAAAGTTTATTGCATTTGACGAAACATGCAAATATTTGTCTGTTGTTTGCAAAAAAGCAAGGATATGTCTGTAATTCTTGAGTTATGAGAGGCTATGGTGGAGATTGCTAAATTTAGTCGGTTGCCATATAGCATGATCTGATAATGTTTTTTTTTTTGTTGACATTTTCACTGTACAAGTAATAGCTACTTGGGTTAGATATTGATTGTTGAAAGCTGCGCAAAATATTTTTATTGGAAATGGTTTTATGAGGAGGCTTGAGGTTATATTCATAGAGAGCTATGGGAACAAATTTTGGTTTCTTTTGTGTTATGCTTATTTCTTCCCATATAGACAGAAAGCAGTTAGTAGCTTTTAGGCTGTTCAGTATTGTATGGTCTATTTTTCTTATTACTTGTCTTTTCTCTCTCTTGTTCGGTCTCCTTTGATTTTCTAATTCTGCATTCTAATATTTGTAGCAAATGAAAATCTAGGAATCTATTGATGCCTATAGCTAAAGTAACTGTTTTTCGTTTTGATTTGTACCAGCCTCCCAAAATCAGATCCTTCATCAATAGCGTGACTTCTGCGCCGCTGGAGAATATAGAGGAACCTCTGAAAGATTTTGTTTGGGAGTTTGATAAGGTGCCTCTTTAACCTTTATTTGATAAAATGTTGCAGTATCTGTAGTTCAGTTAATTAACTTTTTTGTTATCAATGCAGGGAGATTTTCATCATTGGGTTGAGCTTTTTAACCATTTTGACACATTTTTTGAGAAGCATATAAAACCAAGGAAAGATTTGCAGGTTGAGGATAATTTTTTTGGATCTGATCCTCCTTTCCCCAGGGAAGCAGTTCTTCAAATTCTTCGTGTTATAAGACTAGTCTTGGACAACTGCACAAATAAGCATTTTTATAGCTCTTATGAGGTATTTTTTTGGTCTTAGAAATCCTATGCTCTTACATTTTATACTACACTTATCCTCCTCTTAGAAAAATATATTAGTAAATCTATATGCTTTATAATCTTGGTTATCTTTTTTGATTTCTTTCCAAGTTGGTGATCAGACATTGTTTCCTTTGAGGCTATTAATATGGAAATTATTTCCTTTGATTTCTTTCTTTTCATCTTAATTTTCTTGGTTTTGGTTCCTTGCTGTTTGCAGCAGCATCTTTCATCCTTGCTTGCATCGACTGATGCTGATGTTGTCGAGGCTTGCTTGCAAACTTTAGCTGCTTTCTTGAAGAAAACAGTTGGAAAGTACTCTGTCAGAGATGCATCTCTGAGTTCTAAGTTATTTGCACTTGCACAAGGTTGGGGGGGAAAAGAAGAGGGTCTAGGATTGATTGCATGTGCTATACAGAATGGATGCGATACAGTTGCTTATGATCTTGGGTGTACTCTACATTTTGAGTTCTATGCATCAAATGAGGTCTCTTCCTCTGAACAGTCTACCCGAGGTTTACAAATTATTCATTTACCTAATATCAACACTCATCCAGAGACTGATTTGGAGCTCTTGAATAAATTAGTTGGTGAATATAAGGTACCAGCCAATTTAAGATTTTCTTTATTATCAAGATTGCGGTTTGCAAGGGCTTTTGGATCTTTAACATCTCGGCAACAGTATACGCGCATTCGCTTGTATGCCTTCATCGTTCTTGTTCAGGCAAGCAGTGATACTGATGACCTTGTTTCTTTCTTCAATAATGAGCCTGAGTTTGTCAATGAATTAGTTACTTTACTGAGTTATGAAGATGCAGTTTCTGAGAAAATTCGGATTTTATGTCTGCTTTCTTTGGTTGCTCTTTGTCAAGACCGATCCCGCCAACCAGCTGTTTTGACTGCTGTTACATCTGGTGGACACCGTGGCATTCTATCTAGTCTCATGCAGAAAGCCATTGATTCTGTTATTAGCAATACCTCAAAGTGGTCTGTTGTGTTTGCTGAGGCTCTACTATACCTTGTCACTGCTTTGGTTTCATCATCATCAGGTTGCTCAGCCATGCGTGAAGCAGGGTTTATCCCTACTCTTTTACCTCTGCTTAAAGATACCGATCCTCAGCATCTGCATTTGGTTACTACAGCCATCAATATTCTGGAAGCTTTTATGGATTACAGTAATCCTGCAGCTGCACTGTTCAGAGACTTGGGTGGTTTAGATGATACAATCTCTCGCTTAAAACTTGAAGTTTCTTATGTGGAAAACAGTCCAAAGCAACTAGTTGAAGACCCTGATTGTAGTGGGAGGATTTCACAAGTAGTCGCAGGAGCGTCAACTGAGCTTGATAATATGCAGCCATTGTATTCTGAAGCATTAGTTGCTTATCATCGACGGCTACTCATGAAAGCTTTGTTACGGGCTATATCTCTTGGAACATATGCCCCTGGAAACACAGCTCGTATTTATGGATCTGAGGAGAGCTTGTTGCCACAATGCTTATGTATCATATTCAGGCGAGCAAAAGATTTTGGTGGGGGAGTATTTGCACTTGCAGCAACTGTCATGAGTGATCTAATTCACAAGGATCCTACTTGCTTTCCTGTCTTAGATGCTGCTGGTCTTCCATCTGCCTTCCTAGATGCTATTATGGATGGTGTTCTCTGCTCTGCCGAAGCCATAACATGCATACCTCAGTGTTTGGATGCCTTCTGTCTTAATACTAATGGTCTTGCGGCAGTGAAAGATCGCAATGCTTTGAGGTGCTTTGTCAAGATATTTACTTCTAGAACATATTTGCGGTCTCTTACCGGAGATACTCCTACTTCTTTGTCAAGTGGCTTGGATGAACTTATGCGTCATGCTTCTTCGTTGCGTGCACCTGGAGTGGATATGGTGATTGAGATCTTGAATGCCATACTGAGAATCGGAACTGGGGCTGACACTTCATCTTTTGCTGCTGAATCTTCTGCCCCTGTTCCAATGGAAACTGATGCTGAAGAGCGGAATTTGATTCAGCTAGAGGACAGGGAATCCTCAAGGAGTGAGAGTTCAGATCAGATGTCAGAGGTGTCTCCTGATACTTCTTTAATGAATATTGAATTGTTCCTTCCTGATTGTATTAGCAATGTGGGCCGTCTTCTTGAAACCATCCTTCAGAATGCTGATACATGCCGTATATTTGTTGAAAAGAAAGGGATTGACGCTGTCCTGCAGTTGTTTACCTTGCCTTTACTGCCTCTTTCAGCTTCAGTTGGACAGAGCATTTCTGTTGCCTTCAAGAGCTTTTCACCTCAGCATTCTGCATCTCTGGCTCGGGCAGTTTGTTCATTCCTAAGAGAACAGTTGAAGTTAACAAATGAACTGTTGGCTTCTATTGGAGGAACTCAGCTAGCCACTGTTGAAACTGGCAACCAGACTAAGGTTCTGAGATCTCTTTCTAGTCTTGAAGGTATATTGTCTCTTTGCAATTTTCTTTTGAAGGGCACTACTAGCGTTGTCTCTGAGTTGAGCACTGTAGATGCTGATGTATTGAAAGATCTTGGGAGGGCATACAGGGAAATAATATGGCAAATTTCTTTGTCTAATGACACCATGGCTGATGAGAAGCGAAAAGCTGATCAAGAGAGTGAGAATACAGACACTGGTCCATCAAATGCTGCTGTTGGAAGAGAAAGTGATGATGATGCTAGTACCCCTGCTGTGAGATACATGAATCCAGTTTCTATTAGGAGTGGTTCTCAGTTTCTGGGTAGTGCAGACCGAGAGTTTCTTTCACTTGTTCGTTCTGGTGAAAGTTTGCACCGTCGTAGTCGACATGGTTTGTCCCGTTTAAGGGGTGGAAGGAATGGTCGACACCTGAATGCTCTGAATATTGATTCTGATTCTTCTCACAGTTTGCCAGAAACATCATCTGTCCAGGATTTGAAAACAAAAAGTCCTGGTCTTCTTGTGATAGAAATTCTTAACAAGCTTGCTTTCACATTGCGGTCCTTTTTCACAGCTCTTGTTAAGGGGTTTACGACACCTTACCGTCGTAGAGCTGATGTTGGATCATTAAGTTCGGCTTCAAAGACTCTTGGCATGGCCCTGGCTAAAATATTTCTTGAGGCACTGGGTTTCTCTGGGTATTCTTCTTCTTCAGGACTTGATACTTCACTTTCCGTCAAGTGTCGGTACCTTGGGAAAGTTGTTGATGACATGGGAGCACTGATATTTGACAGTAGGCGGCGAACATGTTATACAGGAATGGTTAATAATTTTTATGTGCATGGAACCTTCAAGGAGCTACTTACCACTTTTGAAGCTACTAGTCAGTTATTGTGGACATTACCCTACTCTATCCCTACACCTGGTATTGAACACGAGAAAGCAGGTGAAGCAAATAAAGTCTCCCATGGTACATGGCTGCTTGATACATTACAATGCTACTGCCGTGTGCTCGAGTATTTTGTTAATTCTACATTATTATTGTTTGGGAATTCTACATCTCAGACTCAGCTGCTTGTTCAGCCAGTTGCTGCTGGCTTGTCAATCGGCCTCTTTCCTGTTCCTAGGGACCCAGAAACCTTTGTGCGCATGCTGCAGTCTCAGGTGCTGGATGTGATTCTACTGATCTGGAACCATCCTTTGTTTCCTAATTGTAGTCCTGGTTTTGTGGCTTCTGTCGTTTCTATTGTCATGCATATATACTCAGGTGTTGGCGATGTGAAACGAAATCGCAGCAGTATTACAGGAAGTACAAACCAACGTTTCATGCCCCCAGCACCTGATGAAGGAACCATTGCTACCATTGTTGAGATGGGTTTTTCTAGGGCTAGAGCAGAGGAAGCTCTGAGACGAGTTGAAACAAATAGTGTTGAAATGGCCATGGAGTGGCTGATTAGTCATGCTGACGATCCTGTGCAAGAGGATGATGAACTAGCTCGAGCTCTTGCTTTATCACTTGGAAATTCATCAGAGACATCCAAAGTTGACAGTGTTGATAAGCCAATGGATGTCATGACTGAAGAAGGGCGACCCGCAGCACCACCAATTGATGATATCCTCAATGCATCTGTTAAGTTGTTCCAGAGTAGTGATAACATGGCATTTTCATTGACAGACTTGCTTGTAACACTTTGCAATCGTAACAAAGGAGAAGACCGTCCAAAAGTGCTATCATTTCTTATTCAGCAGTTGAGGCTCTGTCCATTGGATTTTTCTAAGGACTCCAGTGCATTGTGTATGATATCTCATATTGTAGCGCTGCTTCTTTCTGAGGATGGAAATACACGTGAAATTGCTGGCCAGAATGGTGTAGTACCTGCTGTTCTTGATATCTTGATTGACTTTAAGGCTAAAAATGATGTGGGAAATGAAATTATGGCACCAAAATGTATCAGTGCTTTACTGTTGATCTTGGATAACATGTTGCAGTCCCGTCCACGATTGTTTTCTGAGACAGTGGAGGGTACCCAGACAGTATCTCAGCCTGATTCATCTGGGGACCATGCTTCTTTGACTGTTCCAGAACCAGTGACAGAGAAAAAATCAGCTTCAGATGCTAATGAGAAAGAACCAATCACTTCATTTGAGAAAATATTGGGTAAATCTACTGGTTACTTGACTGTAGAAGAAAGTCAGAAGCTGCTGCTTCTTGCTTGTGAACTAATCAAACAGCACGTTCCAGCAATGGTGATGCAGGCTGTTCTTCAGTTATGTGCTCGCTTGACAAAAACACATGCTCTAGCTTTGCAATTTCTTGAGAATGGAGGCTTAGCTGCTCTCTTTAGTCTTCCAAGAACTTGTTTTTTTCCTGGTTATGATACTGTTGCATCTGCCATTATTAGACATCTCCTTGAAGATCCTCAGACTTTGCAAACTGCCATGGAGTTGGAGATTAGACAGACTTTGAGTGGCAGCAGGCATGCTGGCCGTGTTTCACCTCGCACATTTTTAACATCAATGGCGCCTGTTATATGCAGAGATCCTGTAGTGTTTATGAAAGCTGCTACTGCGGTTTGTCAATTGGAGTCATCAGGGGGTAGACCCTTTGTAGTTCTATTGAAGGAAAAGGAGAGAGAGAAAGACAAATTGAAAGCTTCTGGTGCTGAAGTTGGGTTAGCTTCAAATGAACCTGTGCGAATTCCTGAGAATAAGGTAAATGATGGAACAGGTAAGTGTTCCAAAGGCCACAAAAAGATTCCAGCCAATCTTGCTCAAGTGATTGATCAGCTTCTTGAAATAGTTCTGAAGTATCCTTCTGCCAAAGGCCAGGAAGATAGTGCAACTGGCTTAACTTCTATGGAGATTGATGAACCCACAAGCAAGGTGAAGGGTAAGTCAAAGGTTGAAGAAACTAGGAAAATGGAGTCTGAAAATGAAAGATCTGCAGGGCTTGCTAAGGTGACTTTTGTCCTCAAGTTATTGAGTGATATTCTTTTAATGTATGTACATGCAGTAGGAGTCATATTGAAAAGGGATTCAGAAATGGGTCAACTCCGTGTTTCTAATCAATCAGACTCGTCTGGCAGCCCTGGCATTGTTCATCATATTTTGCATAGGTTGCTTCCCTTATCTGTTGATAAATCATCTGGACTTGATGAATGGAGGGACAAGTTGTCTGAAAAAGCTTCTTGGTTTCTGGTGGTTCTGTGTGGCCGTTCCAGTGAAGGCCGTAAAAGAGTGATTAACGAACTTGTGAAAGCCTTATCTTCTCTCTCAAATGTGGAAAGTAATTCAATGAATAGCTCCTTGGTGCCTGACAAAAGGGTTTTTGCTTTTGCTGATTTGGCATATTCAATTTTGTCAAAGAACTCATCATCAAGCAACTTACCTGGCACTGGCTGCTCACCAGATATAGCAAAAAGCATGATTGAAGGAGGAGTAGTTCAGTGTCTAACCAATATTTTAGAAGTGATTGATTTGGATCATTCTGATGCACCCAAAACTGTAAGTCTGATGCTCAAGGCTTTGGAAAGCCTGACTAGGGCTGCTAATGCAAATGAGCAGGTTTTCAAGTTCGAATGTTTCAACAAGAAGAAGTCATTGTCTTCAAACGAAAGACATTCTGATCAGGTAACTATATCTGCTGCTGAGGAGACAGAGCACAACCAGAATGGGGGTGGTCAGCAAGCAGTTGTAGATGCAGAGACAACTGAGCAACAACATCAAGCGACTTTGCAAATTGAAGACAATCACAACGCAAACTCAGATGATCCTATCGAGCAAGATATGAGAGTTGAAGTGGAGCCTGTAGCTAGCAGCAGACCAGTGGAACTTGGGATGGATTTCATGCGTGAAGAAATGGAAGGAGGTGTGTTGCACAATGCTGACCAAATTGAGATGACATTCCGGGTGGAGAATAGGGCAGATGATGATATGGCTGATGAGGATGATGACATGGCGGATGATGGGGAGGATGATGAGGATGATGATGAGGGGGAGGATGAGGATGAGGATATAGCTGAAGATGGTGCTGGAATGATGTCTCTAGCTGATACTGATGTGGAGGACCATGATGATACTGGTTTGGGAGATGACTATAACGATGAAATGATTGATGAAGAAGATGATGACTTTCATGAGCGCCGTGTCATAGAGGTAAGGTGGAGGGAAGCCCTTGATGGGTTAGATCATCTGCAGGTACTTGGGCAACCTGGAACTGCAAGTGGTTTAATTGATGTGGCTGCTGAACCTTTTGAAGGTGTGAATGTGGATGATCTCTTTGGTCTTCGTAGGCCTGTAGGTTTTGAACGCAGGCGATCTAATGGTAGGTCTTCCTTTGATCGTTCTGTTACAGAAGTAAATGGCTTTCAACATCCTCTTCTGTTAAGACCATCCCAGTCAGGGGACTTGAGCTTGATGTGGTCATCCGGTGGGAATTCATCCAGGGATTTGGAAGCTTTCTCATCTGGGAGTTTTGATGTTACCCATTTTTACATGTTTGATGCTCCTGGTCTGCCATTTGATCATGCACCAAGTAGCCTGTTTGGTGATCGATTGGGTAGTGCAGCACCCCCACCCTTGACTGATTATTCTGTAGGCATGGACTCATTGCATCTGCAAGGGAGAAGGGGGACTGGTGATGGACGGTGGACTGATGATGGTCAGCCACAAGCGAGTGCTCAAGCTGCAGCAATTGCACAGGCTGTAGAGGAACAGTTTGTATCTCATTTGCGCAGTACAGCTCCAGCCAACAATTTGGCAGAAAGGCAGTCACAAAATTCTGGAGTCCAGGAGTCGCAACCATCAGATGCTCCTCCATCAAATGATGGGAGGGCTGTGGTAGAGGGAGAGAACACCAGTAGTCAGCAGAGTGAAGATCAGCAGCATGAAAATAACAATGGAATTTCACAGGAACTTAATCCAACAGGTGAAAGTGTTACATGTCAAGGGCAGCTGAATCCTCAGTCTGGTGATATGGCTGAATCTATTCAAAGACATGAAGGGATATTAACTCAAACGTTTTCTTTGAACAATGCACCAGATGAGCATGATAACATGGAAATTGGAGATGGGAATGGCACAACAGCTGCTGATCAAGTAGAGCAAATTTCTGAAATGGTTAACTTGCCTGAGGGGGGTTCTGTTGTGCCTGGAAACCTTTCACCACAGGCCATGGGTGATGATGGATTGTCAGGAGGAGATGGTCAGGCAGGTAATTGTATTTTGACAGGTTCTGGTTCGGAGATGCCTAACCCAGGTGGTTCTAATGGGTCTTCGGTTCATGAGCGTATTGATGTGGACATGAATACTGCTAATGCTGAAGAGAACCAAACTGATCAATCAATTCCTCATGAAATTGGTGCAGAGGAGCCAGACATACTTGATTCTCAGGATGCTAATCAGGCTGATCAAGCTAGTGCTAATATTGAGGGTCCTGGTTCTAATGCCATTGACCCTACCTTCTTGGAGGCATTACCTGAAGATTTACGGGCAGAAGTTTTGGCTTCCCAACAAGCCCAATCTGTTCAACCTCCAACTTATGTACCACCTTCAGCAGATAATATTGACCCTGAGTTCTTAGCTGCTCTTCCGCCAGACATTCAGGCAGAAGTATTAGCACAGCAAAGAGCACAGAGAGTTGCACAGCAAGCTGAGGGTCAACCTGTGGATATGGATAACGCTTCTATCATTGCCACCTTCCCTGCTGATCTGCGTGAAGAGGTTTGTACTGTAAACTTTTCCCTCCTTAATAACTGAACAATATTAACTTTTTAGCCTTTGTCCCAGGTGCTTTTGACATCTTCAGAAGCAGTTTTGTCAGCATTACCATCTCCTTTACTTGCTGAAGCTCAAATGCTTAGGGATAGAGCAATGAGTCATTACCAGGCACGCAGCAGTTTTTTTGGAGGTAGCCATAGGCTAAGTAATCGGAGGAATGGTTTGGGTTTGGATAGGCAAACAGTGATGGACAGGGGTGTTGGAATTACATTGGGCCGAAGGCCTGGTTCTACCATTTCAGATAGCTTAAAAGTGAAGGAAATTGAAGGGGAGCCTCTTCTGAACTCCAATTCTTTGAAAGCTTTAATACGCCTTCTACGGCTAGCACAGGTACTGCTATTTACTGTTTTTCACGCTTCAATGTTCAACAAAGCTTACTGAATCTGACCAATCTGCCAAGATGGTTGGAGATTGACAGCTTTAAAGTTCTTGAATTGCTCTATTTAGTTTTGTTGACAGCAGACTATGCTGTTGGTATAATGTAGGTTATGTTTCTCCAAATAATTGATGAAAACTTTGAAACTTGTATTTTCTAACACTTGTTTTTGTTTTTATCTGTTTGTAGCCCCTTGGGAAAGGCCTTCTGCAGAGGCTTCTGTTAAATCTTTGTGCGCATAGTGCTACTAGGGCAACTTTGGTAAAGCTCTTGCTTGATATGATTAGATCTGAAGTTGAAGGCTCAAGCAGTGGTTTGTCAACAATTAATTCCCAAAGGCTTTATGGTTGCCATTCAAAAGTTGTTTATGGTCGGTCACAGGTGTTCGATGGTAATGCTTCATCTGATATTACTGTGCCTTTCTGCATTTGTTTCCCTCATCTTACCTTCGGGTTTTTATGTTGCAACAGGTCTTCCACCTCTTGTACTACGTCGTGTTCTTGAAATTTTGACTTATTTGGCTACAAATCATTCTGCCGTTTCAAATATGCTGTTCCACTATGATCCTTCAATTCTTTCTGAGCCTTTGAGCCCCCAAAACCCAGAAACCAAGAAAGATAAAGGCAAGGAGAAAATTATGGATGGAGATGCATCAAAACCCTTGGGAAACTCTCAAGGAGATATCCCTCTAATATTATTTCTTAAGCTCTTGAACCGACCGCTGTTTTTGCTCAGCACTACCCATCTTGAGCAGGTACTCTTTAAATTTATCGCCCTTCTAAATATTTTACTCATTAACCTGGCTCTCTCTTACGCCTGGATATTGATATAATTCTGTATTATTTGCTGTTTGTTTTAATATGGTATGTAATATGCAGGTTGTAGGTTTGCTTCAAGTGGTTGTCTACACAGCAGCATCAAAATTAGAAAGCTGGTCACTCTCTCATTTAGCTGTTGATAATTCAAGTTCTCAGAACCTGCTCAATGAAGAAGCTTCTGGTGATGCACATAAGGACCTTCCTTTGACAGAACAAGAGTCTAATCAAGAGAAGCGGACCAATGCTGAATCCTCTGGATCTAAAGGCAATAAAAATGTGGACTTTCATAATATTTTCTTGCAGCTACCAGAATCTGATTTGTGCAATTTGTGCAGTCTTCTTGGTCGTGAGGGGTATTATTTCTTGACTCTTATATTGAAAGTTATTTATGCTAGTTAGGATTTTGTTCTCAGGTTCGTTTTTCTTTTTGATCCCATGTTTCCCTGGCAAATCTTTTTATTTCTTTTTGACTGCTGCTTTGTAATATTTTTGTTTAGGTTGTCAGATAAAGTTTATATGTTAGCTGGTGAGGTGCTGAAGAAACTGGCATCAGTTGCTGTGACCCATCGGAAATTCTTTACCTCAGAGCTTTCAGAATTAGCTCATGGTTTGAGTAGTTCGGCTGTCAATGAGCTTGTAACACTGAGGAATACACAGATGCTGGGTCTTAGTGCAGGTTCCATGGCAGGAGCTGCTATTCTACGTGTGCTACAAGTGCTTAGCTCACTCACTTCAACTAATGTTGGTGATGATACACCTGAGGGTGGTGATGATGAACAGGAAGAGCAAGCTACCATGTGGAAGTTAAATGTATCATTAGAGCCATTGTGGGAAGAATTGAGTAATTGTATTGGCATGACTGAGGCACAGCTGGCTCAGAGCTCACTCTGTCCAACTGTATCTAATATAAATGTTGGGGAGCATCTTCAAGGAGCATCCTCGTCATCACCACTTCCTCCTGGGACTCAGAGACTTCTTCCTTTCATTGAGGCCTTCTTTGTTTTGTGTGAAAAGCTACATGCCAATCATTCTATCATGCAACAAGATCATGTAAATGTGACTGCACAAGAAGTAAAAGAGTCTGCCGAGTGTTCTGTTTCCTTACCCTCTAAATGCGGTGGGGATTCTCAGAAGAAGCTTGATGGTTCTGTCACATTCGCAAGGTTTGCCGAGAAGCATCGTAGACTTCTGAACGCTTTTGTTAGGCAAAATCCTGGCTTGCTAGAAAAACCGCTATCTATGTTGCTGAAAGCTCCAAGGTTGATTGACTTTGATAACAAGAGAGCATATTTCCGTTCAAGAATAAGGCAACAGCATGAACAGCACCTTGCTGGTCCACTGCGGATAAGTGTGAGGCGGGCATATGTTTTGGAGGACTCTTACAATCAGTTACGAATGCGACCTACTCAGGATCTGAAAGGTCGCTTGAACGTGCAGTTTCAAGGGGAAGAGGGCATTGATGCCGGTGGACTGACTAGAGAATGGTATCAGTTGCTCTCAAGGGTCATATTTGATAAAGGTGCATTACTTTTTACTACTGTGGGGAGCAATGCAACTTTCCAGCCAAATCCCAATTCTGTTTACCAGACCGAGCATCTTTCTTACTTCAAATTCGTTGGTCGCGTGGTAAGCCACTGGGCTGTTAGGTTCTAATGTAGGTGTTTATCGTGATTTGCATTAGTTTTATTCTTATTTTTTTTCCTGTGATATATGCAGGTTGCAAAGGCACTATTTGATGGTCAACTTTTGGATGTTTATTTTACTCGATCCTTCTACAAGCACATTCTTGGTGTTAAGGTGACCTACCATGATATAGAGGCAGTTGATCCTGATTATTACAAGAATCTTAAGTGGATGCTGGAGGTTGGTTTAATTAATCAATTTCTTCCCTGGTTTTGGTTATCTTCTCACATAATGCATTGGAGCCATTGAGCCTATTTGAAGGACTAATTCGCCATTGTTTCTTAATGTCTTTCTTTTTATAATTCAGAATGATGTAAGCGACATTCCTGACCTGACTTTCAGCATGGATGCTGATGAAGAAAAGCACATACTTTATGAAAAAACTGAGGTTTGCAAAGACTGGACAGAGTTTTTTTCCCTGGTTTTTTCTTGCTATTTTCTCAATTATCTTCTAAATTGTTATGTTTTGCTTGAAAAAAAAGGTCACTGATTATGAGCTCAAACCTGGAGGAAGAAACATTAGAGTTACTGAAGAAACAAAACATGAATATGTAGACCTTGTTGCTGATCATATCTTGACAAATGCTATCCGTCCTCAAATCAATTCCTTCCTTGAGGGATTTAATGAATTGGTGCCACGTGAACTTATTTCAATTTTTAATGATAAAGAGCTCGAGTTACTAATCAGTGGACTTCCTGAAATTGATTGTAAGCTAACCAGCCTATATGCTTTTTATGCTTGTCATTGTGTTTGTCTGTGGTTCTTTTATCATCTAAAAATCTCATCATTTTGCAGTGGATGATCTAAAGGCCAACACAGAGTATACTGGCTATATGGCTGCATCTCCTGTTATTCAATGGTTTTGGGAAGTTGTTAAAGCTTTTAGTAAAGAGGACATGGCAAGATTGCTTCAGTTTGTAACTGGAACATCAAAGGTAATTTTATTGGTTTATGTTAAATTGTTCAGGTTGTCCTAGGTTGGCATCCAGGTGAATTTTATTGGGTGTGTACAGGTGCCATTGGAGGGTTTTAAGGCATTGCAGGGTATCTCTGGTCCACAAAAATTTCAGATTCACAAGGCTTTTGGAGCTCCTGAGCGGCTGCCTTCTGCCCATACATGGTGATGAGTGAATACATTCTTTACTCACAATTTACTTTTATGCTTTTTCATTGTGTTTTTTAACAACTATTTTTTTCGTCTCCAGCTTTAATCAGTTAGATCTTCCTGAGTATTCATCAAAGGAACAGCTTCAGGAACGTCTGCTGCTGGCTATCCATGAAGCTAGTGAAGGGTTTGGCTTTGGATGAACAGAGTTTGTATTACGATGATGTCAATGTCCCTGCAATGCCGGCAGTCCATTTAAAGATCTATATTGAATATGTAAGTCGAAGACCCTTCATCAACATTTCACCTTTTCATTGTGTCAAATTTCACTGGACCGTCTAAATAGTGTTCATTTTTCTGATTCCGTGTGCAGAAGCTTTTTCATTAGATTTTGGTTGGTGAAGAGAAGGTAGTAATGTTAACAATGGGATATGGCATGGTCAAAATGATGTAGAAATGGAGGGGAAGGTTGGTTGTGCTGCCTTTATAATTTCAAAAGTGGAGAGCTTATATTCTAGACAGACACTGAAGAGGATAAAAGATGATATTTTTTTGTAGTTGATTGAATGATGGTTCTTTCTTCTATTGTTAATATTTTTATCTAATTCTTGAAAATGGCTGCCTATATTTCTCTTTTTGGATCAGCCCATCTCTCTCTAGACCTCAACTATTTCTTAGTAGTTCATTTAATAATAATATAGTGATTGTTTATATTATCATATCAAATCCTCCAAACTTGTCTTTCCATTTCCTTAAGTTTCCTTCTTTTGATAGGACTTCTAACAGAGGAACTCAGTGCTCTTCCTTTTCTACCTTTATCATCACTTCAAAGTTGATTAATCGAATTTTTTTACAAAAATTGATTCGATCCATAATTGGGGTTTTAGTGAATGGAATATTGAATAGTTGAAATTAATATATAATATATATGACTTGTATGTAATTATTCGGAAGTGGACCTAAACATGAAATATATGAGAATTAAGGCAGCAAGGGAACGCGGTATATCATGGAAGGAAAGGAAAAGGTAGTGAGTGGTGGGAGTTGATAGCTTTCCCTAAAGCCACGTTTGCTGTTCTTTTTTCTTTTAATTTTCTTTGTCAACCGTTAGTGCTGCTTCCTAATTTAAAATACAAACAACGGATTAGACAAATTGATAGTAACATAGCAAAAAATCTTGATTAACTTGGCAATTGAAGGACATGAAATGAAACTTATTTATTGGCTCAGACTAAAAAATATACTTAACTATCACTTCTAATGAGATTTTCTCTGCTATGCTGGTAATATTAAAATTACAGTGAGTAAATTAATTAATATTTATATTGCAGTTTGCATGATCCGGGTTTATTAATTTATGAGCAAAGAAAGAGTAAAAGCTGAGATTGTCAAGAATACCGCCTCAAGTATAGCCTGAGTTTGAATTGTGTTTATTGTTCAGGTTTTGTTTACTATTATAATTCAAAAAGGAAAAAAAGAAGAAGAAGAAGCTGAGATTGCCAAGAAACCAAATGATGAGCTTTGAGATAATAATTACAAAGTGAAGGAAAATTTTAATTAGGACGTGATGGCTGCAATATTAGTGTTGTTCTTCATTTTTATTTGCTGGTCAATGATGGAGCCACCTCACCTAATAATTCCTTCTGCTACCTTTTCAATGAAACCAATATATCTATGCAAAACTCAGTCTTCTTTTGAATTAATAATTACAAAGTGTAAACAATTGTCTCTAAACTTATTGAATATTTTATTTAAGGGTGAAGTTAGAAAAAAAAATTTAGGTGTCGAAACTAAATTTTAATAGTTTATATATTTATAATTTTTAAAAGATTAAATTTAAATTTTATTATATTTAAAAATATAATTTTATTTTTATTAAATTAAAATTTTAAAATTTTTAAAGAATGTAAGTAGATAATATTTTATTTAGTGTGGGGGAACCCCTTATATACGCCACTGATTTTATTCTAAATTACGTGGTTGTTGTGAAGCGTTCATTTTCCTTCATTTTCTTTTCCGACTTTGATTACTTCAAAGTCGTTTATTCTTTTTAAATATAAATGTGTACATATACATAACTAAGGACGCAAACTTTCAACTATCAATGTCTAATTAACATATAATAGAGATTAGTTATTTTAATTAATTATTATACGCATCTATTATAAGCAAGCAACACTGTTCTTACATTGACTTATCAACATGTGAAAATCTTTAATTTTTTTTCTAATAATAATAATAATAATAATAATAATAATAATAATAATGTCGATTGACTTTTAGTTCAGTTGGTATCGACATTGTTGTCAATGTAAAAGGACGTGGGTTCGAGTACGTTGAAGCACATTATCCTCCTATTTAAAGATTGGGAGGGGCTATAAGTAGTTCTAAGTATTATATCAAAAAATAAAAATTAAGAATTATGATGCTACGCTCATATGAAAGGAAGTAAACAAAATAAATATAAATAATTATTTGTGGCTAATAGTATTAAGTTTTGAAAAAATATTTATATTATACTTTAATGAAATTAGACCTGTATTCTTTAATGAAAATATATTTGTATTCTAAATATACAATAAAAGTTAAATGAGAAATTTAATTCAGAAGTATATAGAAATAAATATCATTTTCAAGTTCCCCATTATACCTAATTAGGGTATATATATATTTGCAACAATATTTATAGTGTGTAATAAGTTCATGGTTATCGGAAGCAATTAATATTTGGTTTGATTAGGAAAATATCAATACCTTTTTGGTTAAATTATACCATATAAGTTTCTAAATTTTTTTAAAATTTGAAATTTAGTCTACATATTTTTATTTTTAAAAAATCGTATTTTTTAAGGGTTAGATCTTATTTATATTAAAATATTGGTAACTAAAATGATAGTTCTTTTATTTTACTTAGATTATGTGAAAATTAAAATTTTAGAAATAGTTCCACGTTAGATTTCCGTTTGCAATTTTAATGCGAGTGACTAAAATGATCGAACTATGTAATGTGGGTTCTTAAATTACAAACTTTTTTTTTCAAGTACTTAAAATGAAAACTTTTAAAAATTGTGTGACCATCTGTAGAATTTACCCTAATATTTATATGCCTTTAAAAGTTTACAATATCACTATAAAACCTAAAAACTATATATTTTAGAATTAACCTAATATAATTTATTCCTTAATTAAAACTTCAGTACGGTATTTAAATTATGCAAATTTAAACTTTCCAAAGTAGTTGATGGAAAAATATAATGCAATCATCCATGGATCTGCATATATATAAACAAATCTGATATGTGGCTTCCAAATCGTATGGAAGATGTGAAAGCAATCTATGTATCTTCTTATATTTTAAATCAACTAAATATCTACGTCTTTTATGTAAAAATAAGCTATGAATCTTTCTCATTTTTTAATTATTTAACGATATTTTAGTAAATTTTTATTATCTTGAACACCAAACTTTAAACCTCAAAACTTCGAATTCTGAATTCTGAACCCCAAACCCTAAGTCTTGAACCTCAAACCATAAACCCTAAACCTTGAACCTCAAACCCCAAGTTCAAGGTTTAGGATTTGGGATTCGAGTCCGAGATTCAAGATTTTGAGATTCAAAGTTCGGAGTTCAGAGTTTAGGATAAAAAAATTATCAAAATTATGTATCAATTATATGAAAAAAAATATTGAAATGTCATTAAATAATTAAAAAAATCATAAATAATTTGATGGGAAAGGTCGATTAAATAATTTCTTAAAACACATTTGTTAACTGCAGCGTGCCTAAAATTTTAGTTTCATACCTTAACTATATATAAAAATAATAATTTTTTTAAAAAAACCCTCCTTCCTCTTCTTTCTCCTTCCGGTCTGAAAACCAGAAGCCTGATGCATTCTATCATGATATACACACATGGCTAATCACCTCTTTTTCTTTTCCTGCAAGAAAAGCTAGCCTGTGCCCATTAATAGTAGATGAGAGAAGGGCAAAGACAAGTTAAAGAAAAAGTTTTTGAACCATATAAAAGGGTTTTCAAATTTGAACTCTTTCTTTAACTTGCCCAAGCCTTTCCCTGCTAACTATATCAACCTCCGGCCTGCCTACATGCATTCTCATCAAACTTTTTCAACACCTTATTTGACAAAGTATTTCAGAGAAAGGCAAAGGCAAGTTAAAGAAAAACTTGTCCCCTTCAATACAGTAAATATATAGCAAGCTTCAAAATTTTCATTAACTTGCCTTTGCCTTTCTCTGAATCCTTGTGCTTACAATTGTATTCTATATAATAGGCCAAAGCTAGATTTTGTTGTAAGGTCCTTTTGCTATATATATATGCATGGTGATTGGTTGATACGAAACTAGCTCGAAATTGTAACCAACAGTTTCTTCCTACTTCGACACGCGCTTAAGCCTTAAATTAATTTTATTTTAAATTTAAACAAAATGATCAAGTAAATTCCTGTAAAAGATGTCATACAAGAAGAAACCTGCGTGAAATAATGACGAAGCTTCACCTGTTACAATCAAAAGGAAGGAAGGGTTTTGATGTAAAGTTATAAATAAAATTATTTTCCAGGTCAAGAAGAAGGAAAGGGAAATAAAAAGAGGACCAAATTTCTATATTGTTTGATATATATGAAGGATAGAAGATAGATAGGAGTAAAGGGTAAAATTATAAATAAATTGGGTTAAAAAGAATATGCAAATTTCAATGGCGTATGTTTTTACGAATGGCATGCACAAAGGAAATTAATGTAATTTTTCTGAGAAGTTACATAGTAAAGAGGCTTATAAACGCCGCTAAAGGTCAAAAAAAACGCCGCTAAAAGTTTGTTTTGCTGTAGTGAATAAATCAGATTCAATGTTTAGTAGACACGCTTTCCTTCCTCTAAATTTCGCCTTCTTTTGATTTTTTCTTCTTTCTTCCTCTCATCAGGACATCACTGCTACACATTATTAATTATACTTCTAAAATACTTAAGTCCATGCCATGATAACATAGGGGTGATACCAAAATGCAACTAAAAGAATTTTCGAGTCCAATTATATTTAATGCACTCAAGGTCAAATTTAGCACTGTTACCAGTGGTGATACATCGCTAATAACGTTAAGAGCAATGCCTAAACAAACATCCACAACAGGTACACAATAAGCACTAAAGCATTAAACTCCTATGGCACTAGGAGAACATCAAGATTAGACAAGCACAAAAACAGCAAACACTCAAATCATCAAATTTCAAACAAGTGCAGGCCCAAAAACTCCTAGATCGGCCAACCAGAATAGAATATATCCAACCTCAGGCCATTCAGTTTCAAAGAACCACCATCCGCCTCCCCAGTATGAACTACACTTGTTATCTGCACCTTTCATGGTGTGAACAGTCACTAGAACCCACCTTCCATTTTAGTGATTATTACACTAAATAGGTTTTTTTTTTTTTTTTAAGCCTGACCAGAAAACAAAACCCAGATATATAACTAAATTAAAGGGAAAAAAAAGTTAAAATTCACCAAAAGTTTCTCTTCTTAAATAAATACCAGTTCCCGTCTATTCTCTCTTTTAGAGTTTTGCTTTTCCTTCTTGGCACATAAAACCCTCTCTTTTTTTTCTCAAGTTTCTGTTATATTTTTATTAAACAACCATACCCTAATTAGGGCACCCTTAATAAGCATTCTTTAAAGTAATGTCTTTGTTTCTACTTTAGAGACTTACTTCCCAACCTTTATCTGTTCTTAGAATATGATTAAAAAAATGTAAACTAGAAACATCAAATCATGGTATTAATCTGAAAGGGACATCATATATATATACAATTTCTAAGATCGTTGTTTTGCTGCAATCATTGATATAGTATATGTTCTAAAAGCTGTGGAGATCAGGGAATACAGTCAGATTATCAACACAAGGTTTTTTGTTGGTATGCAAGTCTAGAGAAAAGTATTCAAGTCAATTGATTGACTGGTTCTTACATACTAAAATATAGACTTGTAGTTTTGTTTTTAGAATTCAGAACAAGGTTAGGTTTGGAAAAGTATGCTAAAAGATCCTTTAATAAAAGAATGAGACAGACTATCTCCCTCCTATAACACAATTACAAAAAGAATTTAGTGCATTGACTATATTGGATCATGGTTGTTTAAATGGAATGCTTAATTTGAGTTTAATGGAGAAGCACTCGTTTCATATAATATAAATCTATGCATATATAATTGGAAAAGAAAAATAAAGTGTTCTCTGATAAGCAGTTACTAAGAGACAAAAAAAATAAGTGTCCCTCACGTTATTATATAGTTACAGCTTTGGACATTTTATGAATTGAAAAAAAAAACTTTCATCTCATCGGCTGCTATGTAATCTTTTACTGGTTCTGACTAGTATTTTCTAGCTCACTTTATGTACCCCTGTCTGCAGCCCTCAACTTCTTTCCTGAGACTAGAAGTTTTCTTCATAGTTTTGGCTCTCACTCCGCTGAACCAGATTTTCTTGGGATTTATTTAGAGCATTCAACAACCACAGAACTGTTAAATCTGGTCTTTCTTGACTTCCTTGTTGATGTCTCTAGGTGGCGAGCTAGGCTGACTAATGGATTGGGTCTTGTAACTGGGTGATCTGCAAGGCAAAGAAAATTAAAAGCATCGGACCTTGTGCTTCAAGATGCCTTTCGATGGTCAAGTTAGTGTTGTAGCAAGAGGGAAAGCCAGATATAAGATGATAATGGTGAAACAGAATAGAGATTATACCTGAATTAGTATCTATAGTAGATCTTCAGCTGCCTGTTTGTGCCCAGATCTACTGGTTGGCCTGTTGTGATGTCTCATATTTCATGGAGCTGTTCTAAGCATTTCTTAGACCTTAATTGGATCTTGGTGTATGTAGGTGTAGGTATAACATGGATTATTGAACAGAATGAAAGGAACCAAAGTCCAAAGATAAGAGTGAGAGAAGGGCGAAGACAAGTTAGAGAAAGAAATTGAAGGCAATAAAAATAATAGTAATAATGCTGCTGCTTGGATTTGAATTAGAGAACAAATTCCAGCAAATATCTAAAGTAGATTGAGATTCATAAGGATTGACTTCGAACTTTGTCTAACTTGCCATGCACTTCTCTAACGCTTTCCTTGGCTTCTTCTGGGTTTCTTTTATTAATCTCTCTTCTTCTTTGGGTTTTGGCTGTGAGGCAATTTATAAGAGAGGAAAACACTGTTAAACACGGAGCCTACACGGTTTAGGAAAATGAATAGAAGGAATTTGGGGGAGAGTGCTGAAATGGTGCATGGGATGGGATGCTACGCGGTTCATTCCTGGAATCTCAACTAACACCACATAGGCTAGGTCACTTACCTCTAACCCACAACAAACCCCTTGTTTCTTATATAGAAGAAGCACAACTCGTACAATCAAAATCCTAAGCTGCCACGTGAGCTATGCTTGCAGAACCATCTCTAGACAATAGATCACTACTGGTTCCTTTAAGATATCTTTTGAGGTTAACTTTCTTCTTTTTACTTTCTATTTTGATTGTCCTTTCCAACTTATATTATATGAAGCAAGTTGTGGTAGCAATGGATCAATCTGTAATATTATACACCGGTTAGGATTTGGGCACAAATTATTTTTAGTTAAATGTAGATTAATATATTTCACAAATCTTTACATGGAACGTGTGATCATTTCTTAAATATTTGTCGTGATTTGATGTTTTATGGGTGTGATGATTGGTTTTAAAACAGAATATAATATATATATATATATATATATAGAGAGAGAGAGAGAGAGAGAGAGAGAGAGAGAGAGACTCTTATTCATGTAAGGTAGACTTGGAGGCTTTAAAATGAGAGTCGGGGGACATGGGTGAAGGGAAGGGAGAAAGAAACGCAACGAGAGAAAGAGAGAACAAAACCAAAGAAAAAAAATGATAGTGAAAGAATTGGTTAAATTTTGTCATTAGTCCTTGTATTTTTATTTGGTATAATCTCTATTATGTGGATTTAATCTCTATACTTTTATTTGGTCATTTTTAGTCCTTTTACTTTATAAAATTTAAAATTTCAATCCTCACCAAACAGTAATTGTTAAATTCATTAAGTAAAGTTTTGTTATTTCTAAAATCAAATGTGCCAAATATATTATCATACATATAATGCCATGTCAGCTTATTATTTCCACATATTACTCACTAAAAATTTAATTAATGGATTAACGACAGTCGTTTGTGTCAAGACTGAAATTTCAAATTTCGAAAAGTATAGGGACTTAAAATGATCCAATAGGAGAAAATTGACTAAATCTATAATTGTACGCATAGTACATGACTAGTAATTGAATTTAACTAAACAAAATTTAATTGCTAGACTAAAATTTCAAAATTTGAAAAGTACAGGAACTAAAATTGACTAATTCAAAAAATATAAAGACTAAAATTGATCAAATTAAAATACAGGGATCAAATCCACAACTTTTACAAATTACAATGACTAATAGGAGACTTTATCTGAAAGAATTTATGTATTTAGAAATATTTTTTTAGATTATTTCTCCGACCAAATAGAAAAAAAGAGTAATATTATTTAAATAATTATTTTATTTAATTTTAAAAGATATATTAAAAATTGGTTTTAAAATATTGACCAATCGACCAGAAAAGGCCCATTTCCAAACAAAATTATGGAAATGGGCCGGTTTTTTCAAAAATAACGGGAATGGTCCGTTTTTACAAAAATGCGCTGAGTTGGCATCGTTTTCAGGGGAAACGTAGAAAAGTGTGTCCAGCTCAGCGCTTTTTCCCTAATGACATGTAAAACGCGTTGACGTGGAAGCGTTTTATTAAAAAGCGTTCACGTGGGTGCACTTTTGCTTGTGTTTTCCCAGTGCCAATTAGGGTTTTTAATTTTTAATTATTTAGGGTTAAGGTTAGGGTTTGGGTTTATGAAATTAAGGTTTATGGTTTTTTATTTTTAATTGTCTAGGTTTAGGGTTTTATTTATTTATTAGGGTTTAGGGGTTCTAAAAAAAATAGTTTTGAGGGGATGGGTTCTGAAGAAATAAATTTGACGATATGGATTGAGTTTTGTAGAGAAAAAAAGCTCTAAGTAAGATGCACAGTCAGCAAAAGTACTAAAAACGCTTCCAACTGGACGCCTTTTTTAGTACTGCTGCTTTTGAGAAAATAAATTTGATGAGATGATTCTGAAAAAATATCCTGGGATTTTCGAGATGAGGTTTGTGGAAAATTCCTCGAATAATGGGGGTTAAGGTTTGTAGAGGAAAAACGCTCCAAGCAGGATGCACTTGTCGGCAAAGAATCTTTGAAACTTTCACCGGGCGTCCTTTTCGATTGCTTCTGATAGTGCGTCCTGCTTGGAGCGTTTTTCCTCTACAAATTTCAACCCCACTATCTGGGGCATTTTACAGAAAGGAGTGGGATGCATTCCCTTAGGCTATAAATGACCCATATTTCAGCCTCTGATGGCATAAGTTGAAGCAATAGAAATTGAAGAAGTTCAGAAGAATAGAAATTGAGGTTCAAGGTATAAGTTGATTTTTCATGTTAATATTTATATGAAGCATTATATTTATTGCATAATGTTTTGATTTTTCGTGTTAATTTTTTGTGTTTCGAATTTCTCTCGACAGATAAATTGGTTGGAAATGAGTGGGCGAATTAATGCTATTATTTATTACGACGATGAGGTCTGTGACATCGAGAACGGCGTGAAATTTTTATTGGAGAACACGGCGCGATTGACTTTTAACCAGAACATAGAGCTGACAGAACTTCGTAAAAGAATTAGGCAAAAAATCTTTGGATCTATTACAATAAGAGTTTCGTCTATTAAGTATCAATTTTGTGTTTCGGTCGACCCCGTGAGATATGACTCATTTGATATTAAAGGTGCTCGGGGCTTAGAGGCGATGGTGCAGAGCGCACCTTGAAAGTGGATCACCGTTTCTTGAGTTTTATGTGGAACTTTCAAGACCGGATGATGGACTTGCGACTTCAACTTCTCTTCCTGTCCGAGAGGTGAAAACGATTGAAAATGTCGATAGTATAACCACTCTGTTAAAAAGTTCCCATTATGATATCCCGGGATCATCAATGGGAAGACACTCATCCGTCTCAGCCTTAAATTTCAATTATGGGAGGCAGAACATCGAACCATTGGGTTTTGGTGATACACGACCCCTACACGACACTCAGTTAGTGGATGGGACATGCACCTCGGTGGGTCGATGTTCGACGCTGGGAATATTTAATGGGGAATGGAATCACCTTCCAGTGGTTGGCAATCGAAATGTGATTTTGGACGTTTTGGAACGTACACGAGAAGGGATGATTTACTCCCTACGACGTCCACCGGCGAGGGGACCTCCAACATGGTAGATGTTAGTGTATCGAAGAATGAAGATGACAATGAATGATAATACTCTAAAATGACATACTTTTATATGTTAATTGCATATATATTTTGAGTATGATCCTACTAATTTGGGCTTTTTATGGTTTTTTATCTTGTAGGGACTAAATTACAGGCAAAAGGAAATTTAGGGGCAAAAAGTGTGAATTTGAAGACAAAATGGGCCAGCATACGAAATAGGAAAGAAGTGGTGCCAAAAATACAAAGTGTGAAAGACTTGGGGGCAAAAAGTCAAAGAAGAGATTTATAAACATAGGATTCTATTTAAATTTGAATTTTATTAGGATTATTGTTAGGATTATTATTTAGATTTAATTTCAGCTTTTATCTTCATTTATCCTTTAGAGTTTAAATAGGAAACAAACTAAGTTTTCTATGTACTATAAATAGGGGATGGAGTGACACAAATTAGACTCATCTTTTCTATAAAAACTCTGTCTCCCTAAAGCTCTTAGCTTTTGTTCCTTTTATTATTCAATAAAATTCCATTTGATTAAACTTATTTCTTTTTTCCCAAAAAGCATGAGCCACTAAACTCATCTAGCCAAAGGTTGTTGAGATTCCCAAAAAAAGGTTCATGAGGCTTAAAATCTGCACTTAGCCTTCTCAATGAGTATTCATCGTTTCTCCACATTACGGGACTGACGCTTCGGTCCATGTCATTCCAAAAGTGATCTTTTCATCTTGTGCAAAGGCGGCTACTTTGTATGTTTTGGGAAGGTTGCACAGTCGGTTCATTAGCTTACTGCGTTAGTGGTTGTCGAGCCCAAGAGACAAAATGGCGTGGCATTCGCCATTGAGAAGTGATGATCTAGTGTATGACGGTCCCACAAAAGCGACGATTGGCTAGAGTTAGGTTCCTCTAAATCGTAAGGCTAAAATCTAAGTGGAGCTGGTGGTCGTAGGCGTTCTCTTTCACTATAACTGGCTTATTCTGTCATGAGAATGATCACTTAAAAAACTAGGATTGAACCCAAGGAGGATCGAGATAACCAGAGGCTGGAATTTCTCAATCAAAGAATCTCTTTTCTCAATTATGTTTCTCTTTACAATTTCGATTTCAATTTATACAATTTCAACCCCTCCATATTTTTAATTCTTTTTTTTCCAAGTACGCCGCTTTTTCTTGGGCACGATTGTGCTCAGGATCTCGAGGAACAAGAAGTTGTGCAAATTCAGTCTTTGAGGATTTGACCCTACTTCCCTTATACTATTCTTTTTCGTTATTTCATAGGGATAGGTTATTTTTGGTGCTTTCAACGACACACCAATGAACCTAATATGGATCCACCCCGAGAGCCTGGTGCCGAATGTTCAGAAGTTAGATTATTTTTTGAACCGGAGCTGTCCCAACTGAACCTGAAGATGGTGAAGGAGGTGATGAAGATGAAGAAGAAGAAAAAGATCCACGATTCACGGCGTACTCGCTGCTAGCCTACATGCATAATGTTGATCTTTCGGCAGAGGATGCGTTGGAGTTTGCAGACCTGCCACACAGAAGGCCTAGCCACAGAAGTGCATCATCGCGTTTAGGTGATTTGGAAGTGGGTAGGGAGTCTTCCAGTAAAGATGATTTTCTCGCAGCATTGAAGCGATACAACATCAAGAACGGGGTTAACTTCAACGTGGTTAAATCTAAATCTGAGAAGTTCGATGAGAAGTGTGCAGTGTGAGACGACAGTTGTTCATGGAATATCATGGCTTCTGTTAGGAAGAAGACAGGGTTATGGATGATTAAAAAGTTTACCGGCGCATAATTTGCCTCTGGTACATTATCACTGGGTTTTTAGGGTTTAATTAAGGTTTAAGGTTATTTCCAATTAATTTGACGTACTCGTGGGGTTGCAGGTGTTTCACGGGATCATCCGGAGTTGGATTCAGATATGATCGCGGGCCTAATACTACTGATGGTGAAAGTGGATCCGATGACTAATGTGTCAGTTTTAATTGCCAATATTCGTAGCCAATTCAACTATACGCCTTTGTACCGCAAGGCGTGGATAGCTAAGCAGAAGTATAACACCCCTAACCCATATCCGTCGCCAGATTAGGGTTACGAGGCATTACCACACTAAATACAACTTCCAAACATTCACTTATTCACACAGATCATATTCGCATAAATAAAGCATATGGCTGATTAAAAATTAAATATACATTATTAATCATAAAACAAAAGACAATTCTCTTACATATAATCTTATTTATATATTAAATAAACCTGCCTCAAAACCATACAAAAATTTGTTTCAAAATATACACATAAATTATATACTCATCACATCATGACATATATGTTCAAATCCAATATAATTATTAAACTCTTAATTATTCAATAATTTACTTGCACTTAATAGACCAAACAAATCACATCACAAAGCTTAATGTCCAAAATCATATATGATATATACAATTAAACCAATTTATTGGCACATTTTTTTTTCCACATTAAAATTGAACCATTCAAGCTTAAAATATATAAACACATTACCAATCATCTTGCCTTTAATACGACTAATCAAATTTATCTATTAAAAGCTAAACCCAAAACATACACTTCTCATATAACCATCTTTAACCGATTTTATGAGAACATTATTTACTAACTATAAGTCTATTTAAAAGACAACTACGTATCGTTTTAAAAGACCATAAACATGCATAGTTTCCTATTACCAGCTTTCGCATATGTGCACACCAAATGAGCCATTTCTGAAAATCCATACAAATCATATCATTGTACAATTAATAAACCGAATCAATCTTACTCACATATGTGCGAATCAAACATTTATAGTATACCCCTCAAACTCATATAACATACTTATTACCTAACTAACATTCATTACTTAGCTTATTACCGAAATACATAACCATATGCCTCATATTCATAAAAACATGGTATTTCTTCTCGATTTGCTAAACCATGATCAAATCCAAAGATTAACAAAACATATCAACATTTACTCATTAAAGCATGCCATTTCAAATCAAAACAAAACCACATTTCCTATTCAAATTTTCATAGCCAAATTATATATAATACCTCAAACCACTACATACATATTTCATTTCAAAATCAAATACATACTTACTTTATAAACAATATTTAAACCGGTTCATATTACAATTTAGACATCTCAATATTAAATCATTAACTATGCATAACCTAAATTTATTCATCAACCTCGTATTTCAAGACTTTAATACCTAACATAACCAAATTTATCACATACCTGAAACATGAATATCTCATTTGAATGCAAGCTCAAATCATGATCAAATGTAGTCAAAATAAAGCATAAAAATTAAACACATCAAGCACTCATTCAAAAGCACATAAAATCCAACTTAAACAAAATGATCATGGACAAGCCATTTTTAAACCAACCCGAACTCAAGCATGGAAATTAAGCCATTTTCGCATGGCTAAAATAATTACAATTTCAAAACCAACCAAACTAATACTAGACTATACATGCCATAGATTCAAAATTCAAACTTAGTAAATACCGAAACAGTCGATAGTGTGATAGACTCCTCCGACGATCCCCGAGCTCATAACCCATCTTCCAAAATCTATAAAACGAAAAGTAAACATACACACAGTAAGCTTTTGCAGCTTAGTAAGTCATAAGCAAACAATAATCATATGAACATTAACATTAAATCAATTAACCAAGTCAATCCAAACCTTAATTAAATATACATATATCACACTCACAAGTTTATATGTTATCAAATATACATTAGCATTAACATGATATAGCTAAATGCACAAATACTCATAAACATATATAATTATCACTTTTAAATATCACAACTATATCAATAGGCCGAATCACTTATATTATCACAAATACATAATAGGCCTAATCACTTATATGTTCAAATATGCTAACACATAATTCATATTTCACATAACTTTAAATCATCAATTCAAGTATAAAATTTACCTTAATTTCATAACATAGTATGAGTACATACCTGAACCTTTTAATTCAATTTCATATTTGGTCTTTACTTCACATTGCCCGTTGAATCGTTCGGAATTAAAAAGGATACGCGGATAGTCGAAAGCTCGTACAATGCCAACGTCCCAGACGTGGTCTTACATGTAATCACATATCGATGCCATTATCCCAGACAGGGTCTTACACGAATCAAATACGATGCCAATGTCCCAGACATGGTCTTACACGTAAACACAAGTCGATGCCAACGTCCCAGACGTGGTCTTACACAAAAACACATATCGGAATCCTATGTCATGACATATGTATCCTAACTATTCCTAGGGTTCGTACGGGACTTTCGGACAACGTATCTCGATCGAATCGAACTCGTAACTTATCTTCCAAGCTTAATCACAATCGGCCAATGCACATATATTTTCTTAAAATTCAATTTAACACATAACAAATAAATATTTTCAATTTAACAACATTTATATGCTTATAGACTTACCTCGGATAACTAATATCGGAACGAAACGATTATTCGACGACTTTGGTTTTCCCCCGATCCAAATCCGATTTCTTTAATTCTTAATCTAAACATATTCAAATTAAATTCATTTAAACATAATTCCATTCAATTTAGTCCAAAAACACATAAATGGGCAAATTACCATTTTGCCCCTGATATTTCACACTTTTTACAAATTAGTCCTTATACATAAATATGCAAAATACACCAAATTTCCATATACCCATTCATAGCCGAATATTCATGTATATTATACAAGCCCATATTTTCAATTATTTCACATTTCTAACCACAAAAATTCTATCTTTTCAATTTAATCCCTAATTCATATTTTTTGTCAAAAATCACTTTATAAAACTTGTATATCTTTAAACAACCATCAATAATCTTGCAAGAAATATCAAAATAAACATGTATTCAACAACGGCACATTTCAGAAACATTACCAATTTTAGAAATTGAGGTACGGGCTAGCTATATCGAGCTGCAACGAGCTCAAAAACATAAAAATCATTAAAAACCGAGTAAAAATCGTACCTTAATTAGAAATTAAAGCTTGGCCGAATGTTAAAGCCATCAATGGCTTTCTAAGTCTTCAAATTCGGCTGGTGAAAAAAAAGAATGAAAAAGATGACACTTTGTTTCTTTTATTTATTATTTGTTTTATCATTATTAACTAACTTACAAAAATAACCATTATACAACTTATTTATTACACCAAATGCCAAGCCATCATATTCCACTCTCTCTTTTAATGGTCCAATTACCAATTAAGGACCTTTCCTTTTATGTTCTCTATCTATTTGACATTTTTAGCTAACAGAACACAAGTTTTATGCTTTACGTGATTTAGTCCTTTTTACCGAATTAACCACTCAAACGGTAAAATTTCTTTACGAAATTTTCATACGAACATTCTATCATGTTGTAAATATTAATAAAATAATAAAATAAATATTTTGACTTGGTTAAGTGGTCCCGAAACCACCTGTTCCGATCAGACTCAAAAATGGGCTGTTACAACTCTCCCCCCTTTAGGAATTTTCGTCCCCAAAAATCTTACCGGTGAATAGGTTTAGGTAACGTTCTCTCATAGCATTCTTTTATCTAACGGAATTTTCTTATTCCACAATTCTTTAACCTTGCGAGCCAGAATGTGAATCGGTTCTTCTTCATATGTCATATCGGGCTTAATCTCAATCTTTGCCGGACTAATCACATGTGAGGGATCAGATCGATATCTACGAAGCATCGAAACATGAGGTGGCAACAGTAGTCTATAAGCAACCAGCCCGATACGCTCTATAATCTCATATAATCCAAAATACCTCGGACTCAACTTGCCTTTACGACCAAAATCTGAGTAATTTCTTCCATGGTGAGACTTTCAAAAACACTTTATTTTCAATTTGAAACTCTATATCATTTTGTTTTAAGTCTGCATGTGATTTCTAACAATTCAATGCTGTTTCCAGACTATCGCGAATCACTTTCACATCATATATTTCAAATTCACACATAGATTCGAATTCCAAATCTCTTTAATCTCACAACTAAAATTCTGATCTGACTTTCACTGTACATCATCCCTAGTTGAAACTACTTATAACTGTATTAAATTGTTTTCATTTTCTACTCATATTCTCTGACGATTTTAATCATGTGAATCATTTTCTCACAAAACTCGATCCTGAAGTAACGGAGTTCGATAATCGCTATAATAGCAATCTTTCTTAGTTATTTTGAAATTTTAAAACATAGTGACAAATAAATATTTCGAGAATTTGGTTTATGCGTTTCCGATTTCAATGCAATTTCATACTCACAGACATCAGAATCTCTCTTAGAATTACCATATAAATTTCAGATCTCAATCCAAAACAATGATAATCGACACCATAGATAGATTTACCAACACAGAAACGAATAACTTAACTGTTTTATCAAAAGAGAAAATCTATACTTACAAAGAGATTTCTTCATACAGTTAACCATATTTCATATAACTCCATCTTTTTCAATGATAAAGATAATCCCGATACAAAATTCATCAACCCTCAATTTCTATAACCAACAAAGTCAGAAATATCACATTTCACACTCATCATCTATATCATATCTCGCATCATTTGTGCATCTTGTTAATCCCATATGAACACCAATCGAGAGTTTCTTGTAGCAAATTGTTGTATATTCGTAGAACTTTTTCAGATATGCACTCTATCTCGAAATAACAAATAATCATCGATACCACATCCGAGGTTCTCAATCGAAATCAATTTATGTTGAACTCCTTTTTAACTTATAATTCACGACACATTTCTGAATTTCACAACTTCACTATATAAACATTTATTTAGCCTCTAATACAACTAACAACTGTTCATTTCCTGATAAGATCAATCATGTATTCATCTCCCAATCAAAACATTCAAAACTATAATCATTTTCCTCAGATAAAAATCACTTACAAACTTAAAAGTTTTTTGACGATTGAAACTAGCCTTGCTGTGCCAAGTTCAGATTTTTTTCTGACATTAAACATTTTAAACTCTTATAATCATCAAATATTTCACCTAACTCTTTTATGCAGCTTTAACTGTATGTAATCATAAGACATTTTTGCACATTCTTGTATTAGAATACATTTCGAACTATTCATTAACATAATGACGAAAATCGTAATCTCTTTATTGAACTCAAACTGAACCAGAACTGATATTTCGGTCGAAATTATCTTCGTGCAAAAGAAAACTTCAACAATCAACTAACTTTAAATTTTCACAACATTTCCCAGATAGAATCATTCCGATGGATATAATTCGGTATCAAGTCTTCAAGAATACGAGTTTTTCTTCCAGACTACCCCTCAATTCACACATGTACATTCAAAGTTTATTTCCAGTTAGGTGGATAGATTCAGACACATATAACCCAATTATCTTTTCAATCAAATAATTCAAATCAAACTAAATCACTGATTCAGTCTTTTCGAAGAAATCTTTTCTTCTCGTTAAAAAGGATAACCCAGACATATTGTTTCACAAATTTGATATTATTCTTCTATCATTTTCACTTTTATCAATGTCGGACCTTCACGAGAACTAGAAAAGAGTTTATAATGAAGCTATCTCATATATTAACATCAAAACTCTGAATTATACTGAAATCACCTTAACTAAATAGAAATCATTAGACCTTAATAAGAACGATGTCTCAACCCTATAAATAGATATTATCCCGACTGTTAATAAAGCATTTGAAGACAGAGAAGTATCAAATATGATTTAAATAGCAACCATTTCAGAAACAAAACTTCTATAACTTTGAGGACGGTACAATTGTACTCTCACATTTCAAGCCAAAAATTAAAATCATAATAGAAATAGTCATCTCTGTCAAATAGAGATCTCTTGTAGATAATCACATGGAATCATAAGAAAACAGGAATAGCAAAATTTCAGTATATGGAGTCACACATGATATCTAAAAATTACAACCCATATATAATGATATAAAATTCCAAGAATATCCCAGAAAATGTCCAGAAAGAACAATGTCATCTTTAAATACTGAAATCCACAGTAACAGAAGCATTATAATCTTCATATATATTCAACAGAACAATAACTAGTAGAAACAGAATATTACTCTCATACAAATTTTACCGTTGACTTTCGTATCCACACAATGAAACAAATTATCGGAAAAAGACATAACAATGTCGAACATAATCCAAACAGATTTCAATGCTTTCGTCTATTATTATGTTTAGCTAACGTTCTCATACGATAAGAATTTCATCTTAACATAAACAGCTACATATAACTCTAAAAGTAAATGAACACATTGCATACTCAGAAATGATCGTCGTAATTAACTCAACTACAACCACTGTACTCAACCATCAATACAATTCAAACATTAATCTTCTATTTAATTCACATCATCGAAATTTTCACATTATCCCATCACTAATGTAAATAAATTCGAAAAGCTTCCAGCTTAATACTTTCTTTAGATAACATACCCGAATAAGTCATTTAATCGGAGTTAACTTCTTCTTTAATGTTGACTTTGCATAATCTGAATAGTCTCCAGTAGTCGTCCCAATATCTCTTTTAGTACTGTCTTCATTTGCTGATTCATTCTCCTTTCTGACCATATTACTAATCTTTCAAACACGAATTTCTATAACTCCACACTCGTGAGCTTATTCATTCCAACTCTTATAATAAAATTGTAACATTTTACTGATAAGGGGGTGAGGGTAGTAAAGCCTCAAATTTAACTTTCACAGAAATGCACATAATACATACTATCACAAATAGTCAGTTCATTACTAATTTCACATTCTCAAATCATTTAATAAACTTTTTCTTTTAATCACTTTTATTCTTAACACATTGTTCATATGCCAACTCAAATCACAATTTCACAATTAGAGCATTTCAGATAGTAATCATAACTAAAATATCTTATCTCATATGCTCATATAATTACAACATTTATCAATAACAACATGTCATACAATTTGATTCTTACCTTTATGAGTCTCAACTCATCATCAACACATTTCCACTCAAATATTTGAGTATTTACTTCTGTACTATCAGAATTAGCTCAGTTAGAGAACTTATCTATCTCATCAAAATAATCTTCGTCAGAGTCGGGAGATATCACACTATTGTAGATTAAATATGGCATGCATAGCTAGCCTCACATACGCTATGGTAGTCCTAGAACCGACTAAACCATAGCTTTGATACCAATCAAATGTAACACCCCTAACCCATATCTGTCGCCGAATTAGGGTTACGGGGCATTACCACACTAAATACAACTTCCAAACATTCACTTATTTACACAGATCATATTCGCATAAATAAAGCATATGGCTGATTAAAAATTAAATATACATTATTAATCATAAAACAAAAGACAATTCTCTAGCATATAATCTTATTTATATATTAAATAAACATGCCTCAAAACCATACAAAAATTTGTTTCAAAATATACACATAAATTATATACTCATCACATCATGACATATATGTTCAAATCCAATATAATTATTAAACACTTAATTATTCAATAATTTACTTGCACTTAATAGACCAAACAAATCACATCACAAAGCTTAATGTCCAAAATCATATATGATATATACAATTAAACCAACTTATTGGCACATTTTTTTTTCCACATTAAAATTGAACCATTCAAGCTTAAAATAAATAAACACATTACCAATCATCTTGCCTTTAATACGACTAATCAAATTTATCTATTAAAAGCTAAACAGAAAACATACACTTCTCATATAACCAACTTTAACCGATTTTATGAGAACATTATTTACTAACTATAAGTCTATTTAAAAGACAACTACGTATCGTTTTAAAAGACCATAAACATGCATAGTTTCCTATTACCAACTTTCACATATGTGCACACCAAATGAGCCATTTCTGAAAATCCATACAAATCATATCATTGTACACTTAATAAACCGAATCAATCTTACTCACATATGTGCGAATCAAACATTTATCGTATACCCCTCAAACTCATATAACATACTTATTACCTAACTAACATTCATTACTTAGCTTATTACCGAAATACATAACCATATGCCTCATATTCATAAAAACATGGTATTTCTTCTCGATTTGCTAAACCATGATCAAATCCAAAGATTAACAAAACATATCAACATTTACTCGTTAAAGCATGCCATTTCAAATCAAAATAAAACCACATTTCCTATTCAAATTTTCATAGCCAAATTATATATAATACCTCAAACCATTACATACATATTTCATTTCAAAATCAAATACATACTTACTTTATATACAATATTTAAACCGGTTCATATTACAATTTAGACATCTCAATATTAAATCATTAACTATGCATAACCTAAATTTATTCATCAACCTCATATTTCAAGACTTTAATACCTAACATAACCAAATTTATCACATACCTGTAACATGAATATCTCATTTGAATGCAAGCTCAAATCATGATCAAATGTAGTCAAAATAAAGCATAAAAATTAAACACATCAAGCACTCATTCAAAAGCACATAAAATCCAACTTAAACAAAATGATCATGGACAAGCCATTTTTAAACCAACCCGAACTCAAGCATGGAAATTAAGCCATTTTCGCATGGCTATAATAATTACAATTTCAAAACCAACCAAACTAATACTAGACTATACATGCCATAGATTCAAAATTCAAACTTAGTAAATACCGAAACAGTCGATAGTGTGATAGACTCCTCCGATGATCCCCAAGCTCATAACCCATCTTCCAAAATCTATAAAACGAAGAGTAAACATACACACAGTAAGCTTTTGCAGCTTAGTAAGTCATAAGTAAACAATAATCATATGAACATTAACACTAAATCAATTAACCAAGTCAATCCAAACCTTAATTAAATATACATATATCACACTCACAAGTTTATATGTTATCAAATATACATTAGCATTAACATTATATAGCTAAATGCACAAATACTCATAAACATATATAATTATCACTTTTAAATATCACAACTATATCAATAGGCCGAATCACTTATATTATCACAAATACATAATAGGCCTAATCACTTATATGTTCAAATATGCTAATACATAATTCATAATTCACATAACTTTAAATCATCAATTCAAGTATACAATTTACCTTAATTTCATAACATAGTATGAGTACATACCTGAACCTTTTAATTCAATTTCATATTTGGTCTTTACTTCACATTGCCCGTTGAACCGTTCGGAATTAAAAAGGATACGCGGATAGTTGAAAGCTCGTACAATGCCAACGTCCCAGACGTGGTCTTACATGTAAACACTATCGATGTCACTGTCCCAGACAAGGTCTTACATGAATCAAATACGATGCCAATGTCCCAGACATGGTCTTACACGTAAACACAAGTCGATGCCAACGTCCCAGACGTGGTCTTACACGAAAACACATATCGGAATCCTATGTCATGACATATGTATCCTAACTATTCCTAGGGTTAAATGCGGGACTTTCGGACAACGTATCTCGATCGAATCGAACTCGTAACTTATCTTCCAAGCTTAATCACAATCGGCCAATGCATATATATTTTCTTAAAATTCAATTTAACACATAACAAATAAATATTTTCAATTTAACAACATTTATATGCTTATAGACTTACCTCAGATAACGAATATCGGAACGGAACGATTATTCGACGACTTTGGTTTTCCCCCGATCCAAATCTGATTTCTTTAATTCTTAATCTAAACATATTCAAATTAAATTCATTTAAACATAATTCCATTCAATTTAGTCCAAAAACACATAAATGAGCAAATTACCATTTTGCCCCTGATATTTCACACTTTTTACAAATTAGTCCTTATACATAAATATGCAAAATACACCAAATTTCCATATACCCATTCATAGCCGAATATTCATGTATATTATACAAGCCCATATTTTCAATTATTTCATATTTCTAACCACAAAAATTCTATCTTTTTCAATTTAATCCCTAATTCATATTTTTTTGTCAAAAAATCACTTTATAAAACTTGTATATCTTTAAACAACCATCAATAATCTTGCAAGAAATATCAAAATAAACATGTATTCAACAACGACACATTTCAAAAACATTACCAATTTCAGAAATTGAGGTACGGGCTAGCTATATCGAGCTGCAACGAGCTCAAAAACATAAAAATCATTAAAAATCGAGTAAAAATCGTACCTTAATTAGAAATTAAAGCTTGGCCGAATGTTAAAGCCATCAATGGCTTTCTAAGTCTTCAAATTCGGCTGGTGAAAAAAAAGAATGAAAAAGATGACACTTTGTTTCTTTTATTTATTATTTGTTTTGTCATTATTAATTAACTTACAAAAATAACCTTTATACAACTTATTTATTACACCAAATGCCAAGCCATCATATTCTACTATCTCTTTTAATGGTCCAATTACCAATTAAGGACCTTTCCTTTTATGTTCTCTAGCTATTTGGCATTTTTAGCTAATAGAACACAAGTTTTACGCTTTACGTGATTTAGTCCTTTTTATCGAATTAACCACTCAAACGGTAAAATTTCTTTACGAAATTTTCACACGAACATTCTATCATATTGTAAATATTAATAAAATAAATATTTTGACTTAGTTAAGTGGTCCCGAAACCACCCGTTCCGATCAGACTCAAAAATGGGCTGTTACAAGAAGGCTTTGGAGAAGATGCACAGTGGGTGAGACGCGTCATACAACGAGGTATGGCAGTGGTGTCAAGTGCTGGAGAGGTACGTACATGGTTGCGTAACAGATCTTGAAACAGGTCTCGCATACTACAACGATCGCTTGCTCCCAGGGGCGTAGCTAGGGGGGGCTGGCATGGGCCCCGGCCCCCCCTAAAATGTAAAATTGCTATTTTGACCCTTAGAATTTTTTAAAAATTTTAAATTAGTAAAGGTAAAATTGCACTTTGGCCCCCCTAAAATTAGAAAAATTCAATTTAATCCTTTACAAATTATAAAGATATAAACTATAAAAAATTAAAATTTTATCCGCCCCCCCTAAAAAATTCTCTTGGCTTCGCCCCTGCTTGCTCCGTGGGTGCCGAGTGTTCAAGCATCTGTTTTGGACCTTCAAGTAATGCACTTATGAGTTTCGAGTCCAACTTACACTCCCGACCTAAGTAGGCCACATGAAAAAAACAGTTTCCCTTAAGTATGTTTCGATCTACGGTGATGGAGGACCGGGTAGATTACGAATATGGCATTGAAAAATTCGATCTTCCACCTATTTACATAAAAGTTACAAAAAATATTAAGTTCAATTATAATTATGAAATAAAAAATTTTAAAAAATTTTAAAAATTTAAAATTTATTAAAATTTATTCTTACCATTTGCAATTGATTGACGGAGACGTGTTTGTCATCAAGATGGATTAGAGACCGATCATTGCTAAATTGAACACGAACAAATTTTTAATAAAAATACTATTTCTTGGAATTACTAATAAAAGATAATAAAAATATTAATTTAGATAAAAATAGAATTTAGGAAAATAATTTGAGAGTTTTTTGAGAATTGTGAGAAATTTGAAAATTTAGGAGAGAATTGTGAGAATTGTGTGTGAAAATGTGTGTTGGGGGGTTTATACTTTTTTTTGGACTGTTGGGGGGTCCAACGGCTAGTTCAAATAGCCATTGGAACATGGGTAAAAGTGTGCCCACGTGGATGCTTTTTAGTAAAACGCTTCTACGTCAGCGCGTTTTACATGTCATCAGGGAAAAAAGCATTGAGCTGTACATGCTTTTCTGCGTTTTCCCTGAAAACGATGCCAATTCAGTGTGTGTTTTTTGTAAAAACGGATCATTCCTGTTATTTTTAAAAAAACTGGCCCATTTTCATATTTTTTTTGGGAATGGGCCTTTTTTGGTCAATTGGTCTTTAATATTTACTTATAATATTTAAATGAGTTTCGAACAATCTAATGGTTAAGGGTTATGCATTAAAATTTAGGGTTTAAGACATATTGATTTTATTTTCACATTTTTTCTTGTGTCGTGCCATATATTTAATTTTTGCTGCATTTCAATTTATATAATATTTATATAAATTATCATTATTATTATTCCCTATTCGTATCAAGATACGTGGTAAGTGAAGAGGACACCTAAATAGTAAGACAACTGTTAATAAGTTGGAAGATCATCCGCAAGCCATTTTTCACGATGACCATTTAAACAAGCACATACCATCCGTTGTTTGAGTCAATGAGCTTCATCGGGAACATGAAGTTGTTGATCACCAAATACTGCTCCACACGATCAAGTCCAAATAAATGATAGAACTTGTCCCATCACAGACATCCTCATTCCATCGAAGATATCCACCCCACGCGTTCCGTAATGATGGCTTAATGGTA
Organism: Gossypium sturtianum; assembly: GCA_025698515.1. Taxonomy (NCBI): domain Eukaryota; kingdom Viridiplantae; phylum Streptophyta; class Magnoliopsida; order Malvales; family Malvaceae; genus Gossypium; species Gossypium sturtianum. The sequence continues at coordinate 140,029,919 of CM046943.1, forward strand.
AATCCAACATGTTAACGTGACCTTACATAGATACCTCGCCTATAAATACCTCTAGGAACGAGGAAGAACCGACTCTTCTAATATACTAAGCTTACATTTTGTCAATCTCTTCGCTTCGTCTGGGTGAACCGGACTCCATAATAACCACCACCTCTCCTCTATGTTCTCTCTTTGTTGTATCATTGTATCAACAATTATTATTGTAATATAATTCTAAATTTATTTAAACATATTAAAATGTATAATAATAAGTGTTGTTTTTGAGCATTGGTTAAGATAAAGGCCCTCGGTCTTTGAAGATTCATGGTTCAAGTCTCATTAACGATGTGTGAGTTTCTAGTCTCATTATGTACCTATATATGCCATATATAGTCCAACTTCAATGAAATATTCTTACTTTAATTTCTTTTTATCAAATTTTGCTATTAGTTTATATACTATGCAGAAGTTACGGATTTAGTTTCCAGAATCTATTTTGGTTAATTTTAAATCTTATCAAATTTTAGTTCTAATCCAAATGGTAACAGTTAAATATGCTAGGTCAAATTCTAATATTATCATTTTTATTCTTTATACTTTTCAAAATTTAAAAATTTTAGTTCAGACTCAAATGGTAAACTGTTAAATCTATTAACTAAAATGACTTGACTTATTTATGAGTATTATGTAGAAATAACAAACTGACATGCACAAAATTTTGGAAATAAGAAAATTTAACGATCATGGTTTGGCCTGTATAAAACAAGTCCCAATACGAGAATTCGACCATTCTCTTTCGATTTCCTTCTCTTTCAATTCAATTTCCTTTTCGTTTTTGTTACAAAAGCGGAACCCCAATTTGCCCCGAAACAAAACGGCCCAAAAGCAGCCATAAAACAGTTTTATGTGCAATGATTCATAACTCAGGAGGCCCAATATTGAAACCAACAACAACTCTACAAGACATTCGACAAAGCTCACAACATTTTACACGGCATAACACAAACACAACTCAAACTATTAGTTGCAGTTCAAAACTGGCAATGTCTTCGACTCTGAGTTCTTCCACCACCAAAACACTATTAGCTTCATTCCACCTCGAATACGCCAAATTCAGACCTTTTTCTATTCTGGGTTCATTTCAATTTTCCACCACTACCTCAAAACCAGATGACCAAAAGGCTACAGTAAAAAACCACTCGCAATTCTCCGGTAATTCTTCTTTACTTTCGTTATGCTTAATGTTTTCAACGTTTTGTATGAAATATATGTTTCTTACTATGAAGTCTTGTTTTTTTTTTTTTTTAAAAAAACTTTTTTTTGGTAGAATTGGAGAACAGCATATATACAATTTTAACTATAGACCGTTGGGAATCACTGAACCACATGAATTACAAGGTGGCTTCTTTGAGGCAAGTTCATGGAAGGCTAGCTTTGAAATTTCTCAACTTTTTTATCAACCAACCTGGTTTGGAACACAATCATCTCACTCATGTACTTTCAATCACTACCCATATTCTTGTTAGAGCTAGAATGTATGACTCTGCTAAATCATTGTTGAGGCAATTGTGTAAATTGGCTGTAGGGTCAAGGTTTGTTTTTGGTGCTTTGATGGATACATACTCTCTTTGCAATTCAAACCCTTCAGTTTTTGATCTATTGATCAGGGTTTATTTGAAAGATGGAATGATTGATAATGCTTTGGAGACTTTTAATTTGATGCGGTTTCGAGGATTTAAGCCGTCGGTTTATACTTGTAATATGATGTTAGGTTCAATGGTGAAGGATGGGAGAGTTTGTTCAGTTTGGGAATTTTTCAAGGAATTGCTTGATTTGAAGATTTGTCCTAATATAGCTACTTTTAATATATTGATCAATGTTTTGTGTGTCGAAGGGAAGCTCGAGAAAGCTGTTTATTTGCTGAGAAAGATGGAGAATAGCGGTTATGTTCCAACTATAGTTACTTACAATACTTTGCTACATTGGTTTTGCAAGAAGGGGAGATATAAATCAGCCTTTGAGCTGATTGACCGTATGGGGTCTAAGGGTATTGAAGCAGATGTATGTACATATAATATGCTTATTGACGATTTGTGTAGAAATGATAGAAGTGCAAAAGCTTACTTACTGTTAAAAAAGATGAGAAAGAGAAGGATATCTCCCAATGCTATTACCTATAACACTCTTATTAATGGATTTGTTAAGGTGGGAAGTATTCGGGTTGCTACTCGGATTTTTGATGAGATGGCATATTTTAATCTCTCTCCAAATGTTGCTACTTACAATGCTTTGATTGAAGGGCATTCGAATGAGGGTAACTTTGAAGAAGCTTTAAGACTCATGGATGTGATGGAAAAAGTGGGATTAAGGCTTAATGAAGTCAGTTATGGAGCGCTTTTAAATGGGTTGTGCAAGCATGGCAAATTCGATTTAGTGAGAAGGTTTTTTGAGAGAATGAGGACAAATGGGATGGGTTTTGGATGTATACCATACACTGAGATGATTGATGGACTATGCAAAAAGGGGTTGTTCGATGAAGCTGTACAGATGTTCCATGAGATGTTTGAGGAGGGTGTGGCTCCTGATATTATCACCTTTTCTGTGCTTATAAATGGATTTTACCAGGCTGGGAATATAAAATGTGTAAAAGAAATTATATGTAAAATGTATAGAGCTGGATTTAAACCTAACAAAGTTATTTACTCCACATTAATCTACAATTCTTGTAAGATGGGACTTGTCATGGAAGCGTTGAAAATATACAGAAATATGAATTGCAGTGGTCATGCTGCTGACCAATTTACTTGTAACACGTTGATTGCTTCTTTGTGTAGAGATGGAAAAGTTAGAGAGGCTGAGGAATTCATGCGTCACATGAGTCGGATTGGTCCTAACCCTAACTCCATCACATTTGATTGTGTTATAAGTGGCTATGGAAATTTGGGTGATGGGCTGAAAGCGTTTTCTTTGTTCGATGAGATGGTTAAATTAGGTAATACTCCCAGTTTTTTCACATACGGCAGCCTACTAAAAGGACTATGCAAGGGTGGAAATCTGGTAGAAGCGAAGAAATTTTTGAACAAGCTGCATTACATTCCTTCCGCTGTAGATAACGTTGTCTACAACACTATACTTGCTGGGACTTGCAAATCGGGGAATATGTGGGAATTATTGGCCCTTTTCGAGGAGATGGTTCTGTTTAGTGTTCTTCCTGATAGTTATACATATACCATCCTTCTCAATGGGTTATGTAGAAAGGGAAAAGTTGCTGCTGCCCTTCTATTTCTGGGGAAGCTGATGGATAAAGGAGTTTTTACTCCAAATCAAGTTACGTACACCTGTTTAGTTGATGGTCTTTTCAAGGCAGGCCAATCAAAGGCTGCTTATTATTTTTATAAAGAGATGGAGCAAAAAAGCCGGTATCTTGATGTTATTGCTTTTAATGCTGCTCTAGATGGAACCTTGAGGAGGGGAAAATTGACGAAGGTAAATAATCTGTTTTCCATGATGAGAAGCAAAAGCTTATGCCCCAGTTTGCCTACGTATAATATTTTGTTGCATGGATATGCTAAGCAAAAAGACATACGGACTTGCTCTATTCTTTTTAAACTCATGATCAGTAGTGGTCTTTTGCCTGATAGATTAACATACCATAGCCTTATTCTTGGACTTTGCAAGACAGGCATGTTGGATGTTGGTATTAAAATCTTGAAGAAGATGATATCTGAAGGTGTTAAAGTTGATCGATTTACATTTAACATGCTTATCAGCAAGTGTTGTGAAAGAGGTGATACCGGAAAGACCTTTGATCTGGTTACTGCTATGAACTTTTTGGGAATATTTCCTGATGCAGAGACCCTCAATGCACTTGTTATTGGGCTCAACAGAAATCTTGCGCTCCAAGAATCCCATATTGTTTTACATGAAATGGCTCACAAGGGTTACCTTCCCAAGGGAAAACAATATATTACATTGATTAATGCTATGTGTAGAGCTAGGAATTTGCAAGCAGCATTGGAATTGAAGGATGAAATGACATCACTTGGTATAACTTCCCCTGATGTTGCTGAGAGTGCTATTGTACGAGGACTTGCCCTAAGTGGGAAAGTTGAAGAAGCAATATTGGTTCTTGATAGAATGCTCCGGAAGCAACTTGTTCCAACCGTAGCTACATTTACCACCCTTATGCACATGTTATGCAAAGAGAGTAACATTGCCGAGGCTCTAAAGTTACGGAATAAAATGCAACTGTGTGGTCTGAAACTTGATGTTGTTGCTTACAATGTCATCATTTCGGGCCTTTGTGCTAATGGGGACATAGCTGCTGCTTTTGAACTATATCAAGAGATGAAACAAAATGGTCTGTGGCCCAATGCCACGACTTATACTGTTCTAGTCGATGCTCTTCTCATCGAGGGTAGTAACCCTTCTACCGGTGATGTGCTTTTAGAGGACTTAAAGGGTAGGGGAATCATATCTTGTGATTGGGATGGAAGTACGGAGCAGTTTCAGAAGGCATTGATAATTGCCAAGAAAAGGTTTAAGTACTTGAAGCAGAATAAGAGGAAATGGCATTGAAGACAATCGGAAATGTGAAACGATGTTGTTGGTTGCTGAAAATATAGACCAGTTTTTTACAGAATTTCTTATTGATGAGCTTCAAACTTTTACTTCCCAACCAGTCGTGGCATTCTGATTTGGTTCGTGTCAAGTCGTCTATCTTTTGGTCATTTATGGACTATTTTTCTATCACATTCAACTTATACCTTATAAGCTTTCTTGGGCAGGATTCTTTTTCCTTTTCGGGATCATGAAGCCAGAAAGCATAGGTAGACATTGATTCACTTATGTGTCAAAATAGGACTGTGAACCAACGGAGATACATCATAAGAAGACTGTGTAAGTCTCTTCTCTCCCTTTCTCTTTGCTTCAAATTCCCTTGAGCTGTTCAGACATGAGCGAAATTTAACCAATTTTAAAACACTTTGAAAGGAAAAGTTCCTGTTTTTGTATTGTTCTGCATCTATTTACTGTCTTGTTCAATACAGTTCTTACCAATTGATTATTGGTTTAGGTTTGTCTCTTGCCATTGATAGCGTTGGAAACAAATATGGAAGACACAATCATGCCGTTGCTGTATGTGCGGGAACGATGAATTTCTGGTGAATGCCCCACTAATCGATGTGGTGTTGGACCAGATTCTTTTCTTCAACAACATAATGCAATGTTATGGTTTTCATGAGAACAAGGATTCCTTGTAATAAAGATGGGGGGGCAAGAGCCTGTTTGATGAGTGATGAAGCCTGCTCGTTTAGCAAGCTTAATGAATTGTGCTTGATAATGGAGGCAAAGTGTATATAGTGCATGTAAATTTGATTGGTAGGTTAGATTCTATAGATTTCCCATGTTACAAAATGTTGTATGCTGTTCTTGGAATGACTGAGTGAGACAAAATCTAGCAACATTAACTAGGAATATATGGTCAATGTAATTATTCTTATTTGTAACATGTTCTTTTGCTTTTCTGATTTTTTTTGTTTTTCATGACTGGTATTAAGCCTGGACGAATGATGATGAACGTGTTGGTAGTAATGACGGCCATTGAAGCTAGAAAATGCTACAGCAACCAACCAGTTTTCTAAGAAAAATCTTCAACAAAAGGAATTGTAATAATAATAGTAGTAATTGCTGTAAGAAAAAAAAACGTTTGCCAGCTCATATTACTGGTTCCGTTATCCATGCCCGGGCTCCACGTAATCACTGGCTGATTGAGTAACGAGTCTAACGAGTTAACGACTCAGTTTTCCTATTCATCCCTTTCTCCCCACCACCGTACCCTTTCCATTAACCGTCCAAACTAACGCCGTTTATCCCGATTCCCATTTTTTCTCTTTCTCTTTCTTCACATATTCCTCCCAAAAAATTCTCTTCTTTCATTCTCTCTCTAAAAACTCTCATTCTCTCGCTCTCTCTCTCTCTCTCTCTTTCTTCAGAAGAAAAGTTTTTCTCTCGTGAATTCATGTCGGTATGTAATCTTTTCTGGGTTTTTTACTCTTTTCATTTCTGTTTTAAATTCATTTTAAAACAAGGTTTAACTTTGTTGTCTGATTTGATTTTTTTTCCCATTTTTTTAGTCTTTGAGCTTGGGATTGTTCTGATTCATGGATTTTTGGGTGTTTTTTATTCTGGGTTTTATTTATTTTCATTTTATCTAAAAAGAGAAAAAAATCAGGCTTGATTTTGTTGCTGATGCTCACTGTTTTATATTTACCCTCTCATCTTTCTGTTATTGCTTCCTTTGATCAGTTTTGCTGGAAGATGGTTTTTTTTTTTTTTTTTGTGTGTGTGTGTGTTTGTTTTTGTTTTTCTTTAACTGATGAACTGAGTACCATTTTAGCCATTTATGTAATGACATGATTTATGGTTGGAATTGTTTTTAAGGTAATTTTGCTCAATTAGACTTTGGGAAATTAGATTAATATTGAATGAAAATGGAATGCATTATCAAATGGGTAAATTGTTTCAAGGTGTTTTTTTGTAATCTTTGTCTAAATAGGATTAATGTACCATTATTTTTGTGTTGAAAATGTAGTTTCTGATTAATCATTGAAGTTGGGTAATTAAGGAGTAATAACTAGGATTGTGATAATGTTCTTTTCAGAACACATCAAGTATCTATATATGCCCAGAAGATAATATTAGCTTTTCTGGGGATATTTTAGAGGGCATGGATTGTTACTTGTATATTATTGGATATGTAATCTGTAAATATCAGCTTGATGGTGGAAGTCATAATCCATAAATTTGTTCATATTCTGAAGTGGATGAATCTTTTGTGTCAACCTGTTCATATTAAATTAACTAGCACTGAGTAATCAGATTACTTTATGGGATCTATGGCATCATATATTATGTTCCTAAATTATGCTTGGATTTGCATGATTTGATATTACTTTGATAGTTAGTTTATGTAACGTCATGTTCGACTTTTTGGCAGATTCCTTTTTGTCATGTTGCAGGATAAGTTAAACTTTTCACTTATCTATCCAAGGATATGATTATTTCTAGTCACCTGGTTGTGGTTTTATATTGATGATGCATATGATTATGAATTTATGTGGTCATTTTTATCTCCACAAATGGTCGTTGCGATTCATACTCAATTATTGCTCATTAGGGAGGCTTCTGTTTGATCTGTTAATTGATTGCACTGTTGCTATGTCGGCATGGCTTTCTTTCGTTGTTCTACCCACCAAACATCTCCCTTGAATAAAAATTGTGTGTCAATGATTATACCGCTTTTTAAAATAGTTATTTCATGAACCATTTATGATATTTTGTTGGATATCCTATTAGAAAATAGTGATTGAAGTGAATTTCTGTTCTTAGACAACTTTTTTCGGAGTGCTTTCTCTAGAAAAGTAACCAGTGTTGCTGTTTGGCTAATTTAGGCTTGTAATAATGCAAGCTGCACATGCCTTTTTAGCCCCACCATGCTAATAATCAGGCAATGTGATCTAAGCTCTGCTGAAGTCACTTTTTTTTTTAAGGGGTAGGGAGTAAGGGTTGTCTAGGGATTGAATTCGTGAGTTGTAAGGGTTGTCTAGGGATTGAATTCGTGAGTAGTGTCAACTGAAGACTTGAACACAAATCCTTTTCCCCTCCATCTTGTGGTTCAGTCTACGAAGTTTCATTTGTTTGTTCTTAATATTGCAAAGCATGCCAATTAATTTTGTGGTTGTTAAATAAATGGAATTTACTAAGTTGAAGCTGAAGTTATGTAACTCCCTTATAGTAATTAGCAGCTTTGATTTGGCAGTTTCACTGGCATTTTAGATGTTTAGATTGTATCAGTGATCTTATCTTCAATTGAATGTGTTGCATTCTAATTGTATTTAGCTATTGAAGTAGTTTCTAGTTCAGAATAGAAAAGCTTTATCACAATGTTTGATCTCAACAGAAATTGTAGTCTATAATGACATTGAAAATGAAAAACATCTAATGTCTTACACTAATAAGTACCTTGGCTGCTTGAGAATCAATTAAGAGTTGGTTATTATATCCTCTGTTTCCTTTTACCTCCTTTTAGAGTTTAAGAATCATCAATGCCAGACTATTTTCTTGCTTATTGATTGCGGATGAATTGTTCATTTTGTGATTGTAATCTATCTTTACGCTTCTTGAGAACTCTCAGGACTAGCAACTGACTTGTTACAACTGGTAATTGAATACTTTGTTGCTATTAGCTGCTTGGTGAAACTTATACATGCTATAGTTTTGCCAGGTTAAGTTGATAGTTTTTCTGTCTACGTGTTTCGTTTATAAGGGTCTTAACGGGACATTTCACTTTTTATTTTGTGCAATAGGAGGAAAAGGGTCGGCCATTGCCAAAATTTGGTGAATGGGATGTCAACGATCCTGCATCTGCTGAGGGATTCACTGTGATCTTTAATAAGGCAAGGGACGAGAAGAAAACAGGTGGCAAACCTGAGTCACCGGCAAAGTCTGATTCTAATGTTAAGCCTGGAGCTGATCCTGGCAAAACCCAACCTGTAAGTAACATCTAATGACTTGTTCTTGGCATCTAGCTGCATATGTTAGGCAGTGGTGATAATCTATTCTTCACTGACTGTAAAAAATAACAATTTGCTTTGGTATTGCTTACAATGATTGTTATCAACTGTTTTTTTCAGAAAAAATGGTTTTGCTGTGTTCAAGCCCCGCCTGCGGAATCTTGACGATGCCCTACTCGTATAAGACATAAGAGCTTCCACAAGTATATTGAAGCCCCACCATATATTCCTAAACAAGATAGGGTCTGTAAGGCTTGATAAGCCCTTCTGGATTTTTCATTGTGGTGTAAAATTTATTTCTGGTGGGAGGGAGAAGTAAAGAAGACAAAACACTTACTGTATCTATATTTATTGATTTGGTGGGATGTTATTAGAAGCTGTGGTATTTCATTGTCTTTTGCCATCCTTGTGTTACAAGCCATAGAGCTTTCACGTGACACATTCCTTCTTCATGTTGTTATACATGTGATTGGTGTGTTTTTCGAAAAATTCTATTTCATTTTGTCTTCTATGCTTTTCTTTTACTTTTTCATCTTTTTATTGGGAAAATATTTCAATGGCAGTATGTATATAATATGCATAAGAACATCATATGCCTCTAAAGTTTGCATGAGTAGCAACCGATGGCTGATGAACATAATGAAACCATGGAACCATAAACAATTTTAGCAGAAATAACTTGAACCAATCATGCTTTATATAGTTTATGTTTACTCAACAATGATAAATCTAAAGACTCAAAAACAGAAAACGTCACTGATTTCATAAATTCATTGTATGTATCAAGTGCCTGAGATGACAATAGTCTGCATGATCCTATAGCTAATGAAACATTGCAGTGCAGTGCTAAAACTAAACCCGGGACATTCCAAGCTTTCGTTCAAAAAGGCGGCGGAGTAGGTAAACTTGAAGAACACTGGCTCCAATTAGTGCTGCAGATTCGTAAAAGGCCTTGTGAACTGCTCTTTTACTCATGGCTTCATTTACTGCATTTATAGTAACAGAGAATCATTAGAAGAAAAAGTAATCAACTGGAAAGGAATCATGAGAGCAATTCAAGCAATGCCTACATTAAAGGGTTCTTTTTCCTTGTATAATATCTATTAGCACCAGCATCTCAAAAACATATATTTTTTTTATCATACAATATTGGGGGAAGGGGAAAGGGGAACGGGTGACAAGATTTGAACCCATGTCATCTAGGAAAGAGCTCTAATCATTGCTCTAACCAAGTCTTGACCAAAAAAAAAAAATGGTTTCACCTAAATTCTTTTTCATCCTCACGATATGCAACAAAGCTTAGATTACTTCTATTATTTATATATATATATATAAAACATGCATATTTACATGTATCGAAACAAACTCTTCAGCCATTCAGTGAGCAAAATATGGCGAAAAGTGACTCCTAGCATACAAATCTAAAGTATCTAATAAACATAGTCTAGCAACCTAAATCATATAAGTTTTAAAACATAACGAAGTGACACTTTATTGTAATTCACAATTGAATCTAACAATTGTCTCGAATTGATTCAAAGTAAAGGCTTCAGCCACCTATGAGTTTGAAGGTATGGTAACAGATAAACAAGTCTCAAAGGTATCAATGATGGAACATCATCCACAACTGTCCGTAATTAAAAATAAAAAAAGTGTTTAATATGAATATACCTATTGCCTGACGTTCTGTCTGAGCCTCTAACCAGTGCTGTTCAAACTGGATGTTATAAAGAGCTTCCTCTAACTTAGATATTTGTTCTAACAAAGGGTTGAAATGCTCTGCAGATAAGCATGAGAACAGCACTCAGTACTCTTTATATTAAAGGTTCAACAGCAAAAGAGAAACATAAAAGCAAACAGAAAACGACTCACCATCCTTTGCATGCTGATCATAGTATGTAAAATGACTTTCATGTACATCAAAGTCGACCGTTTCATAGTAAGGAGATTTATTACTGAAACAGAAACGGTGTATTCCTTTCTGATGAGCAACAAACTCAAATTTCTCACTTATCTTGTCTCGATAGTCTTGAATCTGATCACCGGTAGGTCCCTTCACCTAATAATCGCAACAAGTAGCAAGTAAAATAAGATTGATAAATTTGAGTTCATGAACAATTTATGCAAATAGGCAATTCAAAAGAAAAAAAGAAAATCTTTATGTTCATCTTATCGTTTGACTTGAAAGCACTATAAGTAAAAATTTTTATGACCCTATTTTCAGAATCCAACTTATTCAGATCAAGACGACTTATTACCACCTAAAGCACCATCGAGCTTTGTAGAGAAAGACCAACCCCTAATAATCGCCTTTGCAGCTGATAGGTTCCTAAAAGTGGAAATTTGGAATCTGTTTCCATTTCTTGTCCAATACAAGAGTATATTGTTGATGGACTAGAAACTTATGTTTTTCATGTAATACAAACTATAATTTCAAATTCGATTTTGGACTTTGAGAAAAGGGCTCATAATCAGTATAATTAATAGAGAAGTCAGATCTGATTTAGATCCACAAGATCACCAATTCTAAAACACTATTCTCTTGCAGTTCACACTCTTAACTATGCCCTAAGTAAGAAACTGAACTACATGCTAGCAGTTGAAGCATAAGGCACGAATGACAATGTCGAAACCAAATTAGCCGTAATAAGGAGAAGAGGAAGCTTACCACCAGATCAACACCCTCATGACTATTATGCCAAGTTGAATCAGCCTTGATGACAACAAACGACACATGAATTGTATCCCCTTCATACTTAACATCGTGAGAGAAGCATTCTTCTCTATCAATTACGAATCTAATTCCATACACGGCATTCAGGCTACACAAGCATGCTAGCAATGCAACAGCTACAAATACAAGGAACCCGATTTTCATCTGCAAATTACATAGTCAACGGATCCAAGTTATGAAACATGATAAACAATATGAATATATTGCACTAGTTTGATTGTACATACATCAAAGTATATAAAATCAAATGCTAAGAGATTAATGCTTTTCAAAAACCACTGGGAATTTAAAAAAACCATGAAAACTAATAATTTATAAACAGTAACAACAGAAATTCCGCGAGAAATTCCGAAACAAGTCATGGAATTGAAAAACCAGAGAAATTCCCACCATCTTTTTCCTTTTTCTTATCCTTCAAGTTCATGATAATTGATTAAAACCAAGAGATTTTTTAACACCAAAAAACATTAAAAAACTAAAAACCTGTTCGAACCTGAAAATTCCCAAGCAAAACCCACAATAATTAAAGCAAAAACAAAGAAGAAAGCATATAAACAAGGTGGGATTAGACGAATGATCTATTCAGTGTATTAGGAAAAAGGCAGGAAAACAATTCAAAACTAGATCAAAACTATGAAAGTCAAAAACAAAAGCTACAAAATTTAATTAAAAATAATAAATAAAGTTTACCTTTTGGGTGTTTTTTTTTCTTTGCCTTATTTGAAGAGTTTAGAAGAAGGTGAAAGATTAGATCTTTCGAGGCGTTTTGAAGACAGAAACAGTACAAGAGATTCAGAGAGAAGAGTTATATAGGAGTTCGGCACTTTTGAAGAGGGGTCTAATGAGGCTGTCTTTGACATGGTAATAATCACCTGTATCTCACCTACACAATAACATCTTTTTCTAAAGAAATTCCAGCGTTGCCCTGTTGTCTTTTTTTTTTTAATGGTTTTGAAATTTAATTTGGAGTTCGTTTTTCATAATAAAATTGGTGGTCGAGTGCATTAAATCATTACTTCATTAATTCCATTTATTCGATTAAAAAAATTAAAAATTTATATAAAAAATTTCATTTGTTATATCTAGATTCGTGAGTTAACTGGTTTAACATATTGTTTTGGAACGATATCCCATCCAATTTTAATTTAATCTATCTGATGAACTTATCTAATATGATTTAATTTTGAAAACCATAGTAAAAAGAAAATAAATTCTAAATATTTGGCTTTATTTTTATTTTACAATTATAATCTGTCTTTACTAATATAATCTTTTTTCATTTCATTTAATGTTAGGATTAATCAGAGTTTCACGTATATAATAGTACTAAATTAAAATTTATGTATAATTTTGAGATTTATCCCAATTTGAAATTATATATATTTGAAAACTATTTTAAAGCAAAATAAGAAAAAAAATACTTTAGTATGATAAACTTAAATAGTTAATTTGCTTATTCAGGTCTCAAAATTATTATTTTAGAAATTTTTAACTTTTTTATATATTCTTTAGAATTTTATGTTTTTATTTTTATAATTTAAAAAAAATATAAATTGTTGAATTTTTATAAATATTTGGATTTTTATAAATTACTTTGATTTTTTCTGAAAATTTTTAAATTTTTGTTGAGAGAGACCAATTTGTTCATTTTCAAAATTGGGCAGGGACCAAAGGGGTACTTACACCAATTTATCATTTGAGTTATTCAAATTGTAAAGTTCAACTCGACTCGAACTCGAAACTCAAATTACTTATACGATTTGGCTCGAAAATACCGAATAACTCGATTCGATTAACTCGAAAATCAAATTTTTTTTAATTGAATCGAGTCTTGTTCACCGCTAAATCAGGGTATAATTGGCTTTTATTAAGGTCTATTGGTTCTGCGTAAATATTATTGGAGAAATGTGTGGAAGAAAAAGACATCAAATTGTTTGATTAGCAGGCAAGGCATGGGATACTTCCCATTACAACATAGATTGCTTTTACTTTGATTTCTAATGATTTTAGATGCCAATGGTGTGCTGCGCCTAGGGAGGATGTGGTGCATACGATGAGGGATTGTTTTGTGTCCTTTGAGGCATTGAGAAAGTAAGAATTATCTCTAAGAAAGTAAGAAGTATGCATTTTGATTTTTTTTCATCTATATCTTGATTTGACACCTTATCTTACCTCATAGGCTGCGACTTGTTCGATGAAAGGCGCAAAAGGAAAATGTGATGAAGATTAATACAAATGGAGCCTTTGATGAGCAAGATCAAGCTGACCTTTTAGGCATGTTGGTGAAGGACAGTAATGGATTAGTGGTAGAAGTTTGTGCACATCTAAGCGTAGGGTGTGATGTGTGCAAATATGGTGGATACTTGTGCAATTATTGTGGGCTTCAGTATGTGCTTGATTGATGCTTTGACGGTGTTGTTATTGAAACTTATGCATATTGCGTGATCATTAAGCTTTAACAATATTCAATGGATTTTACTTTGTTCGGTCTTCTTCTAAAACAGGTTTAGTCTTTAGTTTTAAATTTAGGTAAACTACACTTGTAGTCATATTATTATTAGTTTTTTTTTTGAAGTAATCTGATCGGATCCATTTAATATAATAAAATAAACAAAGCTTTTTGGGCTTTAGTCCAGAACAAAAACAAGATTAACAAGAAGAAAATAAATAAATGAAAAACAGTGCCTAAAATCAAAAACAAGCCCAAAACGTCTATAATCAATCGATCACTAATAATTACCTAATTTAAAATTCAAAATCCAATCAAATCAATCGACACCGGATGCCTTATCTCTCGCAAGCTTTCAATTCCCACCGACTCAAATTTCATTAATGGTAGCAGATTTCCAAGACTTGATGATTACTTTTCCTGCTACCTTTTCTTTAACCTTTCTTTTTTCCTCCGCCTTTTCATTTCAATCTTGCTTTAGTCCATAAGCTCTGTCGCCTGCTACCTTCTTTCTTTTCATTTCTTCTTCGCCATTTTATTTCTAACCCCTTTATTCCCTAATCGCTGTTGAGAAAACTCCAAGCGCTGAACGGACGAAATAGATTTATTTGTGTCCTTCCGCTCCATCTTCCCTTCCTTTCTCTCTGGCGATCGATCACCTGCTTCCTTAAACTTTCATTCCTCGCTGTGTCTCAAAGATAGAAAGGCACTCCCCCAACCAGGTAAATTTTTCTTTCTTCTTCAAAGTTTCTGTCGCTAACATATGTGCTAGGGTGTTTACTGATCTAGGAATGAAATCGAACCTTATCGCTTTAAAATATGGCATCTTCGATTTAATATAAAAATGTATGAACCGATCCGGGATCTATCTCACAAAACATTCCTACATTTTTTTATTATCATTAGTGAATCGCCCTCAATAATAACTTCTTATTTTTGCATGTCAATCCCTAGCTGAACCGCTTCTCGGCAAGCCAAAGCCTCGGTCGCGAAAGCGGAGGCCACCTTCTCATGTATTCTGGACTTCGAGACAAGAACCGACCATTCACAATCTCGCCACAATTCCTCGATCTTTGATAGATGCTCCTTCATGTCAAATGCTCCACGAAATTGATTTTCACACAATCGATAAGGTGGGTATTGCCATCCGCTACTGACTTTTGAAACTTTGATCGCTTTGATTTTTGCACCGTTTAATTCTTTTACATAGTTCCTCACAAAACCTGCAATCTCCTTACCCGCTTTGCTTATCTTTTCATGAATCCGAGCGTTCCTATCCCCTCAGATGGCCCATAAAGCTACACAGAAAAGTCTACACAGATCTAAAGAAAGAAGAGCAAAAGCCGAGATGAGCCACTGTTTAAAGTCTGCATTGGTATCTTGTATCAATTTAATTTCAGTTAAATGTGACCACATTTCTACTAATATTGGGCATTCTCTGAACAGGTGATTCAGCGATTTCTGTTCCCAAACCACAACGAGGGCAATAAATGGCTGTAGTTAACTTTTTGTGTGATAAATTTACCATTGTGGGTAGGTAGTTCCAGGAGGCTTTCCACATGTTGATTTTTATCTTTGTAGGTAGATCAATACACCATAGCTTTTTGTAGAAATCGATGTAGCTAAATTGTAACGCATAAGCGCTAGGATCAAAACTCTGTAATAGTTTATAGGTGCTTTTGACCGAGAAATCCCCAGTTGGGTCACCCCTCCATGCCATAATATCATCATGCAGATACTTTGCTAAAGGGATGCGAAGGATCTTGTCCGCCTCGTCAGCTCCGAAGGTATATTCAACCACCTCCATATTCCATTCTCTTGTTTGACAATTAATGAGTTCAACAACTTTATTATCAATTGACCCTGTATAAGAAGATAATAGTCCGAATTAACAAGATCTGGAACCCACGCATCATTAACAATAGAAATACTAGTGCCCGTTCCAACTTTCCAAATCAGCCCTTTTTCCAAAATACCCCTTGCAGCCCAAATACTTTGCCATGCATAAGAATTTCTATTTCCCAATTGCGAATTAAGAAAACTACTTTTTGGAAAATATTTTGCCTTAAACACCTGCGAAACTAAAGAATTTGGATTTTCTAAAAAACGCCAGCCCTGTTTAGCCAACATAGCTATATTGAATTGGGCCATATTACGAAAACCCAAGCCCCCTTCGCTTTTCGGTCTGCATAAGTGACTCCATTGACACCAGTGGATACCTTTTCTACCCTTTCCTTTCTGCCACCAGAACTTAGCGAAAATGCTTTCCATCTTTTTGCATAGAGAATTCGGTAAAAGAAAACATGACATTGCAAAAATTGGGATAGCCTGTAGAACCGATTTGATGAAAACCTCCTTACCCCATTGTGATAACATTCTATTACTCCACCCCTCAATGTGCATAAAAATTCTATCGAGGAGATTTTGAAACGATTTTTTTTCCTTCTACCAATCATGTTTGGGAGTCCCAAATATTTTTCTGGATTAGTTGCAACTCTGACTCCTAATAAGCTAGACACTACTGCCTTATTTTCTTCAGTAGTATTCGAACTAAAAAAGACTGTGGACTTCGAAAAATTCACACACTTACCTGAACAAATCTCATAGTCCTGCAGAATATCCTTCAGAATTTTTTCTCCTTTGTTAGATGCCTCCCCAAAAAGGATACAGTCATCTGCAAATAACAAATGCAATATCGCTAGCCCCTGCCTACTAGCTTTAGCACCTTTGATTAAACCTTGTCTTTTAGCTGTTCTCATGAGAGATGAAAGTCCCTCGCTGCAAATTAGAAAAAGAAAATAACTTAATGGGTCCCCCTGCCTAAGTCCTCTAGATGGCCGAAACAAATTCCCCTCCTTCCATTTATGTTAAACGCATAACTGACTATAGTAACACACCTTCGTAAAAGTTCCACCCATTCACAATTAAAACCCATTTTTTTCATAACCTCTTCGATAAACCACCATTCCACCCTATCATACGCCTTGCTCATATCCAGTTTGACTGCCATAACACCTTTCTTTCCCCGTGCGCTTTTTGATTAAGCGTATGAAAGATTTCGTATGCTAGAAGCACATTGTCCAGTAATGAGTCGCCCTGGAACAAAAGCACTCTGAACTTTATCAATACATTTATCAATAATCTTCTGCAATCGATTAGCTATAGATTTAGCCACCACCTTATAAATAACTGTACACAAACTGATGGGCCTAAAGTTGATCAATTGCGTAGGTTTTGAAACTTTTGGAATAAGGACAATATATGTGCTGTTGAAACCTCCAAAATCCTGATTATTATTCAAAATACCCAAATAGAAGTCAATGACATCTCGACCTACAATGTGCCAATACCTTTGATAGAACAGAGATGGAAAACCATCTGCTCCTGGAGCCTTTGTGGGACCCATTCCTTCCAAGGCTGCCTGTATCTCTTCTTCTCGATAAGGGGCTAATAAGAATTCATTGTCCTCCTGCCTTATCGTTCTTTCAATGCCGTCTAAAACCTTGCAAGGATCTGCCACTCCCTTTGACTTGAATAGATTCTGAAAGAATGAAGAGGCCGCAACCAAAATTTCTGATTCATCCTCAATTTCCTTACCTTCCTCTATCACCAGTTTAGAGATTGTGTTTGCTTGCCTCCGAGCTAAAGCGCATCTGTGGAAATATGCCGTGTTTTTATCCTCGAGCTTTAACCAATTCTATCATGCTCGTGTTCCCAATACATCTCATCTTTGTCAATTTCCAGATTTAAATGTATTTTAGTATCAATGTGTAAGAGTATTCCCAAAGATCAATCATGAGATGGTTGTAATAACATACTTGATTTACCATGTTTATTAATATAAAGCGTTGTCATTATTATTTCATTTTTTCTTTCTGTGTGTACAAATAAACTGTTTTATAATAATGTCCTGAGAATAATATGATTATTCTTAAAAGATCCTTAGTCAAGTATTATTGTTGACTAGGACAACAATAATGCATTAAGACTAACATGTAGTTGATTGATGATAAAGAGTTGTCATTGATATGGTGTGTCAAAATCAATGCATGAATATGTGTGTTAGAGAACAACATATTGGACTGACCCGCTATGAGTATGTTTCTTGGATTATTATGTAATTGTCACAACATTACTCATAGTGATTAATATGTATATGATCCTCAGACTTGAGATCATCATTATCCCAACATCATGAGTTGTATATTTTGATACAGTCAAACGTATACCGTAACTGGTTGTTCTATAAAGGCTGATGTTGGATATACCACAATCTATGTAGAGGGATATGGTTGATCAATATAGGATAAGTCTCTCCTACATAATGGGAGTAATATCTTAGGCCACTTGATTGAGTGAGACTAGAAATGCATGACCATGCTCAAGTAAGTTGACATGAGATGTCATACTAATTTGTATACCATAGTCTACTCAAGATATCAAGAAACATGGGATGGACTATACAAGTGTGACTATTCCATGACTTGTGTCCATTCCAGAGATAAAGGACTTAAGGATTAATGCATGAAAGGTTAATCACAAAAAAGGTTATGTCGAATCATGACTCATTGTAACTTAGGTAGCAATGATGCATTGCTAGATGCCACTCATTGTTTGTAACATTAGAATCGTTCTAGTATTATCGCTAACGTTACAAGAACCTCTGTGGTCACACCCTATGGTTGAAATGAACGGAATAAAACATAGTTGGTATTGTGTTTGATTGTCACATGAATTAAATTAATTAAAGAATTAATTTAAATTGGGCAATCAAATATTGAACATATTATATGTACAAGGATGTTGTAAACATAATGAGAATTAATATATGAATTTGGTTCGTATATAGATTTAAATAAATATAGTTTACCGAAATCCATGTTATAATTAATGTAATTATAATTTGTTTTTGGATATAATTAATGTAATTATAATTTTCAGTTAAAACATTATTATATTTATTTAATTTTATGATTCATTAAAAAGATACCGATTATAAAAGGTAATAGGTTATATAGAGCTTATTAAGAAAAAACCCTAAAAAGATTGCTTTTAGGTCTAGCAGCCGTCAAGCAAGAAAAACCTCTAAAACAGTTTTGGAGATTTCTTCCGTTCATAGTCAAACCGGGTGGATTATGTAGAGGCCGACATCGTAAAAGGTTGTGGCTTGGTTCGACAGTGGATCAAAGTTTGTGTTACCGAGGCGTCGCTATCTACTCAGATTGAAGTTTCGGTAATTTTGAAACCTTTATTTCACCCCGATTCGTTCCTCACACATGGATTCATGGTTTGGATCGCCGGAATTTAATTTTATTTTATCGCGCCAAGGGTGCCGGCGTTCCAACAGTGGTATCAGAGCCACTTGTGTGATACGAACTCGGGTTTAAATACTTGGGTGATGCAATTGTATGAGATGCATGCTTTAATTTTATTGCGTTTTTGATTCTTTAAATCGTTTAAGCATAACTCGATAATCGTTCTTTCGATAATTGATTAAATGTTAATCATGGTGTTGTGGCCTATTCGATTTTATGTTATTACTGTTAACTATTAACAAATCTGTAATGATGCGAAGGTGGTATTTATAGTTTCCAGTAAGAGTTAACTGGCTAGTGGAACAAGGGTTGTTCCGATATGAAACCTCAAGGATTAAAGTCCTGAAAACACGATTTTGTTGATAAAAGTTATCAAATCGTGAGGTTTCATTTGACTGGGCCCGCTTCTTCTCCGACCGCCTCAGACCCCATCTTCTTATTACAGTATGTTTTGTTAATAAAAGAAATTTATAAACTTGATGGGCCACAAAAGGTTGAAAGGATATTTTATAATTCACCTTAGCAAAAGCGTTGAATTATGTATGCTATTTTTGACATGCACGGTGTTTGAAAATGCATAGTTATAGCCCGATGACCCATTTGATAAAAGGTTGTAATTTTATATATATAAATACGGCCTGCGTGTCGTGCCTTACTACTATTCTCTTGTACTTCTCTTCTCATCTTACTCCCTCATATGTAAAACGAGTTTTTGCATATTGTAATTTGCAAGAGTTGCTGTGGGCTAGACGAGAAGGAAGGTGGGATATCTATTGTGGATTGATAGCTTGTGAAACGGCTTACACCTTTAGGTTTCCTTTTGGTTCTCCCATTGGCTTGGGTTGAATCACCTTAGTTTATGGGCTATAACTATTGTATTTATTTATTGCTTTATTTATTCATGTATGAGATGCTATGGATGTCTAAAGCATGCCAAATTTTATATATTAAAATTTGATAATAATAAACCCCATTAATTGATGAGATCAATTAAAAGACTAAATGGACTAAAGTAGACCATAATTGGTGAGATGAAACAACCTTAATAAAATCCCTCTATTAAAATATTAAGTCAACATGGCCTTCCAATTTTGCCCTCGTTAAGGCCTCGATCAATACTATGTAGGTTCTGCCAAAGTGAAGTACTAGTATTTATCTTGGTTAAACGCGAAGAATAAACAAGTGATATTCGCTGGTTAAAAATTGGTTAATGACTTAACTAGGTTACTCTAATAGGATTAGAAACCTAGAGGCAAGTAAATTGGATAAATCATAAGATGATTAGAACAAGAGTTGTTCACCAAATATTAGGAGTTACATATGATGTAATTAGCAAATGTTGCTTACCTAAATAACCATAGTCTTAAGAGTAAAGCCAAAGCTGACTTAAGAGGAGGTGAAATATGGATCCTTAACCCACTAGAAATACTTTTGAAAAGTTTTTCCAAATTAATATATGAGGTTATTAATTTTGAAATAAAATAGTGGGAACATCATTTAATAAAGTCTTTTTAATGATTGATATAAAATTGGTAAATTTACTCACACGCATATTTAATTATTGTAGATATATTATGGCTACAAACACTAGCACACTCTCGTTGCGATCGGTCCTTGAGAAGGACAAATTGAATGGTTTGAATTTTCTTGATCTGTTCCGTAACTTGAGGATTGTCCTCAAACAAGAACGGAAATTATATTTCATTGAACAACCACTTCCTAATGAACCACCCGCTAATGCCTCGAGGATCGATAAAGATGCTTACAAGAAGTATCTCGATGACATGGTAGATGTTGGATGTCTTATGCTTGCCACTATGAATCTCGAGCTTGAAGCAACATGAGGACATGGTAGCTTATGATATGATCGGGCACCGAAAGAACTTTATCAAGGGCAAGCACGGCAAGAGAGGTTCGATATCTCTAAGGCCCTATTCCAATGTAAGTTGGCTGAAGGAAGCCCAGTAGGACCTCATGTCCTTAAGATGATTGGCTATATTGAAAGCCTGTCTAAGCTTGGGTTTCCATTGAGCCAAGAGTTGGCCACTGATGTTATTCTACAATCGTTGTTGGGATAGCTACAACCAGGTTTGTCCTCAATTTCAATATGAATGAAATTGACAAGACTCTACCACAGCTTGCTCGGTATGTTACTGAATCTTTGAAGGCAACATGAAAAAGTTGGACCCAAGCCCATACCGATGGTCCGTAATAACAAGAGGCAAGGGAAAGGCCAAAGTTCAAACAAAGCCCAAGGGCAAAGGTAAGCCTAAGCTTGGAAAAGGAAAGGTCAGCACTTGAAACCTAAAGGTGAGGTGTCTAAGGAAGGAAATCTGCTTTCATTATGGTGTGACTGGACATTGGAAACGTAACTGCCCCATCTATCTTGAGGAAGTCAAGAAAGCTAAAGCAAGCGGAACATCTGCTTCAGGTATTTATGTTATTGATATTAATTTATCAACTACTACTTCTTGGGTATTAGATACTGGTTGTGGTTCTCATATTTGTACTTCATGCAGGGGACTACAAAGGAGTAGGACTTTGGCTAGAGGAGATGTGGACTCATGCGAGTTGGAAATGGAGCAAAAGTTGCTTGCATTAGTCATGTGGGAACATATACTTTATCTTTGCCTAGTGGACTTGATTTATGTTTAGAGGATTGTTATTTTGTGCCCAGTTTGACTAAAAACATTATTTCAATTTCTTGTTTAGACAAAATTGGTTTTGAGATAATTATTAAGAATAATTGTTGTTCCTTTTATCTCAATAATATTTTCTATGGTTCGGCACAATTGATTAATGGCCTTTATATTTTAGATCAAACGAATCCCATTTACAACATAAATACTAAAAGATCTAAAATAAATGACTCAAATCAAACTTATCTTTGACATTGTCGTTTAGGCCACATAAGTGAGAAACGCATATCTAAACTCCATAAAGATGGTCTCTTGAATTCATTTGTTTTTGAACAATTTGAAGTATGTGAATCTTCCTTATTGGGAAAAATGACTAAATCTCCTTTTACTGGTAAAAGTGAATGAGCTAGTGATTTATTGGGCCTAATACATTCTGATTTATGTGGACCAATAAATACACAGGCCAGAGGTGGATTTCACTACTTCATTACTTTCACTGATGATTTCAGTAGATATGGGTATGTTTATCTAATGCGCCATAAGTCTGAGTCCCTTGAAAAGTTCAAGGAATTCAAAAATGAAGTACAAAATCAACTAGGCAAAACTATCAAGTCACTTCGATTTGATCAAGGTGGAGAGTATTTGAGCCTAGAGTTTGATGATCTTTTGAAGGAATGTGGGATTGTCTCACAACTTACTCCTCCTGGTACTCCTCAATGGAATGGAGTATCTGAGAGAAGAAATCAAACTTTGTTAAACATGGTTCGATCCATGATGAGTCATGCTGATCTACCGACTTCCTTTTGGGGACATGCACTTGAGACAGCTGCTTTTGCACTAAA
The DNA here is from genome assembly GCA_025698515.1 of Gossypium sturtianum. Taxonomy (NCBI): domain Eukaryota; kingdom Viridiplantae; phylum Streptophyta; class Magnoliopsida; order Malvales; family Malvaceae; genus Gossypium; species Gossypium sturtianum. The sequence continues at coordinate 140,052,450 of CM046943.1, forward strand.
TCGTGTTCCATCTAAATCGGTTCAAAAGACGCCATATGAGATGTGGACTTGGAAACGTCCCAGTATGTCTTTTATGAAAATTTGGGGTTGTGAAGCTTATGTTAAATGCCAGACGTCTACTAAGCTTGAACCCAAATCTGAAAGGTGTATTTTTGTGGGGTATCCAAAACAAACCAAAGGATATTATTTCTTTAATCCCACTGAGAACAAAATGTTTGTTGCTCGGACCGGTGTCTTCCTAGAGAGAGAATTTACTTCTAGAAAAGGAAGTGGGAGAAAGATTGAACTTGAAGAAATTCGAGAATCACAAGATACCACTGAACCAGAGATTGAACAACAACAAATTCCACAAGAAATTGTAGAACAAACAACTGCTGTAGAAACATAACCACCGCGAAGATCTTTAAGAGAATGCCATACACCTGAGAGATATGGATTTCTCATTACAACGCATGGTGATGTTCTTATTATAGATCAAGATGAGCCTAGGACTTATCAAGAAGCGGTGACAAGCCCAGACTCTGAGAAATGGCTTGAGGCCATGAGATCTGAGATGGATTCCATGTATGAAAGCCAAGTATGGACTTTGATTGACCCACCCGAAGGGGTTAAGCCTATATGGTGCAAATGGGTTTTCAAAAAGAAAACTGACATGGATGGTAATGTACAAACATACAAAGGGCGATTAGTCGCTAAAGGTTTTTGCCAAATTCATGGTGTTGACTATGATGAAACCTTTTCTCCTGTAGCTATGTTTAAATCCATCGAGATCTTGCTCGCCATATAGCCGCATTTCATGATTATGAAATCGCGGATGGATGTCAAAATAGCTTTCCTTAACGGAAACTTGAAGAGGATGTGTACATGACACAACCTCAAGGTTTTGTCAATCCAAAGGATGCTAGAAAGATATGTAAGCTACAAAGATCCATTTATGGATTAAAGCAAGCTTTTCGAAGTTGGAATCTTCGTTTTAACGATGCAATCAAAGAGTTTGGTTTTATCAAAAATGAAGATGAACCATGTGTTTACAAGAAAGTTAGTGGGATCACTATCACATTCTTAGTACTGTATGTGGATGACATACTTATTATGGGAAATGACATACCTACCTTGCAGTCTATTAAGACTTGGTTGGGAAGTTATTTTTCTATGAAGGACTTGGACGAAGCCACTTACATCTTAGGAGTCAAGATCTATAGAGATAGATCAAGACGACTACTAGGTCTAAGCCAAAGTACATACATAGATAAAGTACAGAAAAGGTTCAGTATGGAAGAATCTAAAAGAGGATTCTTACCTATGAGACATGGTATTTCATTCTCGAAGGAAATGTGTCCTTCAACTCCACAAGAGAGAGAACGCATGAGTAAAATTCCATATGCTTCCGCTATTGGATCTATCATGTATGCCATGTTATGTACTCGTCCAGATGTCTCATATGCCTTAAGTATGACGAACGGTACCAAGTAGATCCCGGTGAAAGTCAACTGGACCATAGTCAAGAATATCCTTAAGTACTTAAGAAGAACTAAGGATACGTTCCTAATATATGGAGGTGAGGAAGAGTTAAGTGTAAAAGGTTACACTGATGCCAGCTTCCAAACCGACAAGGACGATTCTCGATTGCAATCAGGTTTTGTGTTTTGCCTTAATGGTGGTGCCGTGAGTGGAAGAGTTCAAAGTAAAGTCTGATGGCCGATTCTACAACAGTGGTTGAGTATATTGCAAAACAAATGAGGCGAAGAAAAGAAGCGGTTTGGATTAAGAAGTTTATTACTGGACTAGGGGTTGTGCCTAGCATATCAGATGCTATAGAACTCTGATGTGATAACAATGGAGCCATTGCACAAGCTAAAGAACCCAGATTATACTTAGGCGCTACCATCTTATTCGAGAGATTATCGATCGAGGGGATGTAGAGATATGCAGAGTACCTACAGATGATAACATTACTGATCCCCTGACCAAGCCTCTGACACAGCAGAAGCATGATCATCACACTAAGTCGCTTGGTATTAGATATATGAGTGATTGGACTTAGTGCTAGTGGGAGATTGTAAGAGTATTCCCAAAGATCAATCATGAGATGGTTGTAATAACATACTTGATTTACCATGTTTATTAATATAAAGCGTTGTCATTATTATTTCAGTTTTTCTTTCTGTGTGTACAAATAAACTGTTTTATAATAATGTCCTGAGAATAATATGATTATTCTTAAAAGATCCTTAGTCAAGTATTATTGTTGACTAGGACAATAATAATGCATTAAGACTAACATGTAGTTGATTGATGATAAATAGTTGTCATTGATATGGTGTGTCAAAATCAATGCATGAATATGTGTGTTAGAGAACAACATATTGGACTGACCCGCTATGAGTATGTTTCTTGGATTATTAAGTAATTGTCACAACATTACTCATAGTGATTAATATATATATGATCTTCGACTTGAGATCATCATTATCCCAACATCGTGAGTTGTATATTTTGATACATCAAACGTGCATAATCGTGAATCGTTGTTCTATAAAGGTCGATGTTGGATATACCACAATCTATGTAGAGGATATGGTTGATCAATATAGGATAAGTCTCTCTTACATAATGGGAGTAATATCTTAAGCCACTTGATTGAGTGAGACTAGAAATGCATGGCCATGCTCAAATAAGTTGACATGAGATGTCATACTAATTTGTATATCATAGTCTACTCAAGATATCAAGAAACATGGGATGGACTATACAAGTGTGACTATTCCATGACTTGTGTCCATTCCAGAGATAAAGGACTTAAGGATTAATGCATGAAAGGTTAATCACAAAAAATGTTATGTCGAATCATGACTCCTTGTAACTTTGGTAGAAATGATGCATTGCTAGATGCCACTCATTGTTTGTAACGTTACAAGAACCTACAGGGTCACACCCTATGGTTGAAATGAACGGAATAAAACATAGTTGGTATTGTGTTTGATTGTCACATGAATTAAATTAATTGGGCAATCAAATATTGAACATATTATATGTACAAGGATGTTGTACACATAATGAGAATTAATATATGAATTTGGTTCGTATATAAATTTAAATAAATATAGTTTACCGAAATCCATGTTATAATTAATGTAATTATAATTTGTTTTTGGATATAATTAATGTAATTATAATTTTCGGTTAAAACATTATTATATTTATTTAATTTTATGATTCATTAAAAAGATACCGATTATAAAAGGTAATAGGTTATATAGAGCTTATTAAGAAAAAACCCTAAAAAGATTGCTTTTAGGTCTAGCAGCCGTCAAGCAAGAAAAACCTCTAAAACAGTTTTAGAGATTTCTTCCGTTCATAGTCAAACCGGGTAGATTACGTAGAGGCCGACATCGTAAAAGGTTGTGGCTTGGTTCGACAGTGGATCAAAGTTCGTGTTACCGAGGCGTCGCTATCTACTCAGATTGAAGTTTCGTAATTTTGAAACCTTTATTTCACCCCGATTCATTCCTCACACTTGGATTCATGGTTTGGACCGCTGGAATTTAATTTTATTTTGCTGCGCCAAGGGGTGCCGGCGTTCCAACACAATGATTTTTGCCATAGTGTCATCATTCCTATCACCTTCTAGCAGAACTTCCAACTCCTTCATTAGTTTTCTTTTTAAACCCTCCTTATTCCTACTATTTTTGCGTGACCATTCCTCCAAACAAAGCTGCAATTTTCCTAACTTCTCCAATAACGTTCCTTCATTTGCCTCCCAAGATTCTCGAATGACTTTTTCTAAAGATTCTTCCATGGTCCACCAAGCTTCGAATTGAAATTTTCTACTCCCTGTAAAAGTTATAGACTTTTTTGTATTCAAAAGAAGGGGACAATGATCTGAAGTAGAATAAGGAAGATGCTGAAGAATACTCAACGGAAAAAGCTTAAACCATTTTTCATTTGCAACCTCCTGTCTAACCTCTCTCTTATATTTGTTTCCGGCAGATTTCCCTTTCCATGTAAAACAGACCCCCGAAAACCCAATATCAACCATCTGACAATCCATTAGCGTCTCCTTGAAGGCCTCCATTCGCTTATTATCCCTTTGAATTCCTCCACATTTCTCAAAAGAATAAAGAATTTCATTGAAATCACCTTCGACAAGCTAAGGAAAATCAATCTCTTGAGCAAGTCTTCTTAGTAGATTCCAAACTGTATTTTTGTCTTTTAAATAGGGAGAGCCATAAAAACTAGTATATCTCCATTCCTCTTCCACATTATCCTCCTTAATTAGAAAATCAATGTGCCATCTGGAAAAACTTCTCAAATTGACACTAATTTCCTTCTTCCATGCCAGACAAAGACCTCCCCTAGAACCCTCAGCTTCAACTTCGATTCCATTTACAAAACCACATCTTTTTCAAACTTTTTCCATCCTGTTCTTGTCCAATTTCGTCTCCATTAAGAAGACCAAATGGGGATTGTGCTGCTTAACTAAGTAGCACAGCCTCCGAACTGCCCGTGGACTCCCCAACCCATGGACGTTCCAACATAGGCTTTTCATTGTGTTCAGTCGGCTTGCCTAATGGCAGCCGCCGATTTAAAAGTGTCTGAATCTGCATAATCAACCTGGATCTCAATAATTTCACTCCCAAACAATTCTTTTTCACCATCTACTTTCCTCCTTTTCACACTTCCCGTTCCAAAGCTTCCCTCAAAACTTTTATCACCCTCATTATCAAGAAATTTCCTCTTTCCATACATTGTTCACTCACTCATCGAATTCGCCCTTGCTTCTTGCATCCATTCTTTTCCAGCTCATTTTTTTGTGTGCTTCTTTATCTGTCTCTATCGGCTTGATTACCACTCCATGTTCCACCAAATCCACAACATCTCCCTTATGCTTTAGACCATCCTCCCAATGTGACAATTGTCTTCCATTAATTAAGCTCTCAAATTTTGCCATAGATTCAGCCCTTTTGACACAACCAACGATCCCCTCTTTCGAACACCCTGTGTATGAACATTGGGCTCCCTGCTTTTTGTGAATGCCGTGAACTTCATACTTTTTTCCCCACTGCCTTAGATTCTGCTTTTAGTGCAACAGAGAAAGGGGGTCATCTTTAATACTATTTTTCTCTTCCAGACTCATTAGCTCACAGTCCTGGAGGCCATGACCCAAATGCCCACATCCAAAATAGAAAACTGGTAATTTCTCATATTTGAAAGGAACCCATGAATTAACACTAGTACCACTAGAAGCAAAGATGCCTCTCCTTAAAGGTTTCTGGACGTCTAACATAACTTTCAGTCGACAAAAATCTTCATAAATCTCAGATCTAATAACCCCACCAAAAGTACTACCGATTGCATGCAAAAGATATTTTTTGTCAAAATCAGGTAAGCAAGGGCCAATTTTTATCCAATATGGTGATGAAGTAAGAAAGATTGAATCTCAATCAATTGTACTAACTAATCGATCAAAAAGAATAATGTACTTACGAAATAACCAGGGGTGTCCTTCCAGAATCTGCTCCAAATAATCTTCTAGATCAAAAATTACTGAGAATAAATTTTGCCCTTCTAATCTGATCTCAAACTTCTTTTTTGTCTTCCAGATGCTCCTCATTTGCGCCTTAAAGCTTTCGAAATTAAACTACTTTTTGGTCCACACCGAACAGATCAAAGTGGGTTTGTCTTCCGGTATGACCAGGGATCTCTTTATTGACAATTGGACAAGTTCTTCCACTAACAAAGTGATCTCTTCGCCGGAATCCCTCTCTCTGCCACCACTCTCCTCCATCCCAAGCCGCAACAGAAAACTGCTCTCTCTAGGACTCTGTGGACAGTACTCTTGGTTTCAGAGGGAACCCTAATCAAACTTTATAAATTATTTTAGCCACTAGCGTTATCTACATTTGATGCTTTAATCAATACTTCATTATATCATTAATGAAATGCAATAAATGAAGGCTTATTTAAAAGCACATTGATCACTAACAAGTAAATACCAAGAGAAAAAAATATGAGAGATTCTCATATATATATATATATATATATTTATATTGAATCAATTGCAAGATTCTATTTATAAGCCTCGTTACCTCAATTAACTACAATAAAAAAGCACTTTGAAGCATGTTTAGGTATAAGTTTTAATTCTCATAAATGGATGGTATTTTAAGGAGTTATGGACCTTCACATTAATAGGATTTATAACACTCCTTCTTAGATATCCATAAAAAAATTTATTAAGATGTAACACCCCTAATCCCTCTCCGTCAACGGATTAGGGTCACAGGTATTACTATCAAATTAATCAATTAATCAATTCAAAATTAAAATGTAGGCATTCATTCAGATCACAGTAAGAATTACCCATACAGTCCTAAATACAAGTTTATAGGTCCCTAAAAATGATTTAAGAACTAACAGGGGCTAATTTGAAATAATTCTAGAAGTTTAGGGTGAAATCTCAAAAAGCCTAAAAATAGGGGACACACAGCTGTGTGGAATACCCTAGGCCGTGTGACTTTAGGAATTGGGACACACGAGCGTGTCCCAGCCCGTGTAACTCACTGACTTGAGACACACACCATGTCCCAACTCGTGTCTCTGCCCATGTAATTCTCTGACTTGGGTCACACGGTCGTCTGTCAGCCCATGTGGAAACTACACTTATGCAATTATTCTACACATTCAGGGCACACGCCCGTGTGTGTTACCCGTGTGTGACACACGGCCTTGTGACAGACCTTTTCCTAGACCGTATGCACCTAAATGTACCTTAAAACTCAACTTTACCAAATTGTGATTACTTGGGAACTAACCAACCATTTCTGTAACGACCTGATAGTCACGGGTATCAGAAAATGTATTTTCGGGTCACCGTTTTCAAAAAACATATCCGTAATAAATATTTACGAAGTTAGTTGTGTGGTTAATTAGGTTTTGGATAGGTGAATTTGTTTAAATTAGGAGTAATTGGGTATAAGGACTAGATTGAATATAGGGTAAAAGTTGAATTATAGAATAGAGAAAATTCAAAGGGACTAAATAAGCAATTAAACCATAAATTGACATGTGTGTGCTAAAAATAATTTCCATGTGTATAAATAATATACATATATTAGTAATTATTATATATTTACTTATACTTTAAGTAAATATTATTTTATTATTATTATAATATTATTATTACATTGTATTAATTAAATAAAGTAAATAAAATAAATAAATAAATTAAATTATGACAATTGTGTGGTAATAATAATATATATATGTAATAAATACATATGTACATTTGTAATACATATATGTATTTACTTATTATTTAAGAAATAATATTATTATATTAATATAATAAACAAAAAGTAAATAAAAGAAATAAAAACATAAAAGAAACAAAACAATAAAAAGAAAAGAAATAACAGGGAATAGAACGAAACAGAGAAGGGGAAAGGAGAAAGAAAAAGAAAAGAAAAATTTAGGGTTTTAAGGTTCAAATTCAATTTGGTAAGTTAATTTAGCTTATTTTCTTGTAATTTTTGAGTTTTTGGAATCCTAGAATAAAATATTACTTGATTTATGTGGAAAATTTGAAAGTTAGTTGATTTTTAGATGTGGTTTATATTGAATTAATTGAAGAATTAGGGTTTGAATTGATAGAATTTTAAGTTAGAATTGAGAAAAATATTAAATTGCAAAACAAATCATAAGTTTCATGTAGTAGGGACTAAATTGAAAGAATTTCAAAATTAGGGTTTTATGGTGAAATTAGAGAGTTGAAATTAGTCTAAAGTGGGAATTGAATGAAAATATGAGATTTGTTTTGGAAAAATAAAGTTAGTCTAAATTTAGGGATTAAATTGAAATTTGAGTTAAAGTTGAATATGAATTGAAATATTCAATGTGAAATTGTGTGTATTAATGATTTTTAATTGTTTTAAATTTTCGTAACTAACGTTGTGCCGGAGACCTCGGCTAAGAAAGGAAAAGAAAAGTTGACGAGGAGTGATTCAGAAATTACGGTTTGTATTTCTATAATCCGAATTTAATAATTAATTGTTGAATTATTACTTAATATGTATGGTAAGTGTATTGATGTGAGTATTGATATTGATTTTGTGATATTGAATTGAATTGAATGGAATTGATTTCATGTACATATGTGAATATTTGAATTGGAATGAATATTGGTTGAAATTGAAAAGTGAATTTAATTATTAAATATTATGGTAAGTAATTAAGGTGAGAATTATTTGTATTGTGTTTTACAACTGAAATGGATTGATTGGGAATGTAATGAAATACATATAAATATGTGATTATTGTGGAATTTGAATAATTGTTATTGAAAAGTGAATTGAATTGTATTGAATTATGAATTTATGTAATTAATTAAAATGTGTATTGATTGGAAACTGAAAAGTGAATTGAATACCCCATTAACTGTATCGGGCTGAGTCGGATATAGTTGGCATGCCACAGGATTGGAAGTGTTCGGGGATACTTCGACCTTGAGTCGATGAGGCATTGTAAGTGTCGTATTATTACTTCGAATAATTCCGATGAGGTATTGAGTACCGTACTGTTTTACTTCGGCTTGGCCGATGAGGCACTGAGTGCCGATCGGTGTGTTTTTTGTTGGATCCGTATCCGTCAAAGTCCGAGTCTTGTTAATAGGGGTAAAAAATGATTTGGCCAATTGGTTGACAATGAATGATATTGAATACGGATTGGAATGGACAATGAAATGAAATATGCAATTGAAATGCATGGAATTGCATGAATCAGGGATTCATGAAATGGATATTGGTTTGAAATTGAATGGTGTATCCTATTGAGAAAAGCTATTGTATAGCAATTATGAGATTGAAATAGAAGATATGATAATTGAAAGTGTTATGAATGATGTGTTAATGAATTTGATTATTTTTTGAATGATTTTTGTTATGTGTAAATATGTATATAAACATTATAAATTTTTGCTTAATAAATATTCGGATTATAGAAATACCACTGAGTTTATACTCAGCGTACGGTTTGTTTCCGTGCGCAGGTTAGGTTAAAGTCAAAACATTGAATCAGCATCCAAGGCCGATCCCGAACTCATTGTGGTGAAGTACATTTCTTTTTGGTAATGGCATGTACCTAGGATGTTTATGTAAGTCATTTTGAGAAAATGATTGTAAATAATGTTATAAAATGATATTAGTTACTTATATATATATATATGAATATATGTTTGACATGTTAAGTTATAAAAAAAAAATGTATGTTTAAGTTAATGTAAAATGAGTATGAATTAGGTCAAAATTTGGGTTAAATTGATATGTTATTAGAATTGGCTAGAATGAAATAATGTTGTTTAAATTTTGATAAAAATATGTAAAGTACCTATGTTGGTATGTTGGTTAGATAATTAGATTAATTATTTGACATGTTTTAAATGTATTTGAACGTGTTTTGAACCTCGAAGATTCATAAATGGACTATATGATTTAATTATGATGTTGATATGTGAATATTTATGAATTGTTCGTATTTGTTCTGTAATGTCCGGAAATGCTCCATAACCCTGTTCCGGCGACGGATAAGGGTTAGGGGGTGTTACAATTTCACCAGCCATTAAACCTATTCAAAGCACAATTAAAAATACTCAAAACATACCAAAACAACCATCTTAGGTGCCTAACCAATGTACCTTTATCGATACCACATTTTATATAATCAAACACACAAGCAAAGCAATCAACCATTCAACTTCTATTCATACCACATTTGCCATAATTTAACTAACTTTCAACTCTTTAAATTACCAATTGGAAGCTATGCACATACAAAAATATTAGGCTAAGCTACCATACCAACATTGCCTAAACTATAACTATATACAAGTGGCCAACATTTCATATTAAGCCCAAACCACATTACACCAACAATTCAATTAACAACCAAAGACTTCCTAGGTACATGCCATTACAAAAATAAACATCACCATACTTAAGCTTGGGATCGTTGTTGGATGCTGAGTCGACGATCAAAAGAGAAATACCTAACCTGCGCACGGGAAAACAAAACCGTACGCTGAGTATAACTCAGTGGTATTTCTATAATCCGAACAATATAAACTTGATATGAATAGATAAGTTATAAAGATGCAGTAAGTAATGTTGTAAGACATATGTATCAATTCATTAATGCTAACTTACTCATTCTTTATTCACATTCAAAAGAATTCATCAATTTAGTACATGGCAATAATATTTCATATAGCATTTGAGAAACTAATTCATTCAATGGTATATTCCATCTCTAATTTTATTCATAGTTTCAATTCTCATAATTCAATGCACGTTCACATCAATTCACCATTTCATATTACATTTCTCATCTCTTTTCCATTTCTCAACCATGTCATTTCGATATCAAACATATCAACTTTATATTATTTGTTTCCCCTATTAACACGACTTGGACTCAGACGAATACACGGATCCAACCAACACACCAGTTTGGCACCCAGTGCCTCTTCGGATAAATCCGAAGTAATAATTGCACCCAGCGCTATAGAAATTGACACCCAGTGTCTCAACGGTTAAACTGAAGCAAATTGGCACCTAGTGCCTCATCGACTCGAGGTTGAAATTCTCATATATGCACACATAAACATATATTCAATTCAATATTCATATAATCAATGCATTCATAATATACCAAATCAATCCATTTCAATCAAATATGAGTTCAATTCAATCTCAAAGTACCAAAGTACTCACCTTAAATGCTTACCATATGCAATAATTCAAAATGCAATAATTTACAACTTAGTTTGGATTATAGAAACACAAACCGTGAATTCCGAGCTATTCGACGTCGATTTTATCCTTTCCCTTTTTAGTTGAGGATTCCGGTACGACTTTAGCTACGGAATAAAACAATTAAAATACATTAATATTACACAATTCAATTTCACATTAAATTTTCAATTTTTACACTATATTTGGTTAAACTTCAATTTAGTCCCTAAACCGAGACTAATTTTAATCTCTACATTTAACTTTATATTTTTATACCAATTTCACTCTAAGCTAAATTTAGCTCCCTATTTTCAATTATACCCTTAAATTTTTAATTTTTCACGATTTAGTCCCTATTGCTCAAAATCAAGAATTAACTCTACAATTTGATCATTTTCCACTTCTAACTTAAAAATCTATCAATTTAACCCCTAGTATTTAAACTATTCAACAATAACATCATTTATAATCTTAAGCAATACTAAAATTACAATATGGGCCAGGTAGCTTTAAGTACCAAGATTCCAAAGACATAAAATTTACAAGAAAATGGACTAAATTAACTAACCAATTGAAGTTGAAAAGTTAAAAGTACATAGGTTTGCCGTCGGTCTCTTCTTCTTTCTCTCTTTCTCTCTTTCTTTTCTAATTTGTTTGCATGCTTTCCCACTTTCTTTCTTTTTAATTTGTTTTTATTTTAATAATTATTATATAATATACATATACATTAAGTTTTATAATATATATTCATTATAGCATATATATGTACAATAGTTAACATATATATATTTACATATTTATCATTAATGCTGTCCACTTAAAAGAAAAAAAGATGTAATTGCTACTTTAGTCCCTTTTAGTTTATTTTAATCTATAATTCAACTTTTAACTTTAACACGATTTAGTCCTTGAGCCTTAATAACTCCTAATTCATGATAATTACCTATCCAAAATTTAATTCGCTACTAGACTAACTTTGTAAATATTTTTTAAAAATATTTACGGGTCCGACTCATGGTAACGGAGTCCCGAAAATACACTTTTCGACATCCCTAACTATCGGGTCGTTACTTAAGACCTTATTAAGAAAAATCTTGTGGGATAAAAACCTAATGAAGGAAAAAAAAGTATATAATCTCTCATCGTAAGCTGCCTCGTTAAAAACTTTTACTAGGAAACCTAATAAGACAAAACCTAGGTTAAAGGAAAAGAGCACATCATGTCTTGGATCCCCTTTAATGAGAACGTCACTTAACATGATGCATTCTAATTTTTGTATACCAACCTTTCAATTGTTGAAGTTGGTATTGTCTTAGTAAACAAATTTGTCAAATTACCATTAGAATGGATTTGTTTAACTTCTATATCACATTTATTCTAAAGACAACAAGTGAAGAATAATTTTGGTGAGATATGTTCTGTTCTATCTCCTTTTATGTATCCTCCTTTTAATTAAGCTATACATGTTGCGTTATCTTTGTTTAAGATAGCTACATCTTTTCCTATGGAAGTAAATCACTTATCTTTTGGATATGTTGAGTCAATAGCCTCATCCAAATACATTCTTCTCTTACCTTGTGCATTGCAATTATTTTTGCATGATTTGAAGAGACAACGATTAATGTTTTTTTCGTTGAACATTATTGTATGATTGTACCTCCAAATGTAAATAAATACCTCTTTTGAGATTGACATCAATGTGGATCCGATAAATATCCAGTATTTGCATAGCCAACTAATTAAAACCTTGAATCATTTGAATAAAATAATCCAAATCAGTTGTTCCTCTAAGATATCTAAATACATGCTTAATTCCATTCCAATGCCAATGCTGGAGAAGAGTTAAATCTTACTAACAAACTTACAACAAATGTTATATTAGGTTGCGTGTTGTTTGTTAGATATGTTAATGGACCTACGATAATAAGATATGGTGCTTCAAGACTAAATAGCTCTTTATCATCCACATAAGGACGAAAGGGGTTTTTCTTCACATCCAATGATCTTACAACTATTGGAGTACTCAATGGATGAGCTTTACTCATGTAAAATTTATTTACAATCCTTTCTGTATAAGATAACCGATGGATATAGATTTCATCCTTTAAATACTCAATTTGTAGGCTGAGATAAAACTTTATTTTTTCCAAGATCTTTCATTTCAAATTGTTTTTTTTAAACAACTTACTACATTTTGGAGCTCTACAAGAGTTTCAATAATATTTAAATCATAAACATAAACAACAATTATTACAAATTCTAATCTAGATCTTTTATGAAAACACATGGGAAAATTGGATCATTTGTATAACCTTCTTTAAACGAATATTCACTAAGACAGTTATATTGCATTTGTCTAGATTGTTTTAATCCTTATAAGGATTTTCTTAATCTGACTGAGCAATCTACCTAGAAAACTTTGTATCCTTTAAGGACACTAAATCTTTCAAGGATTTTTCATATAAATAACGAGCCAGACCAATATCTATTTAACCAAGGCCCAAGTTCTAGATAACTACAACAACCCATTTGGTTGGAACTTAAATGAAATGGTGCGTTTAATAAATAAGCTTCGAGACATTTCTCACTTCTTTCTTTCATTCATCGTAACTGCCTTACTTTTTCCATTTATTTCACATTCTTATTTTTCATTTCGAATAATATAAAATTTCAAACCATAAATTTTAAGAACAACAATGTCTCGCAAAACATCCTTCCAAACACATTGTGGAAATTTTAACAAACTTGATGCTACACCTTTTGCTAGCAATTGGGAAATTTTTGAGGGGAACAAAAGTTTGGAAGAGAAGACACATCTTTTCTCTCTTTGTTAATCGAATTAACTAGTTCTAAGTCTCCAACACACTTTTTTCATTTAATGACGTGTCCTAATCTAAAGGCTACAATATTCTCATTTTTGTCTCGCAATCACATCCATCGATCTAAAATGAATCCCATTGGATCTCACCAGATAAAGATCCCACCCTGAATGTTACCTTTATTTCATCATAAATACTTATGAGATCAATTCAAAATATTTTTTAAATTCATTTTTACAACGCAGTATATTTTAATCATATATAATGAATAAATGGTTATTACAATAATAATAAGAAAATACTTGCAATTAAAGACAATTTCTTGATCTATCCAACTCTATAAAGTTTTGTTCACTTCTTAGTGCTCATTTATTAATTACTTTCTTATTAAAATGACAGTTTGCGATTCTCAAAAAAGAAAAATGATAGTATGCTACTGCATGTTGGTAATGCTAAAGTCCATTTTGGAATCTTTTAATTAATTTTTTGTTCATATGTATACATTATGATAGAATAACATTTGTTTGGACATGCTTAAATTCAACAGGATATAAAACTTACCGAATAATAAATTTATATGAGTAAAACTGAAATACATAAATTATACTCAATTGAGTTTTAATTTGATTGACATCGACATTATAGTCAATACATTAAAACATGAATTCGAATATACCGAAGCGCATTATCTTCCTATTTAAAGATTAGAGAAAGACTATACCTAACTTTAAGCATTATATAAAAAAAATAGATATAATAAAAACTTATAAGAAAATAAATTTTCACAAAAAAAAAAAAAAAAAACAATTAACAACACTCTAATACTCCTTTGTTGAATTGCATGTAATCCATAAATAAGCATGAAATGTTTGCTTAGATAACAATGTCAAATATGTAATCATTTCCACATTATCATAGTTTCACTTTCTTTTTTTTATAGGTTTTAATAGTTGATCACTTATGGAAACAAAAGTTTTAAAAGATAAACGAAAAATTCATTATTTATATAGAATTGATAAAAATAAAAAAGGAGGAGATTTTCTGAAGCATGATGATAGTGTATGTATACATATTTGGCTTTAAATTATTTGCAGATTCTAGTGCTTTATATTGGCTTATTGAATCCATGATTAAGGCCATCTTCTACAGCACCACTCCAAGCAGGCAAAGTAAAGTTGAGCAATGCTGTATTTGCCCAGAGACTTAACATTGTAGAAGAAGATGAGGCCCCAAACTCCATTATCTCTCTTTTATGTATAAAGAAAGAGACTCAAAACACATATATGCAGGGAACCTTTTGTGGTACAAACACTAATGATCTTGTCTCAGCTTAGGCTTAGAATAATCCCAAAGGCTAACAAGGGTATCCTTTTATTTCTTCAAATCATGGAGTGATAGTTACAGAGAATTAAACCAAAATGAACATGAAACTTTTTTAAGTCAAGAATAATGTAAAACATGTACAAGATGACACAGCTAATACAATTGACTTGATAGCTATATAGTTTGGCATCTTGCCATTGTCCTTCCTAAAGAAAAGTCCTTGGTACAAGGGCCAGTTGATTAGAACCAGAATGGCACAAAGAACAAATTGTAGAAGCATTGTCTCATAGATTATAGGTATACCCTCATTCACGATTGCTTTCTTCATCAATCCAATCAAGCAAACTAGATTTATCAAGGCAATCGTTGCCAGTGCAGTGAATATCGGAGAGGAGTCTCCGAACTCCATTATCTCTTTCACATATCTTCTATAAACTTCCTGATAAACCATAAAAGTAACACATTTTAATTCCATACTTAGCACGTTTTTGGATGTTTTATTATATAATTTTGTGAATTTGATGCTCCTAATCCTTTAATTTCATGTTTCTATACTTAGGTGAGCATAGGGGAGCGAAAGGAGTGAAAAACGAGCCACAATCGAACAAAAAGAGCTGATTTCAGTATCACACACGGGCTGGCCACACGCCCGTGTGCCATCCCGTGTCAATTTCGAACCATGTCAGTATTACACACGGACTAGGTACTTTAACACGGGCCTCTCACACTCCCGTGGGAGACACACCGGCTGGCCACACGCCCGTGTGCCATCCCGTGTCAATTTCTAACCATATCAGTATTGTACACGGCTTGGGCATTCTTACACGGGCTGATCACACGCTCGTGTCCCTGTCGAACCCTGTTTCATTTTCACGCGAAAAGGACAATTTTTAGGTATTTTGAGCATTCCAAAGTCTATAAAAACACACTATAAGAAAACCTAAAGGGGGAGACGGAGGATAACAAAGAAATTACTCGAAGGAAGCCATCAGAATCAATTCAAAAGTAGGATCTCATTCAAGATTGAGGATCTCCATCAATTTTCCTTAGAAGTTTTTGGGTTCTTTATGTCTTGTTGTTTTCTTTATTTTGAGATGTTTTCCTTTTACATTATGAACTAAATTCCCTAGATAACTAGGGAAGATGAAACCTAAGACAGATCTTATTATTTGATGTTTCTGAATTACATGATAAATATTTGTTCTTGTTCTTAATTATGTGTTCTTAATCCTTGCCTTAATATTTTCAGGATATTAATCCAAGTTTGATGTGCTTAATCAGTGGAGCAAAAGTCCCTGTTTAAGAGTAGATCTAGCATAATTAAGCGGAGTTGATTGCAATCCTAGAAATAGGATGACATAAATCTGTCGGATTAGAGTCAAATCTAATAGGGGAATCCATAAATCGAGTTAATGCGACAATAGGGATTTTAATTAGAAAGAGATTTCAATTAACCAACCTAGAGTCAGTTGTTTTTATTCTCGAAAGAGATATTAACATAAGTTAGGGGTTTCTACGGATCAAGACAAGTGAATAAATCGTTTAATTCAGACTTAGAATAATAAGTGAAGTCTAGGCGTATACTTTCCTGGGTATTATCTCTCTCATCGGTTTTCTTCGAATATTTTCCTACTTTATTCTCTATTTCGTCTTAGTAATCAGGTTAGTTAAGATTAGGTTAAAATAAATCCCTTCAATTTATTCGGCTAGATAATAAAAAGATAGTAACTACTAGTACTTTTAGTCCTCGTGGATACGATATTCCCGACTCACCATAGCTATACTACCATTCGATAGGTGCGCTTGCCTTTGTCGTATTTTAGTTAGTTCGTGATGTCATCAAGTTTTTGGCGTCGTTGCCGGGGACTAGAATATTAGGAGCACTTAATGTTTATTACTTTAGCCATTTTTTATTGCAATTTATTTTTATTTTTATTTTAATTTGTTTTCTAATCTTTCTTCTGTTTTGATTCTGGCAAG
The DNA here is from genome assembly GCA_025698515.1 of Gossypium sturtianum. NCBI lineage: Eukaryota > Viridiplantae > Streptophyta > Magnoliopsida > Malvales > Malvaceae > Gossypium > Gossypium sturtianum. The sequence continues at coordinate 140,069,359 of CM046943.1, forward strand.
TATCTTTAGTTTATGACTAGAAGAAACCCGACAGGACCTTTATTATTTGATAGCGAAATTGAAAGCACAGCTCGCAGAAATCGTAGAGAAATAAGGCAAAGTCTACAGTATATAGAGGAAGAGCAAGAGGACGATACCAATATTACCGAGGAGATGGCTGACTGTGGTTGCCGCAAATTCTGTGAATCAAAATCATGCTCTTCGTACTATGTACGATTATGCTAAGTCCAATTTAACGGGGGCTGAATCGAGTATTGTTAGACTTGCTATTGCTGCAAATAATTTTGAACTGAAACCTAACACTATTCAAATGATTCAATAGTTTTTTCAATTTGATGGTTTGCAGGACGAAGACCCAAATACTCATTTGGCTAATTTCTTAGAATTCTGCGACACTTTTAAAATTAATGGCGTTTCTGACGATGCCATTTGCTTACGGTTATTTCCCTTTTCATTGAGGAATAAAGCTAAACAGTGGTTGAACTCGTTACCACGAGGTTCCATCACTACTTTGGAACAAATGACCGAAAAGTTTCTATTAAAGTATTTTTCGCCAGCTAAAACGACAAAGTTGAGGAATGATATCTCTTCTTTTGTGCAAATGGATTTAGAAACTCTTTACGATGCATGGGAGAGGTATAAGGACTTATTGAGAATGTGCCCTCACCATGGGTTACCTCTATGGCTACAGGTTCAAACTTTTTACAACGGTTTGAACCCCTTAACTAGGCAACTAATCGGTGCGACACAGTATGTGGGACTCAATAACAAAACACCTGCAGGCGCTTATGAGTTTATAGAGGAGATGCCACCGAATAATTATCGTGGCAAGTCATGAGAACAAAGTCGACAAAAGCATGGCTGGTGTTTTCAACCTCGACGCGGTCACCATGTTATCAAACCAGTAAAGCTCTTAAATAAAAAGATTGATGGTTTATGTGTTTCTACGCAGTACATCCTAGGTGATGCAATGCGACACAAATGGAGGAGGGATGAATACATCGAATATCTACCCCACAGTCCTAGCATGGAGAATGAGCAATTGAATTATATGGGTAATAACTCTAAACCTCCAAATAATCCTTATAGTAACACATATAATCCGGGATGGAGGAACCACCCAAATTTTTCATGGGGTGGTCAAGGAATCAAAGACCACAACCCCTCCAAGTTTTCAACCACCCTACCAAAGATGAGAAGAAGCCAAATCTTGAAGATATGCTAGCAAAATTCATTTCAATTGTCGAGACTCGTTTTCAAAATACTTGATAAAGATTGAAAAATTAGCAAGCATTGATTCAAGGGCTTGAAAATCAAATTGGACAGCTAGCTAAATTAGTTTTCGAAAGGCAATAAGGTAGTCTACCCAGTAACACCGAACCTAACCCAAAAGAGCATGTGAAGGCAGTTACACTAAGGAATGGGAAGGTGTTGGTTGAAGCTGAAAAGAAGATGCCACAGGAAGCTGATAAGGCGAAGGGTGATGAAGTAAACTCTGACGAGAGTGTGACACCGGTACTTAAAGAATATAAACCACCAATCTCATATCCAGTAAAGTTGAAGAAAGACCGCATGGATGCACAATTTGGTAAATTTCTTGAACTTTTTAAACAATTGCATATTAACTTACCTTTTGTTGAAGCTATTTCACAGATGCCTACATATGTAAAATTTTTAAAAGAGCTTTTAACAAATAAAAGGAAGTTTGAAGAGCTATCAATCGTGGAACTCAACGAGGAATGTTCAGCTAATCTTCAAAATAAACTACCAACCAAATTGAAAGATGCAGGAAGTTTTACTATTCTCTGTTTAATCGGTAGTTTAACTATTGAGAAAGCATTAGCGGATTTAGGTGCTAGCATTAATTTGATGCCTTACAAAATGTTCAAGCAGCTTGGTCTTGGAGAACCAAAACCCACTAGGATAAGTATTCAATTAGCTGATAGATCTCTTAAATGTCCTAGGGGAATTATTGAATATGTTTTGGTAAAAGTAGATAAATTCATATTCCCTGTTGATTTTTTTGTGCTTGACATGGATGAGGATGTTGAGGTACCTTTAATTTTAGGTTGCCCATTTTTAGCCACTGCTAGGGCTGTCATTGATGTAGGTGATGGCAAACTTGTGCTTAGGGTAGGTGACGAAGAAATTATTTTTAAGATTTATGATGCTATGCGATACTCTAGAGAATAAGATGATTCCTGTTACTTTATTGACTCTATTGATCATTCTATTCAAGATTCTTTTCAGGAAATCATTCATAAAGACACGTTGGAACTGTGTCTTACTCAAGGAGATGAGGCAGATGACCATACCACTGAGATAGGGGAGATAAAAATTGAGTTAAACTCTAACGAGTCTTTCCCAAGATAAAATAAGTATGAGGGCATTGAAATGAATGACGAACTAAAATAAAAACCCTCTATTGAAGAACATCCCAAATTGGAACTGAAGCAATTACCAAATCCCTTAGAGTATGCGTTCCTTGGAGATAATTCTACACTACCGGTAATTATTGCTTCAGACTTGCGACCCAATGAGAAAGATGAGCTACAACAAGTATTAAGGGAGCATAAAAGAGCCATAGCTTCGAAGATTTCTGACATTAAAGGGATCAGCCCTTCGTTTTGCACCCACAAAATTTTAATGGAAGATGAATATAAACCGTGTGTGCAAGCTCAAAGACGACTAAATCCCAAACATGAAAGAAGTTGTTAAAGCTGAGGTAATTAAACTTCTAGATGCTGGAGTTATTTATCCTATTTCTGACAGTACTTGGGTGAGCTCTGTGCAGGTTGTTCCAAAGAAGGGAGGCATAACTGTTGTAGCCAACAAAAAGAATGAATTAATTCCAACAAGAACAGTCACAGGTTGGTGAGTTTGCATTTACTATAGGAAGTTGAATGATCCCACGAGGAAATATCACTTTCCCTTACCATTCATTGATCAAATGTTGGAAAGATTATTTGGGCATATGTATTATTGCTTCCTAGACAGACTCTCTGGCTACTTCCAAATTCCAATAGCTCCTGAGGATCAAGAGAAGACAATATTTACATGTCCATATGGTACGTTTGCTTATCGTAAAATGCCTTTTTGATTATGTAATGCTCCTGCTACTTTTCAGCGCTGCATGTTAGCCATCTTTGATGAACTTGTGGAAGATATTATGGAGGTATTTATGGACGACTTCTCAGTATTCGGTAATTCTTTCCACCTTTGCCTTAAAAATATAAAACAAGTTCTAATGAGATGTGAGGAGATGAACCTTGTGCTTAATTGGGAAAAGTGTCACTTCATGGTTCGAGAAGGGATTGTGTTAGGTCATAAAATTTCTGGTAAAGAGATTGAGGTTGAAAAAGCAAAAATTGAAACCATAGAAAAATTACCTCCTCCTAGTTCAGTTAAGGCTATTAGAAGCTTTTTAGGACATGCTGGATTTTACAGAAGATTTATTAAAGATTTTTCTAAAATAGCTAAACCTTTAACAAAACTACTAGAAAAAGACGTGCCTTTCAATTTTGATCAGGAATGTTTAAAAGCATTAATTACACTCAAAGATAAATTAATCAATGCTCCAATTATAATTGCACCTGATTGGAATTTAGCCTTTGAACTAATGTGTGATGCGAGTAATTTTGCAGTAGGTGCAGTTCTTGGACAGCGAAGAGACAAGCATTTTCAACCGATTTATTATGCTAGCAAGACATTGACGGCGCACAAGAAAACTACACTACCACGGAAAAATAATTACTAGCTGTGGTTTTTGCATTCGATAAATTTAGACAATATCTGATATTATCTAAAGTTATCGTTTACACTGACCATTCAGCTCTTCGTTATCTCCTAACTAAATCTGATGCAAAACCTCGACTCATAAAATGGATTCTAATTTTGCAGGAATTTGATTTGGAAATTCAGGATAAGAAAGGGGCTGAAAATCTTGCGGCAGACCACCTTTCTAGGCTTGAGAATCCATATCTCAAAGAGCTCGATGAGAGTGAGATAAATGACTCGTTTCCTGAGGAACAACTCTTGGCTATATCTGACTCTAAGGTACCTTGGTTTGTGGATATTACGAATTACTTAGCTGCTAACATCCTACCAAAAGGGTTGACACATCATCAAAAGAAGCGATTCTTTGCCGATGTGAAAAATTATTTTTAGGAGGATCCTTTTCTTTTTCGTATATGTACAGATCAAGTAATTCGAAGATGTGTTACAAAGTCAGAGGCAAGCAAAATCCTAGAGCATTGCCATTCAGGACCAACAGGAGGACATTACAGTGGGACTAGGACAGCACATAAAACGCTAGAATCAAGTTTTTATTGGCCCACACTGTTCAAGGACGCCAACAGGTATGTTACTTCTTGTGATAGATGCCAGAGAACATGTAATATCTCTAAACGCGATGAAATGCCTCAAACATATATGCTATCATGTGAAATATTTGATGTATGGGGCATTGATTTTATGGGACCATTCCCTAGCTCATTTGGGAATAAATACATCTTAGTAGCGGTTGATTATAAGTCAAAATGGGTGGAAGCTCAAGCTTTACCTATTAATGATGCTAGAGTGGTGGTGAGATTTCTTAAGAAGCTCTTCTCACGATTTGGAACACTTAGAGCAATTATTAGTGACAGGGGTACTCATTTTTGTAATGCTCAATTTGATAAAGTCCTTAAAAAGTATGGAGTGTACCACAGAAAAGCTACCCCGTATCACCCTCAAACTAGTGGACAAGTTGAAGTAGCAAACCGAGAGCTTAAGCGTATCCTAGAGAAAACCGTAGAATCAAATAGGAAAGATTAGGCGATAAAAGTAGACGACGTTTTATGGGCCTATAGATCCACTTTTAAAACTCCCATAGGAACATCTCCATACAGACTTGTTTATGGGAAAAGTTGTCATTTACCATTTGAATTAGAACACAAAGCATTTTGGGCTATAAAATTCCTAAACTATGATCCTAAACTTGCAGGTGAGAAAAGATTGATGCAGTTGAACGAGCTAGATGAGTGGCGAGCAAATGCTTATGAAAACTCACGATTATACAAAGAAGCGACAAAGCGACGCCATGATGCTCGTTTGAAGCAACCTAAGCAATTTGCAGTCAGAGATCTTATTTTGCTATACAATTCAAAGCTCAAATTATTCCCTGGAAAGCTGAAATCAAGATGGTCAGGTCCATTCGTAATCCAAATTGTCTTTCTCTACGGCACAATAGAGGTAACTCACCCGACTTATGGCACATTCAAGGTAAATGGTCAACGACTTAAACTTTATAACAATGAGGATTTTAGAGATAATAGAGAGGAGCTTCAGCTCCGTGAACCTTCGTAAGTAATGAACACAAGGTAAGTCTAGCTTAAGACTTTAAACAAGCGCTTCCCGGAGGCAACCCGAGCACTAACACTACTAATTAGTTTATTTTTATCTATTCTTCGTGTTTAGAATGCAAGTTTTTAACTCACATGGCCTGGCCACACGGGCGTGTCTCTGGTACATTTTATTGTTATTATCTATTTTGGTACATTGAGGACAATGTACATCTTAAGTGTGGGGAGGTTATTTATATGATTATTTGAAAACCCCTAAATTATGCCTTGTGTTTAAGTAATTTTCTCATATTACTATTAGAATGAATTCTTATTGATTTATGATTATCATTGATGTGTTTTAGATTAAATTCATAGGTAATTGTGTATTGATTATTTAAACTTTAAGACATTAGAGAATTAAGCATGATAAGTCTATTTTCAGAATTTAATTTTGTTAAGTTGTTTCCCTAAATTTAAATATTACCTTGAAGTTTGAGATTTGCAAGCTTGACATCAAAAACCGTAATTTTTGTGAGATTTTGAGCCTTTAGAGCATATACTTTTCTTGCTCACTTTATTATTGGTTATGAGTGTGTCAATATTGATTTGTTATTCTAGAACTTGCTTCGATTATGCATGACGAGACCACACCTTTGATTTGATATACTGAGATGATAAAGGCACTTAGGTTCTAACTCACTTATTCCATAAAAAGCCCACCTTCATAATTAACCCTTAATGAACCCCTTTGAGCCTAAAATATCATTCTTTATTTACCCTTAATATTAACCCATAGCCCATTTTTGTGGAGAATTTTTCCCATTTTATTTGACTCTTTTTTTTTCGAGATTTGAATTGGTTAGTTGCCTAACTGTGTTCTTATATTTCAGTTGTTAAATTATCTATGATTTGTTCTTGTTAAAAAAAATTCATCTATCAGTTCTATGATTTTTGAGCTCGAACGGTTTAATTTCATACTTTGAGGAGAAGCTCAGTTTATTCTCATTAATTTGTCAATTGATGTAATTATTCAGTAGTAGTATTTTTCTAGTAGGTAATTTATCAATTTGATCTCAATCCTAACCTTCTTTTTCATCCTTTATCGACACCTTTAACCCAAGCCCCATTACAACCCTTTAAAGACCTTTTGATTTGTGTATCATCTCATTTTATAGTGGTGGAGATTTGATTTTCATGCAAGCCTATGGTAATAACTTTTCATGTTTGACTCTTGAGTGCTTAATTTGTGAACCTTAAACACTTTGAGTGATTTGAGTGAATCTTTAGTGAGGATGTCAAATCTTGTTAGTTTTGAATTAAAGGTAATTATTTAGATAAGGGGAAATACCTATGTTTTCATGCTTTAAAAATGTGTGACTTGGATTGTTTGAATCTTTAGTACTCTTTTAGTTGAATTATCAATGTGTGATTTGAATTATGATAAAACATTATTTATGAGAATTATGAATTGAAAAAGTTTAATTTTAATTGTGAATTGAGGATTTTGCTTGAGGACAAGCAAACGCTTAAGTGTGAGGATATTTGGTAAACCAGAAAAGTAACACATTTTAATCCCATGCTAAGCACGTTTTTGGATGTTTTATTATATAATTTTGTGAATTTGATGCTCCTAATCCTTTAATTTCATGTTTCTATACTTAGGTGAGCATAGGAGAGCGAAAGGAGTGAAAAACGAGCCACAATCGAGCAAAAAGAGTTGATTTCAGTATCACATACGGGCTGGCCACACGCTCATGTGCCATCCAGTGTCAATTTCGAACCATGTCAGTATTACACACGGACTGGGTACTTTAACACGGGCCTCTCACACTCCCGTGGGAGACACACGGGCTGGCCACACGCCCGTGTGCCATCCCGTGTCGATTTCTAACTATATCAGTATTGCACATGGCCTGGGCATTCTTACACGGGCTGATCACACGCCCATGTCCCTGTCGAACCCTGTTTCATTTTCACGCGGAAAAGGATAATTTTTAGGTATTTTGAGCATTCCAAAGTCTATAAAAACACACTAGAAGAAAACCTAAAGGGGGAGACAGAGGAGAACAAAGAAATTACTCGAAGGAAGCCATTGGAATCAATTCAGAAGCAGGATCTCATTCAAGATCGAAGATCTCCATCAATTTTCCTTAGAAGTTTTTGGGTTCTTTATGTCTTGTTGTTTTCCTTATTTTGAGATGTTTTCCTTTTACATTATGAACTAAATTCCCTAGATACCTAGGGAAGATGAAACCTAAGACAGATCTTATTATTTGATGTTTCTGAATTACATGATAAATATTTATTCTTGTTCTTAATTATGTGTTCTTAATCATTGCCTTAATATTTTCAGGATATTAATCCAAGTTTGATGTGCTTAATCGTGGAGCAAAGTCCCCGCTTAAGAGTAGATCTAGCATAATTAAGCGAGTTGATTGCAATCCTAGAAATAGGGCGACATAAATCATTTGGATTAGAGTCAAATCTAATATGGGAATCCATAGATCGAGTTAATGCGACAATAGGGGTTTTAATTAGAAAGAGATTGCAATTAATCAACCTAGAGTCAGTTGTTTTTATTCTCGAAAGAGATATTAACATAAGTTAGGGATTTCTACGGATCAAGACAAGTGAATAAATCGTTTAATTCAGATTTAGAATAATAAGTGAAGTCTAGGCAGATTCTTTCATGGGTATTATCTCTCTCATCGATTTTCTTCGAATATTTTCCTACTTTATTCTCTGTTTCGTCTTAGTAATTAGGTTAGTTAAGATTAGGTTAAAACAAATCCCTTAAATTTATTCGGCTAGATAATAAAAAGATAGTAACTACTAGTACTTTTAGTCATCATGGATACGATATTCCCGACTCACCATAGCTATACTACCATTCGATAGGTGCACTTGCCTTTGTCGTATTTTAGTTAGTTTGTGACGTCATCACTTCCTGTTTTGAAACTTTTTTCGTGATTACAAATGTTGAATCAGAATGTAGTCCTAATGTTTTTGCAATAGTGTCAATAAAGCCCAAGAGGTAGGAGCTTGTCCTTTTGTAAAGCCATATCCTTTGATCATTCCACTAGCCTAGGACCGTACCACCACTCCATAGATACTCCGCTAGGCTATACAATTGTTAGGATCGACCCGATTGAGCAACAAGTAAAAAAAATAGCGGAATAAATTGAGAAATTGAACACACAAATTTAACGTGGAAAAACCCCTCCAAAGAGGATAAAAAACCACGGGAAAAGATAATTTTACTATAATGGTAAAAGAACGAAGAGTACAAAAGATAGAGATAAAAACTAAACCCCGAAAACCTGAAAACAAAGAACCCTTAAAATGTAAACACAAAATTCTCTAAATGTGTTATGAGTTCTAATATCTAATGGGTGTATTTTCTAAGGTTGTAAAAAATCCTATTTATAGGCTAAATTCATAGGTCAAATAATAATAAAATGATCTGAACTAATCAGTGTTTGATTGAAACAAATAAACAGAGTTTAACTAGAAGATTATTTCTCAAATTTGATTGAAATAGGAGTCATACTTAACAAATCTCCACCTTGACTCATATTTCCACAATGCCATCTTTGCCAAAGCCCGCCACGAGCCTATCTTGAACCATGCAGGGAATTAACTGAGTCGAATATGTGCTTAGAAACTAGAAGACTTCTAGACTTCGACTTGTACACTGCAAATCAAAACTAACCCGGGTTTGATTTTCACGAACACAGTGCCCTAACTTTTCAAAACCTGCATCCAAAAGAGAACCTCTCTTCAACGAAACGGTCATACATTTTTCCCTCCTATGACCAAGTTGCCTACGCTCCAAACGAGTTGACTTCGACTCTATAATGGACGAGGGACGTCTGGTTTCACCGGTCACTGTAGAACCTTCCAGAATATAAAGACTGCTAGTTTTTTTACCTTTTAACAAAACGAGAGCTCCACGAGATACTTTAATGCCGCTCGACTCGATGTTGATTATGCATCCTTTCAAGTCTAAAATACTCAAGGAGATGAGATTCTTTCGTAAATCAAGTACATACCTGACATCTGAGAGTGTCCTAATCGTCTCATCGTGTATCCTAATTTTAACAATGCCAATACCAATTACCTTACTAGATGAATCATTTCCCATGAGCACAACTCCACCTTCAACCGAACTGTATGTGGAGAACCATTTTCTATTGGTACACATGTGGAAAGAACATCCCGAATTTAGGATCCACTCGGACGTGAGCTTGGAGTTATCGATCGTTTACACTAACAAGAAATCATCACCGCTTTCATCGGCCAAATTAGCACCAGCTACATCTTCCTCGTTACTCTCAGCAGCTCTTTTATTTCGTAGTTTATAACAATCTGCTTTGACGTGACCTAACTTTTTACAATAACAACACCTTTTGTCTCGTTTCTTTGATGCTACCAAAATGGAAGCTTGCTTATATGCCTTGCTATCCAAACCAAACTCATTGTCGAGTTTGTCTCTACTCAACAAATGACCCTTCACATCTTCGAACGAGAGTTTGTCTCTGCCATAATTCAGGGTCTCCTTGAAAAACTTGTATGAAGGGGGTAAAGAGTACAATAATAGCATAGCCCGATCTTCATCGTCAATATGAACCTCAACATTCTTTAAATCATTTAAAAGAGTAATGAATTGACTGATGTGATCTCTAAGAAGCTCACCTTCGTTCATGCGAAACGTAAATAAATGTTTTTTCAACACTAAACGGTTAGCCAGAGACTTAGTCGCATAAAGAGTTTCTAACCTTTTCCACAAGGCGGTTGAGATTTTCTTCATCAATACCTCCTGTAATACCGTATTCGCGAGGCACAACTAGATTGCAGATAAGGCATTTTCATCAAGCTCTTCCCATTTTGTTTGATTTAGATTCTCAGGCTTTTTCCCGATAATAACCTTTTTCAAGCCGGTTTGAACTAGAATTGCCATCATCCGAACTTGCCACAGATTGAAATTTGTCTCACCATCGAACTTCTCAATTTCAAACCTTGTTGCTGCCATATCTGAATGGGCTGATCTATGAAAATTGAACTAGCTCTGATACCACTTGTTAGGATTGACCCGATTAAGCAACAAGTAAAAAAAATAGCGGAATAAATTGAAAAATTGAACACACAAATTTAACGTGGGAAAACCCCTCCAAAGAGGATAAAAAACCACGGGTAAAGATAATTTTACTATAATGGCAAAAGAACGAAGAGTATAAAAGATAGAGATAAAAACTAAACCCCGAAAAGCCAAAAACAAAGAACCCTCAAAATGTAAACACAAAATTCTCTAAATGTGTTATGAGTTCTAATATCTAATGGGTGTATTTTCTAAGGTTGTAAAAGAGCCTATTTATAGGCTAAATTCATAGGTCAAGTAATAATAAAATAATCTAAACTAATCAGTGTTTGATTGAAACAAATAAACAGAGTTTAACTAGAAGATTAGTTCTCAAATTTGACTGAAATAGGAGTCATACTTAACACATATACTTCGAAATCACGACATATGCAAACGGAAGAAACCATGGACTTGACAACTGCATATGTTCGTAATGAGTAGATTTAGTTGACCAACAGATTAAATCGAAAACTTATCCGAGAACGAGAATGGAGAAAAGTAATATACCTCGGGGAACAAAGGAATGCCTCTTAGAAAATAAAGGGAAGGAACAATAGAGTAGTATAGCACTGCCAAGCAGTTAGTGGCCCAGAGGCAGTAACAACAATATCCTAGCTGAAGGCCTAAGCTAATCTTTCCATTGGCAAACCAAGCTGGACTGTATTTAGAAAGTACTATCTGAAAGTCCCCTTCAGAACATCTCTTGTGTTGCACCAGTATTTGAGCAAGTGTGGTTGGTTCAACTCCTAGAAAAGCCTTCCTTTCCAAATTGTAATACACCGATTTCCATCCCCGGCATTGAATTGATAAACCTGTGATCACATCTTCAACTGGACAACCATATTTCAACCCCATCTGAAATTGAACATGCAATAAGGTGAGAGTATGCACTGTGTAAATATACACTTTCATGTGAATTTGTGTGAAGGAGAGTAAGAAAATATATATATACCTCCTTTCCCCACTCAGTGTTATTTTCGTAAGTGCAACTGGCAAGGACCTTTGATTTTTCTTCCAATACTGCAGTAGTTTCTTCCCTTTCTCTATATTTTGGAATGTCTATTTTGAATTCATTGTGAATTTCCCTGCTAAACTTTCTTCCACATAGTGTATCTCTTCTGTGAAAGAAGCCAGTTCCAACATAAAGGGGGCCTCCATAGCCATCCAAACCATGAAATTCCACCTATATTATTTTCAATATCAACAGGTTTCACATTGAAACCATGAGACACTTTCTGGAATCATATAGGCTGCTAAGAAGAGAAAATCTTGTTTCAGCATAGAACATTACATATTTATTATTACCTGGCTAATTACTCTTAGTGAACTGCTATACAGCTCATTCTTGGTAATGTTGTCAAAATTTTGCAGAAACTGTACATAAGCAATCTCATGGCCCTTTTCTCATCCATGAAGAAGCACAAAGCATCCCTCACAGCAAGTGAATTATTTGAGTACATATCGCAGTCCACATTAAGAACAATCTGGTCGTTGCTAATTGCAGATGATACCCTTATCTGCATTTCGTGTTATGTCAAGCTATTAGGCTTGGTGGCATTATAAGAATCAAGGATATGTGGCTCAGTTGCATAATGAGTAGGTTCTTAAACTATTCAATCCTTACAAATATATATGTATATATAACATAAGAAGTATACGTGTTTGCTAGAGAAAAACTGCATGTTGAAGACAGAGAGTACCAGTGCATTCATAGCTCTAGCTTTGAAGTTATGAAAATACTGGGGTCTCTTCTCCCGAGCCACATACACTAAAGTAGGTAATACACATCCTTCACTATCCTTTGCATTTGGGTCTTTCCCATCAATCAATATCTGTCAAGTTCAAGTATTGCAACAAAATTTCATTCTTCAATTAGTTCAAAGTGCTTAAAGTTAGCTTATCAGTAAGTAAATACAAAAACTGATATTTCAATTTCACCTACTTGAAAAATGGTGTCATGATCATGTCTATAAGAATATGAATCCCATTCAGAAAATCCTTTATGTCTCAGGTGAACTTCAGGGTAGCTTGGCTACATTTTCGACTTAAATTTCTATAGAGAAAGAGTAGAGAAGCCTAAGATTTTAAACACACACATACACACTCTCCATATATAAAAGGTTCATTTATGGTACAATAATGAGATTCTTTTGTTACCTTTATAGTTGCTAATTCTTTAGGCTGCTTGGAGTCATCTGAAATAGAAATGGAGTCAAGATAAGCCCCTGGAGATCTTGGTTCCACATTGAACTTTTTGCAGAATGGTATCCAATATTTAGCAAACTGAGAGGCTTCCAATAGAGCATAGAAAGTAAGCTGTGAACCGGCATCATCCGAGAGATACACCGAAAGCTTCTCCGGTGGGTAGTCATAAGCCATAACTGATAACACAGTGTTGATGACCATCATTGGTGGCTCAATCACCGGATCCGCGGTGCATACGAATATATCCACTCCAGGCAACTCATTTCCATATCTGACCATCATACACAAACACAGAAGAAACTCATTTCCATACCTGATAAAATACACAATAACACAAACACATAAGAAACATAAGAAATAAACCTGTGGGAGAGCCTTTTTTTGAAGGTTTATCTGTAGACAAGGTTCCAACGGTGAGCTTGAGTAAGGAACCAATAAAAACCAAACCAAAGCTCAGCAGCAAGCAAACCAATCCAAACCAGTCTCCCATCTTCTCTATATCTTGGTACATGGCTCACTCTAACTCCAAATCAAACATATACCCACGAATATAGGCCCTGCAAAGACTCTGTAAAGGGTTCTTCCATTTGTTCTCTTTGTCTCAAACAAAGGGAGGTATCCATCATTGCCCATCTCTATTACTCAAACATGGACGACTGTTCACCTGTCTAGTTATAATAACAACTTGAAAGGCTTTTCACCAATATTTGTTTGTTTTATACAAGTTGTTATATTCTATCAATAATGCATTGAAATAAATTCATGAATTAAAGAAAGTTATATTTTATTTCAGAATCCATACTAAGTTTTCTTGGTCAAATTGATACTACTAATAGTATTCGAGTTGTCTTTTAGGATTTTTTTAATTTATAAAACTAATTCAAAAAATTAATTAATTACTTAAATAATCTATTTTTTTGGTAAAATACGAAAATAAACTAAAATCTACAGTAAAAGTTGGTGGAGCCAAAGTGTTTGGTGCTACCAACATGTCACGTCAGCAATCGGGATAAAATAATTAATTTTGTTGTGGAGCCATGTTGAATGGTGCCAACTGTATAAATATTAAGAAAATATTGCGATTTTAAAATAAATGGGGAGCTGTAAGCAAATTTACCTTTTAGGTGGAGCCAAATAATTTGAGGTCACCAGATTCCAACACCCTATCCTATTATGTTGCCTATTCCAACACCCTTTTCTTTATTTTTTTTTATTTGTTTTTCATTTTTTCCTTCTTCTGATTTTTTATTTGTTTGTCCTTTTTCGTTTTTTATTTGTTTTTCTTTATTTACTTTTTCAGTTTTATTTATTTATTTGTCCTTTATTTGTTTATTTATTTGTTTTTCTTTATTTCTTTTTTCTGAATATTTTATGTATATTTGTATATTTACAGATAGGTCTTAGGTTATTTACATATTTTATCAAAAAAATAGGTCATTTATGTAATTAATTAATTTTTTTGAGTTAGTTTTATAAAAAAAGAAGCCAGTAAATAATTTATGTAATGTGAAATCAAGAAAATTAAAAGGACATTTTTAATAGAAAAAAAAGAGGACCAAAAAATAAAAAAAATGAGAAAAAAAAAGGATTTATTTGTTAAAAAAAGATTTATTTGTTAAAAAAATTATGGCTTTTTAAAAATATATATATTAAAAATAAAAAAATATATATTACAAATTCCTTGTAATTTTACTCTGATACCAGATTGTCCCGAGGATCTGAGGATCGTAATCGTAATTTGTAAGTTGAAAATAAAATTTGAAAGATTGTTTGATTAAATTTTGAAAAGGAAAATAATTTAAAAACTTAAATTTTGAAAACTTAAAATTTGGAGAAACTTTAAAACTTTGGAGAAACGAGTTTTGATTTCTGAAATGGGTATTTCAAGTCGTGCCTTTCATTCTAAATCTGATAGCCTTTTATAGAGGGCTATTGTCTCTTTACATCATTTGAACCGGGAAATTCAATCCCTTTCATCATTACATAATTGAAACTTTGATTACATAATTAAAACTTTTCAGAGAATATATTCTCTGGTTACAAAAATACAAACTACAGAGAATATTTACTATTCATGCGTCAGAGAATCTTACTGTTCTTGCCAGGGAATATTTACTGTTTACGCCAGAGAATATTTCCTGTTCACTCGTCTTTTCTTGCAGGGAATATTTACGGTTTGCTTCAGAGAATATTTCCTGTTCACTTGTCTTTTCACTGTCTGCTTCAGAGAATATTTCCTGTTCACTCGTCTTTTCTTACAGGGAATATTTACTGTTTGCTTCAGAGAATATTTCCTGTTCACTCGTCTTTTCTTGCATCATTTTTTCTTGGTCTTGGTGATGGTTACTGAAGTGGTATCGTCTGCAAGATCCACCGTTTTGATTGAAGACGCTGAAGATTTCTCATCCTCGGATTCGGAATCCATTGAGCTGAGCATTTTAGCCATGAGTTTTTTGTATTCCTTCTTGGTCTTGGCTTGAGCTAACATCGCACTAGCTGTCGATTTTGCTTGAAGGAATTTTGCTGTGGTTTGATACGGGGCTGCGGACTTACATAATCTTGGATTCTTGTTGAAAAAATTATCCAAATATTTTGAATCATGTTTTTCATCATTAAACTTGTCCCACCATTTAGTTCCGTAGTTTCGAACTAGTAGTGGAATTCTAGTATATTGATATTGCTCATAGGAATAATTCCAAGAAACAATCCAAGAAATGCACAGTTTTGAGAAAAAATGGATTGTTCTGTAAATGTGTTTTTGGTCTGGTTCAGGCTGAAATTTGTCAAAGAATTTGGGCCATAAATTTTGATTTTTTTCTGGTAGGATCTCAAAGGATGATGGTCCATACCAATTCCACCATTCTTGGAATCAGTTTGGGAATTTAAATTGGGTATCGTATTTTAAATATATGAGCCAAGAATGTCTCATGTGTTGGTTGTTCATTAAGAAGGCATTGTATCATGCCATTTGGTAATCCCAATATGTAAAATATGGGTGGTGGTCAATTTTAGTGGTAAATTTGGCTGGAAATTTCTTTGGAGAATTTGGGTTTTCACTCCAATCCCTTGGTCGAAGAATTTTTAATATTTGGGCTGTTGAATGGGTAATAAAATTTGGATCTTTTGGGTCTGTGTAGTGTTTGAACAGTACTGATCCAGTTTGAACCAGTATGTTTTCATAATACTGTTGGAGTTTTTGAGAATCCAATGGTTTGAAATGCCATCCATTGAAAAGTTCTTTTGCAAGTATATGTGGAGGTTTTTCTGAAAATTCTTCCTCCATAACAAGAATTTTTTCAAAACATTTGTTTGGAAAATATTGTGAGGATTTTTGTGTAGCATGCTGTGAAGACATCTGCTATTTCTTTTGGAAAAACATCTTGGAGAGATGTCTCTTTTAAAACATTTTGAGAGATTTTGGTTTGTGTAAAACAATCTCTTTATTTTTGAAATCTTTGCTTGCTTCACCAAGAAATTTGTTTGAGAGGAGTTTCCTCTTTCATTTGAGAAAAGGCCAATGCCACTTACGGGATTGAGAAAGGGACTCAATCCATTTTTGATTTGAGAACCAATTTCATTTGGATCTTGTGCATCTTGAGCGATTGTATTTTTGGAGGATTTTGATGATGATGATGATCTCTCATTTTCTTCTTCATGGAAAATTTCATACCATGACTTTATTGGTTTTGAGGAAATTTGGGTTTTGGATGACTCTCCTATTTTTCCTTTCCTTTGTCTCGGAGTTTGGGTGGCATTTTTGAAGAAACTCTCTGAGAAAATCAGCAAAGAATTAGTTTCTCCTTTGATGTATTCAATATCAAAATCAAATATGCTCAAAATTGCTCGCCATCTTGCAAAAATCTATTTTGAGGCAATATTTTGAACATCTTTTTGTAAAACTTCTTTTGCTGATTTGCAATCGATACGTAAAAGAAATTTTTGATTTAATAAATCACTTTGGAATTTTGTAATGCACAAAACAATTGATAAAATTTCTTTTTTAATAGTACTATAATTTTGCTGAGTTGGATTCCAGTGTCTGGAAGTAAACTGGACTATTTGCTCTTTTCCCCCTTTAACTTGTTTTAGGGTAATTGGACTCTTCCAAGAGTTCCAACAAACCAAGTCTACAAGAAAACAACTTTTGAAAATTTAAATGCTTTTTGCAGTTACGTTATAAAAACAAAAGAAAGGAGTTTACTTATTCAAAAAGAATATGAAACAATCCAATTATTAGATAGAGTCGTTATTAATAAACTCAAAGAACAACAATACAAATATGTCCATTTTGGACTAGTCCAGGTTGGTGTCAAACCTCTTAGTGTTGAAGCCACTAAAAATACCTCAATTTTAATTGTCTTAAGAGACCAAAGACAAATCATGTTTAATGACTCATTATTAGGAACTATAAAAACAAGCCTATGTACCGGCCCAATACATTTTAATTGTTATCCAAATTTTATGGTTTCTTTGACCGACAAAAATATTTTACAATCTTTGACCCTCCAAATACATACCCATAACTAAAAAAATATATATTAAAAAATTAAAAATATATATTATGACTGGTCACATCGTGTCAATAACATCTGCAATGTAACTAGTCATTAGATTTATAATGCCTAATAATTGTTAGTTTAAAAAAAAAAAAAGAGAGAGAAGAAGAACGTCCCTATTTAAGAAGGGGATATTTTGTAGAAGAAAAGAAGGAAGAAAAGAGAAAAAAAAAAAAAAAACTAGTAAGGAATTTATAGTTCATATTTTGTATTTTATATATTTTATTGTTATTGTAATATAATAATTAGTTTATATTTAATTTATGTAATTTTTTTAAATTATGCAGATATCAAAATGTCTTCTGGAGAAAATATGAATCACACTTCATCGAGGATCAACGAAACAATAAAATTAATTATAAATTAAATAAAAAAAATTGTTTTAGTTTCTCTTTTTTTTCTTGCTATGCGCTACTTTGCTCAACGTGTTATGATTGCATGAAACTGATCTCTATTTGGTTGTTATTAACCCTTTTTAATTCCTTTTTGTATGAAACTAATTTCTACGTGTTAATAATATTTTTTTTTTAATTTATGACACATTCATCAATTTATATATTAATTTTTTCAATATGACGACCTTTCTGCTTAATTTTGCATTATTGTCGTGCTTGGTTCCATTTGTGGGGTACAAAAAAGCTACATTTGTCTTCCACTAATTTGACACCACCTAAATAAAATTAAAAATCGCATTCATATGAGGAAACTAGGATATATATTAATTTGGCTTCAACTAATCTATATATCATATTATAAGTGTTCAAATCAGATTGAATCAAGCTCAAAATTATTAGAGTTACGATTAAATTTATCTTTAACGAGTGAAATTTTTTTTTTTTATAAAAATTCTCGTATGTAAGATAAATTTTTGAGTTTGAATATGCCTGATTTATATTATATGTAAAACTCTATGTATTATTATAGATATCGATTCAATAAACACGTTACCATCCCAATTAGGAAATGGACTTGAAATATTTAGAAATACGAATTTAAATACAATATTTTTACCCATGTTCACGATTCATTTGTACCAGTCTTTGTTCTTGTACTCATTGTGGAAGTTGACAATGATGTGACGAATACAGTAGACAGACCTCCACGAAACCTCGAATTGCCGAATCGCAGCAACAAGGCTCTTCGATTTGTCGGAGATAATGCAAATGTTGTCTTGCTTAACAACATACCTCAGAAAGTTTCGAATGAAATATGCCGATGATTTGGAGTTCTTTGACTCCACAATGGCGAAAGCGATCTTTAGTACATTTCCGTTACTGTCTTGTGCAATCGCAATCAGAAGTATCTGCGTGTATTTTCCATAAAGCCACGTTCCATCAACCTGCACTAGCGGTTTGTAGAGGGAGAAGGCCCTAACACATGGATCGAAAGTCCAGAACAATCGACGGAAAACTCTTCTCCCTAGTTCCAATTGTCCATTCGGGCCTCTATAAGGCAACGTTTGCAAGTCCACGATAATTCCTGGGACGTACTCCACCATCGTTGAAATCCAACCCTAAAGTTCATTGTATGACTCATCCCGATTCACCGTACAATTGTTGCATGGCCATTTGTTTCGCCCATCACGTTTTCTTATACGACACTGTAACACCCTAACCCGTATTTGTTGCCAGAATAGGGTTACAAAGTATTACCGGAGTTTATAGAACAATTACAGATAATTCATGTTAATTATTATTCATTTCCAAAAGTGGTCATATTGTCCCTTGAATGGACCCTCGAGGCCTAATATAAACATTGGAATCGAGTCGGGACTAAATCGGGAACTTAGAGAATTTTTCGCAAAATTTCAATTTTTTCCTAAATACAGGGCACACACGCCCGTGTGGTCAAGGGACACGCCCGTGTGACCATAGGACACGCCCGTGCTGTAGGTCGTGTCTGACCCCGTGTAACTCTCTGACTTGTGCCACACGGCCAGCCACACGCCCGTATGCCAGGCCGTGTGGTTAATTAATTTTTTCAAAATTAAGTGCAGGTTTCACACGGCCAAGACACACGCTTGTGTTCTGGGCCTTGTAGCACACACGGCTGAGACACACGCCCGTGTCTCTGCCCGTGTGCTCAATTCTGAGGATTCTGTTTCTCAATTTAAGTTGCAGGAGACACGCGGCCTAACCATACGCCCATGTACCAGGCTATGTGTCACACACGGTCAAGACACACGCTTGTGTGTCTACCCGTGTGGACAAAATAAAGCCATTTCTAGCTTCATTTCTCACCCAAAACTTTGCCAATAACCTACACCAAAACTTGCATTCATATATAAACCAATCCAAGCATTAATTTCAAGCAATTCTAACATCTAACATGGTATATCCTTACATGCATACTTATTTATAATCTTATATTTAATAGATATATTCATTTAGTATAACTCAATCAATCCATAATACATACTCATGCTATTACCATAAAGTAGTCTTAATAGATATACCAAATTATAACCTTCACTAGCCATTCCAATGGCTAGATTACAAACAATATTTAAGTCAACCATGGCCAAGTTACCTATGCATGCCATTATACAAAATAAGTTTTCCATTTATACCAAAACAAGCTAGTGGATAGTGTGATGATGCTCCAACCGATCTATAACCTTCGTGAGCTTCCGAGTACTATAAAACAGAGAAAATAAAACCTAGTAAGCATTATATGCTTAGTAAGTTCGTATAACAGGAATTAAACTTACCAATCTCATTTATAAAAATTAAGCATTCAATAACATGCTTTTCATCAATTTGGTAAATTTACCTAAACACACATACACTCAATCAAGCAAGTTTGTTACATAAGTCACATGTATATCAAATAACATAGATGAGCTCATCACAACACAATTCATCAGATTTCTTAGAATAATTCAAAATATAACTCTATTTATTTCATCACTTTCTCTTGTAGGGAGTTTTATCCGTTGAATTTCTGAAATATCGATGGATACTTAAGTAGTACACTCAAGGTGTACATATCTATAAACCGCCAATTATTACTTAGGAAGCATACTTTCGAGCCACATGTCAAGATGCTCAAACGAGCCATGTCATCATGTAACAGGACACTTATCTGAGCTAATCAGGAAACTCATAAGAGTTTTTACTCAAGAAGCTCATAGAGCCTTTCAGATATCTCCGAAGAGATAATATCAGGGAGCTTCGGATAAGGTAAAAGAGAGTTTATGCGAGCTTAACAGGACGCTCATGAAGAGCTGCGTTTGTGTCCGCATTTTATGCAAGATCACAACCGATCGCATATCAGGACGCTCACAAAGAGCTGCGGTAATGTGCAACAAATGCAAGATCACTACCAATCAGAATACTCGCAGGAACTATATATATTAGTATGCTCGAGAGGCTATATCGGGATTACTCGCTCGAGCTAAATCCCATCTGCAACATATGCAGAATCACATTTATATACAGGAAATCATACGTATCCATCGATTTTCATTGTTCAAGCGGAACTCAATATCTTTATAACATTTTCATTCATGTGATCTTTCATGTACATTTAACATACATATAAATCACATATTTACATGCCACATTCAATTCAATTACATCATTCAATTCAAACATATTAACATGCATAATAAAGTTATACGAACTTACCTCGATAATAATTCGTACAAGAAAATCTACTAATCCGAAATTTTCTCTTTTCCTCGATCTATCTTCGAATTTGAGTTATCCGGATCTATAAATGAATTTAATCATCAATTTATCACATTTCATATTCAATTGGACTAAATTTACATCCTAGGTAAAATTATCATTCTGCCCCTAAACTTTCCATAAATTTCAATTTCATCCCTATGCTCGGAAAATGAAATTCATGCCATTTACTCCTTATTCCAAGCCTAACCGAAATTTCAATATAAAATTTACAGCACATGTATTCTATAAAATTCAGAATTTTTCTTCAATTTTCACAACTTTACAAATTAGTCCCTAAATCATGTTTTCATCAAAAGTCACTTTGTAAAAGTTATTTATCTATCAACAACCTTTCATTTTCTACCATAAATTTCAAATTTTCAGCATATTCATCCATGGAAAATTTTCTATACTTTGATAACTTTTCAAATTGATCCCCTAAATAGATAGATTAGATTATCCCGGTTTCAAAAATATAAAAATGACTAGAAACGGGGCTTGAATACTTACCCAATTATGCCAAGAAAGCTTGTTTTCTCTTTCCTGGGATTTCCATGGAATATTTGGGGAAGAAGATGATATCAAATGATATTAATTCTATTTTAATTATTTATCATCTTTTAATTATTTTTATTTCCAATTTAGTCATTGCCCTTTTTTTATTTTTCCATGGATGAATCATCAAAAATATCTACTAACTTTTCTTTAATGGTCTAATTACCATATAAGGACCTCAATTTTTGAATTCCATAGCTATTTGATCCTTCTAGCTACTAGAATCCAACTTTTGCATTTTATACAATTTGGTCCTTTCAGTAATTAAGCACATAATCTGTAAAATTTTCTTATCAAAATTTTCATATGACATTTCTATCATAATGCCAACCATGTAATAATTGTAAGATCGAATTTATGCCCGGGCCCATTAACCAAAACCAATAAATAATAAAAAAACCAAAGTCTTTTAAAAACAGTCCAAATTACAAAAGCAACCCAAATATTAAAGTCCAATAAACCCACTTATCCTAGCCCAAATCAGCCTACCCACTATCACTAAACCTAATAGGCCCACTTATAACCCAATATCCAGACCAGCCCGAACGGCCCAAAAACTTTAGGGTTTTAGAAAACCCCAGAGACCCTCTGGAGGTTTCATGCACCACAACACTATTGACAGTTGGGCTACCGCGTCCCTCACACGCGCCCCTGGCGTCATTTCAGAAACCCACGCATGCCACCACGCGCGCCACCACGCGCACTACACGCGCTCCGCCCACGCGCAAGCCTTCACGCATTGTGCGTGCCTTCGCGCTCATCACCACACTCTTCCGTACTGCCTCAAGCGCACCAGCGTTGTACACCCCTGCATCTTGGCCACGTCTATACCTGCAAATGAATAGCAAAAAACGACAGAAATCGCAGCAAATAGAGAAAAAAATGAAATAAAATAGAAAAAGACTGATATTTTTTTCTTTTCTTTTAGGATCGGCTATAAAAGGGTTGAACCAAAACCCTGTATTCTTTACGCACACATAACAGAGCAATACAAAAATCGATAGCAGAGATTCAAAGAAAAGGTTGTTTTTTTTCATCTTTTCGTTGTTTTTTGAATCCATTTCTGTATCTATTTCTTTTCTTCTTTGGTATACAATAAATAAAAGAGGAGAGGAAAGGGGGTTTACCTGGCCCGAATGCTCGCCTTCATCTTCTCCGTCGTAATCGGAGCCGGACGTTGGTAAACGAGCAAAGTTTCAAGGTCGATGTTGGGAAATCGGCCGGACCCCCCGGATATCACTTGTCGCCGAACATGAGGGCGATTTGGTGGTAAACAAAAAGGGTCTTCCATTCGTGCTGCTCTTCGCCGGTCCTGATGGCGATTGGGTGTCAGCGAGATAGTCTTTCTCTCTGCGGCGGAGAAGAGAAACATTAGGGGTTAGGGTTTCGTTAAAAGAAGGTTAGCAGAGGGGTTAAGGTAGCTTTTAAAGAGGAGTGGCCATTAAGGAAACGACGGCGTTTCAGGTGTAACTCGATAGCTTTGAAATGACGTCGTGTGAGTGCCCCGATCCGACCCGATTCGAAACCCATTAGACCCGCGTGTTTCTGCGATAAAGGGGGAATTTGCGCATCTGGTCCTTCGTATTTCTGTGCTGTTTTTAATTAAGTCTGTTATTATAGTACGATCATACTGTTTGGTTGAATTGCATTTTAAATCCTCGGTTATTTAGGCGCGTTTTTATTTGATCCTCGAGCATGTTAAAATAGATCATTTTTTTAATAATAGTCCTTTAGTTTAATTATGTTTCGATTAAATATTTTTGTTTTCATATGCAATCCGTGCATTTATTTTATGTTTAATTCATTTATTAATTAGTTATATTATTTCACATCATTTATTTTAAATCTATTTATTATTTTAATTTGATTTAGGTTCATTTCATATAATTGGTTATATTATTTTGCTTCATTTTCTTCAATTGCTAGTATCGAAATTATCTTATATGATTATTGCTAGCATATGAATTGTAATTTGTTAATTTATAACTATTATTTATTCGTGATTTATCGTTGTAATGTTTGATGTATGAATTGATATATTGCTTTGTGTATTAATATTCCATTGTATCCCATGAAAGATGTTGTGTTTTAATATCATTTCAGTTTTAAAATTATAAGGCAAGGCTCGCGTTTAAAGGTTTCGGGAAAATCGTGCTCTAACTTACTGAGTTCCGATTCTCTTCATTTAAAACCTAGCAACCGAGTATCCTTTCTCTTTTAAATCAAAATACATAATATTTCAAATAAAAAAAAACTTATTCTTGGGATTTTTGAGTTATTGCACCCTAACTTACTGGGTGTGATATTTTATTATCTCGAGATAAGATTTTTAAAAGAACAAAGGTAATATTCCGTATTCGGGAATTTTGAGAAATAATGCCCTAACTTACTGGGTTGCGATTTTTCATTTGACCCAAATAAGGGAATATCCTTCTTATTTTTTTTAAAATATACAAGTATTGAATGTCGAAGGATAAATCCAACTTCGAGAATATAAGATGTTATGCCCTAACTTACTGAGTATGGCATTTTATTTTTCCGAAATAGGGAACTTTGGCATCCAATACAGTTTTGCCCAAACACATATATATATATACGGATCGTACTCTAAAATCTTTTCAAATTTTCGACATCAGAACATTAATTAATCAATTCGGTACCAATTTTGGGCGTTATGGGGTGCTAATCCTTCCTCGTACGTAACCGACTCCCGAACCTATTTTTTCAAATTTCGTAGACCAAAAACACCGTTTTAGTAAACCAAAATGTTTTATTAAAACAAAGGTGACCCGATCACACCTCATCAAAAAAGATCGGTGGCGACTCCATTTCCATATTTTTAAAGTCGATCCCCGTTTTTTCAAAACTACGTTTTTAAAAAAAATGGTTTCGACAATAATATAAAAATAAATTTTCTTTCCAACTCGGATTTGTGGTCCCAAAACTACTGTTTCGATTTCACTGAAAATAGGCTGTTACAGACACTCTGTACTGGAATTGGGCTTGCATGTCCGCAATCAATGTCGACATAGGAATGATTGGGTTATCTTTCACTAGTGGCATGATGTAGTTGCAAATACTTTTGGCATCCAATTTTCGGTGGTCTTGAGACATACGTGCGACAGTGCATGTATGACGCCCTTTTAATTTTCGTATTTGTCACTGTTGAGTCCTCTGTATAAATGCAACCTGAACCCGCCAACCACACCCATCACCGGCTCTCCAACATTCCCCAACATATAATGTCGGTGTAGACTTGGCAACCTTGTAATCAATCGACAACTTCATATTGTACTGTTTGATGGCAAACACACAGTCTTCCTTGTTCTCGAACCGTTGCCCAATGAACAACTCCTCAAACTGTGAATTTAAAGCCAATCTATGAGCAAGTAGTATATCGGCGTACTTAGAGAACTCGGATGTATACGCTGTATCTGGATCTACGTTTAACATGTTGCCCCGGGTTCATTTTGCAAAACAATGCCACGACTCGGGTTACTGAATGAAAGGCCATAAATATCTTCAACCTCCTCAGGGCCTTCATCATCGATATCATCCGGAACCTTATCAATATCGGGGTCACTAAAATCTTTAACGTCCTAATCAAAATCTTCACCGTTATTCGTCTTTTCTTCGAAGTCTGCCTCTGTGCTTATTATCACCTCCGGATGTATTTGTAGACGAGGACCGAGGGTAGGGTTGTTATATGAACTCCCACCATAATTTGAATTTTCGGGTATCTGCGATGTCCCTCCGCATTCTAACTGGTCTGTCCATCTGACATTAAGATTAAAGTCAAATCTGCGATGTCCCTCCGCATTCTAACTGGTCTGTCCATCTGACATTAAGATCAAAGTCAAATTCATGATGTTGACTTATTGGGCTAACATTCTCAACAGGCTCTAAGTCCGCTAACTCAACAAATAACTCAAATGGTTGAGGGTTCTCACTCCCAGTTGACCACCATATTTCCATCATAGTGCCCAAGTCATCATCATCTAACAGTTGCATCTCATAAAATTTCAATGGATCTGTAGAGATTGGAAACTTGTAAAATAATCTGGACATCGCCCTTCCACAACAGATAGCTAATTTCACACTGATCTTCCTTTTCATTTCTGTCAGCTTCACATTTTTTTTGAATCGCAACCCTACTCTTTGCCGACCTTGAAATACACAATCAACATCACCTTGTACAATTTCACCATAAAAAAGAACGTACACCAAAAACCTCATTATTCATCTTCCACAGAATTTTTGAACTCTCCTACTAAACACAACAATTTCACCATTCTATATATGTTAGAGAACCAAGTGGTGGAGCCATAAAGAATGACTCCACCAAACTAAAATATCAAATTTTAAAATTTTATATTAAAAAAAAACACATTTAAAAAAATTACACTTGTAATAAAGTGGTGGAGTCATTCTAAATGGCTTTATCAAATAAAATATTATTTTTTAAAATTTAAATATAATTTTAAAAAACATTTAAATATCTTTAAAAATAATTTAAAAATTAATAATATTTAAAATTTTAAAAATTTATTTAAAATTTTTAAATATACATTTAAAATATTATAAAACATATAATAAATTTGAAAGGTCATATCTTTAAAAATAATATATTTTAAATGTTTTATAATATTAAAAAATATATTTAAAATTTTAAAAATAATATTTAAATTTTTAAAAAAATAATAATTTTAAAAATATATTTAAATTTTTAAAAAATAATATTATAAAACATTTAAAATATACATTTAAAATATTATAAAATAAATAAAGGACAAATAAATAAATAAATAAGTAAAAAGTAAATAAAGAAAAATAAATAAATAATGAAAAAGGACAAACAAATAAAAAAATCATAAAAATGAAAAAATGAAAAACAAATTTAAAAAAAAAAAAATCAAGAAAAGGATGTTGGAATAAGGGAATCTAGTGGTGCCAAATATTTGGCTCCACTACAAAAAGGTAAATTTGTTTAAAGCCTCCTCATTTTTTTAAAAATTGCAGAATTTTTTTTGTATTTATATAGGTGGCACCATTTTACATGGTTTCACTAAAAAAATAATTTTTTTATCTCGATTGTTGACGTGACATGTTGGTGGCGCCAAATACTTTGGCTCCACCAACTTTTACTATAAATTCTAGGTTATTTTCGTATTTTATAAAAAAATAGATCATTTAAATAATTAATTAATTTTTTAGTTAGTTTTATAAAATAAAAAAAAGGGGGAAAATACCCAAATATACCAAAAAAAACTTTATTTACGGAAAAGGACCGGTTTTTAAAATTTAAGAAAATGGCCATTTCCCACAAAACGCGTCCACGTCAGCCGTTTTTGTGGGGATGCAAAGCTGAAAGCGCGCCCTTGGGGCGCTTTTGCCACATCGGCACAAAAGCGCACTAACGGGGACACGCTTTGTCGATGTGGCAAAAGCGCTCCCAAGCGCGCTAGCCTTCTAGCGGTCAAAAATATATTAAATATATTAAAACTAAATTACAAAAAAAAAAAAAAAAAAACAACTTTTTATTTATTAAATATATTAAAACTAAATTACAAAAATAAAAAATAAAAAATAACTTTTATTTATTAAATATATTAAAACTAAATTACAAAAATAAAAAAATAAAAACAACTTTTTATTTTATTAAATATATTAAAACTAAATTAATAAAAAATAAAAAAAAAACAACTTTTTATTTATTAAATATATTAAAACTAAATTACAAAAAATAAAAATAAAAAGCAACTTTTTATTTTATTAAATATATTAAAACTAAATTACAAAAATAAAGAATAAAAAATAACTTTTTATTTTATTAAAAAATTCAAATTAAATTACATATAAAAAATAAACAACTTCTATTTTATTGAATATATTAAAATTAAATTACAAACACAAATAAAAACAACTTTTATTTTATTAAAAATAAATTTTTTATTACAATTTAAAAAATAAAAAGCTCATCCGAATCAATGTTGATGTCGGTCGGAATCGATGCCACACGGGGTGGTCGGCGGTTATCGTTGGATTCCTCCTTCTTCTAGCTTCCGGCGGGGTCGTGGAACCTCGGGCGGGGATTCCTGCTTCCTCCGGCGGTGGAGTGCAGTTGTGGGTGTTGCGAGGATGACCCACCTTGATAAAATAACGACCGGAGGTGTTTGCATAAACCACGGCGGGGTTGTGCAATCTCGTATGGCGAAGGAGACTAGTAAAAGAAGTGCTCCCGACGGCGCCTCTCTTGTGATCCTCACGCGACGGCGGCCTCAAGATCGGTGGCCGGTCGGATAGTCGAGGGCAGACTCGAGCAAGCCATGCATTCCAACTTTGGTGGGATCGGGAAAAGAAACATATATGGGTTAGGATACATATAAGGGCTAGGTACGCACCTTTTGCATAAAGGCTAAAGGCGTGATGTCGGTGTCGTCACCGAACCGATGGGCCCGGTGGATCGTGGTGGGCGCTGTTGATGGGCCGGTGATTGTGTCGCTAGCCGTTGATGGTCCTATATCATCACCCTTCTCCTTGGATTTAAAGGGCCCCGACGCTTCTTTTTGTTCACGAAGTTGCCGTCGCCTCTCTTCTTCCGACAACAAATACGACTTACCATGGATCCTAAACCATGGCATGTATTCGCGACGCATACGCCAACTCGTGAACGACGATCGGTTCTGGATAGGTAAATAGTCATACCGGTTCTCCCACATCTCGATATATCTTGACCAAAATCTTGGCCAATCCGGTATTGCAATCGCCGTAAAGTCGACTTTGTGCTCATCATCGAGCACCTCGGTGGCACGGAATCGGTCGTCGGAATCAAATTGTCGCAGAACCCGATCCGATCGGTGCATCTCCATGGTCGCATAATTGATCAATGGGACCTTCACGTGCCAAATGTTTTGATTTTGCAAGAACTCTTCCTAATTATCGCCCGAATTGCCGATCCTCGCATGCGTGTCCATTGAAACTATATTAACATGACCAAAATATTAGTTATATACATAATACTAAACACTAAGTATGAAATACTAAATTATAAATACGAAATTGAAACTTACTTGTGATTCCGACCGTTGGTCCAATAGAAGCCGTATATCTTCAAGCGAGGTAGGTATTCCAAAGATAACTCGCGAAATGGTTCCACCTAATTAAATAAAATTTTAGCATATAATTATACTTTAAATCTACGTAATAATTGTAAAATATAACATTAAATTTACCTCATTATCAGTGGGAATGAATATGGGTGGTCGAGTCGAGGACGTAAAAATGGAAATCGAAACCGTGCCCATGACTGCAGTAGTGATAGGCAACCTCTGATTTTCGCTTTACTCGGCCGTGTCGCCCCGCACATCTCCCGATACAACTTTGATAGCACGACAGACCCCCAACTCAATTCACCGGCTGCTCTAAAATCAACAAGTTTCAGCAGCCATCTCAAGTGTACGAGGTTTCTAGACAGGTCCGGCATCAGATAGCCTCCAATTATCTCAAGAATGTATGCCCGAGCATACCGTATTCTTTTTATTTCGGTCGAACCATCATTTGGCTCCGGGAATGTGTCTCGTAACCAGGCCATCTCGATCCGACCTCCATGAATGTTATTCGGAATGGCACCCAGAAGCTCGTAGCATACGGCCATCCAATCGGTAGAAGTTGCGGACTCGGTGACTACCTACCCGTCCACCGGCAATCCCAACTGCAATTGCACATCTTCCAGAGTGATGGTACACTCTCCGCATGGAAGATGGAAAGTGTGCGTCTCGGGTCTCCACCTCTCTATCAACGCACTGATCAAGTTCGGCTCCAACTTGAACCCCCGACCTATCGTGGCCACGTGCCAAAAACTCGCTTCCCGTAGGTAATTCTCGATCAGCGGCGATGGGGGACCATGCATATTGCGAATATAGCATTGCAACACCCGATCTATAGACTGTTTAAAAAATTATAAAATAAAAATTAATTAAAATTGCATAAACCTAAAAAATATTAAATAATATTGAAAAATTAAAATTAAAACTTACCATTTGCATTTGATCGACGGAGATGTGCTTGTTGTCTAGACGAATTAATTCCCCGGCCATTGGTAATACGATCGAAAATTTTAAAATTTTCCAAAAAAAATATATTAAAAAAAATTAAAAATGGCTTTTTTGTAAATATTAAAGGACTATTTTGAAATTTGAGAGAAAGTTTCAAGGACTTAAAGAGAAATTTGAAGGAATTTGAGAGAAAGTTGAGAGAATGTTGAGTAAGGACTAAAGTGTGAAAAAAATAAAAGGGTTGGGGAGTTTTTATAGGAATTTTTTGACCGTTACAGGCTAAAAAGCGCCCTTGGGGCGCTTTTGCCACATCGACAAAGCGCGCCCCCGTCAGTAGCGCTTTGGCCGATGTGTGGCAAAGCGCTCCCCAAGGGCGCACTTTCTGCTGCATCCCCACAAAACGCTACTGATGTGGACGCGTTTTGGGGAAATGACCCTTTTCCGTAAATTTTTAAAAAAAATCGGCCCTTTTCCGTAAATAAAGTTTTTTTGGGTATATTTGGGTATTTTGCCCAAAAAAAAGCCTGTCTTTTTCTTTTTGAATTGAATGGAGTATTCAAGCTTCATATTTGGTTATTATATCACCAACAACAGCTAATGAACCTCCAACTAGAAGAGAAGTACAATTCAATGTCTCTAAACTTATCATTAATTCGTCTGCTTCAAAAGGAATAAACTTTAGGGTTTAATACATTAGATAAAGCTCAGTTAGAATTGTAATACCAAAAAGAATGCAACTTTGCTGTTAACCATTAGCTTAAATTAAATATCCTTGTTTAGGCTGGAATAACTAAACTTATCTATATTCTATACATTTTTTGGTGCATTATATTCTATATTGTTCAACTCTTCAGTTTTCTAGGCTGAAATAAATAATCGTTCTGTTCACTGTTTCATTGTGTCGGCTAGTGACATGCATCACTGACATGGAAACACATGTTTTCTTATATACAAAGCCTGCCACTCTCCAACTTTTCTCTCAAATTTTTAAATAGGAGGATAATGTACTTCAACGTTAATAATGTCGATGCTAATTGAGTTATTACTCAATCGGCAAATGAGTTACTTAATCCTCTAATTTTACAAAAAAAAAAAAAAACCATTTTAACTTTTCATTTAATTTTCACTTAAAACAAAATTTTAAAAAATACCGAAAGTAATTATATTTATTCATTATTAAACATTTCCAATTAAGTCTAAAAAATGTACCAAATTTTGTTTAAATTACACTATCATATTCATCATACATATTGTAAAGGCCCATTTTTGCCCGGGCCCATGTAAAATAAAACAAAACCAAAAAAATAAAAAATAAAAATAAAGTCCAGTTTGTTTACAAACCAAAGCAGATTAGACCCACTACATTTGGCCTAAACTAATACCCAAAACCCAATTATAAACCAAACTACCCGAGTAGCCCAATTACAAGCCAGACCCAAACTCAAAACCATTAACCTAACCCAACCTACACAGCCCAAAAGGGCCCAACTCCAAATCAGAAACCAAGGGTTTCTGAAACCCTAGGTTTCCTCGTGCCGCAACAGATTCCTCGCACCCAGGCCACCTACCATCGCGCCGCAACCCTAGCGCCCTCGATAGCGCCGCAATCCGCGTCAAATCACTCCATCGCCGCCGAGATCTTCATCAATGGCCTGCAAAAAGGAAAGAAATGGTAGCAAATATAGAAAAAAAATATGTTCCTTTTTTTATTTTCGGGTTATAAAAAACCCAAGAATTTGTAACACGAGGGGGGATATACGATAGGGAGAACACACGATAAAATACAGAGATATACAATAAAAAAGAAGCAAAGGTTTTTTTTCTTCGTTATTTCTCTTCTCCTTCGAATCTGTTTCTTTTCCTTTAAGCGTTTTTTTTTTTTTTTTTTTTTACATATATTGAAGTTTCTAAAGTAGTAAAATAAAAAAGGAGAAAAAAACTCACATTTTGGGGAATTCCGGCCACTGTGCACGGTGGCCGGCGACGGCGGTAATCGGCACCGGAGTTTCACCGGAATCCTCGCCGAAAATCGCCTAGGCAGAGGATTCCGGAGTGCACCCCCTCTCTTTTTTTTTTTTTGAAACTGAAGAAAAATGAAAATTTTTTTAGAAAATTCGGCCATATATACTGTTTGAAAACGACGTCGTTTTCCCTTGGCCGACCCGCGCGTTGACCCGACCTGCTCCAGGGATCCACGTGTTTTATTAAAAGGGGAAAATTACTATTTCAGTCCCTCCGCTATTTTATTAAATTTAATTTCGTCCAATTTAATGTTTTTATTTTTTAAAATTAGCCCTAGAAATCTATTTTTTTGTTTCAATTTAACCCCTGTTTTGTTTTTTTAATTTTTTTTCTTTATATATTTTTAGTATTAAATTATTTATTATATTAAATATTCTATATTTTCTTTATTAGTTATATATATTAATTTATTAATATTCATATAATTATTATTTATTATTTTATTTTGTTTAATTATTTTTTATTATATATTATTTTAGTATTTAAATATATTAGTTAATATATTATATTTTAAAATTTTGTATATTATATAATATTATATTATATCATATATACTTTTTTTTAACTAAAATTTATTTATATTGTATTTTTTATTTATATTATAAATGTAATTTTTTTATATCTTTATTTAAAATCATTATATATATATATATATATATTATATTTATACATTGTATGCATTGTTTATATTATATATGTACGTAATTTTTATTTATCTATTTATTTATTATTTAATCCTGCATAAAAATTTTCATATTTACTTAACAATTTTCTTTTTATTTTGATATTTATTGTTTATGTATATATTTTATTTGCCCATATTCTCTCATTTATTTATTTATGATTGCCATTGTATAGTTTTTTTTATTAATCATTATTCTACATTATTATTACTTTATCATTTACATAGATATGGAATGTTAGTATGTTATAATTGTTTTTTATATATATTTATGTTCGATAATGTATGAATGCGATATTGTCACATGGATTATTGTTTAAAATAAAAATATACATTTTTGCAAAATTAATACTTTATCTAAAGGTTTTTTTTTAAAAAATAAGGCAATGTTTTGGTATTTAGAAATTCGGGAAATAGTGCCCAATCGTGCTGGGTTTCGATTTCCCGTTTGGCTAAATAACTAAATATCCTTTTAACAAGTTTTGTAAATCGTGAGATGATCTTAGTTATGAGGGTTTAAAAATATCGTGTCCAATCATGCTGGATGTGATGTTTATATTCTTTCGGATCAAAGAACCCTCAAATTTTAAATCAAATTGCTTGAAGTTTTTTTTATCTAAAGGTTTTTTAAAAAATAAGGCAATATTTTGGTATTTAGAAATTCGGGAAATAGTGCCCAATCGTGCTGGGTTTCGATTCCCCGTTTGGCTAAATAACTAAATATCTTTTTAACAAGTTTTGTAAACCATGAGATGATCTTAGTTACGAGGGTTTAAAAATATCGTGTCCAATCGTGCTGGATGTGATGTTTATATTCTTTTGGATCGAAGAACTCTCAAATTTTAAATCAAAGTTTTTTAGAAATCATATTTTTAAATACTTTTAAGTTTCAAATATTTGGACATGATTTTATCGATTAGGTACCAATTTTTGGGCGTTATGAGGGTGCTAAGCCTTCCTCATACGTAACCGACTCTCGAACCTATTTTCTGGTTTTTCGTAGACCAAAATTAAATGTTTTAAATAAAACGTTTTACAAGGTGATCCAATCACACCTAAGTGAAAAGGGATTGGTGGTGACTCCCATTCCCCTTTTTTTATTTTAAAGTCGATCCCCATTTTTTTAAACTGATTTTAAAATGGTTTCGACAGCTTGGCGACTCCACTGGGGACCAATAAGAGAGTCAAGTCGTAAAATCGATAATTTTATGTCCTTTTGTTCGAATTTAAAATTCTGATTTTAAAAAAACATGATCTTTTTATTGCATGTGGTTTTAATATGTATTTCTGCATTGCACTGCATGATCGTTGTGGTCACACCCTTAAGTGGGAGCGAGAAGCTATGCTTTCGTGAGGTTTTCACCTCCGCAGGGGCTAGTGGACTGCTTCCGGAATACATCCGTACCTATGTCTTCGTGAGGTTTTCACCTCCGTGCAGCCATAGGGAAATGTATTCCCTTGAACTGAACTCGGTCCATTTGAGCCTATAATGGGTGAGGATTGAGGAATCTGCTGGTTCGGGTACCTCAACTTTAAAACTAAATCGTATATAGTGAAAACCTAAGGACTTACCCTAGGTAGAACTATGTCAAACCCTAATGGTCACACAGATAGGTGCCCTATTCTGTTATTTATTTCTTTGTGCTAACGTGTTCTCTTTTGTTTTGATTGCATTGCATTCATATCATAGAAAAGAGGTGTTGATTCAAATTTGATTACTAAATAGAAAAGTTTGTCATAAAGAAATGGATTTTTTGATAAAGTGGATTATAATACGGTTGTCCGAATATGTTTCAAGTAAACATGACGAGAGAAGACCGATAGTTCGTGAAGGAATACAAGACTTAATTGCACAAGGATTCAAGCTGACAAAGACTATTCGAGGGTCTTGACTATCTTGAAGAGGCTAACAAGCTTTATAGAAATAAGTGAATAGTGAGTCACCGCCCAGATCAAGCAAAAAGAAGCTAGATGAGGCATCTACTAGAAGTTTGCAAGATTTAACCTTTGCAAAGAAGGGGGTTAATGTTTTTGCTTGGAATATGAGGGCAATGCCGTATATGCAATCCGTTTTATGTAAAGAAATTTGTTTTCTAGAAAAGTTTTTCTAATGGAATTGAATTCAGAATCAACACCTCTCTTTCTTTGCATTCATGCATTTGCATTACATAACATCATTTGCATTTAAGTCCATAGAGAGAGTCTAATTAGTTGAAATTATAACAGAGTGAGAGAGAAGTGAGAGAAAAGGGAAGGAAAACCTGGAAGCTGAACACCCCTACGGTACACGTGCTAAATCAAGGAAAATGGATCAAAGGATGAAACAATTCCAAAGAGACATTCAAGACCAGATGCAGGAACAGATGGCAAAACTTCAGCAAGAGATGAGGGACTAGATGTTGGAAGCCCAAAAGAACATGATGGCCCAAATGGCCCAAATGATGAGTGGGATAATGGGCAAAGGGAAGGGTGCCATAGTTAACGCTGATAATAATGAGGATTTTCCTCGGGGTTTCACCCCACCGCATGTACAACCTGAGGAGTATCCCCAAAGGCCGTCTGTCACGCTTAGGCCTCAACGAGAACAAGCGATACTAGACCACCTATGAACTTCCGTGTCACTCGGGATCTAACCCAGAGATGACCACCGCAATCCCGTTATCCCCGATTTGGACATAGCAGAGAGAGAGAAATAAGAACCGAATCTTCATGGCGCTTGGAGGATCGCTATAGATGGTTGGAAGAAAAGTTCCAGTGCTTTGGAAAATGCGATCATCACCATGGTATCGACGCAAAGGACTTGAGTTTGGTCCCGGATCTGTGCTTCCTCATAAATTCAAGATGCGAGAATTTGAGAAGTACAATGGGACTATTGTTAACAATCATCAACTCTTTTGATTCATTGTTTATGTTAACAATGATCAACTCTTGATTCATTGTTTTCAAGATAGTTTGGTGTGGTACGTCTAATGGTACAATCAACTCAGCCGCGCTAACATTAGCTCTTGGAGAGACTTGGCTCAAGCCTTCATGAAGTAATACAACCATGTCACGGACATGACGCCTGACAGAATCACTTTGCAAAACATGGAGAAGAAACCAAATGAAAGCTTCAGGCAGTATGCGTAAAGATGGAGAGAGGTCGCTATGCAAGTTCAGCCACCACTCCTAGAAAAGGAGACTACAATGCTCTTCATCAATACCTTGAAGGCTCCATTCATCACTCATATGATATGAAGTACCACTAAGAGCTTTGCGGATATAGTGATGGCAGGAGAGATGATTGAAAATGCCATAAGATGTGGCAAGATCGAAGCAGGAGAAACCACTAAAAGGTCTGCTCCTAGGAAAAAGGAGGACGAGGTGAATAATACGAGTACATACAACAAAGGGTACTCAAAAGCAATTACTGTTAACCAGCCAAAGGTGATCACTGCTGGGCAACAAGGGTCGGTGAGACAAGAGTCGAGCACAAGGCAAAACTCTGAAAAGCTCCAATTTACGCCAATCCCAATGACGTATAAGGAGCTATATCAAAGTTTGTTTGATGCACACGTGGTGTCCCTATTTTATTTGAAACCGTTGCAACCTCCATTTCCAAAATGGTATAACGAGAATGCCCAATGCGAATACCACGCGGGAATAAAGGGTCACTCAATTGAGAATTGTATTACGTTTAAAAAGTTGGTTGAAAGGTTCACTAAAATGGGAATTGTGAAGTTCGACGATTCATCAAAACCTGATCACTTTGATGAGGCAGTAAATGCGATAATTGAAGGAGGAGACAAGAAAGTTACGATCCCTTGAAGAAATCAAAAGCGAAGAGGGAATCGAGGAACGAAGTTTCTAAGCCCTTGTGTACTTGAGAGTGTTTTGAATAATGGGATTGTGGAAGAAATCTCTGTATTTTTAGAGCTAATCTAGACGAATATTCAAAACACGCTTGTTGCCTTAAGCTTAGGGGCAATAAGGACCCTTTTGTGAAATAGACTTGTGTCCTAAATTCTTATTTCAATAAAATGCATCTTTTATTCATTCATACCATACAAATAATCATTCTTTGAATTATTTATTCTTTGGAAATCTTCCTTTGAACCTACACTAGGTCTTGAGATATCAATGACATGAGCGACGTTATTACTGGATTCCCTTTTGAATGAAATATGGGTCTAAGGGATCTCAGGACTTTGAAGATGATAGATATTGTAACATTAAAGAATGGTAGAACAAGAGGAAAAATAGATCCTACCTTACATAGGGTCAATAAATATTGCGAGCCTAGAAAAGGGGTAAAGATCGAAGCCCAGCTCACCATAGAAATAATGCGAGACATCGTTGAGTTATTTTCAAGAATTCAAAGATGTTTTTGCACGATCATATCAGGATATGCCTAGGCTACTAAGACGTGGGCTAAACATGAGGATCAGGCACTATTGATCTACATAGAAAGGGACGGTATCAGCTATACCGTATTTAAGGAGACAAGATTCATGTGCTTTCTCAATTTCTTCACAAATTTTCTATATGTGGGGCATGGATATTATGAGGACAATCTCGTCAAAGGCTTCTAGTTGACATTGATTTACCATCATGGTCACCGTCTACTTCGCTAAGAGGGTGGAAGTAGCTTCATATGTCAATGTTACAAAGTCGATAGCCATCAAATCGCAAAAAAAAAAGAAGAAAGAAAAAAGAGCTAGCAGAATGCCATAAAAGATCACGTTTAAATAACTGTACAAAGTCAAAGCTTACAGTTTGTCCAAAGATCAGGCAGCATATCACAGTGCAACAAAAGTTGCCAAAAAAAATGAAAAATGGCTAAGACTTGTAAAGATTGGCATAAGAAGCTATCACTACTCTCTATGATTATCGAACGTTGGCCAGGACCTTCGCACTGGGGCAACATCTTACCTATTGGTTTATGGAATGGAAGCATTTTTTCCAATTGAACCTAATTGAATAAAAGGTTAAAAGCTATCCATCACAGTCAGATGATGTGAGTTTATGACAAAGAGGTTCATCCTAGAGAATTCCACAAGGGGAACCTGATGTTGAAACAGATCTTTCTTCTACAAAATGACTTCAGAGGAAAGCATATGCCAAACTGGAAAGACCTTATGTTGAAAAGATGCCTATTCTGGAGGTACATTGATATTGACTGAGACGAATGGCGAAGACTCGCCCAATCCGGTGAATTCAGGATCAATCAAGAAAGGTTTTACCTGAAAGAGGAAAGACCAAGGTGAAAACCCGCAAAGGGCGCCTTGAGCTCAAATTCATTCAAAAAAAAAGGGATAGGCCAAGGCGAAAACCAGCAAAGGGCGCTTTGAGACCAAAGGGGCTTTGAGCCGAAAACCCAAAAGGGCGGTTCAAATTTTGATCAAAGATAGGGTATGTGGTAGTCTTGCTATGCCTAAATTATCAATGAGGAGGTATGTTGCGTCTTGGGGCATCGACAAAGTACTCTGGATCCCCTAAACACATATTGAGCTTAAGATGGTCCTCAAGAAGTTTGAACAGAGAAGCTCAAGCTGCGATATCTGGGGCACCTAGCCTATATCTTACCTATTTTTTTTTTGAATTTGTTATCTTAGATTACTTTATTCTTTTTAAAGATACCCCCAATTAATTTTCTTTCATGGTCTTGGTTATCTTTGATTACTTTTTTTCTTCTCAAGATACACCTTGATCAAATTTTCTTTTACGGCCTTGGTTATCTTTGAGTAACTTATTTGTTTTGAGCTATGCTCCTAATTAATTTCTTTCTTGTCCATTGTTGTGATCCTTTTCAAGCATTTTATATTGAAATAATGATTATTGGACTAATACTTTCATAAAAGGAGTTTCGCATATTACTCTGGAAGCTTCTAAATAATATGAGAATCTGACACAGGACTATTGTTCAGAACTCACCAAACCTAAGAGTGGGAAATATTGAAAAATGATTATCTCTTCAAATTTTTATTGGATAGGACATTTGGACGATGATACCATTTCGACAAATGACGGGCAATGTCAACCTAAATGTAAAAGGGGATTATTCTCGAGAAACGAAAAAGGATACCCCACATTCGTGCAAATTTTAGGCACATACATCTGGTCATTGCACCCAGGGAATGGTGTAATAGAACAAGTTGATACAGATTCCAAAAGTTATTCCTCTGAAGTTGCAGTAAGAGGAACAAATTTTATGTCCTAAGGAAGGGGACTCTGAAATTACAATGGGGCAAGCTTGCTTTGAAGCGAGAATATGATCGTTTCTTTGGGTTTTACGCCGGAAGGTACCAGTTGAACGAGAAAGCATGGTAGCACATCAGTGATAGAAACTTGATGAACTTTGAGCAATGACAACCCAAACATTAAATAGGGATCATTCTCACACTTTCAATTAGGAGCATTTGATTCATTCCGATTATTGTATCTTAATCGTTGTACATAAAAAAAAAGGAAATCATTTCTCATGACATTCTGCATTCATGCAAATGTCATCTTTAATATCATTTAGTTAGGAGCATTTGATTCATTCTGATCATGCATCTTAATCATCATTCTCATGACATTCTGCATTCATGCAAATATCATCTATAATACATTCGAGTCTACAGGACATGTCCCTCAGAGGACGATGTAGCAAATTGAAAGTCCTTTTGTTCCCTAGAGATGGTCAAGATTGAAGTCTTCCTAAGATTGAAAGTTCAAATTTTGTTCCCTAGAGATGGTAGTGGAGCAAATCTAAGATTGAAGTCTTCACAAGATAGTAAGGAAGCAAACCAAAAGTTCGCAGATTTTGTTCCCTAGAGATGGTAGTGGAGCAAATCAAGATTGAAGTCTTCATGAAGATAGTAAGGAAGCAAACCAAAAGTTCAGATTTTGTTCCTTAGAGATGATAGTGGAGCAAATTGAAGATTGAAGTCTTCCCAAGATAGTAAGGAAGCAAACCAAAAGTTCGATTTTGTTCCTAGAGATGGTAGTGGAGCAAATCAAGATTGAAGTCTTCTGAAGATAGTAAGGAAGCAAACCAAAAGTTCAAATTTTGTTCCCTAAAGATGGTAGTGGAGCAAACTAAAGATTGAAGTCTTCACGAAAGATAGTAAGGAAGCAAACCAAAAGTTCAAATTTTGTTCCTAGAGATGTTAGTGGAGCAAATCAAAGATTAAAGTCTTCTCGAAGATAGTAAGGAAGCAAACCAAAAAGTTCAGATTTTGTTTCCTTAGAGATGGTAGCGAGCGGTGATCAAGATTGAAGTCTTCCGAGATAGTAAGAAAGCAAAGCTGAAAAAGTTTAGATTTTGTCCTCTCAAGATAGTAGTGGGGCAGACTGAATATTGTAGATCTGGCATTCCTGAGATTGTAGTGAAGCATATCGAAGATACTAATCTGGCATTCCTGAGTTTGCAGTGAAGTAGATTAAAAGATGGCGGACATTGCCTTCCTGAAGTTGCAGTGAAGCAAATTGAAACCATCAGACTTATTGAAATCAAGAGGAAGTTCCAAAACCGTTAAAGATACAGTGGAGTTGGAAGCCCTTTGAAGAAAAAGAAGAACAAAAAGTCGAGGCTCAGCAAAGGCCGGGCAAAATTGGTCCTTCTATTGTCTTTGATCTATTCTCGTTTCTCGACAATGAGCAAAGAGGGCAACTCAGCTGTAAAAGCCCACTTTTGCTCGGGCCCGTGTAAAATAAAACAAAACCAAAAAAATAAAAAATAAAAATAAAGTCCAGTTTGTTTACAAACCAAAGCAGATTAGACCCACTACATTTGGCCTAAACTAATACCCAAAACCCAATTATAAACCAAACTACCCGAGTAGCCCAATTACAAGCCAGACCCAAACTCAAAACCAATAACCTAACCCAACCTACACAGCCCAAAAGGGCCTGTAACATCCTGAATTTTTGGGCCTATGCGTTTAATGGGTGGATATGTTTAATGTGTTAATTTAAGTGTTAGGGGTCCAAATTGGGCTCAGGCTTAGGTAGAGGCCT
Organism: Gossypium sturtianum; assembly: GCA_025698515.1. Classification (NCBI taxonomy): domain Eukaryota; kingdom Viridiplantae; phylum Streptophyta; class Magnoliopsida; order Malvales; family Malvaceae; genus Gossypium; species Gossypium sturtianum. The sequence goes on from CM046943.1 coordinate 140,109,554, forward strand.
TGATTAAAATTATCTGTTTGGGCATTATAGGGTTTAAAAGGTAGTATCTATGTTTAAAATACCAAAGTGGGCTTGTGGCCTAATCTTAGGAGGTGACGCCACACAAGGGAGTAAGGGGCCCAAATTTAAGTTTCATGTAGCCCAATTCTTTTAATTTAAGTTAGCTAAATTTTGGGCATTAGGATTAGGTGGAGTAGATGGCAACAAGGCTAAAATTTAGGGGGTTTAATGTTTAAAATATGTGGATAATAAGCAGATAAAGGCTATTATTTAGGAATTTATTTTATGTGGATAATAAGCAGATAAAGGCTAAAATTTAGGGATTTTAATGATTAAAATATGTGGATAATATGCTGATAAAGGAGGGAGGAGTTAGAGATAATTAAGTCTCTTTTAGATGAGCTAGTAGATTAAGATAAAGGAGAAAAGATAGGATTTATCTGCAAGGTTAGGTAAGTGCCGAAATTTCTATAAATAGGGGGAATATCTCTTCAATTTCGGCATTTGGGTTTTTCTCTCATTCTTTTCTCTTCTTCTCTGAGTAAAAGCCGAAAACTCCTAAAGTTCCATCTTCTTCTTCATTCTCTGTAAAAGCCAAAATCTCTAAGCCTATTCCCTCATCTTCACTTTGATTCAAAAGCCGAAACTCTTTCCATTCTTTTTCTTCCTAGCCAAAAATCTTCAAGTCTCTTCCTTGTTTTCTTTTCTTCTTCTCTTTTCTGTCGAAAACCGAAACTCCTCACTCAAGTATTTTAAAAGCCAAAGACACATCAGCCTTCTCTTGTTCATACTTTTTCGGGATTTTCTTAAAAGCCGAAATCCTAGATCTCATCTCCTGTGATTGCCGAATTATTTTTGTGGTGCCTACTTGTGCCGAAATCTGAAGGGAACTTTAGTGGAGTCAATCGCATAGATCTCTAAGTTATAGAATCGTGTTACTTTTGGGATTTCAAGGTAAGGGATCTATTAGTTTTAACGTGTAATTTGGGATTTATTAACCTTGGCCGATTGTTGAAGGGCTAAATCTTTGTGTGTTTTTTCGGCTTTTGAGCAAGGCTTTTACATTGAGGATAATAGATCCGGATAGCAAGGATACCGACTAAGAGTTTAGTACTTCAGCGATAACAGTGTGTAATACTTCCCACCATCTAGATCTGATTATTAATGTATGCTCATAAGTTTATATGTTGTGATAAATACCGATATCTCGATTTAATGTTGGAAACCCGAAAAGGTGAAGCAAATCACCAGTCGTTGAATGTTTGACTTTATATGATAAAAGCATATTGATTTTATGACTGCATGGGTTGGGTTGATGAAAGGAGGAAGTTATACGTTATATGTGTAGCGGTTTATACCGTGATCCATTATATGTTGTAGCGGCTAATGCCGTGATTCATTGTAAAGGCTTCGGCCATAATATGTTGATGAGCGGCATGACCGCCATCTTGGCGTGTAGCGGTGTGGGTCGATTGTAGAAATCCCCAATGGTGTGAATGGTGGTACGGGGCGTGTAGCGGATGGAAACCTAGGCAAATGGGTTGGGCCTTGCATATTATTTGTTATTTTTTTATAAATGGAATTATTAATCTGTTTTATGGGCCTAAGGCCAAAATCTAGTGGTGCATGAGGTTGCACACTTGAGTCTCGCGACTCACCCTATTAATTAACCTTTCGGGTGATACCTAGTGCTTGGACCGGGTGAGAGGAGCGCAAGGTGGCCATGCAAAAGACCAAGCTGGATCCAAAGAAAAAGTCTTAAGTTAATACTTTATATTTTTAATTAATAGATTTTAAATCTCGTTGTAATAAGGCTATGGGCCACTAGTTTATGTTTTGTTTTATTTTGAGCTTTAATTACTTTTAGTTATTTAAATTCTTATTGAACTAATGTATCTATTTAAATTTGAGTTTTTAATTTATAAAGGCATATTTTATTTAAACTATCAACTATTAAATTTCTCTCGAATAAGAATATAAACTTTAGAAAAATATTTTTTCTGAAAATACAACATGTTCTTCCAAAATTTTTAGTGACATACCGAGATCCAGTCGTGGTGTTTGGGCCTGTTTGGGGTGTTACAAATTGGTATCGAGCCAGTTCAAAACTCGGCTCTGGGGGGTTTTTTTGGGGCTCAAAATATTTTCTAAAGTTGGGTTTTCAAACATGCATATTTATACAGTCTGCATTAGCTCAAAGATGGCACTGCGTCTCCGGCCCAAGTCCGCTAGGTAAGTATTCTAAACCATTGTGTGATATAATATATGTGGGCTTGATGGGCTTTATGGGACGTAGATTAGTTAGGTTAGAACTTGATGGACTCTAGGCTTAGACAAACAACTCTTCAAATCCATAAGACTTAATTTCACTAAACAAAACCACAGAAACAGTCGCAAGACTAAGGTGTGGCAACAGCATATGCATGTCTAGGAATAGATCCGAAAGAGCTTGGTATTTAAGCGGTCCAAGTGACTCACCTCCTCTTCACCGGAATCTTACCCAGTGCGTAGTAACTGTTCACCCTAGCTATAAGGACTTGTTCATGGATGAACCCATAATTAAAACCCGAAAGGGACCAACCACCCTATTTTGGCAAACAAAACCCTAAAGTTTTGTACATTTCCAAAAAGATACACTTGATTTGAAAATGTTCACAAACTATGAAAAATTTACCCAAAACCCTATGTTTACAAGAGTAACTAGATTTTCCAAAGTGCCCTGTTTTGAAAAAAAATCAAAATATTCTGGTTTGTAAATTACAAAATACCCTCGAATTGTAAAATTACCAAATTACCCCCGATTTGTAAAATTACCAAAATGTCCCCGGATTGTAAAATTACCAATATACCACTGAATTGTAAAATTACCAATAAACCCCTGATTGAAAAAAATACCAAAATACCCTTCTTTCACAAAATCACCAAGGAACCCTATTTGAAAAAATTACGAAAATACCTCAGTAGGATAAATTACGAAAATACTCTGGGTAGTGAAATGACGAAAATACCCTTAGGTGATGAATGTAAGTTCTATTTGTATGATTGATGATTGCATGTATGTGTATATAGAACTAGGAGACAAACTTGAGACTGAAACTTGTAGATGTAATTCCGAATTCGAAAAAACTACTCTTAAACTACTGCTCAGCCATAAGAATGTTCGTGGTTAAACAGTGGAAGAAACTTATTAATTCATAAAATTCTTAATCAGATAAACACGAACCGATAGTATGAGTACAAGGGGACGAGGACGCTCTAGATGTGAATACCGGTGCGTACTCTACCATAGAATACTAAGTGTTTATTTTGAGTTTAGTATTGGAGTCTTGCGCAAATAAAGCATGGTAGTGAGACTTAGGTAGTATGATTAATAGTTAGTTGGAAATTTCGAGGACGAAATTTCTTTAAGGGGGTAGAATTGTAACATCCCGAATTTTTGGGCCTATGCGTTTAATGGGTGGATATGTTTAATGTGTTAATTTAAGTGTTAGGGGTCCAAATTGGGCTCAGCTTAGGTAGAGGCCTTGATTAAAATTATCTGTTTGGGCATTATAGGGTTTAAAAGGTAGTATCTATGTTTAAAATGCCAAAGTGGGCTTGTGGCCCAATCTTAGGAGGTGACGCCACACAAGGGAGTAAGGGGCCCAAATTTAAGTTTCATGTAGCCCAATTCTTTTAATTTAAGTTAGCTAAATTTTGGGCATTAGGATTAGGTGGAGTGGATGGCAACAAGGCTAAAATTTAGGGGGTTTAATGTTTAAAATATGTGGATAATAAGCAGATAAAGGCTATTATTTAGGAATTTATTTTATGTGGATAATAAGCAGATAAAGGCTAAAATTTAGGTATTTTAATGATTGAAATATGTGGATAATATGCTGATAAATGAGGGAGGAGTTAGAGATAATTAAGTCTCTTTTAGATGAGCTAGTAGATTAAGATAAAGGAGAAAAGATAGGATTTATCTGCAAGGTTAGGTAAGTGCCAAAATTTCTATAAATAGGGGAATATCTCTTCAATTTCGGCATTTGGGTTTTTCTCTCATTCTTTTCTTTTCTTCTCTAAGTAAAAGCCGAAAACTCCTAAAGTTCCATCTTCTTTTTCATTCTCTGCAAAAGCCAAAATCTCTAAGCCTATTCCCTCATCTTCACTTTGATTCAAAAGCCGAAACTCTTTCCATTCTTTTTCTTCCTAGCCGAAATCTTCAAGTCTCTTCCTTGTTTTCTTTTCTTCTTCTCTTTTCCTGTTAGAAACCGAAACTCCTCACTCAAGTATATTTTAAAGCCAAAGACACATCAGCCTTCTCTTGTTCATACTTTTTCTGGGATTTTCCTAAAAGCCAAAATCCTAGATCTCATCTCCTGTGATTGCCGAATTACTTTTGTGGTGCCTACTTGTGCCGAAATCTGAAGGGAACTTTAGTGGAGTCAATCGCATAGATCTCTAAGTTATAGAATCGTGTTACTTTCGGGATTTCAAGGTAAGGGATCTATTAGTTTTAACGTGTAATTTGGGATTTATTAACCTTGGCCGATTGTTGAAGGGGCTAAATCTTTGTGTGTTTTTTCGGCTTTTGAGCAAGGCTTTACATTGAGGATAATAGATCCGGATAGCAAGGATACCGACTAAGAGTTTAGACTTCGCGATAACAGTGTGTGTAATACTTCCCACCATCTAGATCTGATTATTAATGTATGCTCATAAGTTTATATGTTGTGATAAATACCGATATCTCGGTTTAATGTTGGAAACCCGGTGGGTGAAGCAAATCACCAGTGTCGATGAATGTTTGACTTTATATGATAAAAGCATATTGATTTTATGACCGCATGGGTTGGGTTGATGAAAGGAGGAAGTTATACGTTATATGTGTAGCGGTTTATACCGTGATCTCATTATATGTTGTAGCGGCTAATGCCGTGATCTCATTATAAGGGCTTTGGCCATAATATGTTGATGGGCGGCATGACCGCCATCTTGGCGTGTAGCGGTGTGGGTCGATTGTAGAAATCCCCAATGGTGTGAATGGTCGGAGTACGGGGCGTGTAGCGGATGGAAACCTAGGCAAATGGGTTGGGCCTTGCATATTATTTGTTATTTTTTTATAAATGGAATTATTAATCATTTTATGGGCCTAAGGCCAAAATCTAGTGGTGCATGAGGGTTGCACATCGAGTCTCGCGACTCACCCTATTAATTAACCTTTCAGTGATACCTAGTGCTTGGACCGGGCTGGAGATGAACGCAAGGTGGCCATGCAAAAGACCAAGCTGGATCTAGCAAAAACTCTCAAGTTAATACTTTATATTTTTAATTAATGGATTTTAAATCTCGTTGTAATAAGGCTATGGGCCACTAGTTTATGTTTTGTTTTATTTTGAGCTTTAATTACTTTTAGTTATTTAAATTCTTATTGAACTAATGTATCTATTTAAATTTGGGTTTTTAATTTATAAAGGCATATTTTATTTAAACTATCAACTATTAAATTTCTCTCGAATAAGAAGATAAACTTTAGAAAAATATTTTTTTGAAAATACGACATGTTCTTCCAAAATTTTTAGTGACATACCAGATCCGGCCGTGGTGTTTGGGCCGGGTTTGGGGTGTTACAGGGCCCAACTCCAAATCAGAAACCAAGGGTTTCTGAAACCCTAGGTTTCCTCGCGCCGCAACAGATTCCTCGCACCCAGGCCACCTACCATCGCGCCGCAACCCTCGCGCCCTCGATAGCGCCGCAATCCGCGTCAAATCACTCCATCGCCGCCGAGATCTTCATCAATGGCCTGCAAAAAGGAAAGAAATGGTAGCAAATATAGAAAAAAAATATGTTCCTTTTTTTATTTTTGGGTTATAAAAAACCCAAGAATTTGTAACACGAGGGGGGGATATACGATAGGGAGAACACATGATAAAATACAGAGATATACAATAAAAAAGAAGCAAAGGTTTTTTTTCTTCGTTATTTCTCTTCTCCTTCGAATCTGTTTCTTTTCCTTTAAGCGTTTTTTTTTTTTTTTTTACATATATTGAAGTTTCTAAAGTAGTAAAATAAAAAAGGAGAAAAAACTCACATTTTGGGGAATTCCGGCCACTGTGCACGGTGGCCGGCGACGGCGGCGGACGGCGGTCATCGGCACCGGAGTTTCGCCGGAATCCTCGCCGAAAATCGCCTAGGCAGAGGATTCCGGAGTGCACCCCCTCTCTTTTTTTTTTGAAACTGAAGAAAAATGAATTTTTTTTAGAAAATTCGGCCTTATATACTGTTTGAAAATGACGTCGTTTCCCCCTTGGCCAACCCGCGCGTTGACCCGACCCGCTCCAGGGATCCGCGTGTTTTATTAAAAGGGGAAAATTACTATTTCAGTCCCTCCGCTATTTTATTAAATTTAATTTAGTCCAATTTAATGTTTTTATTTTTTAAAATTAGCCCTAGAAATCTATTTTTTTGTTTCAATTTAACCCCTGTTTTGTTTTTTTAATTTTTTTTCTATATATTTTTAGTATTAAATTATTTATTATATTAAATATTCTATATTTTCTTTATTATTTATATATATTAATTTATTAATATTCATATAATTATTATTATTTATTATTTTATTTTGTTTAATTATTTTTTATTATATATTATTTTAGTATTTAAATATATTAGTTAATATATTATATTTTAAAATTTTGTATATTATATAATATTATATTATATCATATATAATTTTTAACTAAAATTTATTTATATTGTATTTTTTATTTATATTATAAATGTAATTTTTTTATATCTTTATTTAAAATCATTATATATATATATATATATATATATTTATACATTGTATGCATTGTTTATATTATATATATACGTAATTTTTATTTATCTATTTATTTATTATTTAATCCTGCATAAAAATTTCATATTTACTTAACAATTTTCTTTTTATTTTGATATTTATTGTTTATGTATATATTTTATTTGCCCATATTCTCTCATTTATTTATTTATGATTGCCATTGTATAGTTTTTTTATTAATCATTATTCTACATTATTATTACTTTATCATTTACATAGATATGGAATGTTAGTATGTTATAATTGTTTTTTATATATATTTATGTTCGATAATGTATGAATGCGATATTGTCACATGGATTATTGTTTAAAATAAAAATATACATTTTGCAAAATTAATACTTTATCTAAAGAGGTTTTTTCTTTTAAAATAAGGCAATGTTTTGGTATTTAGAAATTCGGGAAATAGTGCCCAATCGTGCTGGGTTTCGATTTCCCGTTTGGCTAAATAACTAAATATCCTTTTAACAAGTTTTGTAAATCGTGAGATGATCTTAGTTACGAGGGTTTAAAAATATCGTGTCCAATCGTGCTGGATGTGATGTTTATATTCTTTCGGATCGAAGAACTCTCAAATTTTAAATCAAATTGCTTGAAGTTTTTTTTATCTAAAGGTTTTTTAAAAAATAAGGCAATGTTTTGGTATTTAGAAATTCGGAAAATAGTGCCCAATCGTGCTGGGTTTCAATTCCCCGTTTGGCCAAATAACTAAATATCCTTTTAACAAGTTTTGTAAACCATGAGATGATCTTAGTTACGAGGGTTTAAAAATATCGTGTCCAATCGTGCTGGATGTGATGTTTATATTCTTTCGGATCGAAGAACTCTCAAATTTTAAATCAAAGTTTTTTAGAAATCATATTTTTAAATACTTTTAAGTTTCAAATATTTGGACATGATTTTATCGATTAGGTACCAATTTTTGGGCGTTATGAGGGTGCTAACCCTTCCTCATACGTAACCGACTCCCGAACTTGTTTTCTGGTTTTTCGTAGACCAAAATTAAATGTTTTAAATAAAACGTTTTACAAGGTGATCCAATCACACCTAAGTAAAAAGGGATTGATGGCGACTCCCATTCCCGTTTTTTTATTTTAAAGTCGATCCCCATTTTTTTAAACCGATTTTAAAATGGTTTCGACACATATCATATATACCGAAGTAAGGATATTATACGTTAGATGAGTGAGCAAAACAACCTCTTTGTTAAAATTGCACAATTAAATGTTTGTTTTGATGTTTATATATAAGGTATAATAACAAATTTAGCCCTTAACCTTTATACATTTATTCAATTTGACCCCTACTCTTTTATTGGTAGTAAATTAGAAATTTTTTAAACTAATAAGGCTAAATGTTCAAAAAGACCTTAAAAACAAATTTAAAAAAAATCAATCTCTTTTAAAATTTAAAAATTATTAAAAAATCATAAAAATTATAAAAAAATTATAAAATTTTTATTAAAAAATAACAGGACCTAATAAAACAATAAAGGTCAATTTTTTTAAAATCTTATAGCCTTTAGATTTTAATGGGTCAGTATTGTTATTTTTTAATAAAAATTTTATCCCTTCTCTAATATAGTTTTGATCTGCTCTTGTGTCAAAAGGGCTATTGTTTCCAATTGAAATTTACTATTTATAATAAGTTGCATTTGTTTTTTCATTTCTTGTTGTTCATCTTTAAGCTGGGAAAGCTCCAATTTAATTTGTTTCATTTCCATTTGTAAATCAAAATTTGTAATTTATTTGGATTTTGTTTTCTCATATTTATTAAATATTATATATTGTATAATGTACATTTGTGATTGAGTAGGAATAATTTCTTTTTTTTTTTTTTGGTTTATCTTTTAACGAGGATTTTAGTTTTAAAAGATATTCACTTTTAAATTCTGGGTCTTAAATTTTATCAATAATTTCAATCATCAACTCTTGGTCTTTGGTTAAAATATTAATTGAAGGTTCATTTTTATTAGAGGATTGAGATGTTGTATGTAATTCGTCTATTTGTAATTCATCTGATTTAGTAGCTATATCATTTTTAGAGGAAGTTGTTTCTAAAAGAATTTCATTAATTTTTTGTTCTATTTCTTCATCTAGATTTATATTATTAATCTTTCTTTTAATCTTGCAATATTTTGAGATGTGCCTTGGTTTTTCATATCTATAACATTTTATTATTTTATCTATTTTGTTTTCTGATAGACGGCTCTTTCCAAATAAAAGAACTATCCATTTTTTTTCTCAAAATTGTGCATTTTTTGGATTGTTCCCTGGAGTTACTCTTATGAATAGGATCCATGTGTTGGGATTCCATTATTAGTTTGAAATTTTAGAATGAAATGGTGGGAAAAAATTAATGATGAAAAATATGATTCCAAGTACTTGGATAATTTTTTCAACAAAGAATCCAAGATTATGTAAGTCCGTGGCCCCGTATCAAACTACAGCAAAATTCCTTCAAGCAAAATCAACTGCTAGTGCAATGTTGCCTCAAGCTAAGACCAAGAAAGACTACAAAAAACTCATGGTTGAAATGCTCAGCTCAATGAATTCTGGATCAGAAGACAATAAATCCTTAGCGTCTTCAATCAAAACAGTGGATCTTGTAGATGATATCACTTCAGTAACTATCACTAGAACAAAAAAAAAAAATGATGATAATTTTTTAGCAAAGACAAAAAATTAACAGGGGAGATTGATTCCCTGCAAGAAAAGACGGATGAACAATGAAGATTCTCTGCGATGAACAATAAAATTCTCTGGCATGAACAGTGAAGATTTTCTGTAGAAAGAAAAAAGTTTGTAACCAGAGAATATATTCTCTGAAAGTAGCATTTATGTAGTTTTTTTATTTTATAATTTAAAATTTTTATTTAAATTTTTTTATGATTTTTTAATAATTCTTAAATTTTAAAAGGGTTTAATTGATTTTTTTTTTTAAAAATTTGTTACTAAGGTCTTGTTAACTCTTTAGCCTTATTAGCTTCAAAAAATTTAAATTTACTTCCAATAAAAGAGTAGAGGTCAAATTGAATAAATGTGTAAAGGTTTAACTCTAAAATTGTTATTATACCTTATATAAAAACACCAAAACAAATATTTAATGGTGCAAATTTAACAGATAAGCTATTTTGCTCGCTCATCTAACATACATGAACTAATTTATTTATTTTTAATAAAAAAATTAAAATACAATCTAAAACATAGTATATAAAGTTTTGTGATACTTTTACGTAATATTTGAATACCATGCATGAAATATATATTATATTTTAAATGATTTTATACACACATGAAATTTATGCATCTTAAAAAAAAAAAAAAAAACAAAAGAAAGCCTCGAAAACAACAAAAACAGAAAACACAAACTAAAATCATAGGTTACCTCCATTCCACTCAATTCATATCTGTAATTTAAAATTAAAATTCAGACATGAATTTAAAATATAAATTAGAATTTAAAGAATGTGGGTTTGGTCATCCCGACAAGTGGGGTCTTGATGTTACGCTGTTTCATGTCATATAAACATAATTAGATGATGTATACACATCTTTTTATCTGTTTAATCTTATCATTGGCTGCCATATGAATGTCCCAACGCAACCATCACCTTCATTATAATACCGTCATTCATTTGGTTGGGTGGTTTTTTCTTTTTAAATTAACTTACTTAATTGGTTGTCATATACAATAATCGATTGATTTATATGATATACTTTAATTTACTTGAATCGATATAATATAAATCGGTTTGGTCAATTATGTGATTTATATTTATAAAAATATATATTTAAATTAATGAAAATATAAATATATTTAACCAAATAAACTTATTTATATATTATAAAATATGAATATGTTTAAAATAATTAAATATTCAGTCCATTAAATGGATCAGTTCGATTATGAAATTCAATAACCGAATAAATTGATCCTATAACCAATTTAATCGTTAAAACTGTTAAAACCAAAATTGACTTAACTGAATTGATTAGTTAAGTCAATCAAGTTGATTTTTTTTCGTGTAAATAAACATAACTAAGGACAGTGGTAGAGCCAGAAAATTTTTTTTTGGGGCAGGGGCCGAAATTAAATTGTATATTTTTACGATAGTAAAAATGCAATTTCACCATTTTAATAGTCTATATCTTTATAAATTTTTAAAGGATTCAATCAAATTTTTATTATTTTTTGGGGGCCAAAGTACAATTTTACCATTACTAATTTAAATTTTGATAAATTATAAATGGCCTAAATGGAAAATTTTCCATTTTGGGGGGGGAGGGGGATAGGCTCCTGCCAGCCCCCCTTGGCTCTGCCACTAGCTAAGGAAGGCTAAACCTAAACTAACAACTCACTCGGAGGTTGATCAAACAGTTTGATATCATTATTATTATTACAAGCCATTTTGGCTAGGTAGTCTCCAACTTTATTATCTTCTCTCAAAATATGCTGGAAATGCCATTGTTCTGCATTTGTTAACAACTGTCGAATTCGCCTGATCAAAGCAGAATTTGAGTCCCTTGAGTAGGTGTCTTGAATAGCACGAACTACCTCCATATTGTCTGTATTCATCAATACTTTGTCATGTCTCCGATCCAAGATAAGAGTCAAGCCGTCAAAGATGGCCCATAATTCAGCTTCCAAAGCTAAACATATCCCCAACTACCGGTTGAAGCCTAAAGTCCACTTTCTGTTTCGATCTCGTATGACTCCTCCTGCGGTTGCAGTGCCTAAGTTTGCTTTAACAACTCCATCGGTGTACATCTGAATCCAATTACATGTCAAAGCTAAAGAAGAAAACGTTATAAACCTCATATCAATTTTTAATTTTTGAGCAGAGGCATACTATTTAGCCCAACACAAAGAGCCTTTTTGAGCGCTTCACCAATGCTCCAAAGAACGCCTTGAAACACATGAAGGTTACGATTCTTCCAAATGCACTAGACAATTATACCAAACAAACAAGGCCAATCCACTTCCCCCATTGGAATCCTCAAATGATTTTGTAAATTCCCCACAAACCACTCCTTCAAGTTTTTGGAAAAGAATTGTCTATGCTTATTTGTTGGGATTACATGAGCCCAAATAACTTTAGCCGCATTGCAATCTCCAATAATGTGTAAAGCATCTTCAAAGTTATGGTCACAAATCCTATAGGCACTATTATCTCCTAAACCTCTTCTGACACGTTCCATATTGGTAAGGAGATGATCTTTAAGAACCATCCAAATAAATAATCTAACTATTTGTGGTCTTTGAAACTTCCAAGGAATCTGCCATATCTCATCTTCTGGATTCCAAGTAATCTCAAAAAGTTTCCAATAGGCACTTTTAATAGTAAAAGACCCTGCAGATGAATTAGCTAGACTAAACAATTTTACCAGCCTCTACTAAAGGGTTCGGAGGAGGGATCCCCATAATTTTCACAATAATATCATCAGATAGCCAGAGACGAAGAAGTTCCAGATTCCAACTACCATCTTTTATAACCATATCTTTAAGTAGGCAATCCCTCTCAAGGTTCTCGTGGGATGGAACTTTGCCAACTAACGGGCCAACATTCGGTAACCAAGGGTCTAACCAACATTTGATACTTCTTCTATTACCCACTGACCATAACAAATTATCACGGTTTAAAGGCCAGACTTTTGAAAGTGCCCTCCAAAGAAAGGAACAACTAGCTCACAAAATATCCTCAGGAATGCCATCTTGAATTCTATATTTCCATCTAAGGATGCGAACCCACAAAGCTTTGGTATTAGTTAGAAAATGAAACCCAAGTTTCATCATAAAAGAGGTGTTATGATCTCTTAAACGTCTAAGGCCCAAACCCCCATTAGACTGTAGCTGGAATATAGAATCCCAACTAACCATTGCCATCTTCTTTTTATCACTCGAGGAACCACAAATAAATTATCTAACCAACTTCTCAATTTCAACGCATATGCCTTTAGGTATCATTATCGACTGCATAAAGTAGCTCACAATAGATAAAAGTACAGATTGTGCAAGAGTAGCTCTCCCTGCCATGGGTAACTATCTAGCATCCCAACTGTAAAGCTTGCTCTTTACCTTCTCCGCCACAAAATTAAAAGTACTGTTGGTAACATTATCATAAAAAAAGGGGAACTCTCAAATACATTCCAAGATTTTGAACCCTATGAAAACCAAAGAACCTGCTGATCTGATCTCCCAAATCCTCACTAATGCCTTTAAAGAAAAACATATTTGTTTTCCTCTTGTTAATTTGATGACCAGAGTATCTACAGAACTTCTTCAAAGTCTCCTTAATAATTTTAGCTTGTTGCATTTCATCTTGCCCAAAAATAATGAGATCATCTGCAAAAAAGAGGTGAGACAGATTTGGACCTTGCCCAGATAAATGTATAGGACTGCACTTCTTTGAATTAATGTTGGAATGAATACTATGACTTAACCACTCAATGCACAACACGAAGATGTACAAAAAAAGTGTACATCCATGTTGTATAGCCCTTGCAGGCCTAAATTTCTAGGTCGAAACACTATTCTACAGTACCTGCATAGAAGAAGACGTGATAGCAGACATAATAACATAGCAAATAAAATCAGGTATACCTGTAACATGGAGAGAAGCATCAATGAATTCCTAATGAACCTTGTCGTAGGACTTCTCCAGGTCTATTTTAATGGCCATCCAATTCATTTTCTTCTGTTTAATTCTCATGGAGTGAATTACCTCCTAGGCTATAAGAACATTATCCGTGATATTCCTGCTTGCTACAAAACCAACTTGTTCCTGTGAAATTATCTTTGGAAAAACAACTTTGAATCGGTTAGAAATAATTTTTATAACCAGTTTATAAAGGACAGTGTATAAGCTTATAGGGCTAAATTGAGATAGATTTTCGGGATTTTAAACTTTTGGAATAAGAACAATTAGATTTTCGGGATTTTAAACTTTTGAAATAAGAACAATTAGAGTATTATTCAGATCTGGGTCAATAGCTTTCCTAGCAAAAACCATCTTAACCCAATTGCAAACCGTGCTACCAATGAGGTCCCACTGATTCTGAAAGAATAAAACATGAAACCCATCACTTCCAAGCGCTTTTAATGGAGCCATATCAAAAAGTACTTTCTTAATTTCCTTATCAGTAATGTCCTTACTCAAAAGATGAATATCATCAGTCCCCAAAATGGGAAATGAGCTAGGAAGGAGTCTTTCCATAGGACTCGGTGGCTCACATAGAGTGTTTAGAAGAACGAAACTGCCTCGGAGTGAAAGGATTCATTATCTAGAACCCACTCTCCATTAATTTTTAAAGTAGTGATCTTATTATGTTTTCTCCTCTGAAGAGTACGTCTGTGAAAGAATTTTGTGTTTCGGTCACCCAAGATGAGCAAACCACAACTTGCTTTCTGTCTCCAAAGAAATTCCTCATGGTACAAAATATTCTCTAAATATTTTCGAACCTTCATTTCGAAATGACGCAAGAAAGTAGAATCAAATTGCTCCATCTTCCTTTGAACATCAGATAATTTCTAAACAAGTTGGCTCTTACGATTTCCAATATGACCATATACTAACTTGTTCTAATGCTTAATGCTGCGAGTAAAGTGATCAAGGGAAGCAGTCATGTTTCCATTAAAATTCCAATTACCTTTTACAAACTCTGAGAAATTAGGGTGTTCAAGCCATCTAGCTACAAATCTAAACGATCTTCCTTTGGTAAAGTTATCCTCAGGTCTTAGAGGAAGGAGTAAAGGCCTATGGTCAGATTTAATTCGTGGCAGATGAGTTACCAAACTATTGGGAAAATTAGTGAGCCACGCATTATTGCCAATAGTCCTATCAAGACGCTTGTGGATCCCTCTTCTATGCCAAGTAAAAGATTGCCCCCAAAAACCCAGACCATTCAACTAATTTGAATCTATAAAATCCCCCCCAAAAAAAGAACACTTCTTCCCAAAATGTCGCCTACCTTTCTTTTCACTTGAAGAAAGAATTGCGTTAAAGTCTCCAATTACTATCCAAGGAACAGAAAGATCCGGAGTAGTCATCTCAAGCTTTTCCCAAAGATTTCTTCTCTTTTGTTTGTCTAGACTTCCATAAATAAAAGTGATAAAAATAGGGCTCGACACATAAGTTACATGTTGGGAAATGTGCCCATATTGTAGTAAACATATAACTTTTTTCTATTTATTTGAATGATGAATAAATAAGTAAAGTTAATTTCACATTTCACTATTATGTCTTTTGTATTTATGTCTTTTATATTTTGCATGCATAGCGAAATTGTGACAAGCAAATATAAGCTCATTGATTGTCTAAAGTTCAAACTGAAGATAAGTGGCATTATAAAGAACGTTTACATTGTGAGGAAGACAACTTACTTCAGTAGATAATCTAAATGAGTCCGTAATCACGTAAAAGAATCAAAGTGAGCATTTTATTCAAATACTAAGAAGGATTATTATGTCGTCTACAGTTCTAATCGGGGAGATGACTAGTATTGGCTATTGGAGCAGTTGACTCCACGAGTAGAGACATAGATGTATTCATTGGTAGAATGATACATTAGACCAGACCCAAGATGAATTAATTCTGAATCCGTTTGTAAATTAATTCACTTGTGACTTTCATGATGTGATTTACCTAAATCCTGAGTTAGTCACTGACCATGCGTATGCAACTCATGTGCTTTGATATAAGTGGAGGCTTATTCTCTAAAGATGATCGAGCCCATAGCCGGTATGTTCGGTACATGACTTGTGTATGGCATGGCTTTACTAGCAACAGTGAAATTCATAGCTTAATTAAAGAGTTAATGATATTCTCTCGTTGGCATTGTGTGGATTGATAAAATATGAAACGTGGCCACGAGTTGTTAGTTCTCGAACGAACAATTTATCACAGTCATTTGTTGACAGTGATCATATTAATCATCAAGAAGACACAATGGTGACAATGAGATAAAATAGGGTTGTATTGAGTGAACTAATATAACTCAAAGGAATCAATGATATCATATGAGGGTAACACACACACAACGAGATCATTGGACAAAGTAGTTGGATGAATTGCTTTCGTAAAGAGTATACAATAAGGAGTTTTCAATCATGGTACTTCTTGTGGACTGACTCCATGATTAAATAATTGCGAATTATTGGAACGATGCTTCTGGACATAATTGCAATCACTAAAGCTTAATTGTATATGTCCGATTGGTCCCTCTACTAGCTCAACAAAAGCTCGATCGGACTTTATTTGAATCAAAAGAAAATTCTACGACTTTGGAATAATTTAATTGAGCCGATTTATTCGATGTGGAATTAAATTAGGTGTTCGTGAGAATTTTTCAACTAGAGAATTAAATTAAAGAATTTTCTTGAAAAATTAATTTGGAAAATCTAAGTGATTTTGGAAAACTTAATTTTGTTCAAGTAAAATTAAATTAATCAAATCAATTAAAATTAATATGATATTTTGGAAGTTAATTTTCAAGTAAGACAACTGGCCTAATGGGTAATTGAACTTGAAAATTGGACCTGAGATCGTAAATTAGGCCCAGGGGCCCAAAACTTAGACCAAGACCCAAAAATTGGTCAAATCAAGCTCGATATTTGAAACTGGACCGACGGTTCAACTGGTGGCTAGACCAGACCGGTCGGGTCGTTATTGACTCAAACCGAACCGGCTCGGGGTGCCGTAAGGGTGTCGTAGCTGCATCATCGGACATATCGGTGCCGGTGGCTGCGACGGCGGCATCCTGGTGGCCGATGGCGGTTGATCGTCGGTGGTTGAGTAGTGGAAGAGTTACATTCCTACTGAAATTCCCTAGAGAATTTGATTTTAGATTAATTATTCAAAAACTAATATTATTTTAAAGGTTTATTATTAAATTAAATTAAATTCTTATCTTAATAGTATTTTATTAATTTAATATTGAAGTGATTATCTTAAAATTAAATTTAATTTAAAGTTTATCTAGATAAACATTTTATTATTTTAATAAGATTTAATATTAAATTTAATCTAATATTAAATATTAGATTAAATTTAATATTAAATTGATTAAGTTTAATCATAGTTGAACTCTCTAAGCTCTCCCTATATAAAGAGAGCTTTGTGTCATTATTTACACACACACTTGAATTCAAGAGAAAGTTGTAGAGAGAAAATTCTTTAAAGAGATTATTCCAGAAAATTTCTAGAGATATTTTTTTGATTTATAACTTGACCCAAAAGTTTAGAGAAATTATGAAATTACCCCACTAGTAATTTTTTTGAAAAATTTTCTGATTCGAAGCGAGCCCTCACTCAGCAAACGTGAGCTTGAGGTAGAGGAGAAGACTACTCTATCGAAACGCTCATCCTAAACGAATCAAAAAGGTATAATTTTGATTAAATATTTATTACTTTAGATATCACAACAAAGATCTTGTTTTTGAAAAAAAATTAAAACTTTAATTTTTCCCTAAATTTATTTCCCGCTACGTTTTCCAAACCCATTTTTCTAACATTACAAAGGCTCGAACCAAGATAAATTGGGGATGGTTCCGAATGATTTCAACTTTTACTGTGTCTTTCCAACCGATCCAAATACCTCCGAAAAATCGATAGCTTCCACATGGTGAGAGAACTGAAAGCCTAGTCTAGCAATAATTGAATCCGCTTTACATCCACGCTAACTCTAGATTCTAATAAACCCACAATAAATAGTTTGTACTCACGGTTATATTCATCAAAAATGCGTGGAAATTTACTATTTGCACGTCCTTGACAATTCCAAGAAAAAAATGTTAAATTTATAAAAATATATAAGAAAAAAGATTAAAAATGATATCTTTACTACTAGGGTTTTCTAGATCCTTCTGGGTATCCCCAACAGCAGGGATTTAAATTGCGGTCGCGGCCGCGTTTTCGGTCGTGTTGCGTTTATCGCGGTTGCGAACATAACTGATGCTATTGCGGTCACTGCGGGTATCGCGGTTGTGAATTTTTAAAAAAATTCACACAACTTATTGTAAAACATAATAGTGGTTTCGACAGTAGCAGTTTCGGACAGTGCCGCTACCGCTATATAACGGCCGCTATTTAAATCCCTGCCCAACAGTGTTTACGCATCAGTACCAAAGCTCGATCCAATTTGGTCACTAATCAGTTCGGCCATGGGATTCATCGCATATACTAAAGGGACTCGAGAATTGCCAGCAACTTTGAACCGACCACCACGACCCCTAATGGTTCTGTTGAGGTTCCTTCCGCTCCCAACAGAAGCACCCTTGGATCCCGAGCCACGTCTTTAACTCCCGTGTACCCTTCCCCCAAATTTCCTGTGTCACTATCTTTCGCCCGAATATTCTTTTTCGAATCCAACTTATCATTAAAAGTAATGGCAGAATGTTTAGCGGGGTCCAAGAAAACATTATTAATAGGTACCTTAGTCTTGGTCGGTCCCTCAAAGGTAGGATTAATGTGTGATGTCGTGCCAAATTGAGAATTAAAAGAATGTTACAAATCCTTACCAACTTCCATAAAATAGTCTAAGTTGGTAGAAATCTCCAAGATTTTTTATGCAGATTCGGCTTCTGGGTTAATTTTATTAACCTGATTCAAAACAAATTGTTTTTTTAGACCCATACCTGCTACAAAATAACCTTTTTGACTTGGCCCAAGATTCCTTTGCGCAGGTTCAATAAATACACCAGGAGAGGGACTGCCCAAGCATGCGGGAAAGGAATTATTGTTCGGGCCATTTATTTCTTTTGCTGCAGATTGGCCTCTTGGACTAGGCCTAAAATCCTCCGAAAATGACCCATTTAACGCTTTAGCAGGTGGACCCCGGGCCTGAAGAAGCAGCAACCCGTTCGGCCGAAAGCCTGAATTTGGCTTTCTAGATTTTGCTGCGCCTAAGTGTTGGATATCACCATCAAATGGGCCCATTAAAACTCCTAGCGCTTTATCCCTTTTGACCGACTCACTCCCATCCCCACTGGATTTTTTAAAATCATATTTCTTTCTATCCATAATGAATTCCCCTTTTTGGAAAGAAATTCCCTGTAAATCTGCCGCAACATCAGCAGCTAACACTCCTTTTTCTAATATATTAAATCTAGATCCAAATGAATCACGTCCCTGATTTTTTTTTGCCTTTGATTCTCATTTATCAGTGGAAAGTTTTCGTGATTTTCGTTCAACCACCATCCATGACCCGAAAACCTCATCTTCCTTCCCCTCGACACTTCCGACCGGTGACACCTCCTTCTCCCTTGGTTGATCCAAATTACTGACAGAGTGAGGACATATATTCTTCAAATGATCGTACCTGACATAACCAAAACAAGTCAAAGGTAAGGCCTCATATTCGACACGTATAAATTCATTTACCATAATATTTGGGATTAGAGGTTTATTAAGGTTAATGTAAACCGCCATTCAAGCAAATCTTCCTATCGATCTACTGTCTGTGTTATAGTCTAGTTTTGCCACTCGACCGATCAAACCTCCAATCTCTTCTAAAATTTTCCTCTTATACAGGAAATCTGAAAGGCTAGGTAATTTAACCCATGTCATGACAACATTAGGAAACAGTCACGGTTGTACGATAAAATACTATTCGAATACAACCCATGGCCCTTGGGTAACCACCTTTTCAAAATCCTCATTGCTTTGAAATTTCACCAGGAAATATCCATGTTCAACGTCCATTAGTTTGAAAGGCATGGCCGAGTGCCACAGGTTGTAGATCTTGTTTTGAAAGGTATTGTAGTTGATATTTCTTCCCAATAGTTTAACCACCACTGTGGTAGCCATCTCCTTAACCAGAAGTTGCTGAAGCCTATCAAAGAATGCAATCGACGGGACTCCATTAATAGTGGATCTCATTATATCTCCTTCTAAGATATCAAAATCTTCTTCAACCCTCCTATCCAAATCAATCTGGGTATTGTTTTGCTCAACTGAACCCCTGCCAATGAGTCTGTCTTTTCATGGAAATGTTGGTTCAGGAGATAGATCTATAACCATATCAGTGCCTTCCTGTAATACCCTTAACCCCACTATGTCGTTTGATTAGGGTCACAGGCATTACTAACAAATCAAAACATTTAATTACATCATAAGCAATGGTGCAAGCTAACTATTATCATCTATTATACATGGGCAGATCATGACAATTTAATACTTTCATACTAGAGTCTTATACAATAGAATAATGAATCATGCTATTTCATTCCAAATCAGAGTAAAAATACTCTTACAGTCCTTAATAAAAGTTTACGGAAACCTAAAAATAGTCTAAAATTAAACAAGGGCTAATTTGAAACAATTTTAGAAGTTTAGGGTAAATTTCAAAAATATCTAAAAATATGGGTCACACGACCATGTGGCCAGGCCGTGTTGAACGCCTTATACCATGTGACTTTCGAAGTGGGACACACGACCTTATCCCATCCCGTGTCTCTACCCGTGTAATTCACTAACTTGGGTCACATGGCCGTGCTGCAGACCGTGTGGCTCTTGACATGGACGTGTGACTATCCTACACGCCCGTGTGCCTGGGTCGTGTACCTCTCGAAATAATCTCACATGGCCATATCGCAGGTCGTGTGTCAGCTCGTGTGGAAACTACACTTATACTGTTTCACAACACGTTTAAGGCACACACCCGTGTGTGACACACGACCATGTGGCAGACCGTGTCCCAGGCCGTGAGTACCTAAATGTACCTTAAAACTTAAGTTTACCAATTCATACTTACTTGGACACTAAGCAACTCAATTACTAACCATTTAACATATTCAAAACACAATTAAACATGCTCAAAAAAGCCAAATCAATCATCTAATATGCCTAACTAATGTACCCTAATTGGTACAACATTATATATCATCAAACATACTAGCAAAACATCAACCATTTAAAGCTTTAATTCATACCAAATTTTGCCATAATTGGACTAACTTTCAGCTCCTTAGGTTACCAAATTTTAAGCTAAACACATACCAAACATTAGGCTAAGTTATCATACCAACATTGCCTCAACTATAACCATATATATATATACACACAATTATCTATCATTTCACAAAGAAACCAAAATATCATCACATCAACAACATTGACAAAGAACCCCTAGTTACATGCCATTACAAAATAAAATATCAACACACTTGAGCTCAGGATCGTTGTTGGATGCTGAATCGACGATAAGTTGAAAAGTACCTAACCTGTACACGGAAAACAAAAATGCACGCTGAGTATAACTCAATGGTATTTCTATAATCCGAACAATTTAGACTTGATATAAGTAATTAAAATGTAAGAATGCAATAAGTAATGTTATGAACATATGTATCAAATCAATAACATTAATTTACTCATTCTTTATTCACATCCACTAGATTCCACGTGTTTTGGTACATGACAATGACATTTGAATATTTCAACTCATACAATGACATGATTCATCTATTTGATCAATACTTGAATTCATTTTAAAATTCACATTTCATTTCATCATTTCATATTTCATTTCTCATCTTTGCCATCTCAATATCAAACACATAAATTTATTATTTAATTTCCCCTATTAAAAGACCCGGACTCGAACGGATACACAAATCCAACCAACACACCAGTTTGGCACCCAGTGCCTCATCGAATAAATTCGAAGTAATAACTATGCCCAGCACTATATAAGTTGACACCCAGTGTCTCATCGGTTAAACCGAAGTAAATTAGCACCCAATGCCTCATCGACTCGAGGTCGAAGAAATCCTTGAACTCTTCTTATCCTATGACATGCCATCTATATCCGACTTAACCCGAAACAATTAATAGGGTTTCCTTTCACTTTTCAATGCAACCAATGTTCCAATGTACATTAACACACATATAAACATATATTAAATTTAATAGCAACCATAATTTCTCAATACACATATTTTTCAATTATGTAACATTTGCTTTCATACGCAACCATCAATTCTAATATTCCAATCGAATAACAAATCTCACCTTAATGCTTACCATGACAATTATATTAATATGCACCAGTTTTTAGTTTAGTTCGGATAATAGAAATACAAACCGTATGTTCTGAGCTACTCGACGTCGACATTGTCTTTCCCCTTTTTACTCGAGAATTTCGAGACGACGTTCGCTACGGAATAAAATAATTACAATAGATTAATAATACACAACTCAATTTTTCATTAAATTTCAATTTTTATACCACGCTAAATCCTCAATTTAGTCCCCTAAACTAAGACTAATTTTAATCTCCATATTTAACCTCAAATTCTTATACTAATTTCATTATAAGCTAAATTTAGCTCCGTATTTTCAATTCTACCCCTTAATTTCAAATTTTCCTCAATTTGGTTCTTATTGCTCAAAATCAACAATTAACTTCACTATTTAACCTTTTTTCACTTCTAACTTTAGAATCTATCAAATTAATCCCTAATATTTAAACTATTCAACAATGACAACATCTAAAATCTTAAACAATACTAAAACTTATACCATGGGTCGAGTAGTTCTAAGTATCAAGATTCCAAAAACGTAAAAATTACAAAAAAGACTAAATTGCACTAACCAATTTTGGGCTTGAAAATTTTAAACCAAGGCCGAATGCTCCTCTTCTTTTCTTCAATTGTTTTCGGTTTGCATGGAGAATAAAATAAAGAAATGGGTTTTGGTTCTTTTTATTCCACTAACTAATATTATTATAATTATTATTAATATATAATTCATTAATTTTTTTTTGAGCAAAAATTCATTAAGTTGATGTTATTTATTATAACATATATATATATATATATTAAGTTAACATATATATTTATAATATACATCATTAATGCCGTCCACTACAACTTAAGCAGAGGTATAATTGCTACTTTAGTCCCCTTTTATTTATCTTAATCTATAATTCAACTTTTAACCCTTACGCGATTTAGTATTCGTATCTTAATAATTCCTAATTTCATAAAAATTACTAATCCAAAAATTAATTTGTCTCTAATATAACTCCATAAATATTAAATAAAAATATTTACGGATCCTGTTTAACAGGAATCGAGTCCCGAAAATACACTTTCCGACACTCCTGATTATCGAGTCATTATACTTCCTCCCTTTCTGTCTCTTGAAACCATACTTTTTTGGTATTCCGATCCTCCAACGAACGAGAACCATCGCTATTTTTAGTCAACATTAGAGCAAATTACTGTGTAATCATGTTGATTTTAACCATGTTATGCTCTATCCTGTTGATTGATGCAAATGACATAAAAAAGGCTATGGAAATATAAGTTTTTTTTTTAAAAAAAAATTATATAAAAATAATTAATTACGAAAATGACAAAAGATATAAATTAATTATAAAAATAGGTTGTTTTCTACAATATTTTTGGATGCTACCAACCTGACAGCAGTACCACCCTAGATTTCCCTCTAGCTTTGCTCATCATTGTGGTGAAGTAAAAAGAATATTTTTAAGTGGTGTCACCAACATGTCAAGCAATATAAAAAAAAATATGAATATTTTTTTAAATGGTAAACAAATACTATATGAATACAAATGTATATATTTAATTTCCAACTTGATCCGCCAATGTGTCAAGTCGCATCACTTTACAAAATATTTTTTTGTATTCTTATATTATTTGTTTACTATTTTATAAATATTCATATATATTTTCAGTGCTGTTTGATACGTTAGCAGCATCACTTGAAAAAAGAATACTTTTTTACTTCACCGGAATGATTGGCAGAAGTTGGAGGGAAATATAGGGCAGTGTCGCCTGATGGGTTGGCGACACCCAAAAACACCGTAGAAAACGACCCATTTTTATAATTAATCTACATCTTATACCATTTTTGTAATAAATTATTTTTTATATTATGTTGATTAAAAAACTCAAATGTAAGCAATATATAGGTTAAAATATGCTATAAGTTTTTATACTCTTTCAAAAGTTTGAAATTTAATATTTTTATTTTTATTTTTAGGAATTTGATCTATTTACTTTTTAGTATTTCAAAATTCAGATGCAATTGTATGTCATTGAGTCTTTTTTTTGTTAAATTTGTTGTTATAATATTTTGATATTTAAAAAAAAACTCACTTGTAATTAAGAGAAATGTGGTTATAATGAACTTGAATTTAGTAAAAGAATTTTAATAGTATTAACAATTAAACTTATATTTTAAAATCCGTAAAATACAAAGATTATCCTCCTAAAATAAAAATAAAAAACTAAACTCTGAGAGGAAAAAGTTTCAAATATAAAATATTTATTAATAAACTTCATAAATAAAAATTATGATTCAACAAGATTATTCAATACATTAAACAACAACATTTTCACCCATATAAAAAATAGTATTGAATGTTCTGATTTACTATTGAAACAGTACACACCAAGCAATACAATGGAAATTGGTACTTTGATCTCTGATCTAATTTAAAGGGATAAGGCAAGCCAATGAAGCTAAAACTATGGACTTGAACATGACCGAGCCCGGCATGCTGCCTTTATCCTTACGAACAAAGAGTGCTTCATACACTGGTCCATTCACTTTCACCATAAGCCCACAAAGGACAACCTGCGATACCAACTTTTCCATGTCCTTACACTCTAATCCCCCCATAAACACCTTAACTACTACCCCAATTAAGCTGAAAAGATTCAGCATTGCCAACGTTGATATAACAGTAAACATGATGGACGTGCTCCCGAAATCCATGATCTCTTGCTGGTACATCTTCGAGACATCGTCTGTGACGACCTTGGCCGTGACAGTAAATGTCGTTTGAGACAATCCCAATTGTCTCACTATGCAATCAATGAAGGCAAAGAAGAAGGATGTTGTCCTTCTATGTACCCACATTCTTTGCAGGTTCCACCATGCTTTGAATGTGCTTCCAAAAATTAAAGCCTCGGCTAAACTGTAAATGTTCTTGGATACAAACACATAGGCAAAGGGTATAAACCATCTGCTCCGTATGTCGGGGAATAAAGGAATGCCTCGGAACAGAGAAAAGGGGAGAGCGATCGCGTAGTAGAGGAGAGGGAGGGAAGATGGAGCCCATAACAGATAGACACAGTAACCCATTTGAGCACCCAATTTGATCTTGTTGTGTCCGTAGATGAAAGGACAGTATTTGGATAAGAAAATTTGGAACATCCCATCAGACCACCTGGTGAACTGAACAAGAGCTATGTCCAAGGTTGGTGGAGCAACTCCTATAAATGCTGTATTGTCTGGATTGTAATAAACTGATTTCCATCCCCTGCATTGGATTGCCAAGCCTGTAACCACATCTTCAACTGGACACCCATGTATTAATCCCATCTGCATAAACAAACAACCAAATATTGACCCAAATGTTATTATCTCTTGGTATATTAGGTAAGAAATATAAAGTAAAAAATTGCTTAGTCATCAAGTAATATAATTTGTTTCAAGACTCGGGTTTAGTGTGTTTAGCGAGTGCTTTGAACTCCTTGCAATCTCTATGTTTATACCAAGCCACATTGAATATACCTCTTTTCCCCATTGAGTTCCCTTCTCAAAGCCACAACTAGCAAGAAGTTTAGATGCTTCTTCCAATTCATGAACCGTCCTGTTATCATCCTTTCGAGTTTCTGAATTCCATAACCCTTTATGTTCCTCAGAATACTTGGTTCCGCAAAGACTCGTTCGTCGGTGAAAGCAGCCAGTGCCGCAGTATAAGGCCGAACCATAACCACCTATTCCAGGAAGTTCAACCTTCAAAACCATGAAACCAAAGCAATCAGTGAAGAACATAAACATTTCCAATATCTTTTACCATAAAACCAACCTTATTGAGTACTGGGGAGGAATTCCCATAAAGATCATTCTTGGTAGTATTATTGTATTTCTGTGGATGCTGCACAAAAGCAATCTGATGGCCTCTTTCCTCATCCATGAAAAAGCAAAGAGCCTCTTTAATCGAGTCCGCGTTGTTCGCATACATGTCGCAGTCCAAATTGAGAATGATCGCACTGTTGCTGATCTCAGACGACACTCTTATCTGCATCATTCGAATACGTAAAATCATATGCAAGACATGTAGTATTAAAAACCAGATCTTACCGAAGACTAAGTTATACCAGTGCATTCATGGCTCCAGCTTTAAAGTGATGAAGGCAATCTGGTCTCTTCTCTCGTGCCATGTAAACCAATGTAGGCAATCGACTACCATCACTATCTACAGCATTGGCGTCTCTTCCATCAATAGTAATCTGAAAAGAAAAAAACTCTCAAGAAATAATAATAAATCATCTAAAATCTATATACAAGGTGAAAAAAAATGTACGCGTTTTTATACCTGCACAATGGGCTGATGATTTTGCTTGGTTACATTAGAATCCCACTCAGAGAATCCTTTGTGTTGGTTCTTTAGTTCTTCTGGAACACTACCTTTATTAATGACTGCTTCTATTCGTTTAATCATATCTTCATATTGTTCCTTCAAAATCAAAAGAAAAAAAAAAACAATTAAATCTTAAAATCAAATCTAATGTTGGGGGATTACTCTTGTTTTCCTACATGCTACCAAAAATACTTGTTTAATAGGTCAAAATTTGCTACCGGTCCTTGTTTTTTGGCAATGTTTCTGTACTTAAAAGTTGAAATTTAAATCTTCTTACCTTTTCAATTTAAAATTTTCAGCCTCACATATTTGTTTTCCGTCAATATTATGTAGAGGCGAAGTCAGTAATTTTGTTTAGGTAGCCAAGATAAAATTATAAAAATTTAGAGGGCCAAAGCTAAAAAATGTGTCAAAAAAGATTAAATTGAATTATTAATTTATTTGAAGAGACAAAAATAAAAATTTTCTATTTAATCAATGGCGAAAAAGCCTTAATTGAATATTTTAATTTATTTTGAGGGGCTAACAAGAAATTTTTCCTTTGGTTGCCATGCCATGTTTTGTATGAACTAGCCTAATCAACTTAAATAATTGGGTTAGTACTTTTAATAATTGGATCAGTACTGTTAAATAGAAAAGGTAAGAATATTAATTTAATTTTTAAGTATAGGGACAAAACCTCAAACTTTGTTAAAACGCAGGGACTAACAACAAAATTTAACCTATTTAAACACTTAATATTTACCTTGATGAACAGCCGCTGTTGAGCCTCTGCAGTGTGTACATGCAGGTCAAAATTGTGAGTAAAATAAGCGTCGGGTGACCTCGGTTCAACGTTGAACTTTTTGCAAAACGGTATCCAAAGCTTGGAAAAACGAGAGGCCTCCAATAGCGCGTAAAAGGTAAGTTGGGATCCGCCATCATCGGAAAGATAGACGCTTAACTTCTCAGTGGGATGATTCAACGACATCGCTGATAAAACGGTGTTGATCACCAAAGTTGGTGGCTCCACCGTGGGATCCGCCGTGCATACAAATATGTCCACCCCCGGTAACTTGTAAGAGCTGTTGATTTCATGACATCAATCAAAATCAAAACATTACATAACATGTATCAATTAAATATATTATTTTTTAGAATGTTTAATTTTTGTATTATGACCAATAGAAAATTTAGAATAAAAAATTTAATATTTAAAATAAACATAAAATAATTCCTATTTGTATGACAAATTTAAAAATTTTAAAGGAAAAACAATAATTCATTATTTAAAATATGGAGTAATATTTGATGCACCGTAGGTGCATAAGTCTCAATATCACGACACTTTATCATTAAATAAAAAAAATGAAGGATTTATATGTAAATACTAATAATTTTATTTAAATAATAATTAATTATAAATAAATACTAATAACTCTCAAATTTAAGATATTGAGTTTAAGGGTCTAGGGTCTTAAATTTAGGGTTAGGGTTTTAGCATTTATTTATAATTAATTATTATTTAATTATGTTAAAATAAAATTATTAGTATTTATTCATAAATTCTTCATTATTTTTTGTTTTATTTAATGAGGAATTATCATGTTATTATAAATATATATAATTTTAAAAAAATTCTTTAATTTTTTTATAATAATATATAAAGTACATAATATAAAAAAGAAATTAATAACTTTAAAATATTTATAAATTCTAAAAATTATAAATTAGGGGTTAAATCGAGATATTACGTAATCGGCCTTTGAAGACAGAAGAAAGACAACCATAGTTTATGGAGTAGCACACATTTCAAGATTTTGTTTTTGTTATTTTTGTCCATTACAGAGTTGGATGGATCTACATGCCAATTTATTTTTAAGCATCATTTTTAAAAAATAAATAAATATCTGCCGTTTCAATTAATACTTTTGTTTTTTGTTTTGTCTCAAACACAGCACACTTATTTTAATTATTTACAAACTTTTAAAATACTAAAGAAATAAAATAAAATGTCAGATTAAATTTTAACTCGATTAATATCGATATTATTGTCAATATAAGAGAATATGAATTTGAGTACGTTGAAAGTAAAAACTATAAATAGTTTTAGATATTGTATCGAAAAAAACATATAATAAAAACATATTTAAAAATTTGATTAAATATTTGACAATAAGTGGTCAAATATATTTAAATAACAAAGGTAGAATAAGCCTAGAGTCACTCCACCGACCCTACACACAGGCTGTTTAAATGTGTTTTTAATATTATATTTTTTTGAATTTTTAAAATTTAATTATTCTAATTCTATTATTTTTTAAATATAAAATTCATCTTTAAATTATTATTTATTTAAATATTTAAATTATTAATTTAGTCTCATTTTATCTTAACATATGATGTCAAGCAATAAAAATATAACACGTGACATGTTTGTTAATTAGTATACACTTTCTAAATAGAAGGAGACAAAACCAATAATTTATATATATTTTTTATATAAAAATTTAACACCTAAATGGAAAATTAATATAATTTGAGTGAATTTTAGGGTGAAACTTTTTAAATTTTTATTTTTATTTAAAATTCAAATAATTAAACACATTTAAATTTGATACAGATACATTAATAACTAAATCAAATTGCTTTTCGTGATTAAGCTATTAATAAATTTACATTTTAGTCATTTAATTTTAAAAAATTATAAAATTGTCATTGAATTATTTAAAAATTTTCATTTAAGTCATTGGAAAGTTAATTTTTTTAAAAGTTTAGTTAATGAGTTTCAAGTAACGATTTGATGATCAGTATAATGAATCAGTACTCATCGACAAGTAGAAGAACACATTTTAGATCCAAGTCAATTTGATGGTCAGTGTTGGAGATCCAAGAAAAAAACTATTTAGATTTTGGTTCATAGATTTATAACATTCAAAGCTGTTTTATGAAACAAAAAATTGAACTATAGAAGAGTGTGAGAGGTGAGCTTTTGATTTGTGCAAGCGGTATGAATAGAGAAGACCATATAGCAATGATTTTAATAGCTCGGTAGCTAAATGAAAACTTTCGAATAATTTGATAATTATTTTGTAACTTTTTGAAGTTAGAATGACCAAAACATAAACTTATTAATAATTTAGCAGCGACCTTAATTGTAGTTTACCCAAAAAATTTCAAAAGTCTATAAACTCGAAAAACAAAACCTCGAGGGTATGAAATTCATTGAATTAAACTTAAAACTCGTAGTCGTATCATCTTCTTCAAACTGTTTTTGTTTTTTAAAACAACGGATACACAGATGTTTCAAGGAATACTATGATTAGGTTTAATAGGAGGAGGAAGAAAAAAAAGGTAGACAAACCTTTGAGAGAGATTGAATTTGAGAGGATAGTAACGAACAAGATTCCAACGAAGAGCTTGAGTAAGGATCCAGTAAAAACCGAAGCCGAGCTCAGCGAAGAACATACCGATCCATAGCCACCGACCTCTGTTGCCGGCTGTGGGGAGGTTTGATAATCTATAGGCCCATATCAAACATATCCCCACCAATATCGACGACGAAAACAAACTGAAAGCAACCTTGCCCTTTGCTTCTTCCGTCTTGAAAAGAGGCAGTTTGCGTTTCTCTCCTTCCACCGCTTGTGGTGTTCTCCTCATCCCTTTTCCTTTTCTCACTAATCTAACAGTACATGGATCAACTAAGCTATATGATATATACACGATAATCATCCTAGTGGAGTAAAAGTACTCGACAAACATAAATTTAAAAATAAATTATTTAACAAATATATTTAAAAATTGATGAGGGTTAAAATGATAAAGGTAATATATTAATTATTAGTTCGCTTTATGTTCAGATTTTATCATATAAAAAATATAAAAGTACAAATAATATTTTAGTGATGTTTGTTACTTTATAAAATAATTTTTTTTTTTTATAATTTTTCAATTGTGTTGGTATTTAGTTGATGCGTGATACTAATTTAGTTGACTTTTAAAATAATAGTAATAGATGTATGAACTAGTCTGGCCAAGTCGAATCATATTGAAATAAACGTACCAATACTATTTTAAATTTATTGATATTTTAAAAATTATTTAACATTTTTAAAGCTAATAAATTCTTAGTATCTATCTATATTTATATTATGCTCCTAATTGAGTTAGTGTGACAACTCAATTAAAAAATTATTAAAATAGCCTTTTTATATACAAAATAAGTCATATAATGCCTAATGTCCATTTTTTTAAATCCTTCTAAATATCAGGTTGGACTTCGAGTTTGGACTAATAACCCGACATGTGAATAAGTTTGGACACCAAGCAACTCAAAAACCAATCGTTCAACCAATTCAAAACATAATCAAATACCTTAAAACATATCAAAACAATCAACTTAGATGCCTATCTAATGTTCCCTCATAGATTCCATATTAATATTATTAAAACATATTATCAAAACATCTATTTAATCCATATTAATAACATACCAATTTCAATCAAATTTTTACCTAAATTATGAACACTTAAACATCAATTTGACATACCAATTCAAAGCTTCAAACACAAACACATGCTTATAGATATATACCAACCAACATTAAAATTATAATCTTATCTACAACCAAAAAACAAAATAGTTAACATTTAGACACTCTAGGTACATGCCAACACAAAAGAGATATACGTCATCACGTTTGAGATCGAGATCGTTAATGGATGCTGAATCGACGATCACACTTAAGTACCTAACCTGCGCACGGAAAACAAAACTGAGTATAAACTCAGTAATATTTCTATAATCCGAATATTTAAAAGCAAAATTAATATAACATACACATTTAATCATACAGTAACAATAGCCATTCAATTAATCAATTCATAACAATTCATTCATAACATATTCATTTCTCATCATTTACTATCTCAAATAGCTTTTCACAATATAATACACAATCCATGTGTCTCATTTTCATTTCACATTCAATGCTTTTCAATACCAATCTTAGTATCATTTCATTTAGTTACCCCTATTAACACGACTCAGACTCTGACGGATACACGTATCTAACCAAAACACACCAGTTTGGTACCCAGTACCTCATCGGATAATATTCGAAGTAATAAGTTGACATCCAGTGTCTCATCGGCTAAACCGAAGCAAATTGGCACCCAGTTACTCATCGAATTAATCCGAAGTAATAGATTGACACCTAGTGTCTCATCGACTCGAGGTCGAAGAATCCCTGAACTCTTCCAATCCCATGACATGCCATCTATATCCGACTCAGCCCGATACAGTTAATAGGGTTTCAATTCACTTTTCAAGTGCAACAAATATCCAATATTCAATTTCCACATTAATCACATATTCATATAAATTCAATTCAATATCAAGATGCTAACACTCACCTTAATTACTTACCCTAAACATTTAAATCAAAATATAACAATTAACAGTTAAATTCGGATTATAGAAATACAAACCAGAACTTCCGAGCTATTCCTCGTCGACTTTATCTTTTCTCTTCTTAGTCGAGGTTTCCGGCACAACGTTAGCTACGGAATTAAAACAATTAAAATTCATCAATTCAATACAATTCGATTTCACATTGAATATTTTAACTTTTTACTCAACATTTTTCTAAATTCCAATTTAGTTCCTAAATCGAGACTAATTTTATTTCTTTGCAATCAATTCTATATTTTCATTCAATTTTCAATTTAAAACTAAATTTAACTCTCTAATTTCACTTAAATCTCTAAATTTCGAGATTTTTCACAATTTAGTCTCTATTACTCAAAATTTACAATTTATTCTATAATTCAATCCTTTTTCATTTCTAATTTAAAAATCTATCAATTTAATCCCTAATACTCTAATTATTCAACATAGACAACATTTAAGAATTCAATAATTTCTAAAATTTCAACATAAGTTGGGTAGTATTTAATACTAGGATTCTAAAAATATAAAAATTACAAGAAAAGAGACTAAATTGACTAACCAATTGAACTTTGAACCCTTGAAACCCTAATTCTCCTTCTTTCTCTTTTTCTTTCATTTTTCTTTCTTTCTTCTCTGTTTCGTTCCTATTGTTTGTTTCTTTTCTATTTCATTTCTTTTATTTATTTAGTTATTATAATATAATATATATAATATATATACTTAACTTTTAAGTTTTATTATTATAATATTATAATATATATTTTTTAACTTTAATTTTTTAAATAAATACATACTTATGCCGCTTCAATTTATGCAATTGGCATAATTACTTATTTGGTCCTTTTAATTTTCTTTAATCTATAATTTAACTTTCACTCTATATACAATTTAATCCTTTTACCTAACTACTCTTAATTCAAGCTAATTCACCTAACTAAACCTAATTAATTAAAAATATTTACGAGTCCATTTTACGAAAACGGAGTCTCAGAAATACATTTTTCGACACCCGTGACTATTGGGTCATTACATAGACTATTTTCTTAATTTGTACATACACACATGTACATAGAGGCTAAACATTGCTCATTTCAAACCTGAATATATGGCTTAAAATATATAAAAAAAAATTGGATACTATTTAATGTACCGTCAATCCAAGAGTTTCATGCTTCATCAGTAAATAATTATAGGGTAAATTACACCATAGATCATTTAATTATGGACCCTTTCTTTTTTTGGTCATCAACTATGATTTTTTTTTTTAAAATTGGTCACCAAATCAATCAAGATTGTTTTTTATTTCATTTTCGTTAAGTGTCGTTAAATGTCAAACGGAAGGGTGATGTAACAATTAAAAATGAATATTATAAAAAATTTAGCCTTCAATATTTACATATTATATCTATTTAGTCATAATTTTAAAAAATAACCCTCAAAATTTTAAAAATGCAGATTCCTCCTTTTCACTATAAAAACGTATAATATGGGTAAAAAAAGCCATCCTATATTATTTGGTAAAAAATTATTTAAAATATATTATTTTTGTAATTTTGGCAGTATAAATATTATATATAAATATAGCATTCTTATTAGTTTTTATAAGGGTAAATTACACCAACAGTCACCCAACTTTGGGGTAACTGACAAAACAGTCACCTAGGTTTCATTTCAGTCACTCAACTTTTGAAAAGTTACAAAACAGTCACCAACATTATAAAAAAGTTACAAAACAGTCACTAATTATCAGTTGCCGTTAGGGTGTTAACGGAATTGCTGACGTGGCAAGTTAACCAGCTGATGTGGCAAGTTAACTTGCCACGTTGGTGAAGCGGCTGATGGGTGCTCGGGTTGGGGCGAGTTTAGGGAAAAAAGTTGAACGGAATTGCTTAATGTTTAGGGTTATAAACAGATTAGAGGTTTAGGGGTTTGGGGGAAAAATCGATTTGGGGAAATTTTGGTTCTGATTTGGGGGTTTTTTAGGGTTGAAACTGATTTGGGAATCGATTAAGAAGGGTTTAGGGTTAGAAATCGATTCAATAATTGATTAACATAGTTTAGGGTTTAGGGTGCGATTGTCTATTTTGTTTGGGGAGAAAAGAAGACGAAACCAGAAACCATTCAGTGTATTTGATTGTCAGCGACAATGGGCAATAGAAGAGAAGGTACCAGTGTTGTTACATCCACTTTAACGGGTAAGTTGTTGCATTTAGTTTTAAATTTTTTGAATTTCAATGTTGTTATTTCAATTTTAGGGTTATTTCGATTTCAATTTTAATTTCGATTTTGACTTCAATTTTGAAACACTCACTGCCATTATCAAATTGATGTTTATTGTGTATATCTTCCATAGTATTAATGCCATAATCAAATTGATTTTAATTTCGATTCTGATTTTGATGATTTTGATTTAGGATTTCAATGCCATTATCAAATTGATGTTTATTGTGTATATCTGCTATTGTATTAATGCCATTATCAAACTTTTGTTTATTGTTTGTATCTGCCATTGTACGAATGCCATTATGAAACTGATGTTTGTTGTGTATATCTAATGGTTGTGTTTATTTTAAATTATTTTTGTATTGGTTGTTGTTTGCCATGTGCATGACAGAAATGGTTGTGTTTGTATTAAATTATTGGGTATTTTGTATTGGTTATTGTTTGACAGAAATGGTTAAAGTGTCTGCCTATGTTGTCTGCCTTTATTGATGAGTACTTTGTTTGGCAGGTTTAATTGATGACAATCTTAATGAGAATGAATAAGACATGTCTGGTAGTGATGTGTCTGGTAGTGATGCATCTGAAAGTGATAGGGATGATATAGGAGTTAGTTTAGATGGTTTAAACATGGATGGTATAGGAGTAGATGAACTGTGTGATAGTGATGATTCTAGGAGGTTAGATAGTGCACATAAATCTGACTCAGATGGCCAAAATTGGCCTGAGTTCAACCTAGAGACTGACATGAGTAATCCTAGACTTAAGGTTGGAATGTTATTTAAGTCTAAGGACAGTCTAAAAGAAGCTGCCAAGCAGTATGGTAGGTTGAACAATTACTTTATTAAGTTTCCCAAAAATGATTTAAAAAGGTTAAAGGCAGTCTGCAGTGAAAAATGTCCTTGGTTCATATGGGCTTCTAGACTAAATCCTAAAGACCCTACTGACCAGACTTGGCAAATTAGGAGTTCAAACCCTAACCATACTTGTTCTAAAGTATATAAAAATAAGAATGTAACCTCAGCTTGGATAGGTGAACATTATAAAGAAAAATTCATTGCTGATCCTGATTATTCTCTGAAATCATTACAACAAGATGTCAAAAGAGATTTGTGTTGTATAGTCTCACTAACCAAATGTAGGAGGGCTAAACTTAGGGCATTGGAATTAATTGAAGGAGCTTATAAAGCTCAATATGAGAAGATTTATGAGTATTTTTTGGAGGTTAGGACACAAAATAAGGGAACAACAACAATCACATTATCCGGATAACATTGTTTCAAAGGATGTATGTTTGTCTGCACAGCATGCAAAGATGGATATAGGGCTGGTTGTAGGAGGATAGTAGGTTTAGATGGATGTTTCTTGAAGGGCTACTATGGTGGCTACTTGCTTGCAGCTGTTGGGATAGATGCAAATAATGGCATCTATCCTCTTGCATATGCTGCTGTGGAAAGTGAAAACCAAACATCATGGCTTTGGTTCTTGGAGTTGCTTGCAATAGACTTGAAAATTGTGAGCTCGTACCAAATATCTTTCATGTCTAACAAACAAAAGATAAAACTCCATTTATTCATTTTTTTATGTTGTTTCTATTTAGGGATTGTCAAAGAATTAAACTGTTTTTTTTTTCTAATTGCAGGGACTTTTAGAAGAAATATGTATGTTGTTTCCTAATGTAGAAACAAGACACTGTGTTAGACACCTACATGCCAATTTCAAGAATGCTGGTTTCCGAACAAAAGAATTGAAAGATTTGCATTGGAAAGCTGCCAGAGCAAGCACTACAATGGATTTTAAGGATGCCATGGATGAACTGAGGAAAACCAATCAGCAAGCTTATGATTGGTTGAAGGAGAAGAACCCTACTCACTGGTCAAGGCCTCACTTCTCAATTAGGAGCCATTCTAACATGTTGGTGAATAATCTTTCTAAATCATTTAACAAGGTAAACCCCTATGTTTTATGTTTCTTACTAATCATTAGCAATTCACTAATCATTTATGTTGTTTACTGACAGATGATATTAGAAGCAAGGGGGAAACCTATTCTGACCATGATGGAAACAATAAGGACCAAGATTATGTTGCTTATTGTCAAGAAGAAAGAAGAAGCTGACAAATGAAAAGGAATGTTGTGTCCAAAGATCAAGAAAAAGTTGGATGTAAACATAAAAGAATCCTTGAGGTAAAGTTACCATTTTTAATCTTTTTTATTCCTTTATTGCTGACTTCATGTTGCCTTTATTCTGACTTCATATTACTGGTCACATGCTGTTTTTTAATATGCATGCAGTAATTGTTGGTGTGTTGACTATTTTTTAATATGCATGCAGTGAGTATTTTTTTATAATATGCATATAGTGACTGTTTTTTTAGGAGGTGTGTGTGTATCATTATTGGTGGGGCTGCTCTCAAAAGTTGTTTTAGTGATTATTTTTAACTAAGCATGCTTTCTTGTGCTTTTTAGGTGTGTTCCATCACATGTGGTGGAGATAAGTATCGGGTTGAATGTGGTTCGCGGCCCAACATGTGGTGGACTTAGTTGAGAGTTGCTGCTCCTGCAGGAATTGGGATCTCACTAGCATCCCTTGCATGCATGCATTGGCTGTCATTCATCTAAAAGATGAGTTCCCAGAGACCTATGTACAAACCTGGTACACCAAGCAAACCCAGCTTCAAATTTACTCCAACTTTATAAGTCCAGTAAGGGGTCCTAAACAATGGGCCTCTTTGTCAAACATCTTTGCCATCTGCCTCCTACTAAAAAAAGACCACCGGCGGACCTACTAAGGTGAGAAGGAAAGAAGGCGATGAAACACAAACAGAGAAAGGTTGAGCAAGAGAGGGGTGGACATGAGGTGCAGTAAATGCAAAAGAATAGGCCACAATAAGAGGAGTTGCAAAGGGGAAGTTGGCCAAAACATTTCAATAAGCAATTTGCCTTAAGTTTTAGTATACTTCTGTTTATGAATTTGTTTGAAAGATTTCTCTTGTTTCTGTAGGTCAAAAGACATAAAGTTGGTGTCCCAACTCAGCAACAAGCTACCCCAAATCAGCAAGAGAGTACTCCAACTCAACAGGCTGCCTCAATTCAGTTACCTACTGCCCCAACTCATCAACAAGCTGCCCCAAGAGAAAAGCTCCCATTGAAGAGAAGACCAACCACTGTTAGATGGATGCCTTCTACTCAAGAGTCATCCATGACAGACCATTGATGAACCAGAAACCAGAGAATTACTTAGTTAACTTTTTGAAAATGTGTAAATTTTCCTGCTACTGATCTATTAACTTAGGCAGATAAATTTTTTGAAAATTTGCCTATGATTGCTACTGTTGATAAACTTAGGCATAGAGTCATTGAAATTTTTTGTAAATTTTCCTACAATTTACATCTGTTCACTTGTGTTGAATTGTAGAAAAATTTGGCAATATTTTGCCCCAATTCCTTTTGTAAACAGTTTGGCGTTTTGGCCTTAATATATGAGAAATACATATGTGTTTTACCATCTGTTATCTCTTATCCATACTATTTTTGTTATCTTCTGCATTTTGAGTATTAAGAAATACATTTGTAATCAACATTGAAAAATTTTGTTCTCTTCTGGTTTGTTATCTCTTATCTTCTGCATTTTGAGTATTGAGAAATACATTTGTGTTTTTCATCTATTTGATTTCTTCAGAAGCTGATAGTGTAACATTGTAACATTGTGTTTCTCATTCTTCCTTGTTTGTTTGCTCATAAAACTGAGGGAAAATGGGTATTGCAAGGTGTTGTATTGTTGTTCTGACTTTTAGTTACAGAAAATACTTGCTCAACTAAGTTAAAGAACGTTTTTGTAAGCAGATAAGATGATCTTTATCCTTAAGTCCTAAAATGGAAGTTAATATTTTAGGTCCTTCTGTTATCTTTTTCCCCATTTTGAATTATGGGACCAAGGAATCATTTTTCCCATCTGTTATCTTTTAACCGTTGTAAGCAAGAAAAACAAAACAATATACCAGCAGCCATGTATACTAGCAGCCATGTATAACATATGTTAAGCAACAATATACAATTTGTAATCAACAAAAATTTCCCATTTCAATTCTTTCAAGTGTTTCTAAACAACAACATGAGTTGGTTAGCCATGTATACCAGCAGCCATGTATACCAGCAGCCATGTATAACATATGTTAAGCAACAATATACCAGCAGCCAGCAGCCATGTATACCAACATAACCAACTATATACTAGCAACAAAATTACAAAACATAAGCTGGTTTTCAATGCTAACAACAACAACATAAGCTGATTTTTAAGGTTAAAAAAAACAACACAGTTACAAATACAAGCACCAAAAACCAGGTTCTTCTCTCCCTCCTCCTTGTATCCTCCAATGTCCTCACTTTTTTCAGAAGACCCAACAACACAATTCGTGAACGGGGCGTCAATGGCCGATCAAACCAACTGAAAAACCGACATGGTTTTCGAAATCTAGAGCCAAATTTGTTACACCAAAAAAACCTCCTACCTGGGTTGTCATTGGACCAAGATGTGTTCAACTTGGCTGGGTTTCCACAATAGCACACCTAGAATCACTTGAGCATCTCCATTTTTCCTCTTCTCCTTCTTCTTTCTTCTTCTTCTTCTCTCCGCTTTCTTCTTCTTTTTTTTTGCACCCTTAAAATGTGTTGGTAGGGTTTGTCTTATTGAGAGTAACCGCCACCGATTGGGCGGTTTTTGACACTAACGAGCCATCATCACCGCCATGTCACTTTGGTGTGACGTCTGTGACGGAAAACGGCAAAAAGGATTGTTTTGTAACTTTTCGAAAGTCGAGTGACTGAAATGAAACTAGGTGATTGTTTTGTCAGTTACCCCAAAGTTGGGTGACTGTTGGTGTAATTTACCCTTTTATAATAAAATAAAGTTTTTAATTTTCAAATATTATGCATTTATAAAAATAATAAAAATTAAACTGTCAGTGTTCAAGAAAAAATATTTTTAAAATATACATAAAAATATCTAATGCTACAAAAGTAAAACAAAAGATTATGTATATTTAGAAAAAGTAAATTGTGTTAAAAATATAATTTATATTACACGTCGTTTACTTCAATATTACATTTTAAAAAATTAAATACTAAAATGGAGTGTCAATACCATTATTTATTAAAATAGGGTGTTTCAAATAATCCAAAAAGGTGGAGAGAGAGAGATGCCCTCCACCCATTTTTTTTTTGACCCAATGATTGACATATCATTATATAATAATATGTTTTTTTTAAATAATTTTTTTAAGGGCGGAGAGGAGAGATAGGTGGCACTAGTATTAAAAAATTTTTGGGTGGAAGAGGAGAGATGGGCGGCACCAGTATAAAAAAATATTATTTTTGGGTAGAGGGAGAGAGATAGTCTAGTCATCCACGACCCGACCGAGAAGATTGTCCAATATGGTAGGGTAGATACGGGCATTTACTCCGATTATGACTAGCTACTCTGCGCACACCACAAAGTTTACCATCGGTTTTCTCCCGCTTGTCCATTTCATTATGGATCCTAGTGACTTATGGGCGACCTTTCGGCTTCTTACGTAACCCCTTGTCTGGGACAAGCTTGAAAGTCGGTGAAGGCACTTCCCATGTAGACATATTACGCAGGACGGGAGCTCATTTCCCAGACACGCAATGTGCGCTGGAAAGTGTACACCTCATCGATATATTGTTCAGCATTGATCGAGACGTGAGCACAAGCTGCAACGACGTGCACATATAGGTAATGAAGTGTCTGGAACCTCCCGCAATCGCAACGTCTGTTTCGGAGATCAACTCCGTAGGACCTAGGTGGGATACCTAGTTGATGGCCGATGGTCTCCACAACTCGAAAATTTTTGAACTATTGAGAATATATTTCCACATTCATCGACCTCGATATTCAACGGTTCTTCCACCTCTTTGGATTCTTCCCTTCCACCCCGCCATCTTTCTCCCTCCACCCTTAAAAAAAAACCACATCATTCTGTAATGATGTGTTAATCATTGGGTTATAAAAAATATTGGGTGGAGGGCATCTCTCCCTTCACCC
The DNA here is from genome assembly GCA_025698515.1 of Gossypium sturtianum. Lineage (NCBI taxonomy): Eukaryota > Viridiplantae > Streptophyta > Magnoliopsida > Malvales > Malvaceae > Gossypium > Gossypium sturtianum. The sequence goes on from CM046943.1 coordinate 140,149,517, forward strand.
ATTGGGACTATTTGAAATACCCCATTTTAATAAATAATGATATTAACACCCCATTTCAGTAATTTAATTTTTTAAAATGTAATATTAAGGTAAAAAAAAGCCTTATATTACCTATTGAACTGGCTTAATTGTATATTTTATTATTATAAGCATAAGAATGAGTAATATAAATATCTATTTGGTTCACAAAATCAAGGTAGTAATAATTAATAAAATTGGAAATTTGATCCATGCTCATGAGAATGGAGTATTTTTTATGGCTAGTTATTTATTTTTTTTTGAAAGCACTCGCGATAAGGAGATTAGTCATTGCTGTTAACAATGAATACGTTGATTTCGACAAAAAATAATTAATAAGGTTTACAAGACAAAGTTTTTACCCTAAAAATTTAAAGGGACCATATATAAATTTACCCTATTCTCAAACAAAAAAATGGATGGTATTGAAAGAAAGAACCTCAACAGTTTAAAGGTGCCAAACCTAAATATTCCTTTTCATTGAGAGCGATAAAAAAGTTGAAAATTCAAGAAGGGACCATGGCACTTGTCAGTCCCCCGTCTGCATTAAATAATACATGTTTGATTAGACAGATAACTAGTAAAATAATAGGGAAAATTTATATTTAAACATGGTCAAATTTAGAGAATTTTGAAACTAGAAGCAGAGCATACTTTCATCTCTACTTTGGCCTTTCCATGTGCATCAATGTGAATTGTATGATCCAGGGATAACATTATATTTACAAAATATTATTATTTCCACCTTCTTCATCTTGTCTAATGCAAAGAATACAAAAACAAAAATTTAAGGTTAGTCAAATTGTTTGGTATACCTAAACAAACACAACCATCATAAGTATTGGTTGTTAAAATTAGGGATGAGTATTAAATCGAGTTGATTCGAATCGAGTCAAAAAATTTATGTTAGTTAAGTTGACGAATCCTATTTTAGCAACTGAACTAAATTTGAAATTTTTTCGAATCTGTTAGAATTAAGTGACCCGAATTCTTATTTACATAAAATATAGTGGTAAAATAAAATAAAAGAAAAATCCCTATAGAACTACACTTCTTTTATTTTATTTTAGAATAAGGTTTTTTAAACCTTATTAAACTCCATCTATTTGATATTGATTAGAATAAGGTGTTTCAATCTTACTACGCTCTTATTAGAATATGATTTTACAAGCCTATAAATAGACATAATCTATTCCTCTTGTAATTAATTTGAATTCGACATAGCAAATTTTCTTCTCCTCTGCCCGTAGTTTTTTTCCCAAAAGGGTTTCCAAGTAAAATCTATGTGTTCTTTATTTTTATTTCTCTTTTCTTTGCGATATATTTGTCATTACCGACGTTATATTTTTCATAGAATCGAATCGAATCGAGTCAAAAAATTTCGAGTCAAGTTGAGTCGAGTTAACGAATCCTATTATTTATACTCAATGTTGCATTTACATGGATCGATTATTTAACTAATAGACAAAGTACATGATTATTTAACTACATAAACAATATAATAATTTTGCCTTTTAACTTAATGGGTAAACAATTACCAAAACAACCAGTTTTGCCTTATAACTTAATGATTTTGACTTTTAACTTTATAAAAGATAAACATTTATCAAAACGACGTAGTTTTACCTTTTCTTATTCGGATATTCAAGTTAAACCGAAAAATTTGATTTTTTTTATTCGAGTTGATTCGAATAACTCAATTAACTCAAATAACTCGAACTATTTAATTCAAAATTTGGATTTTTTATAAAAATTTTCAATCAAATCGGATTTTGCTCACCCCTAGTTAAAATTGTGACAACAAAACTTCAACTTTTTCTTTCTATTTTTTAACACGTTTAGGAATGTTTTTAAAAAATGTTTTTGGGATAAAAATACTCTTAAATAAGTTCCTTTTTAAGAGAAAAAAAAATATTTTTCTCAAATTAAAAATTAACCTAAAAATAATTTTTTCAGAAAATAAAAAATAACTTCTCTAAAATTTTTGTTCCCTCGATAAGCATTTCTAAACTACAAACTTTATCTATCCTCAGTTGGATATAATAAGGAAAATGATTACCTCACTGTTCGTAACTCTCCTAGACATAAATCAACCACAAATCTTAAGATGAAGAATAATTGGTATAGTTAAATGTCCAATAAAGGAGTAAGTAATGGCTTATAACTTTTGGCAGCTTTTGAATTTCTTGTTTTCATTTGTTTAAACATTCACTTTGTTATTCGTTTAGACATAAATCGGTTTCTTGCTTTAAACTGTTTTCACATACAATTGCACTTTATGATGAACTATTTATCAAGGATGGATAAATAGCATTTTATTAGTTTAGTGAAACATATAATTCAGTGATGAAACTAAAATCGAAATTAAATTGTATTTTTATAATCTCATCATTTTAATAATCTATATTTTTATAATTTTTAAAATATTAAATCAATTTTTTTATATTTTTAGGGAGACCAAAGTGCAATTTTACCTTTATTAATTTAAAATTTTAAAGGACATAAATAAAAAATTTTCCATTTTAGGAGGGTCGGGCCCCCTGCCAGCCCCTTAATTTCGCCCATGATATAATTGAAAATTGTGAAATAATAATCAAACATATAATTAACAAATTGATTGAATTAACTTTATTTGAAATCAAACTCAAAATATAATTCAAATTAGGGTAAACTACACCTGAGGTCACTAAACTCAATATATAATTCAAATTAGGGTAGATTTGTGACATTCAAAGTAATTTCACGAAAAAAATAACTTGTAGAAGAGAAGGGAAAAAGAGATTTCGATTGGTGTAGGTGACGTGAACAGAGAAGGCCATCAATGACTTTAACAATCCAATGACTTAAATAAAAACTTTCAAACAATTCATTAATCATTTTGCAACTTTTTTAAGTTGAGTGACCAGAACATAAACTTACTAATAATCTAATGAACTTTGGTATAATTTACTCTTCAAATTATTAGATAGGTATTTGAAAGACTTCAAAATAAAAATTTCTTTTAAACTTTTAAATGAAATAAAGCTGTTATCATCATCAACAAGGGCGTAGCTAGGGGGCTGGCATGGGCCCCGACCCCCCCTAAAATGTAAAATTGCTATTTCGGCCCTTAAAATTTTTTAAAAATTTTAAATTAGTAAAGATAAAATTGCACTTTGGCCCCCTCTAAAATTAGAAAAATTTAATTTAATCCTTTACAAATTATAAAGATATAAACTATAAAAAATTAAAATTTTATCCGCCCCTAAAAAATTCTTCTGGCTTCGCCCCTGATCATCAATTTGGAAAATCTATGCGAATGAACTTGGTTCCACCATCAACTAAATCATTTGAATAAAGAGACAAAAACATTAATCCATTGTTAGGTTCTCCTGCCCAGTCAACACCAGAATATTCAGCAAGAACCAAAGAAGAGTGAGCAAAGAAATGAAGACTATAAAAAAGTATACCCTTAACATATCGAAGAATACGAAGAACTGCTAAAAAATGAGATGATCTGGGAGATATCAAGAATTGACCAACTATATGAACTGCATGAGCGATATCAGGTCGAGTCATTATAAGATAGACTAAGCTACCGACAAGTGTTCGGTACAAGGTAGGGTTTGAAAGAGGAATGTCATCTAACATGTTAAGTTTGACATTTGGTTCCAAGGGAGTAGGAACAGTCTTACTGTCAGTAATATTGGCACGAGAAAGTAAACCAGAAGCATATTTTGCCTGAGAAAGATAAGAGCCATCATCATTAGAGGAAACATCAAGACCCAAAAAATAACTAAGAAACTCAAGATCCTTCATCTCAAAATGTTAACTACGGTACTTTTGCAGTTCAATAATGCCCTTTGTATCATCCCCTGTGATAATAATATCATCCACATAGAGAATAAGTAAGATCATACTCTGGTCAGAGCATCGAGTAAATAATGTAGAATAATGAGGACTTGATACAAAGCCAAATACAGATACAATAGAGATGAATTTGGCAAACCAAGCTCAATGGGCTTGTTTCAAACCATACAAAACACGTTGAAGTTTGCACACTTGATTGGGAGAATGAGAATACCAAGGTGGAGGATGCATGTAGATTTCCTCTTGTAACTCACCATTAAGAAAAGCATTCTTGATATCCATCTGATGCAATTTCGAGCATTTAACTGCAAATATGGCCAACAGACTACGAACAGGAGTGAGACGAGCCACAAGAGCAAAAGTTTCCTCATACTCAATACCATATTCCTAGGTGTATCCTTTGGCTACAAGTCGAGCTTTATAGCACTCAATAGATCCACCAGAACGAGTCTTGATTTTTTACACCCATTTACAGTTAATTGGTATCTTGCTAGGAAGAAGATCAACCAAATCCCAAATATGAGTTTTCTCCAATGCCTGAAGTTCGTCAAACATTGTTTGGTGCTAAGAAGGATTAGTATTAGCCTCACGATAGAATTGGGGCTCATGGAGGGTGACAAAAGGCATGAAGTTCATCAAATCTTGATTAGTAATTAGGATATATATCAATATATCTGATTACCTTGGTAGCCATAATTGGGGTTTGTTATTAATTAATTTGGTCTAAATTATTGGCACAAGAATATAATACAATAGTTAGATTAAATTAGTTCTTTAATTTCTTAAAATAAAATTCAAGGAATTTCAATACCCAAATTAGTAATAAATTGAGTAGAGATAGAATAAGGAGCTAATTCAGTGGATGAAGATGTAATCCTAAGTTTTCATTATTGATTGATTATTCTTTTAATTATTTTTTTTTATTTTATTTGTTAGATTTAGTTTTGAAAAAAAAATTCAGTTGTCTATTTATTTAGATAAATTATAGAGTAATAATTAGTGATTAGCATTATAATTAATAAAAACTCTCTATGAAAACAATTTTTTATACTACTTATCACCATAGTATGCATCTTATTGACAAGAGCGAAGTCATAAAATTTTTTGGGGGAGAGAGCAAAATTAAATTATATATTTTTACCATTTTAATAATCTATATCTTTATTATTTTTAAAGTATTAAATTAAAATTTTATCTTTTAAAAAATTAAAATTATCAAATTATAAAATGACTAAATGAAAAAATTTGTATTTTAAGATTGCTGCACATCTGCATGCTACCTAGCTTGATCCAATTTCATTTTTACAGGTTGATATGTTTATGGATGTAGCTCACGTAGTTGTCAGATTTCTCCAAAAGAAGCTGTCTTCTCAGTATAGTGCGAAAGTTATGTCAGACCACTGAATCAATTGTTAACAATCCTTGCCAACAATGTGAGGTTCTTTATAGTTCATTTAATTACTGTGCAAACAAAAAGCACTTATTGATGAATAAGGCTTGCGTGCTACCATTTAATTCATCTACTCATGTTTCATGAAATTATGTATTACTACTATTTTTTTTTTTTTTTGGTAAACTATATTGATAGTGAGTAGTGACTCTAAAATAAAATTATTCTTATTTTAGTTATTTTATAATTTTTTTATCAATTTAGTTATTATCGTTGAAATTCTTTTTCAATCCACATCAGCATTTCCTTCCACCTATTTTCCACGTGATTTAAACAAAATTTATTTAAAAAAACCCCAACTTGTTTGGGTCATCTTCTCTGGCCGCAGGGCCGCTTTAACCGGCATCGTCTCCGGCCAATTACACAGTACCGTCATCCCTGTTGCTGCTGTGCTCTCCTCTCCTCACTCTGACTTATCCTTTTCGTTTTTATTTTCTTTTTCTTTCTAAAAGCTTAGGCTTTTCCTTCGAAACAGTCGCTGTCGTTGGTACCATCGGTGCCACTCGCCGCCTCTGCTAAAAAATAATGATTCTATTCTTGGCCACAGGGTTGTCTTTCTGTAGTCATTTATTATTTTCTTTCTTAGAATTCTGATGGAATATTCTTTGATTCAGGAACTCTACTGATTGAACCTAAGCCTTAAGAATGTACTAAGCATCAGTATGCTTCGATAACCCCTTTCTTTCTTAATTAGTAATAGCAGTCGAGTTCGCTATTTTTTTTTTTTTTTTTGAAGTACGAGATCATTGTTCTTCATATGCATTATTGCTTTATTTTTTTTTACAGGTATGACTGGGATGCTGCAACAAGACTCAACTTCTTGCGAAAATATGGGTTGCATGGTGAGCTCTAATGACTTCTTGTCTGATATCTAACACTGCCTTCCAGATGATCTTGATAACTGTTGCTCTCGTAAACCATGCGGTTCCAATTTTTAGCAGGCATAGCTAAATAAAGTATAATCTAAACTCGTGTATTTTGTTAGAGTATATATAGAGACTGTTAGATAGAGTTGTTAATCTGTTAGGAGCAGTTACTCTTATTCATGTATATAAGCATCAGCAGTGTATTGATTCAAGTAAGGAAAGATTAATAAGCAATTTCTCATTAAAATTCATTCTCTAAATTGATCTCTGTTCTCTTGAAATACTATAGTAATATATTTGAAGGGGTTTGTCTCATGGGTAACTCTTGCCTAGTGAAGCAATAATTGATTTCATGAATATGATTGTTTAGGACCAGAAAAATTGAAGAACCTGCACCGTAAAATGAGCCAGCTGAGAAAAAAAATTATATGACGATTGGCACCAACGGTACTAGTGGCAGCCACTGTTTCGAAACAAAGCCCAAGCTTTTAGAAAGAAAAAGAAAATAAAAAACGAAAAGGATAAGTCAGAGGGAGGAGAGGAGAGCGCACCACCAACCGGGATGATGGCGTTGTTCATTTGGCCGGAGAAGAACCGGTTATGACGCCGGATAAGGCGGTCCTACAGCCAAAGAAGATGACCCAAACAAGTTTTCCGTTATGAAATGCTGACATGACCTGCTCAGTCTGCTTTCCGTTACGAAATTTTCTTAACAACGACAAAAAGAATTTTGAAGTGATGAAAATAAGAATACCTTATTTAAGGTGACTAATGACAAAGTTTACCCTATTTTCCTTTAGTAAGGAACAATTTCTTGTGGCCAAAACACTTATATGTGTTATAGTAACTAGATACTTAACTGCATTTGCTTCTGGAACACTAGACCAAATGATAACTAGTGAAAAGAAACAAAGATCTAAGATGTTAAAATTTTGGTTATATTTAGCTATGAGTCTCCGTAATTATGAAATTTGTAGATTTAGTATTTATATTTTAATTCGATTAATTTTAGTCTTTGTACTTTCTGAAATTTTAGTCTTGACACAGATAGTAGCAATTAAATTCGTTTAGTTAAATTCAATTATTAGCCTTGTAATATGCGTATAATTGTAGATTTAGTATTTATTTTACAATTGGACCATTCTAAGTCCTTTTTAAATTCTTTTTTTTTTTAAAAATATCAATCTTGATGTAAACGATATTCATTAACATGATTTTAGTGAGTAAAATATGAAAATAACAAGTTGACATGATATTAGACATAATAGAATTTAACAGTTATTGTTTAGTAATGACTGAAATTTTAAAATATGAAAAGTACAGGATTACAAAATGATCAAATTAAAGTACATAGACTAAATTCACAACTTTTATAACATATAGGGACTGATAGCAAAATTGAACCTAAATTTTTCAATTAGGGAGTAGAAAAAAAAGATAATGATGGCAATAAATGAATGTAGTGGTATAAAGTGTCAATATTCTTTTGTGGAAGATATTTATGAGATTATAATTATTCCAAATTTTAAGACTAGTGGGTTCTTGTATTGGGCTACTTCTTCAGGAACTATGCGGAAAGAGGGAATTCTTTTTCTGGCCCAGTCCATCCTACATGCTCCAAGGTTAAATTTTGTTATTAGTCTTTCTACTTTGCAAAAATTATAAATTTGGTCTCTATACTTTAATTTGATCAATTTTAGTCTTTATATTTTTCGAATTGGTCAATTTTAGTCCCTTTTATTTAACATTCTATACTTTATTTTAATAATTGCATTCACTTTTGCCTCAAACTAATTATTCTAAAGGCTATATTTGTATACATAACTGTCATGGACCGCATATCAAAGTTTGTTATTAAAGCACGTAAAATAATTTTTGGAGGTTAATTAATTAAATGAGACTCGTTTAACTCATTTGAATTGGCTCAATTCGTGGAACAAATGGAGAAACTCATCTACTTGAAGCCTTGGATGCTCAATGAAATACTCTAGTAAATTAGAGTTATCAGGGTAAATATTTTGTAACCTAAGGGATAATATTGTATAGTATTTAAATCCCTAAGGATTTTCATCTTGTAGATAGGCATTAATCTTAATTGTTAATGCAATTTAAACTGTACCATTGGATCTGGGAAGCTCAACTATAAATAGAGGTCTTTTCTCTTATTTGTAATCATCTCATCCAGAGTTACTAAATATATTTGAGACAGGGGCGAAGCCAGAACAATTTTTTAGGGGCGGTCGAATGAAATTTTAATTTTTTATAGTCTATATCTTTATAATTTTTAAAGGATTAAATCGAATTTTTATAATTTTAGGGGGGCAAAGTGTAATTTTACCTTTATTAATTTAAAATTTTAATTTTTTTTAAAATGCCTAAATAGTAATTTTTATTTTTAAAGGGCCTAAATAGCAATTTTCTAATTTATGGTTTAGGTGCTTTTTTTTGGGTTTTCTGTTTGTTCATCACTTCTTCGTTTTTGTGTTTGCTTCCCTTAAGTTTCGGTGGTGCCTTAGAGAATTTTTTTTGTGAATTCTTGCCTTTTCAAGAGTAGGCTAACTTATTCAACTTTAAAGCTAAGGAATCGCCTAAGGCCACACAATTTATTAGACTAAAGTTCTAATATCGTGAAACAAGAACTTTCATCCCCTCAAGAGCCTAATAATGATTTTGTAATAAAGCAAGGTGGGTTACAACAAGGTCATTCACTAAAAAAAACTTAGTCAAATTGCTTTAGGAGGTCAAAGATGAATCGTAAATGTTTTGGGGACTAAAGTGAAATTTTATCATTATACTAACTTATAATTTCATAAACTTCAAAGGAACTAAAAAGTATATTTACCATTTTGGGGGTCAAGAGCCATTACCTGCACCCTATCTTCATCCCAAGGGCGGCAGAAGGAGGTTGGCAATGTCTTTGGTTCCCCTTAAAAATGAAAATTTAAATTTTGGTCCCTTAAAACTTATTTTAAATTAGTAAATAATAAAATTACATTTAACTCCTAAAATAATAAAATTTTAATTTAATCCTTTAAATAATTATAAAAATAATAAACTTACATTTTACCTCGCATAAAATAGTATAATTTAATTTTAGAACCTAAAAAGGTTTTGTGACTTTGACACCTGTCTATACCCCTACTAGTCAAGAGACTGCCCCCTACCCGAAGCATGTCAAGAATGACCACTAGTGAAAACTCAAATTGTTGAAATTGGTGCTGTAGAATTTGCTCGCTGCAAGCCAAGCAACTTGATGTGCTCGTAGATGGGAGAGGTGAGGAGCTTGAGGAATTCTACTGTATGCCCAGAAAAAAAAAGGTGCATACGTTATATCAAAATTTTTAACGTTATACCAATACCAACATTATAAATTTTAATAAACTTTAAAAAATTGGTATATGTTTTTTCTAAGTAAAATTTTCAGAAGATATCGATAAGGGAGAAGTACATTAGGTGCAAGGTAAAGAGTGTGGAAAGAGCTTGGAAGAATTAGGAAAGCTGATAGATTGGTGAAGCAACCCTACCCATCTGATGCTACTGGTACCTCATTTGAAGAACAAAATAGTGTCGTCACAACCGCAATGAATTTCAATCTTTGTTGATGATTTTCTTCCTACTGGCAACCAAACATAAGCAAGTAGGTCTAGCTTTAATCTCTACCTACTCATTCCATTGCCCTTTCTGAAATGAAAACATAAGGTGGAGGATACATTAGTTTAATCAAACAATTTTGAGCTTCCCTTTTTTCCTCACATCCCACTTAACTTTGAAATGGGAGTCTATAGTTTTCTTGTAAAAACAAAGTTGAACTTTGAAGTTACTACATACAGATTCATGGGATATGGAAATAAAATATTAAGTAGTGCATGCCAATGCCATTCAATATAATCCCTTCTTAAGTTTGGGTCCATTTACAGGTCATACATAAAATTTGTACTTTTTATTTGAGGACATTTAAGGCTATTGTTGCTGTCCCACAACTGCCTAAAGAAGCTGTAACACCCTTAACCCTAAATCAGAACACTTCCAAACCCCCACAAGCCCAATAGGATCTGAGTATGTCATCATGGAAACCGTTCGAAAAATATTTTAACTTAATTTAAAACATAAAGATTTTTTTGTCTTTAGAACAACATTTTGTATTTAAAATGCTAAGTAAAATTTTGATGTCATAAAATATCCAACTTTGAAAACCTTAATATATATAAATTTAAGAAAGTAATATCATTACGCAAATAACATTTAATCGTCAATCCATAATAAAACATAAAATAAACTTCAAATGCTTAAGTGGCCTTTATTACAATAATACTTATCAAATCTTTGAAATTATAAAATATGGGAACAAATAAAATTAGCTTCACATGGGCCACCTCGTATCCACTCCAACCCGGTCCAAGCTTTATGCATCACCTGAAATGTTGGTAAGAATTTGGGTAGTATAAATAGGGGTGCTCACCTTTTGGCAATTCTTTTCTCCATTTATTCTCCTTGTGCCAAAAATTGTTTCTCTCATCTCACACTCTCTTTTTATACCTAAAACCATTAAGTGTTTAGCATATCTTCTTTTGACCAATAGCCGAATTCAGAGGCTACCAAGGTGGGTTCTTTCATCTTTTCCTTACTACTTCTCCTTGCCGAAATACCTTAAGCCACAAGTCTCTTTCTACCCTCTTCTCTTCTTGGAGTCTTAAGGTAGAACCGAGAGTACTTACTCTTTTGATAATTTCATTCATGTTTTAAGCCATAGCCGAAAATCAAGCACTTTGTCTCTTTTTGTCGACTACTTTCTTCTAGGCCTTGAACGTGCGATAGTCTTGTCGCATAGAAGGAGCATCAAAGGGTCTTTTCGAATTGGAAGTAATCAAGGGATATCGACAACTTCGGAATAAGTGGCGATTCGAGGATTTAGACGAGCAAGGCAAATCGACGGGAATAAAGTTTCGGGATCCTAGATTATGCTAGATTCGTATAGATCGGATTTTGCTAAATAATCAAAGTGCGTAGTTATCGCAATTTGTTCTCTTGTTGTGTGTATGTGTTATACTTATAAATATGTATCTGATGTGAATGATAAGCCAGATAAGGGCTAAAATGGTGGATACCCATGATGGGTAATCGATTAACAAGGTCGATATTTTATGACGTTAATTTACATATGATATATGTATGAAAATGTGATGGCATGTGATGTATGCTTATTTTAATGATATTGTGGCATGATACATGGGGCTTGGGATATGATCAAAGAAGGAAAAGGGTGTACATATTTATGTACGTGGTCTAATGTTAGCCTTGTGCTACATTAGCGCTTGATGTTAGCTATGTGCTTCATCAAGGGAGGTGTTGGCTAGGTGCCACATCTCGGCGGATGATAGCTGTGTGCATCACCGTGTATTGAGGATGACCTCGAGTCACCTCGTGGATATTGACATGTGGGGTCACTCAGGGTGATCGGTGGCTTAGCCACGGCCTTGAGCAAGCGAGTGCAGCTAAGGTAAGATATGTGGGATCACTTAGTTGATCGGTGGATTAGCCACGGCCTTGGGCGGCCAGTCCGCCAAGGTAGGTGTAACGGATGGACCCTAGGTTGGGTTGGGTGCACTTTGCATAAACTCATTATCATCATATGGGTTGATGATGAAATGGGCCAAGCCAGTATGTTATATGGATTAATGTGGATATGGGCCAAGCCCAATAAGTGAAATAATGTGAATAAGTGCATTGATATCCGGTATGTGGATTCACATGTGGTTTGTTATGTGGGTGGAGGTCGGTGGATTAATTACACACGAGTCCGTATGACTCACCCAATTTTTACCAACATCGCAGTGAGAAATGTTGATCGGACCGGTTGGAGTGGATACGAGGTGGCCCATGCGAGAAGACGTTTTATTTATTTAAAACAAAGATATTATTAAGTATTTTTGTTAAATTATTTATTGTAATAAGGCCCATTAAAGTATTTGAGCATTTTATTATGTTTAAGCTAGACGACCATTAAATTATTATTGGGAAGTGCTTTTAATTTTGACAACTTATATTTTAAAAGCTTATAATAAAGTTTTAATTTGGATATTTTTATCAAGCTTATATTATTTAGAATTTTAATTGGACATGGTTTTCAAATGACAAAATTTTTAATGTTTTTCCCAAAAGTGAAATCGGTCTTCAAACGTTTTTCCATGCGTGGCATTTCAAATTCGATACGTGAACGAATGGGCCGGGTTTGGGGTGTTACTGATTTAGTATCGAGCCTGGTTCAAAACTCGGCTTTGTGGATTTTGGGTCCAAAAGCAGTTTTCAAAATGGGCTTTTCAAAATATGGACTTTTATTTGAGTTATTCGGGCATGGCACCAGTATCTCCAGACCATGATCCACCGTAAGTACCCGACGACTCTCGGGCGAAATGTGTATGTGAATGCTATAGGCATGAAGGGAACGTAGATTAGTGAACTAGGATCTGTTGAACCCTAGGACTAGTCTACTCAAACACAATTACATAAGACTTAAGGACCATTAAACAAACCTGTGATTAAGTCGCCGAGTTAAGGTGTGGCAACTGTTGTACGCATGTCTAGAATTGGTATTCGATGAAGAGCTTGGTACTTAGCGGTCCCTAGCGACTCACCTCCTCTTTACTCGAATCCTACCTGTGCGTAGCTCTGATTTCACCCTAACCAAGAGGACTTATTCACTGCTAAACCCGATAATTAAAACCCGAAAGGGACTAGCTATGTTTTTATAGAAACCTTAGTTTTTAAATCTTCAAATTGCCCTTTTTGATTTGAAAATACTAGATTAGATTTTGAGAAACATTTTTTTTCTTTTTCGAATTATTCCCGATTTGATAAATTACTAAAATACCCCTATATGTAGAATTATGAAAATGCCCTTGGATTTCAAAATTACCATACTACCCTCGATTTTAATGAAATTTTCTTACCTTGCAAAAGTATCTAGAAAACCTATTTCGCGAAATATTAAGATACCCTGATTTAGAAAAAAATTTACCAAATCGCCCCTGACTTACAAAATTACCAAAATGACCCCAACTTTCAAAGTTTCTGCCTTACCTCCGATTTGAGGAAATTTTCAAAATCCACGAGTTTTGAAAATTTTGAAATACTATGATTAGTAAAGATTTTTAGATTGACCTTGATTTATTACCAAAATACCCTATAGGACAAATGACGAAATTACCCCAGGATGGGAATGGGCGAAAATACCCAACGAGGTGTAGTGAATCTTTATTATGGATGAATGTGAATGTGATTCTCTGAATTAGAATAAGTGAACTTGAGCTGAAACTTTGTTTGATCGAAAGAACCACTTCTAAATCTTTTTCCATAAAATTTGTTCGCGATTAATCGTGGAACAACTTACTAATGCATAAAACTTTTTAATCAGTTAAATCGCGACGATAGAAATGAGTTCTAGAGGACATGGACGTAACGTGCGAGGGCCGCGGTAGAGAGTAGAAACGACCGTGTCGGAACCCGTTAGATCGGGTCAAGGTCCGACAATGAGATACCACCGCCACCACTACCCCGGTGTTGGTGTTGAGCGACAAGCTCGGACGGGGATGATCTTTGTGTCGCAGTTTGTCTTGCGAGTTCTTGAGTTGGTGGTGGTGCGGGAGGAAATTCGGGAGCTCGAAAAGTCGGTACTGCGACTTCGTGCCAATGGAGTGAGGTATTAGTGGCGTATGCGGTGTAGCACCAAAGACGGCCGAATATTGGTTGGAGGCGACCGAGCAAATTATGGATGAGCCGGATTTGACCACTGAAGAGAAAGTGAAAGGAATGGTGGCATCGCTCTGTGATGAAGCGTATCGGTGGTGGCTCACTGATTCGGGATGGTGCCGCGGGTGAGGATCTCACTTGGGATTATGTTAAGGCGCGACATACCGTAAGAAGTATGTTGGAACTCACTACTTTGATGCTCAGAGAAAAGCATTTCTGGGGCTCGCTCAAGGGAATAAGTCCGTGGCAGAATACGAAGCCGAATTTTTGAGGTTGAGCCGGTATGCTCGGGGAGTAGTGGCTACGGAGCATGAGCGATGTGTCCGATTTGAGGACGGACTGAGGGACGACCTGAGGTTGTTGATAGCTCCGCAACAAGAGCGAGAGTTTGCCGTATTAGTAGAAAAGGCTAAGGTAGCTGAGGGGATTAAGGACTCGGTGAGACAGAACAGAGATAAGGATAGGAATCGGGATAAGAGGAATTATGGACCGTCAGAATCGTCTGAGAGTCTTCAGAAAAGACCGAGGGTTGAGAATTTTGTTCGTGTTGCTAAGCCAGCTACTGGAAATCCGGACCGTCCGTGTGCCCAGTGTGGAAGGTATCATGTTGGCGAGTGTTGGAACCGGAATCGAGAGTGTTTCAGATGTAAGTCTAAGTCTCACCTGATTTAGGACTGTCTTCAGGATCCGAATAGGGTTCGGACAGTAGGTCAAGGACATGTGCGACCAGGTCGAGGTGGTCGCGGCCCCGGCGAAAGGGTCGAGGTTCGAACCATGGAGGGAATGGTTCCGCCAAGGTCGTGGAACACCAGCGAGAGATGCTGAAGGTGCAGAGGCAAGGCAACCAAGGTTGGTTTCTGCAATCGTCGTGAGGAGGAAGATGTGCGAGGTGACAAAGGTGCGTTCCTTGTTTCGGAATACCCTTAATTGCTTTGCTTATTATAGAGTTAGCTTATTCTTGTGTTGCTAGTGAAGTGCTTGAAACTTTGGATGGGAACATAGAGATTGTGCCTAGGAAGGTAAGATAGTTTTATTAAGATCAGTCGCGGCGTAAGCGTGAGTGTGATGAGTAGGATTGGTCACCGATAGTTAGTAAGTAATTTCGAGAACGAAATTATTTTTAAGGAGGGTAGAACTGTAACATCCTAGATTAAGGGTTATGCATTTAGTGCATAATTCAAGTGATGGTAGGCTTGGAGTGTGTTTGGATATGTTTGGGAGGTTTTGAGAACCTAAGGATGTAGGAGGAAGTCTTGGAAAAAATGTTGGATTTTAAAAAAGAGGAGCTAGGTGAAGAGGCCTTAAGAAAAGTTTTGGGAATTTAGGACACAAGGAACCGTGTGGCAAATTGGCAAGGGGCGCCACTTGGGAGCGGGGAGCTTGCGTCGGGAGGGAGGAGGAGGTTCGAGCGGCGAGAATTGCACTATGGGCTTTTCTTTTTGCGTCAAGAAGGGAGCAAGGCGGGGAGGCCTTAAGGGAAAATGTAGGCGCTTTTGGACAAGAATTGGGGCTTGGTAAAGTGGTGCAAGGCGCCACTTAAGGGCTGAAGTGACGCCAGTGCAATGGGCAAGGGCCTTGGTTCGAGTCTTGTTGGCGACGGGAGGCGTGCTTTATTTTTGCTCCTTGCGTTAAGAAGGAAAATGGGCTAAGGAGGCTTTAAGAGAGTGCAGGGAGTTTATGGCACAAAAGAGCCAGCATAAAAGTGGCTTGAGGCGTTACTTGTGGGGCTCAGCAGGTCTCGTGTTCGAATCACGTGGGTAGCATAAATGTGTTTTATTTTTTTATGCTTGTGGCGTCAAGAGAGAAGGGGAGTGTTGGGCGGCTTTGGACTTTTAATTAGGTAAGGATAAGCTTGGTTTTTTTATTTTAAATTTTAAGCTTTAGGAGAGTTGGATAATTGTGGTTTTATTTTTGTTTAGTTTAAATGATGGGATAAGGGATAATGTGATAGATTATATTTTTTTATAGAGATAATAAGTTGGCTTATTCAATTTATTTTGAATGAGTATTGAAGAGAAAATATAGGAGAAATTTTGGGGTTTGATGAGAGAGATATGGTGGCCGGCCAAGGGACTCTCTTGGTGTGCTTATTCGGTTTTGAAGTGTATAGGAAGTATGGGTGCCGAATTTGAGTAGTATAAATAGCGGTGCTCACCTTTTGGCAATTCTTTTCTCCATTTATTCTCCTTGTGCCAAAAATTGTTTCTCTCATCTCACACTCTCTTTTATACCGAAAACCATTATGTGTTTAGCATATCTTCTTTTGACCAATAGCCGAATTCGGGAGGCTACCAAGGTGGGTTTCTTTCATCTTTTCCTTACTACTTCTCCTTGCCGAAATACCTTAAGCCACAAGTCTCTTTCTACCCTCTTCTCTTCTTGGAGTCTTAAGGCCGAAATCGAGTACTTACTCTTTTGATAATTTCATTCATGTTTTAAGCCATAGTGAAAATCAAGCACTTTGTCTCTTTTGTCGACTACTTTCTCCTGGCCTTGAGCGTGCGATAGTGCCGTCGGTAAGGAGCATCAAAGGGTCTTTCGAATTGGAAGTAATCAAGGGATATCGACAACTTACGGAATAAGTGGCGATTTGAGATTTAGGCGAGCAAGGGCAAATCGGCAGAATAAAGAGTTTGGGATCCTAGATTATGCTAGATTCAGTATAGATCGAGTTTTTGCTAAATAATCAAAGTGCGTAGTTATCGCCTTTGTTCTCTTGTTGTGTGTATGTGTTATACTTATAAATATGTATCGATGTGAATGATAGCCGAGATAAGGGCTAAAATGGTGGATACCCATGATGGGTAATCGATTAACAAGGTCGGTATTTTATGACGTTAATTTACATATGATATATGTATGAAAATGTGATGGCATGTGATGTATGCTTATTTTAATGATATTGTGGCATGATACATGGGGCTTGGGATATGATCAAAGAAGGAAAAGGGTGTACATATTTATGTGCGTGGTCTAATGTTAGCCTTGTGCTACATTAGCGCTTGATGTTAGCTATGTGCTTCATCAAGGAGGTGTTGGCTAGGTGCCACATCTCGGCGGATGATAGCTGTGTGTGCATCACCGTGGATTAAGGATGACCTCGAGTCACCTCGTGGATATTGACATGTGGGGCCACTCGGTGATCGGTGGCTTAGCCACGGCCTTGAGCAGCGGTGTGCATCAGGTAAGATATGTGGGATCACTTAGTTGATCGGTGGATTAGCCACGGCCTTGGGCGGCAGGGTCCGCCAAGGTAGGTGTAACGGATGGACCCTAGGTTGGGTTGGGTGCACTTTGCATAAACTCATTATCCGTCATATGGGTTGATGATGAAATGGGCCAAGCCCGAGTATGTTATATGGATTAATGTGGATATGGGCCAAGCCCAATAAGTGAAATAATGTGAATAAGTGCATTGATATCCGGTATGTGGGTTCACATGTGGTTTGTTATGTGGGTGGAGGTCAGGTGGATTAATTACACACCGAAGTCATATGACTCACCCAATTTTTACCAACATCGCGGGTGAGAAATGTTGATCGGACCGGGTTGGAGTGGATCGAGGTGGCCCATGCGAGAAGACGTTTTATTTATTTAAAACGAAGATATTATTAAGTATTTTTGTTAAATTATTTATTGTAATAAGGCCAGATTAAAGTATTTGAGCATTTTATTATGTTTAAGCTAGACGACCATTAAATTATTATTGGGAAGTGCTTTTAATTTTGGCAACTTATATTTTAAAAGCTTATAATAAAGTTTTAAGTTGGATATTTTTATCAAGCTTATATTATTTAGAATTTTAATTGGACATGGTTTTCAAATGACAAAATTTTTAATGTTTTTCCCAAAAGTGAAATCGATCTTCAAATGTTTTTCCATGATGGCATTTCAAATTCGATGCATGTGAATGGGCCGGGTTTGGGGTGTTACATAAACCGCTACGAGCAGGGTACTGAGAACATTACCGGACCTTTCAGACATATTACGAACCTTACACAAATAAATAACATAAATATTGTAAAACATTCATAATGTCCCTTTTATGGACCCTCGAGGCCCAAAATACATGTTAAAAGTGAATCGGAACTAATTTGAGTGCTCGAGAAATTTTTCATAAAATTCTAAATTTTTTTTAACAAATACAGGGCTCACACCGTGTAGACCGGATCGTGTGGGCTCAATATAACCCCTTTATAATAATCTAACCAACCCTATCAAACCAATATCACAACCATTACAATTTTATATACAATTACATTTAAAACATATCAAGACACCAACCTGATAGCCTATTCACTAAACATTCACAAGCAACATTAAGATTAGTTTAGAAATTTCATTCTATTTCCATTTCAAAGTTTAATATCATATGTGCCATTTTATCTTCTCATTCTTTCATATGTCTATTCAAATAACATATGTCATCTATTACAACCAAAATCCACCATGACACATATACATAACCTAGGTACATGCCACCTTTACCAAAAAGAAATATATACATCACCAAGTTTCTGAAGTCGGGATCGGCTCTGGATGCTGGACCGGATCGTTTAACTTCTAACCTGCGCACGGAAAACAACCGTACGTTGAGTATATTATACTCAGTGGTATTACTATAATTCAAATTTGTAAATCATGCAAATAAGTATACTTATTCAATTTATACTTTTATCCTTTTAATAATTGATACATATTAAATCAATTTATTTAATAATAATAGTAACTTTTCAAACTTATATCCAATTGAATTCATCCAATATTTCACTATCTCAAAATTCAATCCATTCCCACATCTCATATCACTACAGCAAAACAGACTTTTAGCGATGTTTTTTTTTCCTTTAGCGGCGTTTATAAGCGCCACTAAAAGTATTTGCGGCGCTTTTAAAGGCGCCGCAAAAAACGCCGCTAAATCAAACGCCGCAAACTTTAGTGGCATTTATGAGAAAAAAAAAGCCACTAAAGGTCATGACATTTAGCGACGCTTTCCCAACAAAC
Organism: Gossypium sturtianum; assembly: GCA_025698515.1. Lineage (NCBI taxonomy): Eukaryota > Viridiplantae > Streptophyta > Magnoliopsida > Malvales > Malvaceae > Gossypium > Gossypium sturtianum. The sequence continues at coordinate 140,168,450 of CM046943.1, forward strand.
GCCGCTAAAAGTCACGACCTTTCGCGGCGTTTTTCCCACAAACGCCGCTAAAGGCCACGAGTTTTAGCGGCGTTTTTCCCACAAATGCCGCTAAAGGTCATGACTTTTAGCGGCGCTTTTTTAAAAACGCCACTAATTTGTACAGATTTGCAATGTTCAATTTGTTCAATATCATACCCCTCCTGCACTAAAAACCAACCAATAACAGCAAATATAGTATATAATTGCAACCCAAAACAGCAAATGTAGCATAAAAATCACACCAAATGCATTAATTCTAAATGATATTCTTACAATAATGTTAAATGTAACAATTTAAAAATCATCTTAAAACAAGAAAACAAATGTCTAAGATGGCGGCCTCTGCGACTGCTGGAACATATTCATCATAGTCTGAAGCTGTAGCTGGAGTTCTTCATACTTTCTATTACTGCTCTCTGCCTCCTCGCCATTCTGCCTCCGCTCTAAGTTGAAAAATTTGCTCAACCGTGCTCGCTTGCATCCGAGCTATCTCGTCTTTTAGTCTCCGAACTTCCAAGAGATTGACTCCTGAAGGCATGTATTGCTGGGGAGCGGATCAAAATATTGGGTCGGGGTAACACGAGATCCTTGACATCGAACCCGACCATACCTTTTAAGACCCAAAACATTAGTGATATTTCTGTTATAAATATACTCAAGATTAACAGAACTATCAGTCGAAGCAGTCGTACCTTTCAGGACCCAAAACATTGGTAATAATTACGTTATCAATCTCCTCGAGATTAACGAGAACTATCGATTAAACGGTAAACTTCATACTCCGCCTTCTTCTCCTTTAGTTTATCTTAATAAATCAATGAAAGAGTTAGAAACGAAATATATAATAAGAAGGAATGCAACATAAGTTAACATTATAAATTTAAAATCATAAACGATGAATTAAACTAGTTTAATTAAACATTATAAATATTTATAATAGATCAAATTTTATTAAGTAAATATACCAAAATTTCTCATAGACTTGGATGTCATCGGAGATCCATCCTTCTTCCTATGCGTAATGTCAAAAGTCAAGGCGTCCAACTTTTTGACCGATTTGAGGCTTCCTACATTGTAGCAATAAAAATATAATTTAATAGTATAAAGTCATTAATATTTGACAAAATTAATAAATTATAATACCTCGGCCTCAAATGACTACACAAGCAAAAATTCGGAACTCTGCCGTGTGCGTGAATTTTTGTTTCATCACGCTTGTTCCAACTCGCTCACGGTCCTACATAATGAAATTTGAATTATGTATATAATAAATACCATAAACCGAAAAATTTATAAGACTTGATAAGTCGTAATACCTCTCCTTTCTTTGAATTCTAGAATCTAACTTGATCTTCCCATTGGTACCTCAACATTCCACTGGACATTTCTTAATTTTTAAGTCGAGGCTTATTTCTTTCTTAAAATATTGTTTTTTCAACGTGCTTTTATGGTCTCTCCATTTTTACCCAATGTCTTCTTAATATAGTCATCGGAGACCTCTAAAGCAAATCTCTCTGAAAAAAACATAAGTTTAAAAGTAAATATAAATGAAAGTTAAACCAAAGTATTATAAATTACATTCACGATTTGTTACCTTAATATTATCGAGAGCCTGATTTTTGTTGGCATCAGGCATGTGATGCCATGATTCGTAGTTAATGGGCAACATATTGGCATTTCGTGCTAGAATGCCCAAATAGCCTGCTAACAGTCGAGCTTTAGATCCAACGGGCTGGCCATGATTGTTTCTCCTTACTTTAACACGCTCGACAGGATCTAGGTCGTACAAATCTTTAAGGAGTGTATGTCCCTGACCTCTTCGCGTCCCACCACCTTCAGCTGGAAAATGATATATTATTATTATATTAAAATTGAAAAATGAATCAATAATAAAATTCAACATGTATGTAAAATAAATTAACATTACTTTCAAATTCTGCAGGCTCGTCATCTATGTCCGGCACACTAGAAGATCCAACAACTGTTTGTTGTTCACTATTTGCTTCTTCTGAATTTGGAGTATTCTGGACAATACTTAAATCTCGTAATCGTCTTCTAGGCATTTTTCCTGCAATACACATAAAAGAGTGCAAAATTTTAGTAACAAATAACAACAATAATATTAAATATTGAAATCAAACATTATTAATATAAAAAATTAGTAATTTCATTTTTATATGGAAATATATTTAAATAATGAAATAACCATTTTAAGAAGTTTTTAAATTACTTAAAAAAAAGAATTCGAATTTTATGTTAAAAATATTTAAACAATGATCATTATTATTATATTGATAAAAAACACCACAGTTAACAACATTTTTAGACCTCAATTACAGCAATAAAACATCTCAATATACAGCAAATAAACAGTTTATTAAAAGTTTAAGAAAATTGAACACCTAACACCTAAAATTTATTAAAATTTTAAAATAAACAACCATAATTACATACCCAATCAATTTAAAACATAGTTACAAATTAAATATGTAACACCCCAAACCCGGCCCATGCGTTTCGACTAGATCTGGTATGCTACTAGTTGTACATTAAAAACTTTTGTCTTGTTGGTTTTGGAAGTCGTAAATTAAATAGACATTATTTAAGTAAATAAGCGACATTTTAAAAATAAAACCTTGTATTAAGTATAATTAAACCTTTGACATAATCTCATAAGTTGCAGAACATTAAAACTACTTAGTTGGATAAAACTATGGGGCCTTATTACATTGATAATTCCAAAGTAAAAATAAAATAATACTTAAAGAAATCCAAAAAAAAAAAATATAGAAACAAAGCTTGATGGCCCCTCGAGTCCGTCTCGGCTCCCATGTCCACGATCTACTGCTCATCTGGAAGAGTAGAGAAAAGGAAAGTGTGAGTCACCAAGACTCGATGTATAAATCTCAAAACACACAACGACACGAGCCCACAAACACATTATGGGCCCTGCCCATGCATAAAGGTATCAATCATAATCACATGATAAACAATAAATAATGAAAAACCCAACCCATCCTAGGTTTCCATCCTCTACACACCATCTCGTACCAACCATCACACCTTGGGATTTCTACAATCAACCCTCCATCCGCTACACACCAAAACGAGTAATGCATCGCCTATTCCTATTAATTAGGAATCTTTTAACGTGGCATCGCCACCGATCACTATGTGACCTTTCATTTAAATTATGTGGGATTTCTACCACCGATCACCAAGTGACCTATCATGCACTTCCCCTTCAATATCATCATTCCCACCCCATGCATACATACATAAAGAAAACATCATACAGACTTATATACTTTTTCGATACACATAGGGAGTTCTATGTTTACGTGCACACTGCATCTTTGCCTAACCCTTTTAGGGTTCCATTCGACTATCTACACAGCCTCATTCCGGCTTTTTAGCCCATAACATATATAAATCAACATACATACAGGTTTTATTAGTAGTGTGTTAGAGATCTACACACCTGATTAATGTCGATACCCTTGCTACAACTTTGCTCAAAAAGTCGAAAAGATGCGAAATGAAACACCCCACACCCGGCCCACGAGCTTGAACCGGATCTGGTATGTTCCTTAAATAAATCGGTTTTCAATGTTCTAAATGACTTAGAGAAATTTGTGTAATTTTAAAAAAATGTTTTGGGTTGGGCTTAATTTGAAACCTATTTAATAAATTCTGAAATCCAACTTAAATAAGGTGACAAAATAATTTTTGGGTTTATTATTTTAAAAGAAATAAATTTACTTATCTTTAATCAAACATAATTTGTATCATATTTAAATAAAAATAAACAGGAATAAAGAAAATCCAACTGGGCCTTATGGCCTTATTACATCATTCAACCCAAAATAAAGTTTAAAGTACTAAAATTTCATAAAGTCCAAATTCCAAATAATTTCTTCAAGCGATGCATGGCCACCTTTAGCTCCCGCCGACCCTGGTCCATTATTACTGCTCATCACTGAAAAATAATTCCCCAACGGGTGAGTCAACAGACTCAATGTGTACATAGTACTAATTTCCAACAAATCGGGCATACAAGTCATATCAATATCATGTTCATACAAAATAAAGGATGATGCAACCCAAATCCAAACCTATTTGTCCATCCGCTACACACCACCACGTACCAACCTTGTACACATCATGGGGACTACTAAGTCGACCCTCCATCCGCTACACACCATCGAAGGCGCGCGCTGCGATCGACGTGCTCATCGCCCACTTATGTTGTGTCATTAGACATGTATTCAATCTGGATGTAACCGGTTACCACTTTTCACTTTATGTGACCGTAGTCACCACTTTACGTTGGTGAGACCGTGTAGTCATCACCTTCACTTTCTTCCTCCACAAATATCCCGAATGCCCCAATTATTTCATAACATATTTCACATACTTAATTTTCATTCATGTTACTAATCACATGTTCAAACTATATCACATTCACAATCCTATCAAAAGTAGGAAACGTGCACTGGTACTCCTTACCACATTTGGTGCTTAGCCACATTCACATACTTTATTACATATTTACATATCTAATGATTGCCATGCAATTTATTGAAAGTTAGTAAGAGTACACACCTTTTTCGCTTAATAGTTCCCGTGAATTCCCGTGAGAGCGATCTACCGATCTAGATCTTTCACTCCTATATTCGACCATTAATTAAAACATATAAATAAACCTATTTGGTCTTAAAACCAAATCCTACTAGAAGTAGAATTACTTACCTAGTTGCCGAATTGATTTAATCAAGTCCCAACAGCTTGCTAGAATTCCTCTTCCTTGAAATCGGCTAATACTAGGTATGTAACCATGTCGATTTTCGGTTTTGAAATAATGGAAAACACTTAAACAAATTATGCCTTGGCCGAATATCCCTTACCTTATGATGGGATTCCAAATCTGAAGAGGATTCCTTTATAAGCTGTTGAAATCCTATAACTTCGTGTTAGATTAGATCTAACTTTGAAAACGTGAATCATAATCTTTAACCACATATTTATATTTATAATCCTTACCTTAGATCCTTAGATTTCCCGAAGATCCCCTTTTGATGTTGTGGATGATTGCCCTCTTTCTTAGAATCCACAAAGATTCAAATTTAATGATAGAGAACTGAGAAGAAAATAGAAGAAAAAGAGAGGGATTTTTGCTTAATGAAAATTCGCAGAGAGGGTTTGCCTAGGAAAAATTTCTAGAGAGAGGAAGAGGAGCAAGTGTTGATGAGTAGCCCTCCCTGTCCTCCTTTTATAGCCAAAGTTATCAGCCTAGAGTCCTTTACTTGGCCACCACTCCTCTTTTGATAATATTATCTCTTTTATTTAAAAGATAAAAGCCTTTAATCCATCAATTATCTCCTCAATTATCTCATTAGAAAATAATCCTTTATTTATCTCTTATTATTCACATATTTATGTGAATAAAACTCCTTTATTTATCTCTTATTATTCACATATTTATGTGAATAAAACTCCTTTATTTCTCTCTTATTATTCACATATTTATGTGAATAAAACTCCTTTATTTATCTCTTATTATTCATATATTTATGTGAATAAAACTCCTTTATTTCTCTCATATATCCAAGTTTCCCGAAATGTTCAAGTTTCCATTTTTGGATCATTTCCAAAAATGTTTAGGTTTCCAAAATGTCTAAGTTTCCAAAAATGTCCATTTCCATTTCCATTTTCATTTCCATCTCCATTTTCATTTCCATTTTCATTTTCATTTCTATTTTCATTCATTTTTAGGTTTCCAAAAGTATCAAAAATTTATTCATAATACTTAAGACTTGTCATTTCATACAATTGATCTCGAAAATGCATAGGCCCTTCCTAGGATGTTACGAGTTCTACCCCTTAAATAAAATTTCGTCCTCGAAATTTCCTAACTAAACAGATTGAGGGTATTGCCGCATTGTCTCTTCCTCAGCTCCCACGGCTTCTTCCGATCCATGATTGCGCCATAACACCTTGACTAAAGGCACCGACTTCTTTCGTAGTGCTTTCACGTCACGCCCAAGATCTGAATCGGCTCCTCCTCGTGAGGATAGATCCGCCTTAACTCCACTTCTTCAACAGTACCACATGAGACGGATCCGATCGATAGCGACGTAGCATGGACACATGAAATACGTCGTGCATTTGATGCAACTCGTGGCAACTCCAATTGGTATGCCACCGCCCAACTCGCCCGTGATTTGATAGGGCCCTATAAACCTTGGGCTTAGCTTCCTTTGCGGCCGAACCGCATAACCTTCTTCCAAGGTGAGACCTTTAGAAACACTTGGTCTCCTACTTCAAACTCAATTTCTTTCCTCTTAAGGTCTCAAGGTGACGACTTACTTCATCGTAAGCTTCTTTCAACCGTGTCCGAATTAATTCCACCTTCTCCTCGCTTTCGCCACTAACTCGGACCCAAAACGCGCGTTCTTCCTAACTCGGTCCAACAAGTTGGTGTTCTACATTTCCTTCCATACAATGCTTCGTATGATGCCATCCGAATGCTTGCCCGATAGTTTGTTGTTGTAGGCGAACTCGCTAGAGGCAAGTAATCTTCCCAACTTCCTCGAAATCCATCACACAACCTCTTAGCATATCTTCCAACACTTGTATAACCCGTTCGCATGCCTGCCTCATTCGATTGTGGATGAAAAGTCGTAGTGAAGTCTAGCTTAGTGCCTAATGCTTGATGAAGTGCTTTCCAAAATCGAGACGTAAACCTTGGGTCTCTATCGAGATGATCGACATCGGTACCCGTAGCCTCACGATCTCCGCCACATATAACTTGGCTAACTTTTGAAGGGAATAGTCGATCCTCACAGGGATAAAATGTGCGGACTTGGTCAAACGGTCCACTATCACCCATACCGAGTCCTTCTTAGTGGGTGTAAGGGAAGCCCACTAACTAAGTCCATGGTAATTCTTTCCCACTTCCATTGGGGAATCTCAATTGGTTGAAGCAATCCTGATGGGACTTGGTGTTCACGCTTTACTTGCTGACATGTCAAACATTTCCCCACAAATTCGATCCACCTCTCGCTTTAGGTCCGACCACCAAAATTGTTCCCTTAGATCTCTATACGACTTGATGCCTCCGGATGCATAGCATAAGGACTACCATGCGCTTCCCAAGAATCCTTTGTCTCAACTCCTTATCCTCAAGCATACAAACCTTTTCCTTGTAGCACAAGATTCCTTCATCATTGACGCCATAATCCTTTAATCCTCCTTGCCGTACTTGTCGTAACTTAGTACTTAAGTCCTTATCCGCCAACCGTCCTCTTTCACCTCCTTCACCAAAGTTGGCTTGACTTGTAACTCGCCAACAAAGCCCGTCTTCATACAAACTTAAGTGAGCGAACAAAGCCCTTAAATCCGACACAACCTTCCTACTTAGGCGCGTCTACTACATTCGCCTTGCCCTGATGGTATTCTATCGAATACCATAATCTTTCAATAACTCCACCCACCTTCGTTGCCTCAAGTTCAACTCCTTCGAGTCAACAAATACTTAAGGATTTTGTGGTCCGTAAATTATCGACCTTTCTCCGTAAAGGTAGTGCCTCCAAACTTTGAGGGCGTAAAACCACCGCCGCGAAGTTCCAAGTCATGAGTTGGGTAGTTCACCTCATGCGGCTTTAATCAAGCGAGATGCATAAGCGACTACCTTTCCTTCTTGCTTGCATTAGCACACTAACCTACCCCCATGCGAAGCATCACAATATACTACGAGTCCTACCGCCTCCCACGAATTAACACCGAGCTTCGGCAAGCACCTTTTTAAGCTTTTCAAAGCTCTCCCATTTGCTTATCCGTCTACACAAACTGTGATTTCCTTCCTTAGTAACTTTGTCAAAGGTGCGGCTATTGACGAGAATCCTTCCACGAACCTTCTCGTAATAGCTTTGCCAAGCCTAAGAAACTTCGATTTCACCACCAGACCTAGGTGGTTTCCAATCCAATACTGCTTCGATCTTCCTAGGATCCACTCTTATTCCTTCCGCGTGATACCACATGTCCTAGGAACGCCACTTCTGAGCCTCCAAATTCGCACTTGCTGAATTTGGCATAAAGCTTCTTTTCCCTTAACACTTCTAACACAACTCGAGATGCTCATCGTGCTCCTCCTCCGTCTTGAATACACCAAAATGTCGCCGATGAACACCACGACGAATCTATCCAAGTAGGTTGGAAAACCCTATTCATCATATCCATGAACGCGCCGGTGCGTTACAACCCAAACGGCATCACCACAAATTCAAAATGACCGTACCTTGTCCTAAAAGCGGTCTTATGAATATCGCCTCCTTCACTTTCGATTGATGATACCCCGACCTTAAGTCGATCTTTGAGAACACAAATGCCTTTTTCGGTTGGTCGAACAAGTCATCTATCCTTGGCAAAGGATACTTGTTCTTGATGGTCGGTTGTTCAATCGACGATAATCTATGCACATCCGCATAGTTCCATCCTTCTTCTTCACAAAGAGAACCTAAGTGCTCCCCACGGAGACACACTGGGTCGAATGAACCCACGATCCAACAACTCTTGGATTTGAGCCTTGAGCTCCACTAACTCCTTTGGTGCCATTCGGTAGGGAGCGATTGACACAGGAGCTGCTCCCTGGTAGTAAATCTATTCCAAATTCCACTTCTCTCTCGGGTATTCCGCAACTCCTCCGGAAATACATCCTCAAAATCCCTTACATCGTTCTAACTCCCTTAACACCTTCCTCTTCTCCTCTTAACGCACTCACGAAGGCTAAGAATGCCTTACATCCTTTCTTAACCATTTTCTCGGCCTTCAAGGTCTTAAACTACGTTAGACAAGTAGTTCCTCCTTTCTCCCGATCATCACTACTACCTCATCTTCCGGGTTCTTAGTTCCATACGCTTAGCCGCACAATCCAACACTACTCGATGCTCTACTAGCCAATCCATTCCAAGTATAAGCTCAAACTCTCCGAAGGGTAATTCCATTAAGTCACCAAAGTTCGCTCCCCGAATCTCTAGGGGTACATTCCGAAAGATCCTATCTATCCTCACCGCTTGGCCTAAAGGGCTTACTACGCTTATCCGCCTATCGTAAAGTTCGAGTCTAGCCTAGTGTTTCAACCACACTACATGCAACATAGGAATGAGTTGAGCCCACATCAATAAGAGCAAAATAGGGTTTGTCATGAATAAAGAACGCACTCTGTTATAACATCCGGCGCGTCTCCTCTTCCTCCTCCGCGAACGCACAAAACTAAACCCGTTGCCTTACTTTACTTCGTTAGCGCACCTCGCCCCCTGAGCTCCACGGCCTCTGCCACTACCTCTGTTGGCCGACCCACGACCTCTTTGAGGTCAGCTGTCCGCCTCTACCACCTGGTTAGCATTCCTGAGCTGCTGTTGGCTCTCATCTAATAGCTTGGGGCAATCCTTAATCATATGGTCCTTGGACCCACACTTGAGACATCGTCCCGCCTTTTCCAACACTCTCCCCGTGCTTCCTTCCACACAATGTTCACAAGGGCGAAATTGCCACCCGTACCACTGCTGACTTTGTGGCTGTCAACTCTGTGCCTCTTGTGGCCTTTTCCGAGATATGGCCCAAAACTCTTTTTGGGCTTATTTCAATCCACGGACTGCTTGGTGGCGTCCTTAATTCCCTCACCCACTTTAGCCTTTTCCACCAAGGCGAGAATTCCCGCTCCCGATGCGGTGCTATCAAAAGTCTCAAATCGTCCTAAGTCCGTCCTCAAAAAGCGAACACAGCGTTCATGCTCGGGATCGCCACTACTCCTCGGGCATATCGGCTCAACCTCAAGAATTCCGCTTCATATTCGGTGACGCACTTACTTCCTTGTACCAACCCCGAAAAGCCTTCCTTTGCTCATCTATATACCGTTCCCACATACTTCTTCCGAAATGCTTCATTAGCATATTCCTGTGTCGATCTTCCGCCGGCACCCGTCCCGAATCTGTTAACCACCATTGATACGCTTCATCGCGTAATAAAGCCGTCATCCCTTTCAACTTCTCCTCGGGGTCAAGTCGAGCTCATCCATGATGCGCTCATTTATTTCCAACCAAGATCACCAGACTGGGTGCCACTCCCGATACTCCTCTAAACATTTCACTCCATTAGCACGGAGCCGCTCAAGCCTGCACTTACGATTTCTGAATTGTTTCTGCACCACCACCAATTCCAAAACTCGCAAAGACACCATGACACGCAAGATCTTCCTCATGCGAGCTCTCTTTGCTCAACATTGACAAAGGGGTGATGGTGGTGGTGGTATCTCATTGTCGAAACCTTGTCCCGATCTAACAAATCATCCTTCCTCTACCTCTTCCACGACGACCCACGTCCTCTTGAGCTCATTATCGACTTAGATCGATTAAGGAATTTTATGTATTAGTATTCTTGTTTCACTTATTACCCGCGATGATATCTTATGAAGAAGAAGAGTTTAAGAGTGGTTCTTTCGTATTCATGCATGCATACAGTCTTGCATTCATTCATTCATCCATCAACAAATATGAACTTTCGTTCATTCAAAGAAACGTTGTAATTCTTGTTGTTGTTTTCGTTATTTTGCTTTTCCACTACCAGTGGGCATTTTCGTAATTTTATCCTACTGTGGGTATTTTCGTAAATTTTAAAAATAAAAGTTCCTGGTGATTTTGACGAAAGTATTTTGGTACTTCTAAAGTTCCGGAAATTTTGGAAGAATTTTGAAATCCGAGGGGGTATTTCTGTAATTTTTGATCTCGTGGGTATTTTGATAATTTTTCCAAAATCGTGGTAAATTTGTAAAATTTATTAAGTTAGGATATTTTCCAAGATTGTAAAACATTGAGGGTTCCTTTGAGAGTTACACTTTTCAAAGCAATGATATTGTAAAAAATTTTGGAAATCGTGGTCGCTTTGGTAATTTTGTAAGTTAGGAGCAATTTTGTAATTTTCCAAAATCAAGATAGTTTGATATTTTACAAATTAGGGTTTTTTTGAACATTTGATAAAGTAATGAAATTTTGTTAAAACTATGGGTGGTTTGGTCATTTTATAAACCAAGGGTATTTTTTTTCTTTTTTTTTTATATATAGAAAAACGGCTAAGTCCCTTTCGGTTTTATTCTTTGTGTTTAGCCTATGACCGAGCCCTCTTGGTCGGGGTGAACCAAAGCTACGCACCAGTGCAGTGTTTCAATGAAGAGGAGGTGAGTCACGCGGATCGCTTAAATACCAAGCTCTCACCGACCTTTCTGTAGACATGCGCACGCAGGTTGCCACACCACCGAGCCTTCCGAGTTAGGGCGAACCGAAGCTACGCACTGGTAGGATACTGCGAAGAGGAGGTGAGTCACTAGGATCGCTTAAATACTGTGCTCTTCCTGATCCAATCCTAGACATGCGTCTGTGGGTTGCCACACCCTAGCTTAATAACTTAGTCATAGGTTTGTTAAGTTCATTAAGTCTTATGAGTTTCAAGTGTTTGAGTAGTCTAATCCTAGGGTTCAAGTTCCTATCACACTATTCTACGCTCCATGCCTTTGCTACAATTCATAATTCACATAATCACACAGATGGTTTAGAGGTACTTACCTGGTGGACTGCGGGTCGGAGACTTAGGTGCCATGCCATAAAACCTGCTTATTCCAAAGAAATTCATTTGGGCTCGAATTGAAAACGTTTTGGGCCTGAGCCCACAGGCCGAGAGTTTTAAAACGGGCTCGATACCAATCGAACACCCCACACCCGCCCACGAGCTTGAACCTGATCTCGGTATGTTCCTTAAATAAATCGGTTTTCAATGTTCTAAATGACTTAGAGAAAATTTGTGTAATTTTAAAAAAATTGTTTTGGGTTGGGCTTAATTTGAAACCTATTTAATAAATTCTGGAAATCCAACTTAAATAAGGTGACAAAATAATTTTTGGGTTTATTATTTTAAAAGAAATAAATTTACTTATCTTTAATCAAACATAATTTGTATCATATTTAAATAAAAATAAACAGGAATAAAGAAAATCCAACTGGGCCTTATGGCCTTATTACATCATTCAACCCAAAATAAAGTTTAAAGTACTAAAATTTCATAAAGTCCAAATTCCAAATAATTTCTTCAAGCGATGCATGGCCACCTTTAGCTCCCGACGACCCGGTCCATTACCGCTCATCACTTAAAAATAATTCCCCAACGGGTGAGTCAACAGACTCAATGTGTACATAGTACTAATTTCCAACAAATCGGCATACAAGTCATATCAATATCATGTTCATACAAAATAAAGGATGATGCAACCCAAATCCAAACCTATTTGTCCATCCGCTACACACCACCCGCATTAACCTTTGCACATCAGCGGGGACTACTAAGTCGACCCTCCATCCGCTACACACCATCGAAGGCGATCATTGCGATCGACGTGCTCATCGCCCACTTATGTTGTGTCATTAGACATCAGATTCACTGGATGTAACCGGTTACCACTTTTCACTTTATGTGACCGTAGTCACCACTTTACGTTGGTGAGACCGTAGTCATCACCTTCACTTTCTTCCTCCACAAATATCCCGAATGCCCCAATTATTTCATAACATATTTCACATACTTAATTTTCATTCATGTTACTAATCACATGTTCAAACTATATCACATTCACAATCCTATCAAAAGTAGGAAACGTGCATTGGGTACTCCTTACCACATTTGTGGTGCTTAGCCACATTCACATACTGCTACATATTTACATATCTAATGATTGCCATGCAATTTATTGAAAGTTAGTAAGAGTACACACCTTTTCGCTTAATAGTTCCCGTGAATTCCGTAGAGCGATCTCTTAGATCTAGATCTTTCACTCCTATATTCGGCCATTAATTAAAACATATAAATAAACCTATTTGGTCTTAAAACCAAATCCTACTAGAAGTAAATTACTTACCTAGTTGCCGAATTGATTTAATCAAGTCCCAACAGCTTGCTAGAATTCCTCTTCCTTGAAATCGGCTAATACTAGGTATGTAACCATGTCGCTTTCGGTTTTTGAAATAATGGAAAACACTTAAACAAATTATGCCTTGGCCGAATATCCCTTACCTTATGATGGGATTCCAAATCAAGAGGATTCCTTTATAAGCCTGTTGAAATCCTATAACTTCGTGTTAGATTAGATCTAACTTTGAAAACGTGAATCATAATCTTTAACCACATATTTATATTTATAATCCTTACCTTAGATCCTTAGATTTCCCGAAAGATCCCCTTTTGATGTTGTGGATGATTGCCTCTTTCTTAGAATCCACAAAGATTCAAACTTAACAATGAGAACGGAGAAGAAAATAGAAGAAAAAGAGAGGATTTTTGCTTAATGAAAATTCGGCAGAGAGGGGTTTGCCTAGGAGAATTTCTTGCAGAGAGAGGAGAGGGAGCAAGTGTTGATGAGTAGCCCTCCTCCTCCTCCTTTTATAGCCAAAGTTATCACCTAGGAGTCCTTTACTTGGCCACCACTCCTCTTTTGATAATATTATCTCTTTTATTTAAAAGATAAAAGCCTTTAATCCATCAATTATCTCCTCAATTATCTCATTAGAAAATAATCCTTTATTTATCTCTTATTATTCACATATTTATGTGAATAAAACTCCTTTATTTATCTCTTATTATTCACATATTTATGTGAATAAAACTCCTTTATTTCTCTCTTATTATTCACATATTTATGTGAATAAAACTCCTTTATTTATCTCTTATTATTCACATATTTATGTGAATAAAACTCCTTTATTTCTCTCATATATCCAAGTTTCCCGAAATGTTCAAGTTTCCATTTTTGGATCATTTCCAAAAATGTTTAGGTTTCCAAAAATGTCTAAGTTTCCAAAAATGTCCATTTCCATTTCCATTTTCATTTCCATCTCCATTTTCATTTCCATTTTCATTTTCATTTCTATTTTCATTCATTTTAGGTTTCCAAAAGTATCAAAAATTTATTCATAATACTTAAGACTTGTCATTTCATACAATTGATCTCAAAATGCATAGGCCCTTCCTAGGATGTTACACGAAACTAGGGCCTCTCTATATTCGACCATGGTTAGTGTTCTACCCAATTTTATATATTTGAATAACAAATCTTCTTACCTTAAAATCTCGAAATTGGAGACTTATGATTTTCGGCTTTTAGATCTAGTCGACTAAGCTTCCTTCAAATCCCGAATTGCCGCCCATCATAAAACCATTAAACTATTAGCTTTTGGCTTTTTCCTTTCAAAAACCAGGAATAGATCATGAGAACTAATCAAAAATCAACACTTACCTTAGCATAGGAGATTCGGCTAGCACTAGAGAGAGGATTCGGCAATGCCCATGGAAGATTTAAATACCGGAAGTATAGAACTAATTCTCAAATAGGATGAATAGAAGAAAAGACTATGGATGCTTCGGCTTCCTAGAAAAATCGGCACAAGAAGGAAAAAGTGGAGAAGAGTTTCGGCTTTTAAAGAAATTGGAGAAAAGAAATTGGAGAGGAGAGGCTAGGGAATTTCGGCACAATGGGAGAGAAATTTAGGGTTTTAGATGTCGAATCAAGGAGCTAGCCCCTATTTATAGATATTTTGGCACCTCTTGCTAAAAACCAAAAACGCCCTTAAAATTCAAGCTAAAGAGAGGAGAAATTTGGCACCCTCCTTGCCATGCAATGAGCGAATTTTACACTCCTCTAGGTGGTGGATTTTCGCCAACACTTCCCTTGAAGATAAGCTCCTAACTTTTCTCCTTTTTATCTATGATATTATCACTTAAAAATCCACATAAATTCTCCTATTTTATAGCCTTGTAGCCGTCCACCTCTACTAATCCCTAATGCCAAATTTAACTCACTTAAATTAAAATATTTTGGCCTCATTAAACTTAATACTTGGGCCCCTAATTCCTTGTGTGTGGCGTCACCCTCTCTTCATTTAAAGTGCCGAATTTGGCTTAAAACATGGGCTCCTTGCGACCCAAAACTTGTTCCTTTTAATCATTAATGATGCCACTTTAATCTGGGCCTTTTTGCCTAATTCTAAGCCCAAATTTAGACCCCTATCAATTAAATTAACATAGTAAACCTATCCCTACACTAAATGTATAGGCCCGTAAATTTAGGATGTTACAAAATATATATACTTACAAATTGTAAATTGGATGGTAGAGTCGATTCCAAAGAACTCATCAAGTGAGCAAAGGACGCCAAAACTTTTGATAAGCTACAAGAAGAATAAAAAAGAAACTCCATAAAATCGAAATTAACAAAATAAATGAAAAATAAAACGGTATAAATAGCAAAAGTTATTATTTCAATGAGAAAACTATGTTATTATTTCAATGAGAAAACTATGTTATTATTTCAATGCTATTCTATGCCAAGCATGGAATTAATGCTATCCTCAACACAGACGGAATTTTGGCTGGAAAATAATACTTACCTTCAATTCAAAAGACTTGGATCGCGTGTAAGTCGCTTGAAATTAATTCCCTCCCGTGCAAGTAGCCTTAAAACACAACAAAGACCATTTTTATATATTCTGCATGGTAAATAAATAATATGCGAGAAATAAACAAAAGTCCTATCCATTTGTTGCTTAAAGCCAAGCTTGCAACCTAAACAATGTTCCAAGCTAACAACTTCCTCTTACTTTCTCAGCTAATATTCTGTCTGTTTTAACAGATTGTGAATACAAGAATCACAAGAGTAATGAATTAAAATTATAAAGTATAAAGTTACCTTGTGGCAGCTTCTTAAGGTTTTTGCCTTGAGCTTCTTTGATAGTGCTTCTAACTGATCTAAGTTTCTCTGAATAAAATTATTGTAAGCAGTTGTCGGTGAAAACCTCATGTATGAGATCTATATCACTGAAATCTCCTTTTTAAAACAATAATCTCAAATGAGATACATACCAACTGAAGATTCAATCACTGAAAACAAATGAACAAAAATTTTAAACATTTTTCAATTTGTTTGGATCAACAAATAGATAACCCTCCAACCAAGGTTTTTAACTCTAAGCTACTAACATCAAACATTAACTTGAATTACCGATATATTGATAAATGTTACTATAATTTATTGACATTATCAAGGAGATGGCATATTCACTTAATATCATCATAGTAACAACTAATATCCATAATATGAATTGATAATAAATATTAACGAAAATATAGATAAATATGATGAACATTATCATAGTCCATCTCTCCAACAGAAACATTCAAAAGAAGATGACCTAAAGAAAATTTCCAGAAATTTTCTACCTCACGAAATATATGAACCATAGAAGGGTTTCCGCATTTCAACATCTCCTAATCTACCTCCTTTCCCTCATTTTCTAGGCATCCAAACATAGCACAACCTGTAAAAAAGCAAAAAAATTCACAAAATATAAAATCCTAAAACAGTTCAAATCTAAAACAATTCAACATAATATAAAATCCTAAAACCAAAATCTGCTTGTTTTCCACAAAAGATGAAATTTTAACTTCTAATCATTCAAAAATAATTGCATTTAGTTTTGTAAACAAAATCATAGAGTTAATGAGGCTTCTCATGTAATCCTTCTCGATATTCTCAGACAAGTAGAGAAAACAAAGCAAACATTACATGAACATCAGAAAAATGAAAGAAAAAAGAAAGCAAGAATTTAGAAAATGAAATATTTGATAGTACTTGGTTCAGTACCTGATAAACAGATTGACTGTCTTCAGAAACTAGGCGAAACCCATTATTATGGGAAAGAGACTGCAGCTGGAACTAGGGAGCAAAGGAAGAAGAAGAATGTGGAAGAAGCTGTAAGTATTTGGTGATCAAAATAAAAACAATTAGAGAATAAAAAAATTGGAAAACAAATTCCATCCTCTATTGAGAAATTCCTTGTCGGTTTTCACAAATCCAAACAACTAATGCCGATGGATTGGTGCGACGGGTAAAGATACTGGTCTTTGGCGGTGGGTGTTGGAGTGGAGAAGGGGAGAAAGAATTGGCTATTAGGGATTCGAATTTGGGTGAATCGACCGAAGAGGGAAAGAAAAGAAAGGCAATGGCTAATTAAAACGGTGAAGTTTAGGCTATTTAAATTTTGTGGCGTTTATATAAAGCGCCACTAATAAAAACGGCAGCGTTTTACAAACTTCTATAACATATTTGCGGCGTTTTTAAAAAAGCGCCACTAAAACTGCGATAAGATAAAACGCAGCGGTGTTTTGTAACATATTTGCGGCGTTTTTTTGGTAAAAACGCCACTAAACCGATATAAATATATTTACGGCGTTTTTAAAAACGCCACTAAAACTGCGATAAGATAAAACAGCAGTGTTTTGTAACATATTTGCGGCGTTTTTTTGGTAAAAACGCCACTAAATCGATATAAACATATTTGCGGCGTTTTTAAAAAACGCCACTAAAACTGCGATAAGATAAAACGGCAGTGTTTTGTAACATATTTGCGGCGTTTTTTTGGTAAAAACACCACTAAACCGATATAAACATATTTGCGGCATTTTTAAAAAAACGCCACTAAAATTGCGATAAGATAAAACGACAGTATTTTGTAACATATTTGCGGCGTTTTTTGGTGAAAACGCCACTAAACCGATATAAACATATTTGCGGCGCTTTTTGGTAAAAACGCCACTATTAATCAATTTTAGTTTTTCCATTTTTACATATTTTTTCTATTTTTTTCTTTCAAAATTTTTGTGCTCATATCCGTTAATTTTTTGAAATTTTTTATTTTTTGAATATTAAACTTTTTAACTCAAATATGTATTAAAATATTATTATTTAAATTTTTAAATTTTTAAGTTTTTTATTTTTAAGAGTTAAATTATTTTAAAGATCTTTATATTTTTTAAATTAAATATTTAAAAAAATAGTATCATGTCATGTCAATTACCTTGTACATTTTCACGTCAATATCATTAAAAAAATTAATTTTACAATTACATTCCTATTAAAAATGCGTTTTAAAATTTTTTAAAAAGTGGAAGGTTTTGGTTCAAAAAATAAGAATATTCAAATTGATAAAAAAAGTATAAATATTGAAAGTCATATTTTAATTACCATGATCAATTCTTTTACGAATTAAATTGATATATGGGTATGGCATGGTCTAGTATATTATTGAAAGGATTTCTTTTTTTCTTTCTTTATTAGTCGTTGTTTAAATTTCTATATAAATGGTATTTAATTATATGTATACACATAAATTTGGATAGCGATACATCTCAGAATTATATATGAACACATACCAGAAAACCCTTAATTATTCACCTTAAACCCTAAATTAACAGCAACTCATATATATATATATATATATATATATTACAAGTTGCAGAAGTAATTAAAGAAATAATAATCTAATCCCTAAACCCTAAACTCTAAAATAATATGATTTTTATCTATTTTATCAAAATCCCTAAACCCTAAATTAACAGCAACTCATATATATATATATATATTACAAGTTGCAGAAGTAATTAAAGAAATAATAATCTAATCCCTAAACCCTAAACTCTAAAATAATATGATTTTTATCTATTTTATCAAAATCCCTAATACTTAAATCCCTAAACACTAAGACTCTAACTTTATTATTCGATATGGTTTAAGCAGTAAACCCTAAACTACATAAATCTAAAATACTAAAAATTAAACTATAAACCTGGCTTAAACCCTAAACTAACCGGCCTTAATCTTAAACCCTAAACCCTAAACCCTAAATTATAAATCTTATACCCTAAACCCTAAACTGGCCTAAACCCGTGAACCTTAAACCATACACCCACAAACTCTAATCTTAAGACTAACCGTAAACCATAAACTCTAAACACTAAATTTTGAAATGCTAAACTCGAAACCCTAGTCAGCACATATATACAAACCACTAAACCCTTAATTATAACCTTAAACCCTAAATTATTTAGATAAATTTTGATTATTATATATTCTTTCAATATTTTAGGAAATGTAAATAACATTTTCAATTTACTAATTAATTTTGTTTCTCTACAGATGCATGGGTTACCAATTTTTTTAATTTTAATATATATAAAGCTTATCTATTATCTCTAAAATAATTTAAATTGTAATTATAATTTTAATATATATATAAGAAATTAAATAATTTAAACTATAATATATATATATAAAGTCTGTTTTCTTATAGTGGCTAAACCCTAAATATAAATTTTATAAGGGACAAAAGTCGATATTTAGCGGCGTTTTTTTCAGAAGCGCCGCTAATGCTCCGATCTTTAGCGGCGTTTTTTTAGAAGTGCCGCGAATGCTCCAATCTTTAGCGGCGTTTATATAAAAGCACCGCTAATGCTCTCGATCTTTAGCGGCGTTTTTATAGAAGCGCCGCTAATGCTTCGATCTTTAGCGGCGTTTGGAAAAAATACGCCGCTATTTCTCATTTTTATCGGCGTTTTGAAAATAAACGCCGCTGTTGCTCAACTTTTTGCGGCGTTTTCTTTCAAACGCCGGTAATGTATAATATTTGCGGCGTTTTTTGTTAAAACGCCACTAAAAACGCCGCTAAAAATCTGTTTTGGTGTAGTGTATCAATATTTCTTTCATTTCATATATAAAATCATTCAATAAAATTTAAATTATCAAAATTTATTCATTTTCCCCTATTAACGTGATTCGGACTTTGACGGATACACGGATCTAACCAAACACACCAATATGGCACCCAGTGCCTCATCGGATAGTTCGAAGCAATAAGTTGACACCCAGTGTCTCATCGCCCATGCCAAAGTAAGTTGGTACCCAGTACCTCATCGAATCTATCCGAAGTAATATAATGACACCCAGTGTCTCATCGACTCGAAGTCGAAGTAACCCTGAACACTTCCAATCCTATGGCATGCCAACTATATCCGACTTAGCCCGACTAGTTAATAGGGTATTAAAATCACTTTTCAACATCAAATCAATACATATTTCAAATAATCACATATAATCATACTTTGATTCAATTCAAATTATTTTCCAACTTCCAATCAATTTACAATTTAATTACACATATATATTCACTATTCAATCCAATTCACATTCAACTCAAATATCAATACTTACCTTAAATTTCACTTATCATACACATTAGTTAAAATTTAGCATTTAATAATAAATAATTTAAATTATAGTAATACAAACCAGAATTTCTCCCGAATTACTCTCCGACAATCTTTTCCTTTCCCTTCTGAGCCGATGTCTCTAGTTCGATGTTAGCTACGAAAATTAAAATTAAAATAATTTACAATTATTAATACAACAATTATTCACATCAAATACTTGAATTTCCTATTTAACTTCTACCTTAATTCCAATTTAATCCTTAACCAAAATCATCTATTTTTCCATCCCAATTCATACCTTATTTATATTCAATTTTTAACCAAACTTAAACTTAACTCTCTAATTTTTATCATAAATACTTAATTTCGAATTTCCCTATTCTACAATTTAATCCTTCTCCCACTTCTAACTTGAAATTATATTAATTCAATCCCTAATTCACACTTTTACTCAACAAAATTAGTATCTAAAAATCTAATAACTTCCAAAATTTCAATATATATCTAGTAGTATTTTGTTCTAGGATCATAAAAACTAAAAAATTACAAGAAAATGACTTAAATTGACTTACCACTTTAAATTTGAACCTTTGAAAACCCTAAATTCTTTTCTTTCATTTTCTTTCTTCTTTCTCTCTGTTTCGTCCCTCACCTATTCTGATTCTTTTGTTTTATATATATATATATATATATATATATATATAATAATAATAATAATATAATGTAATATTAATATAATAATAGAATAATGTATTATAATAAAAATCTTAACTAAAAATCTTTGATATTTCAATGTTAAACCGCCTCAATTAACTAAAATGGCTTAATTTCCTAGTTAGTCCTTTTTACTTTCTTTAATCTATAATTAAACTTTTACCTCTATTACAATTTAATCCTTTTTCTTAAGTACTCCTAATTAAATCAAATTCACCTAACTAGAACCTAATTAAACACACAACTAGCTTCGTAAATATTTTTAATAAATATTTACGAATTTGTTTTACTAAAACGGAGGCCCGACAACATATTTTTTCGATGCCCATGAATTTTAAATCATTACAGAAGCAGGGGCGGTGGCGGTAAGCTGTATTGCTAATTGCTATCCGACAAAAATGCTCTGAGGTTGAGATTGAGAGAGTTATGAATATTTAAGTTGCATTCATTAATTTTAATCAAGAGAGGTTCAGAGGTTATGTTTTGTCTGTTGTCCTACAAGCAAACCAAGTTTCCCTTCCTCTCAATCCATACATTTTCTCTATAATCTTAAAACTTTTAAAATACTCGTCTATTAGATTCTATAATCTCGTGAATTTAGTACATATACTTTAATTTGATCAAATTTAATCTTTATACACTTTGAATTGATCAAGTTTAATCCCTATACTTTTTAATTTTTAAAAGTTTAGTTTTGACCAAACAGTAATAGTTAAAATCTATTTCGTTAAATTCTACTATTAGTCCTACGTTATGTGAAAAGTTGTAGATTTAGTTGGTGTTCTTCAACTGAACCATTGTTACTCGCTATATTTTTTAAATTTTGGAATTTTAGTCTTAATGTAAACCATAGTCATTAAAATTTTTAATTGATTTTTTTGTGAGTAGCATGTGAAAAAATAAACTGACATGACATTACACATGCGATTATATATTTCTTGTGTTAATTTTTGAAAATAACATAGCTTAATGAATTTAATAACTAACATTTGATCATAACTAAAATTTTCAAATACTAAAAATACAAAAATTAAAAATGACCAAAATAAAATATAAGAACTAAATCTACAACTTACGTGATACACAAATTATTAATGAAATTTACCCTATTGCAAATTTATTCATATTTTCTGTTAAAATCAAGCTTAAACTGACCAAAGGAAAAAAAAAAAAATCTACTTGTTTACCATTTGAATCAACCTTACAAGATCATGTTATCATTAAGGTTGAAAAATACTTTCAAAACGTGTATTTTAAAGTTTGATATTATTTATCATTGCAAAAAGTGTTTTTGAAAAAGAAATGTTAAAATATTTATTTCAAACATGTAGAGAGATTCATTTGCAAAGGTAGTAAAATTAACAATTTGTTTATGTTTGATATTTTAATAATTCAATCGTCATATTTCATATTTTATTAATGTAGATCAGGATATCAAATTTGGAGTAAAGAAAATCTTTTCACTCTTTATTTTCTGTAAAAAAACTTTTAAACATTAAATATATATTAATATAAATAATATTTTAAATCGATATACTAGAGATATTAGATCAATCCAAAAGTTTACGTACATGGTAAGTATAATTATATTAATAAATTCAACGATTGAATTATTAAAATACTAATAATAAAAAATTATGAAAGGGTGTAAAATCATATTAAATTTACAACGGTGTTAGTATCTTTCCCAAAAAAAAAAATGTTAAACTTCTTTAATGATAATAAAAAGTAATTTTGAATAATAAGTCGTGGCTTATTAATAAGGATTAGTTTGGATTTGAATCAAAAGATAAAAAAAATATTATGTGAGTTGATTTAAAATTTTGTTTTGATTTTAACCACGGGAGTTAGATAATGGTTTTTTTTATCTTAATCAATGGTCGATGGTTTAATCTTCATATTAGGTATAGAATAATATTTACTCCATTAATGAACTTACTGAATGTGATCATACAATAACTAAAGGAGGACAAAATGGAAAAAAAAAAAAAATAAAGAAAAGAAGGAAACAAACAACAAATACAAGAGTGAAGGAGAAAGATGGGAACAGCAGCAGCAAAGCAAGTAATTGTATCCATAGACAAACCTCTTTAACAAACACATTTTTCTTTCAGTCATTGTCATTTCTCACTTCTCACCTGCCATCACTCTAGACTTTAACGTGCCAACCCTGACTATTCTTCACATAACTAGTACCTTTCAGACAAAACTACCCTTTCATTTTAAGACATTCTACAACACTGTCCAAGAAGTACAATCTTGGAAAGCCTGCCTCTCTCCATCAAACGAAACAGTCTCTCCTCCTTTCTCTCTCTTCATTGTCTTTGCCAATGTAAATTTTTGTCTCAAACTGCTTTCGAATATTCAAACACTCTTCCTCTTTATCTCTCTCTAAAGTTGCAATTTTTACTATTTGAAACCTTCAAAAACAAAAACAAAAAAATACTAGCAAAAAGGAAGATAGTTAGCTCCCCTCCCCCTTTTGATTAAAACCCACGAAATCTTTTTCCAAGAAGCCTACTTGTTTCTTTGCAGAGAATTTTTGATCAAATTTTCTTGGGAGATTCCTGTCGAAAGTTTGGGTATTTCTTGGTGGATTTTGGTCGTTAGGTTGAAAGACTAAAGGGTTTTTATTTTATAGAAAGAAGGAATAGTATGAAGATCAAAGAAGATGGTCATGAAGCTGTGAAGGGCTTTTAGCTTTAGACAAGGTGCTTCTCTCTCCCCCTCTTTTTTTTTTTTTTTTCATTTGAAGACTTCTTGTTTCTGGGTTTTATTTATTTTTTTTCTTTTGGTTTAAGCAGTTATAGGCAAATTTTCTGACATGGAATTTTGTTTGTTTTGTTAAATTGTCTTTTACCTTTCTTTTGACTTCTATACTGGAGGCATCAATTTTGTCATGTTCTTGAATTCTAGAAAAAAATTCTTAAAGATATTTCTTCCTTTCTTTTATTGTTTGATTTTGAGCTAGGGTTCTGTTGCTTTGAATTTCTAGGAGAGAAAAGTTAAAGCTTCCTAGCCAATTTGGTTGAAGACTTGAGAAGGATATTTAAGGTATGTTCAGCTTCATTCATAGTGTGATTTTCATGATGATGTTGAAATCTTGGTGATTTTGACCAGTTTTTTTACTGGAATAATCTATTTTCATTTATGTACATTGTAGTGAGGATTTTATATGAACTTTTGGGTAGTCTAGGACAGATGTATAACACAAGGTTTCACTTCTTAAACTTATTATGTCTCTTTTGGTTAGTGCATTTTTTTACTGCCTGAAATTACTGGTCTATGTTGTGATCAGCTCATCTTATTAAGACGTTTAGCCATACAGTAATGCCAAAGAATCAGTTGGGTGAAGAGACTAGAAATTTCTTTGAGATTACATTTCTTATTCTTTCTTCTGAGACATGTTGGTGATTGGGAGCTCACATCGCCGACTTATTTTTTCTTTATTGAACTTGTGAACTTCAGAGTAATAACGAACAAGCAAAACATTATGGTTGCAAAGGGACGCCAGAATGCCACTGACTCTCAGAAAGTGGAGGTGGGAGAGATAGATACTAGTGCACCTTTCCAATCTGTTAAAGATGCTGTCAGTCTTTTTGGTGAAGGTGCTTTCTCTGGGGAAAAACCTGCCATGAAAAAGGCAAAAGCTCACTCTGCAGAGGTAATACTGATTCGCAGAAGTTCTCTTTCTTCTTTCACCTGAAATGTTGTGTCAAGTCGTAGTAGTATGTGTCAAGTTTTTTCTTTCACTTGTATATTCTCTGGTTCTCAATCATCTCTAATGATTGTAAATATTAAAAAGCATAAGAACGGTACCACTCAGGATTATGAGTAAAGCATCTATTTTATGTGAAGGCTGATAAGCCTATGGAAGGAGTGTTTTGACGTCTTTCTAAGCTGCATATATTAATGTTCTCATTGTTCAATTACTAACTGCACAACCAGAGCTTCAGGGATGGATTGCTGGGAAATCTCGATAGTCCACTAATCTTCTATTCTTATTTGGATTTGAGTTGCAGAGAGTTCTAGCCAAAGAGACTCAGCTTCACCTTACTCAAAAAGAGTTGAACAAGTTAAAGGAACAGCTATCAAATGCTGAGATAACTAAGGCTCAAGCACTTGTAGAGCTAGAAAGGGCTAAAAAAACAGCTGAGGAACTCTCACACAAACTCAAAACTGTTAACGAGTCCAAGGATTGTGCAGTCAAGGCTACAGAAGCTGCAAAGAATAAGGCTAAGCAGATTGAAGAAGCAAATTCTGGTATTCTTCCCGGACCCGATGGAACTAGGAGCCAGGACTCGGAAACTGCAAGGGAACAATACGTGACTGTAATTACTGAACTTGATGCTGCTAAACAAGAATTGAGGAAGGTCCGTCAGGACTGTGGTGCATCCTTAGAAGCGAAAATTGCTGCCTTCAACCAAACAGAAGAAGCTGAACATGCAGCTAAGGTTAACATGGAGAAGGTTGGAGAGCTCTCTAGGGAAATTTCATATGTACAGGAGTCGATCGGACAAGTGAAGCTTGCATCTCTTGAAACACAGCAAGAACAAGCTAAAATGTTTGCTGAAAAGGACACTCAGAAGCAATTATATAAAGCTACCCTTGAAGAGTCATCAAAGAAGTTGCTTGCTTTGAAGAATGAATTTGACCCTGAGCTTCTGCAAAATCTTGAAGCTCAACTGCTTGAAACAGATAATCAGATTGGGTCTTTGCAGAAACAGATGGAAAGTGCAAAGGCTTCTGATCTGGAGTCTGTGCGAACTATTACTTCAGAGCTAGATGGTGCTAAAGAATCGCTGCAAAAAGTCGCTGAAGAAGAGAATTCCTTGAGGAGTTTGGTGGAGTCTCTTAAGGTGGAACTAGAAAATGTGAATAAAGAGCATTCTGAGCTGAAGGAGAAGGAAGCGGAAACTGAGTCCATTGCTGGGAATCTGCATGTCAAGCTTCGGAAAAGTAAATCAGAGCTTGAAGCTTTCCTTTCAGAGGAATCCAAAACAAGAGGTGCCTGTGCAGAAATGTTATCAACCCTCCAACAGCTATCAGTGGAAACAGAAAATGCGCGGCGAAAAGCGGAAGAGATGAAAAAGGAAGCTGAGAAGTTAAAGTTGGAAGCTGAAGCCTCGAGAATTGCACTTCAGGAAGCAGATAAGCAGCTGGTAGTTGCTCTGGAAGAAGCTGAAGATGCAAAAGAAGCCGAGACTAGGGCACTTGATCAAATAAAGATGCTTTCTGAGAAAACAAATGCTGCACGTGCCTCAACCTCTGAATCTGGAGCCAATATAACTATCTCCAGGGAAGAGTTCGAGTCTTTGAGTCGTAAAGTTGAAGAGTCAGATAATATAGCTGAAATGAAAGTGGCAGCTGCCATGGCTCAGGTCGAAGCTGTGAAGGCTAGTGAAAATGAGGCCCTTAAGAGACTAGAGGCAACTCAAAAAGAGATTGAAGATATGAAGGTTGCAACTGCAGATGCTTTGAAGAGGGCAGAGATGGCTGAAGCTGCAAAGAGGGCTGTGGAGGGAGAGCTCCGGAAGTGGCGTGAAAAGGAACAGAAGAAAGCAGTTGCAGCTGCATCTCGGATTCTGATAGAAGCACAGATGTCAACAGAATCATCTCCCCAGCACTACAGAATTCAAAAGCAGAACCCACCAGAGAAAATTGTGCAGGCTAAAATGTTGGAAAAAGAGAAGTCTTCTGTCTCGAAAAAGGTGCTTTTACCTAATATCAGCGGTATCTTCAATCGAAGAAAGAACCAAATTGAGGGTGGATCTCCGTCGTATCTGCCTGGTGAGAAGACTCTGTAACATTGCATTTGCCTGATCTTTGTACATTTATCAATGGTTGAGAGAAATATATTTGGTTGTGTGTACATCTGAGAACTGTGAAATCAAATCCCTGTTATTCTTGTGTGAGGAATTTAAAGTGGAATATCTAAGGATTAGTTTGCAAGCAAGGTGGAGTAAATGACTTGTGTATATTATTACTATTAGGTTAATTGATGACTTGGCAATGGAAATGAATGTTTGTGTTGTTTTAAGTGCCAAAAGTTCTTGGAGATCAATGTGGCAGCAATGATGTTGACGAGCCTTCGGCACTAAGCAAAGTTAAGCTTTGATGTTTTTGGTCACTCAAATGACTGGTAGAATATATATATATATATACACACACACACAACAAATGTTCTTCACATCCTGATTATCAGCCTGAAACTTGTCTAATTTGCATTATTTTGATTGAGGAATGAGAAGCAGGTGAATCTAGTTGATTTTATATATAAATAAAAACAAGAGTATGACCAAAGTGGGCATACCTTAGATGAGGGAAAATCTTATGGTATCACCAGTACCAATCTCAATTATTGATGTCTACATGTGAGTCTCTTTTAGTAATTAATTTGATGGCATGATATAGATAAGGGGGTGGGAGTGGAAAAAAAGAAAAGAGACCTGTGAGCCTTTTCCTCTTAATTTTTTAACAAATGAAAGCAAAGTCCATTTAGATGAAATCAATCACACTGAAAATGAAAATGCCCTTAAAGCCCATGCATGAGAACAGCCTACTTAACAATAGAAATCATTCAACACTCCCAAGTCTTAAATCAATTGAAAATTTAGTGAATTATCCTGAAATTTGAAAGGAAAAAAAATATAAACAAGAAGAATACAAAAAAACATTAACATGGGAAAAAGAAGTTAAAAATATGGAAAAGACTACAAATTTCAAAACAAATCCATTAAAATGAAAAATCTTGTCTTTCCCGTGCCACTGGAAACTCTGGAAGTTAAAACTTCCCCCAAAAAAAAAAAAAAAAAAAAAAAACCTTTCATCGCTCTTAAAGGCCAACCATCCCTTTCTCTCTCTGAAGAAAAAAAAACCCATCATTTTCTTGAAACAGAACTCTTCCCTTTTCCATCCCCTAAAACCCATTCTTTCTACCACTCTTTGTGCCTTGGAATGATGTCAAGTAGCAGAGAAAGAGAAGAGTCATTAACTTTCCCAACAAACCCATCATCGACCTCTTCTCCAATCACAGTTTCAGACCACCTTGACCGTTATCTCCAAGACCCATCTTCCCACATCGGAAGTGCTTCTGGGAGTTACTCAAACGAGGGTCTTCTAGCTGCTGAAACAGCTAGTCCCAGTAACAGTGATGTTGAGTTTGGTTTCTCAAGGCCTGACTTTAGACAGCAAAGTCCAATCTCTGGCACTGTCCAGTTCTATCAACGCCATGTCTTCCTTTGCTACAAAAGCCCATCAGTTTGGCCTCCTAGGATTGAGGCTGCTGAGTTTGATCGTTTGCCTAGGTTGTTGTCTGCCGCTGTTCTGGCCAGGAAGGCTGATATGATAAAAGAGGTTAGTGTGCTTTTTTCTTTCTTTTTGGTTCATTATGATTCGAAAGATCTCAAGGTCTGGATAGTGCTTTTGGCTTCAAATTTGTTATCTTTATACATTTTTGGTGAACTTAAGTGGGTTTCTGTTTTTTCCCTTGATTGGTTGAATCTTTTGAGTGATCCCAAAATGTAGAAAATTTGTGGTTTTCTTACGAACTGAATCCCATTTTTGTTAATTTGTGGGTTTAATGGGTTTTTGTGGTGGGCCTGTATGAACAGATTGACTTTAGGTTATGGTTCTTTATTTATCTTTTTAACATAAAATCACATTTATTCAGAATGGTTTTGCTTTTTGGTAACTTGAAGTTCTTGTTTAGGTGAGTTGGAGCTTTGGAGAAATGCAGTTTTTACATTTTGGTGTCACATTTTAGTAAATTAGACCGGGTGTTATTCTCCAGTGTGATTGTCGTTTTCTCTAAAGGTTCTCATGAAGGGAAATATGATTTTGTGTGTGTGTGTGTGTTAATAGTTTCTATTTCACCTTCTTACCTTAGGGTTTAGGGTTCAACTTTAGTACATTCATGTAGGCTTTTGATGGTTTGTTAAGTAGCTTTGTTTAGGAGTGATTTTGAGGTCTGCAATCTGTTTTCTTTTTAGTTCAGAACTTGTAATTACAAAATTCAATCTGTTTTATTACCTAGGGGATACAATCTTGTTTTCGGATTTGTGTGTTTAAAGGTGATTTAGTGCTCTTCAGTCTGATTTTTTTCTGCTTCATATTTGTTCGTTTGATGTATGCTTTGCATTTCTTACCGATATTTTTCTAAAGCAGAATTATTTTGATTTTATATGTTAACACACCTAGCTTATGTTAAGTTTGGATTTGATGTTCTCAAATCAACATGATCCTATGAATCCTGAAGGAACTAAATAAATGTTTTCTTTCTTTTTTTATTTCGATAAATGTCTGTTTTTCAACGTGTTTGTTTCAACTTTCTATATTTAATGTGAATGAGGCATCTATAAAAGCATATCCATACTGGCATGCAATGCCGGTTATAGGTCAGTCAGAATTACTTTCCCTTTGTATCTTTCTAGGGCACCACATTGAGTCACTGAGGTATTCCCTTTTGGTTACAATGTAAATCTTTTTATCACCATGAACAGATAAATGACATACTTTAGATGAAAAGATAAATGATATGATAGTTGGTTGTTGGTTTAAGCATCATTTAAAATTTTGAATTTTCCCTGTCCACCATGCTTACATTATCTATTTCTGCTTGTCTTCTTATAGACCCGCTTGACAATATGTGAAGGGCATGATGGGACTGAGACATCCAATGGAGATGTACTAATATTTCCAGACATGATTAGATACAGGTCTATTGCAGCACCATTGAGGTTTCCTTAGATGTTTCACCTTTACTTTCAAGCTTAATACTGATCACTGTTTTAGCTAAGGATGCAGGAGATTGACCCATTTTGATGTTGACACTTTTGTTGAAGAAGTACTTGTAAAGAATGGTGAGTGGCTGCCTGGAACTCCTGAAAAACTAGAAGGGTCATTTGTTTTTGTTTGTTCTCATGGATCCCGAGATCGGCGTTGTGGAGTTTGTGGACCTCCACTGGTTAGCAGATTCAAAGAAGAGATAGTATTGTATGGTCTTCAAGGTAGAGTGTCTGTTAGCCCATGCTCACACATTGGGGGTCACAAGTATGCAGGAAATGTTATTATATTTGGATCAAATTTCAACGGAGAAGTCACTGGACATTGGTAGGAGTGATCTCTCTTCCACTGGCTATTTTGTTGAATCTCCCTTGATTTGTTAATTTAGTTTCTTTTTTTCATGTAAATCTTCTACTGGATTGATAACTGAGCCTCTTTTTTTTTTTTTTTTTAAATACATATATAATTTGTACAGGTATGGGTATGTTACCCCTGATGATGTACCTACACTGCTAGAGTGGCATATTGGGAAGGGAGAAATTATAGATGCGTTGTGGAGGTAACTTTTTTGGCATCAGCTTGCTTCTATGTTATTATCAATCCTTCGTTTGTTGTTGGTTTCATGTGTAGAATATAATATAAGAGGATTAAGAATGCAATATGCAAAAACTTTAGTATTTAAGGTGGGGCAAGTGTGAAATAGAAGTTTTAGCGAGTAATTTGACTCAAAACAGAATATGAGCATGTAAAATGATGCCGGGAAGACACTCAAAATCTTCACCTTATATTGCTCTGTAGTGAACTGTGGGAGCTACACGGTAGTACCTTGAATGTTTTCTTACAGAACAAGAAATGTTCAGAGTATAGACACGATTTGACAGACTTACCATGTATAATAGGGGATTTAAATGCTTATTTCAGGGGTCAGATGGGTTTGTCTGAAGAAGAACAGAAGAAGTTTCAAGAACTAAGGCGCCTAGCAAATGGTGAAACTACCAAAGAGGCAACGCAAAGACAAATGGATGAGATGAACATAACTGCCTGTCAATCTCAAGACGATCTCGCAAGCTGTTGCCAAAGAAACAGCAGTTCTTGTTGCCATGACCCTCCAAAGTCGGATATTGTGGATACAGATGAGGGGGTAGCAAAGCTGACACCCGAAAAGAAAAAAAGTGGCAAGAAGCTTATTTCGAAGATAAATAGTGGAAAAGGTGCCAGTGTACGCAAGGTTTGTGCCAAACCAACTTGGTTCGAGAGCTGGGAACGTGAAGATACATATGCTGCTCTTGCTGTTGTTTGTGCTGCTGCATCAATTGCTGTTGCTTATAGCTGCTATAAACAGCTAAGTTAGAAGTGTGATATGATGTTGACATTGCTCATACTAAGCTGATGGTATCATGGAGTCTCTCACATCCCTTTTGTGTACTTTTGCTATTTTTCTGCAAGAATTTTGTTTGGCATTGGCCATATTCCATTATCATCTTCCCCAGTTAATGAACGAGTTAGAAATGTTGACATTAAAGCTAAACAAGTTATTAACTGATGTGAAGTAGCAATTGCCATTAATGCATATTATCATCAACCAACCATCAATCTTAAGAAAATTATTCAAGAAAGCTGCATGTAGTAGAAATGGGAAGGTCTTGTTTCATACAGAGTCTCGTTTAAAAAGAAAAGGCATGCGCAATTATCCACAACAAGGTGGTATACCAAGTTACACCGGATCAGTTGTCTACCAAGTCTGCATCGAGCTGATGCAAGAAAGCTCTGCTATAACATTTGATGATCGAAATACAAGGCCTCTCATTCTACAGTAGTTAATCAGTCTCGGTTCTTTGTAACATATCGGCAACAGCTATGTAATCGGTATTATCTAAAATCTAAACACCATTTACTTTGCCATTTAATGACTTGCACAGGCCATTCTGGTCTGCAAACTTGTGCAACTCGGATTCAATTGTCAATGCAATTGTGGTATCATCTGGATCTGGCTCAGGAAATTCTACATGAACTGACCCCTGTTTGATCGGCGAATTGGTCTCTTTATGTGTAGCCTGATGCTTTATGTAAGTGTAAAGCTGTTGATGGTAGGTGTGATCCAACGAGAAACAATTATCTGCAGTTCCATTGCTGCGGTGACGTGTTGATCCAGAACCTTCTTTTCTACAAAAATGTGGAAGGGATGAATAATCCATTATCTGCATAGTTGGAATGAACATGTCAAAAGTCTGGAAATAATCGTAACAAAACTGGATCAAGCAGTAAATCAAAATCATGTCAAAGCGAGCAAAACCTTAATTCACTAAAATTTATCAGTATGTAAAGAAATGATAGCAAAGGAGCAAAATGCCTTAAGACACAATCACACAAGAACTAAGTGAATGATGAACGCCTCATTTTTCGAATTATCCATATAGATTAAAATTCAATGAAGCTATGTTTTCATACATCAGAATAAAACATTACATAAAACCATGACAAGTTGGTTTTGAAAAAAATGAAAGGACTGATTATCTAAAGGTAGTTGAAAGCAAACTAAAGGCTTACTACAATCCTCTTCACATTACCAGATCATAACATTAACTCGCAAGTCGGTAATGATTTTAACATAGGTGCAAAGACAAGAAGTATTTCTGACATTTGAAACAGACAAAATGCTAAATAGAGTTTTCAAACTAGGATGGAAGGGTTTTCTTACTTTCAGCAACTCATCCTTTCCAGAACCTTGAAGCACCTGAATTTTCCTCTTTGTCCTTTCTTGCAAGAGAGGTTTTACAGCCTGCCAATAATTGCAGAAAAGCATTAGCCTCTTTTTTTTTTTTTTTTTTTTTTTTTTTTTTTTTGGGCAGCATAAATTAACCGAGAGAAGAGAACTAAAAAAAAAAAAAAAAAAACCTTCCAACATGCCGAAAATATATATGGCGCATTGACAATATAATACGTCTGTGTCTTCTCAGGATAATTCAAGTCATCGATTGTTGATATAGTGGTCAGTATCTGCATTAGCAAATAGCACAGGAGACTGATCAGCATTAGGAAGACGAGGGTTAGCACAGTAATGAGCAGAAAATTTTCTTTTCCATTGATTCACTTTTTTGGATGCTTTCCTGTGAAGAAAATGAGAACTCTAACATCATGCCAAAAAGTAATTAAACAGAGAGTAAGAGAGAAGGTTATATGAAATTAAAACATACCTTTATTTGATTCAATGCTGAAAGCTTCAAGCCAGTCATATCCAAAACCTTCAGACAAGTGCTGATATGCCGTCCATACTTCTCAGTGGCAGTAGGCTATAACAAAAGCAACTGTTAGCAAGCAATTGTACAAGTGAAACAACATCAAAGTAGCAGCGTCATACCCACCAATACTACACGGTCTCGGTATTCATTCATTTGAATGTGCGACTGTACATAGTAATTCACCTGCAACACAGAATGACAGATTTATGGGTTATAGAAATAACCCAACAGTGCATGCTGAAGCACATGCTCGTACTAAAAGATGCCTTCCATCCAACAATTTTCCCTTTCTAACACATTAAGTATCCAATTCTACTAGTATTATTAATTAAACACGTCCGCAAGAAGGACAAAGTGTTAATGAAAGAGAAAAAAGAATGCAGTTATGGTCGATCTCCAGGAGAAAATGGTGCCAATTTCCAAGTAACTTGTGCCCTCACTTAAGCTCTTGTATTTGTGCATTTAAACATAAAACACAACTTACTTTGTCCTAATAGATTATACTGGACACAAGTTAACTTTTTGCAGAAAAACATATGGGTACTTAAAAGATCAATAGTGTGCCTTTGGATGATTTCTTTCAACAACCGTTTCAAATATCAAACCAGACTCCAAAGGCTGCAATGCCAAATTTAGAAATATAATGAGATATCATGTCCTTACAGATGCTTTGTCATATGTGCTGAGCCCAACACCAATAGCAATGACAGGAAGACCCTGCAAATGTCAGAAGGAATGAGGCAGTTAATCACCAAGGAAGCTCTTTCGAATGTAACAAAAGTTTTCCTCCCAAAGAAAGGGATACATGATAACAATATATTCTACATATTGTCACATCAAAACAAATGAGTTACTAAAACCAGTTGCAGGACAATCACAATAAATATGAATATGAAGATATATCCCAATGGAATAAGTAAATACCTCTTTTGAGTAACCCGACAATCCTACAAGCTGAGAATCTCGAACTGCTCTATATAAGTCAGTGGGGATAATTGGTTTCTACATAATGAAAAAGTAAAATGAGTTATCTCATGAATCAACAATTGCCAGAACAAATTTTATCAGCTACCGCTGAAGCTATTTTTTGCAGCTGAGTCAACCACACAAGTCAGTATGATCTCTATAAGTGTATATACACATGGTTTTGCAATATCATAAATCGAAAGATATAAGAAATCAATTAGGGTTCAAAGGAAAAACTCACCGCTAATATGTTGTCAATCTCATTCTGAATTCTCCATTGTAAGCAGTCAATTAACTGCACCAGGGAACAAATTACGATTGAATAAACAGAAAAAATGGTATACTTGATGCACAACATTTAATTATAGCTTAACTGCACCAGGTGAATCTCACCATTCTATGGGCTTTCTGAACATTCCAATCTCTCGCTTTGAGAAACCGCACTAAAGTTTCAGTTGGATACCCCTGGTGCATGTTCTGCAGACCGGGATAACCATCGTTAAATAAAACCTCAGCTGATCATAGTACAAACCAGAAATGTAAAAGGCTGCATTCATCTATCCTATCCACATGTCAGGTATAGATCATTGTAAAGATTTTAATTCCTTCAGGACACCTCAAATGTCAATAAAAAGTAGAGGCACCGGGACAGAAACTCGTAAGTAATTTATTTATCTACACACCACACTTAGCCTTAGATACTTTATGACGCTGCTAAAATCTAGATATCCAACTTGTATAGTTATATCTGTATATACTTGATTTTGGCAACTAATATTTTTGTTTCTCCTTAGGTATAAATAAACTTATTTTGCAGGAACTTGCATAGGTAACCTGGAAAAAGTAATCTACAAATATTTTAAGAATAACATCATGTTTCAGTAACTAATCAAAAAGGTCATGCCAGAAGCTAGTAGTAATTGAGATTTGAGTAACTCTTTGCCAAGGTACACAACTAAGTAACTACACCCCAGAAACTAGTTAAATACTGAGAAGGAGACCAAGTTCTACACAGAAGCAACTACAACTTCACAGAACAAAAAAAAGAAGAAGACTACAATTGAGATAAATCAAGCAAGAGTTAGATCAGGATCAACTCAGAAAAGAAACAATTAAATATGAAATTGCATGACACCAAGCAATCAGATCAAGTCCTAAGCAAAAGTTCTAGTAACTAAAAGAAACTTGCCTAATTGTTACAACAAAAAGAAAAAGGCAAATCTAATATGTATTTTCTATTTTCTCTTCAGCTCATTATCTCACCACCCAATTATTTAAATAAAAAGAAGAAGAAGAAGAAGAAGAAGAAGAAGACTAACCTGAAATGTGCTCTTCATTCGCTCATCAACTGTTGGCCAAATTTTCCCAAAAAGAAAAATGTTAGTGATTTACAGACCAAAACAAAAGATACCCAAGAACACAGAAATGGTTTTTTCCCCCTTTAATCTCACCAGTTTCCATCAAGGAAAGAAATTGCTTAATAGCTTCTTGATGAGCATTGCTCATTTTCTCTTTCTGCTTTTTCCTTTCTCACGAACAAGAAGAGAAAAAAAAAGATAGTAAAGAACAAAACTTTGATAGCAAAAATTAAAACTTCAACTAAAAACAAAGCTGTAGTGCTACTCAGTTCTCATTGTTGCTCTCTTTATAGCTTGAGTTTAAATATTTAAGCTTAAGAATCACAAAAAGAGATGCAAGTAAATAAAAGAGCAAACTTTTTTTTAGAAAGAAATAATAAAAAGAATAAAAACCGAAACTATTGAAATCTGGGTTGCTTACTTTTTTCCTTTTTTTCGAATGCAGCTGCTTTAAAAGATATTATTAAAGAAAAATATCCTTAGCTTTTTATGAAGTGAACGGTTAAAAATATAAAGAAAAATTATTCTTATAAATATGAAGTATTTATGCCTTTGATAGTAAAAGTAAGGTCAATTAAGGTTTTAATTTAAAAAATTAATCAATATGAAAAAAAAAAAAAAAAAACAATAGAATTGATGGGTACTTGTCTTAGACCTTGGCACATCTAAAGGGGCATGCGTCCTCATACCACTTGTTTCTAGTTTTACTTTGGATTAATGGCTGACCCTTTCCCTCAACAATAGGTGATAGATTTCTTTTTTAATTATCAACAATAAATAAAAAAAAAAATCATGATCTTTTTGTATGAAGTCTCCTTTTTTATTACAAAATTTGACATGTTTTTTTCTTACATAAACTTATAAAGAAATAGAATTTTGTCGAGTAAATTATAAAAACAGTCATTTTTATTTGTTTCAGATTACATTTTAATAACTTATGTTATCGTTTTGTTACGAGGTGGTCACTCTACCGTTGAGCTTCGTTACCTCCCTAACGGCAGTCCTACGTGGCAGTCCAAATGAGTTTTAAATACCAACTTCGATGTCTTATATGGTAGTCCAAATTCAATTTATTTAATTAAAAACCTATCTTCATCTCAGCAACTAGATATCCAAGTTGACATTTAAAACCCATTTGGACTGCCGTTAGGAAGATAACGGTAGAGTGACTACTTCATAACAAGACGATAACATAAATGACTAAAACATAAAATTTCAAACATAAATAACTAAAATGTAAAGTGAAGCAAACATATAGCTATTAGGTATTAGGTATTGGTCATATAGCTAACACTAATCTAATCGTAAGGATTAAAATTTGATTGATTTTATAGTTGTTTATATTTATAACTTATTTTTCTTTCTTTATATGGAATTGCTTATACTAAAAAGAGAGAGTATAGATCAACTAAATTAATTGAATTAAATAGCAAATTTAATGGTTCACGTGCTTTCTTTGTAGTGCAATTAAAAGGTAAAGGTAAAGTGATGTGGGTATGGGGATGTATATATAAAGAATGCATGTCTTTGAAGTTTCATTCATTACATGTTTTCCATTTCAATATATATTTCTAATTATGTTTGTGTGTGCCTAATAAGAGAGGGGGGCCATATGTACTTGTTCACATCACATGCTTTGTTCATAATTGCACTCACTCACTATATTATTTATAAATAAATACAAGTTTCAATAATTAAGCTAATTAATAAGAATGTTCCCATGTGTTGCTTGCTCCATCATCAAACATTTCACATGAATAGTTTGACGTCATATATGTAATTAATGTTTCTCAAAATTATTTTAACTTGGGTTTTCTTTTATTGAATTTTCATGTCATTGTAATTCACATGTATTGGATTGATTAGGGTTTATGTTCCCCACAATTTTATATTATATATATTGATACGAATCGTTTATAATTGGATTTGTGAATGTAGGCCTTGATTGAGGTGTGGTAAGAGTTGTAAAAGTTTTTGTGCTAATACTCGAATTGGGTTAATATAAAAATGTTTGTAGCTGGAATGATGTCAAATTAGTCTTTTTTTTTAAATTAGAGTAATTTAATTCTTGTCAATTTTAAAAGTCCGTAATTAAGTACAACTAATCATGAGATTAATTTTTTTGTTAGTTGTACATAATTTTGATTGGTATAATAACAAATTTAACCCTTAAATTTTACACGTTTTGTCAATTTGGTAATTATTTAACAAATTTAGCTCGCAACATTCATGTTAATGTGTAAATGTTGAGGCTAAATTTGTTGAATCTTTAAGAATCTAGACCAAATTGACAAAACATGTAAACATCAAGTTAAATGTGTTGTTATACCAATCAAAATTATGTACAATTGACCAAAGATATTAATGTCGTGATTAATTGTCCTTAATTGCTCACTTTCAAAATTAACAAGGATTAAATTGTTTCGATTTTCTAGATGGACCAATTTGCTCAATTTCAAAATTGAGAAGGACAAGAGAGGTTTTTTTTTTACCGAATTTCTTTTATTTCTCTCTCCCTTTTAGTTTTTCATTATTTCTGTTCCTTTTCTTTTACAAAGATTTTAAGGCTCGTATCAATTGGTATCAAAACTTTAATCATGGTTGATACACATGGTAGTAAGTTCCATAAAGAATTCACCTAGTTTCAACAAGAAATGTAATAACATGTGGAGCATCACATAGTGGATAAGTTGGATGATTTCAAATTGACTTCAAATTAGATTTTAAGAAGTTGTTTGACTTGGTTACCTTAAAGGAAGCAAACTAGTCTCTTAGTTCAACTAGGTTACATCTCCTTCCATTAAAAATGTGAGTCCTCCACTCAAGATTAATAAGATACAGTATTATCCTTATGACTCTTATAGATTGCTCAAGTTGGAATGTCTTTAAGTTTTTGGGGCATCACTTCAAGGGTTAGTACATGAAACTTGAACAGTATTTTGAAGTAGAATGTATTTTGGATGATTCTAGAGTTTGTATAACTATGTTGAGCCTTGAAGGTCAAGTATTGCGATAGCATCAATATTACACATGTAGTTAGTGTGGGGGTCGAACGTATCTGCAACGGGGGATCAATTTATACTTGGTGAGTTTAAAGACCATATATTTGAGCTGATGGTGTTAAAGCAATCCAATACTGTAGAATCATATCATTAGGAGTTCTTTGGAATTCTAAATATGTTTTAACTTTTTGATGGCTAAGCTTTAAGCATTTTTATTAGAAACTTAAAATTAAAAATTGCTCAATCTACGAAGCTATTCAAACCTAAGAGCCTACCACTTGGTCAAGCAGATTGAGTCTATCTCCACACCAACTAAGAAACTATGTTATGTACCAATGTAACAGCCCATTTTCAGTGAAATCGGAACAATGGTTTTGGGACCACAAATCGAGCAGGAAAGAAAATTTATTTTAATATTATTGCACGGTCTGCATTATGATAGGAATGTTATATAAAAATTCTAATAAGAAGAATTTTACCGATTATGTGTTAAATTAGAGAAAGGACCAAATTGCATAAAATGCAAAAGTTCAATTCTAGTAGCTAGAAGGATTAAATAGCTATGGAATTCAAAAATTTAGGTCCTTATATGGTAATTAGACCATTAAAGAAAAGTTAGTAGATATTTTTGGTGATTCATCTATGGAAAAATTAGAAAAGGTTAAGGACTAAATTGAAAATGAGAAATTAAAAGATGATAACTAATTAAATAGAAAATATCATCTTATTTTCATCATCTTCATCCCCAAATTTTATGGAAACCCTAGGAGAGAGAAAGGAAACTAATCAAGCTTAATTAGATCCGGACAACTCAAATTCGAAGCTAGATCGAGGAAAAGAAAAAGTTTCGGATTAGTAGATTTTTATACACAAATAAGTGTCGAGGTAAGTTTGTGTAACCGAATTGTGTTTCTTTATATGCTTGAATTGAATGTGGTATGTGATTGTATGAATTATATAAATGTTAAAAATAAATGAAATAATTATATGTTCAAACATATCCGGAAAATATTAAGTTCCGTTTGAATAATGAAATTCGATGGATATATGTAATTTCCCATTTTACATGTGGTCTTGCATATGTTGCGGACAAAATATAGCTCAGACGAGTAATCCTGTTAAAGCCCTCTCAAGCATCCTGTTAAATAGTTCTTGCGAGCATCCTGATCGGTAGTGATTCTGTATGTGTTGCGCACTACCGCAGCTCTTTGTGAGCGTCCTGTTACATGATTCGATTGGTTGTGATCAAGCATATAATGCACGCACAAACACAGCTCTGTGTGAGCGTCCTGATATAAGCTCTTATGGGCTTCCTGACATGGCTCGCTTGAACTCTCTGTTACCTTATCCGGTGCTCCCTGATATTAACTCTTCAGAATTACCCGTTAAGCTCTACAAGCTCCTTGATTAAAACTCTTATGAGTTTCCTGTTTAGCCCGAATAAGTGACCTGATACATGGCTCACCTGAGAATCCTGATATGTGGCTCGAGAGTGTGCTTCCTGATTAAGTGCCCTAATGGGTACCCCTGAACATGAATTGATGGATCACTGATTTGTACACCTTGTGTGTACTACCTGAGTATCCATCGAAATTTCAATGATTCAACGGATAAATTCCCGAAATGAGAATTTATGAGATTAATTGAATTATATCTCGAATGTTCCTGAAATTTCTGAAAAATTGTAACATGATGAGCTCATCCATACTATTAAATGTACATGTGAATTATGTGACTAACATATTTGTTTGAGTGTATGTGATTAGATAAATTTGCCAAATTGTTGGGAATCATGTTATTGTATGCTTATATGAATGAATGTAATCAGTAAGTTTAATTCTTGTTATACGAACTTACTAAGCATTAAATGCTTACTAGGTTTTATTTTCCTGTTTTATAGTGCTCGGAAGCTCGTAAAGGTTAGAGACCGGTCGGAGCATCATCACACTATCTCCAATTCGTTTTGGTATAAATAGAAAACTTACTTTGACATAATGGCATGTATAAGCTAATTTTACCAATGATGATATGTAAATGGATGTTTGTAATCTAGCCATTGTAATGGCTAGTAATGGTATATTTTGGTATAATAATATAAAGTTATATCATGTTTAATACATACATGTATAAGGTTTGGTTAAATTGAATTAAGGTAAAATATAAATCATCATAAGAAGATAAGCTTGATCATATGAATAAGTGATACTATTTCATACATATTAATGATGTTTACTTGATTTATATGTCTTGAATTGGTTGGAAAATATATGCAAATGTTGTTGTAGGTTGAAGGTTAAATTTGGGTGAGAAATAGGGCTAGGAAATGACCTTATTTTGTCCACACGGGTAGACACACGGGCGTGTGTCTTGACCGTGTGTGACACACGGTCTGGCACATAGGCATGTGATTTGGCCGTGTGTCCCCTGCATCTTAAAATTGAGAAACAGAATGCTCAAAATTGGGCACACGGGTAGAGACACGGGCGCGTGTCTCAGCGTGTGTGCTACACGGTCTAGAACACGGGCATGTGTTTTGACCGCGTGAAACCTGCACCTAATTTGTGAAAGTTAAATTGACCATACGGCCTAGCACACGGGCGTGTGGCTGGTCGTGTGGCACAAGTCAAAGAGTTACACAGGTAAGGACACGGGCTGGGACACGACCGTGTACCTCACATCGAATACCCACATGGCCTGAGACATGGGCATGTCACATGGCCGTGTGAGCCACATGGCCTATTCACATGGGCGTGTGACCCTTGTATTAAAGAAAAATTTTAAAATTTTGCGAAAATTT
The DNA here is from genome assembly GCA_025698515.1 of Gossypium sturtianum. Lineage (NCBI taxonomy): Eukaryota > Viridiplantae > Streptophyta > Magnoliopsida > Malvales > Malvaceae > Gossypium > Gossypium sturtianum. The sequence continues at coordinate 140,209,470 of CM046943.1, forward strand.
TTCTGAATTCCCGATTTAGTCCCGACTCGATTCAAATGTTTAAATTGGGCATCGAGGGTCCATTCAAGGAACAACATGACTAGTTTCAGATATAAACAAGTAAATGATATGAATTACATAAAATTATTATGTAAACTCTGGTAATACTCCGTAACCTTGTTCTGGCGATGGATACGGGTTAGAGGTGTTACATTTATTGGTATCAGAGCTACGGTTTAGTTGATTATTGGACTAACGTAGCGAGTATGAGTTTAACTATACACGCCATTATATAAATTATGATAGTGTGATATCTCCTGACCATTTTAAAAGTGTTTTTCATATAGTAATATCATCCAACCAAGCTAGAGTTGAATCTGAGGAAGCTGAAAGCACTGCTTGATAAACCGTAAAAGTAACATATTTTAATCCCACATTTAGCATACTTTTGGATGATTTATCCCTTGATTTATGTAAAAAGATGCTCTTAATCCTTTCTTTTCATGTTTTATACTCAGGAAAGCACTAGAGGATGAAAAGAACGAGAAACGGGCTCAAAACAGACCAAATTGGGCCAAAGTGAAAATCGACACGGCCTAGACTTGAGCCAACACGGGCGTGTCTCCTTGACAGACTAGAACACAGCCTGATCACGATTTACACGGGCATGTCACCTTATTAAAAGTCTGAACATGGCCTAAAGACGATTCACACGGGCGTGTGCCATGGCCGTGTCCCTGTCGCAGAGAAGAGCAATTTCACTCGGAAAAGGATACTTAGGGGCAAATAAACCTATTTCAAAAGCCTATATAAACACCCTAAGTATAACCTAGAAGGGGGCGGTGAGCTAGGCCAATGAGTCGAGCTGAAAAGGTCAGATTTGTGGGAAACACTCGAAGATAGCCAGTTGATCCATCTCAAGAAGCCGAAATTCTACTCAAGACGGCGGATCTCTCCTTCAATTCCTTCAGGGGGTTTTAGGGATTTCTTATGTTTTGTTTTATCTTTTCTTACGAGATGTTTTCTTTTATTATTATGAACTAAACCCTTCAGATACACAGAAGGGGATGAAACTTAGATGAATCTTGTTATCGTTTGCTGAACTATATGATAAATACTTGATTTGTTCTTAATTCTTGCGTTGATATTTCCGGGATATTGATTCAAGTTTGATGTGCTTAGGTGGAGGAGCAAAAGTCCCTGCTTAAGAGTAGATCTAGCATAATTAAGCGGAGTTGATCGCGCGCCTAGAGATAGGGTGACGAGATTTTGTCGGATTAGGGTGAAACCTAATATGGGAGTCCATAGATCGAGTTAATGCAATTCTAGGGGTTTTAATTAGAAAGAGATTTTAATTAATCAACCTAGGGTTAGACGTTATTCGCTTCGAGAGAGGGTTTAATATACATTAGGGAGTCTTACGGATCAAGTCAAGTGAATAAATCAAATGCGGTTCGAGTTAGATAACAAGTGAAGTCTAGGTGGATTCTTCCTAAGGGTATCGTCTTAATCAACTGAGTTTTTCCAACAGTATTTCCCCAATTCATTCTTTTTTGTCTTTGCGTCTTTAGCTTAGTAGTTAGTTAAATTTAGATTAAATAACAATTTCACTTATTTTAGGCTAGATAATAAAAAGAAAGTTAGTATTAGTACTTTTGGTTCCTTTGGGTTCGACAATCTAGTCTTGCCTAAGCTATACTACTGTTCGATAGGTGCGCTTGCCTCAAATCGTTGTCATAGTTAGTTTCCAGGTTCGATCATTCTTTTTATAAATTTTAAGACTTTGACATCGCGAAAACAACGATCACTGCTCAAGCTTCCATTCAACAAGCTGTATCTAGTAGTAGAAGGCCCGTATCTAAGGGTCGAGGTGAGGAGGCAAAAGAAGCATTCTTTCAAATGATGAATGAGTGGTTCACTAAATACTTGAGAACAAATCCTGCTGTACAACAACCTCTCCCACCTGCTCCTCAACCGGTTCCAGAGATGCCACAAGGTACTAAACATGTTAGAATCGGTAAGCCTCCGATGGATAAAATTCGTAAGTATAGGGCAAAGGAATTTAGGGCTACTGCCGATGATGATCCAGAGAGGGTTGAGTTTTGATTGGAAAATACCATCCGAATTTTAGATGAATTATCGTGTACACCAACCGAGTGTTTGAAATGTGCAGTATCGTTATTAAAAGACACAACATATCATTGGTGGAATACCATAACTTCTGTTGTACCGAGAGAAAATGTTACTTGGGAATTCTTTTAGACATAATTTAGAAAGAAGTACATTAGTCAGAGATTTCTGGATCAAAAAAAGAAAGAATTTTTAGAGCTTAAACAGGGAAACATGACTGTATCTGAATATGAACGAGAATTCGTTAGATTGAGCAAGTATACTAGAGAATGGGTTCCGACCGAGGCTAACATGTGTAAACATTTTGAAGAGGGCTTAAATGAAGATATCAAGCTATTGATTAGAATCCTTGAATTGAGGGAATTTGTGGTGTTAATCTATCGAGCACATAAAGCTGAAGAATTAAGTAAAGAAAAGAAGCAAGCAGAGAGGGAAACTCGAATTTTTGGTAAAAGATTTATGGGTAAATCACAATCATCTACTTCAAAGAAATCAAAGAAGTACCATGATCGTTCTACCACATTTACGGGATATTCTAGAAAAGAGCGAGGCTCTCAACGCTCTAATCTGAGATCCTCGTCTCCAACTGTAACCAGTGTTGGAAGTGTCGGTAATCCCAAATCGAAATGTAAATATTGCAACAAATTTTATTTTGGGGAATGTCGTTTGAGAAGTGAGGCCTATTACCATTGTGGTTTTCTTGATCATTTCCTCAAAGATTGCCCGAAAAGGATTGAAAAAATACTAATCAAACTTCGAAGCCGAATAATCCCGCCTCGAGAGGCAGACCACCCCGTCACCCCGACCATGTCAGTGGTAGTCGAGGTACTACAAGAGATTTAACAGTTAAATATGAAGCGCGAGCACCGGCAAAGACATATGCTATTCGTGCTAAAGAAGATGCTTCTGCACCAGACGTCATTACTGGTACATTTTCTCTACTTGATACTGATATTACTACTTTGATTGATCCTGGTTCTAAACTTTCATACATATGCATAAATTTAGTGTCTGTTAAAAATTTACCTGTTGAATTCACTGAATTTGTGGTTAAAGTTTCAAACCTTCAGGGCCAGTATGTTATGGTGGATAAAATTTGTAAAAACTGTCTGTTGATGGTAAAGTGTTATTGCTTTTCAGCTGATCTAATGTTGTTACCCTTTGATGAATTTGATGTGATTTTGGGAATGGACTGGCTAACTCAGCATGATGTAGTGGCAAATTGTAAACATAAATATATTATGTTGAAATGTCAAAGTGGTGAGTTACTCCATGTTGAATCTAATAAACTGGATGGGTTATCTAATGTGATTTCGGCAATATCAACACAGAAATATGTCAGAAAGGGATATGATGTTTATCTTGCATATGTGTTAGATACTAAAGTATCTGAGTCGAAGATCCAAATAGTGCCAGTTGTTTGTGAATTTTCTGATGTATTTCTAGAGGAATTACCTGGTTTACCACCAGTTAGAAAAGTAGAGTTCTCTATAGATCTTGTTCCAGGGACAATACCGATATCTATGGCACCCTACAGAATGGCTCCTACTGAATTAAAAGAGTTGAAAGCATAGTTGCAAGAATTGATTGACAGAGGCTTTGCTCGAACCAGCTTCTCACCTTAGAGTACACCGGTTCTGTTTGTAAAGAAGAAAGATGGATCATTGAGACTGTGTATAGATTACATACAACTTAATAAAGTCACCATAAAGAACAAGTATCCATTGCCTCGAATTGATGATCTATTTAATCAGTTGAAAGGTGCCATTGTATTTTCAAAGATTGATCTTCATGCTGGTTATTATCAGCTATGGGTGAAAGAATCAGATGTTCCAAAGACAGCTTTTAGAACCAAGTACGGGCACTATGACAAATTCACCTACGGTATTTATGGATTTGATGAACAGAATCTTCAGACCGTATTTAGACAGGTTTGTGGTGGTATTTATTGATGATATTTTGGTATATTTCCAAGATTAAAATAAACATGGTGATCATTTGAGAATAGTGTTGCAAACTTTGCGTGAGAAGCAATTGTATGCCAAATTTAGTAAATGTGAATTTTAGCTACGGGAAGTTGGTTTCCTCGGACATATAGTATCTGTAGAAGGTATTCGAGTGAATCCGAATAAAATTTCAACCATTGTTAATTGGAAGCCACCAAAGAACGTGTCTGAAGTCAGAAGTTTTCTGGGATTGGCTGGATATTATCAGAGATTTGTTAAAGGATTCTCAATGATAACTTCTCCGATGACTCATCTGTTACAAAAAGATGTGAAATTCGAGTGGTTTGATAAATATCAGCAGAGTTTTGACAAATTAAAAGCTTTGTTGACTGAAGCACACGTGCTAGTTCAACCTGAATCGGGTAAAGAATTTATAATTTATAGTGATGCGTCATTAAATGGTTTAGGCTATGTATTGATGCAAGAAGGTAAAGTAATAGCCTATGCTTCAAGACATCTAAAACCACATGAAAAAAACTACCCGATACATGATCTTGGATTGGCAGGCATTGTGTTTGCACTGAAAATTTGGCGGCATTATCTATTTGGTGAAAAATGTCATATATTTACTGATCATAAAAGTTTAAATTATTTGATATCGCAAAAGGATTTGAATTTGAGACAGCGCAGGTGGCTTGAACTGTTAAAAGATTATGATTTGGTTATTGATTATCATTCGGGAAAAGCCAATGTGGTTGCAGATACTCTGAGCAGAAAATCCCTGTTTGTTTTGTGAGCATTGAATACCCGATTATCGTTATCTGATGATGGTTCAATCTTAGCTGAGTTAAAAGCTAGACCGACGTTTTTGCAGCAGATTTCTGAAGCTCAGAAAAATGATGATGAACTACGAGCTAAACGGGTACAGTGTGAGTTGAATTCTGATTCAGAATTTCAGATTAGTTCTGATGGTTGTTTGTTATTCAAAGGTAGAATATGTATACCGAAAAACTCGAAATTGGTACAGAAGATTTTACATGAAGCTCATAATGGTAACATGTCTATTCATCCTGGTAGTAATAAAATGTACAATGATATGAAAAAGACTGTAATAGTCCGGTTTAGACCCTAGTCGGAATAGTGGTTTCGGGACCACAAATCCGAATCTAAAAAATATTTTAATATTATTTTCTGTGTTTACAGAATGTGATTAAGCATGTGTGAAATTTCCTTGAATTAATCTGATCGAATGTGTGCTTAATTTGCAAAATGGACTAAATTATAGAGAATGCAAAAGTTGCCTTCTATTTGTTAAAGTGCTAAATTTTTATGTCTTAATAATTATGAGGTCCTTATAATGCAATTGGACCATTTGATTTATGAATGGACATATATGTACATAGTTAGTGGATTTTGAATATTATTAAAAGGGTTAAAATGGTAAAATGTGTATTAATATTATTTATAATAAAACAAAAGCATGAAATAGGCCATTATCATCTTGTTCTTGCCGAATTTGAAAAAAAAAGAAAGAAAAGAAACCAAGCTAGGTTTGGCCATGGTTTTTCTTTGATTAAGGTATGTGATTTGTTCGGTTTTTGATAATTTCTACGTTTTTGTGATCGTTACTTAGCATTCTATCAAGCCCATGCTTTAATTTTAGAATTTGATGATAATTTTGAGTTGTGCCATTGATGATTTTGTAAGCTTTGTGATGATAGTTGATGAAATATGAAAGATATGTGAAAGATTAACATGTTTTGTCTTTGGATTTTTGATGAATTTGACTAATTTGGGCTAAATTGTGAAAATGATATTTTGAAGGACTAAAATGTGAAATAAATGAAATATATGGGCTTATATGAAGTGTAGTAATATTCGGCTAAGCATGGGTACAAAGAAATTATGTGTATTTTGTGAATTTATGAAATAGGGACTTAAATGTCAAAATGTGAAAATGTGAGGGCTAATTTGTAAAATGCCCTAAATATGTGTATATGGATTGAAATGAATGAATTGTATTATTAAATAGCTAAATTTGAATTTATATAGATCAAGAACAAAAGAAAACAAAATTGGATCGGGGGAAATCGAAAGTGGTCGAGTAGTCATTTCCATCCGTTCATATCCGTACGAGGTAAGTCTATATACAAATAAATGTGTTTGAGTTGATTTATTCATGTCTATAATAAATGAATTATGATGAATGATTGTGGAAGATGTATATGTGAAATCCGAGAAAGCTCCGACAATGTGTCAAAGTCAGAAAAGTCCCGTACGAACCTTAGGAATAGTTAGGATACATATGTCATGACATAGGTTTTCGATATGTGTTATCGTGTAAGACCACGTCTGGGACATTGGCATCGATTTGAGATTTACGTGTAAGACCATGTCTGGGACATCGAAATCGTATATGATTTCGTGTAAGACCCTGTCTGGGACAGTGGCATCGATATTGATTGCATGTAAGACCACGTCTGGGACGTTGGCATTGTACGAGTTTTTTGAGCTATCTGGGTATCCTATTTAATTCCAAATGGTTCAACGGGCATTCCGAGAAATGAATGGTTATATGAAATGTGCATCCGATACAGGTACGTTTGAAATGTATACAAAGTATGAGTATGAAAAGTAAGTATATGTGAAAAATGTGGAGTTGAGATACATGTTTGAGAACAATGAAATAAATTGTGTTATGATCAAATTAACTACATGGTGATGTGGTATGTTTGAAAGCAAATGGTTAGGAACAACTGAACTAAGTGAGAAATATGAAAATTGCTATTGTGATATGCCATAGTTTATATGAATGGAATGGTTATATATGTTATATGTAATGAGTTTATTTGTATATGGCTTACTAAGCTTTTGAAATCTTACTTTGTGTGTGTTTGTATTTTTTATAGATTATCGAAGCTACTGGAAGCTCGGGGATCGTCGAGGATCATCACCACACTATCAAACTATACTTTGGTAGCTTTTGAAAATGTATATATTGAAGTATGGCATGTATAGGCTAGAGATGTTAAGATAAGTCTTGGTATATGTTTGTGTATATAAAGCCATGTGATATGGCTTATTAATGAATGAGATTATGAGTGAATTTAGTTCGAGTTATGTGAAGTAAGTGTTGATATGTTTTGATATGTTCATGAATGGTTAAAAAGGTGGTCATTCTTGGTATGTTTTGGTTGTTTTTGAGTTATAAAATGAGGCTTGTTGGTGCTTATAGGTATGACCCAGATTAGGTGGCAATTTGGTCTTGCAAATGGCCTATAATTGCCCACACGGTTGAGCACACGGGCGTGTGACCTGACCGTGTCCTTCACTGTCCTATTATGAAGCAAATCAGTGTTGCACACGGGCCAGACACACGGGTGTGTGACAAGCTGTGTGATTCAATTCAGTATTGCACACGGGCCAGACACACGGGTGTGTGACAGGCCGTGTGATACTAGTCAGTTTTGTACACGGGCTAAGGCACGACCGTGTGAGGCACACGGCCTAGCTACACGGGCATGTGCCCTATTTTGAAAAATTTTTTTTTATGAGTTCTACAAAATTTTGTATGTGCTCGGTTTAGTCCCGAACCCTATCTAAAGCATGTTTAAGGTCTCGTAGATCTTTTGAAGGGACAAAATGGTTATGAATGATGATGTTTTGTTAGTGTGAGATGTATGTTTGTGAAATGTTTCGATATGTCCGGTAATGCCTCATAACCTTAGTCTGGTGACGGATATGGGTTAGGGGTGTTACAAAGACGTTCTGGTGGCTGGGAATGAAACAGATATTTCTGAATTTTTATCAAAATGTCTGATATGTCAACAAGTAAAAGCTGAACATCAGGTACTTTCGGGATTATTACAGCCAGTTACGATACCGAAATGGAAATGAGAAAGAATTACTATGGACTTTGTATCAGGGTTACCCCTGTCTCCGAAGAAGAAAGATACTATTTGGGTAATCATTGATTGGTTAACAAAGTCTGCACACTTTATTTCGGTACTATGGATTTTTCCTTGGATAAGTTGGCTGAATTATATGTTTCTGAGATTGTTAGATTGCATGGAGTGCCTGTCTCCATTATTTCAGACAGAGATCCTCGATTTACATCTCGATTCTGGAATAAATTGCAAGAAGCCTTGGGTACACAGTTACATTTTAGTACTGCATTCCATCCTCAAACTGATGGACAATCCGAACGTGTTATTCAGATTTTAGAAGATATGCTTCGGTGTTGTGTGCTTGAATTTAAAGGTAACTGGGAAAAGTATCCGTGTTTAGTTGAATTTGCCTATAATAACAGCTATCAGTCTAGCATTAAAATGGCACCGTATGAAGCTTTGTATGGCCGGAAAGGTAGAACTCCATTGTATTGGATAGAGCTAAGTGAGAAAAAGATACACGGAGTTGATTTAGTCCGTGAAACTAAAGAAAAGGTGAAGGTGATTCAGGACAGTTTGAAAGCAGCTTCTGATCGTCAAAAGTCTTATGCTGATCTTAAAAGAAAAGAGATAGAATTTCAGGTCGGTGACAAGGTATTCTTAAAATTATCACCTTGGAAAAAAGTTCTCCGGTTTGGCCGTAAAGGAAAATTGAGTCCACGGTTCATCGGGCCATATGAAATCACTGAAAGAATCGGACTTGTTGCGTATCGGTTAGCATTACCACCAGAACTTGATTGGATTCATAATGTTTTTCATATATCTATGTTACAAAGATATCGGTTAGATCCTTCACATGTTATTTCTCCGACAGAAGTTGAGATTCAACCTCATATGGCTTACAGTGAGGAACCAATCAAAATCTTGGCACGTGAAACAAAAGAGTTAAGAAATAAAAGGGTAGCATTAGTGAAAGTTCTTTGGCAACGACATGGGATTGAAGAAGCTACTTGGGAACCGGAGGATACCATGAGAAAGCAATATCCAAATCTATTTACTGGTAAGATTTTCGAGGACGAAATTTTTTTAAGGGGGGAGAGTTGTAACAACCCATTTTTAGTGAAATCGGAACAGTGGTTTTGGGAGCACAAATTCGAGCCGGAAAGAAAATTTATTTTAACATTATTGCATGTTCTGCATTATGATAGGAATGTTATATGAAAATCCCAATAAGAAGAATTTTACCGATTATGTGTTAAATTAGGGAAAGGACCAAATTGCATAAAATGCAAAAGTTCAATTCTAGTAGCTAAAAGGATCAAATAGCTATGGAATTCAAAAATTTAGGTCCTTATATGGTAATTAAACTATTAAAGAAAAGTTAGTAGATATTTTTGGTGATTCATCTATGGAAAAATTAGAAAAGGTTAAGGACTAAATTGGAAATGAGAAAAATTTAAAAGATGATAACTAATTAAATAGAAAATATCATCTTATTTTCATCATCTTCATCCCTAAATTTTATGGAAACCCTAGGAGAGAGAAAGGAAACTAATAAAGCTTAATTAGATCCAAACAACTCAAATTCGAAGCTAGATCGAGGAAAAGAAAAAGTTTCGGATTAGTAGATTTTTATACACAAACAAGTGTCGAGGTAAGTTCGTGTAACCGAATTTTGTTTATTTATATGCTTGAATTGAATGTGGTATGTGATTGTATGAATTATATAAATTTTAAAAATAAATGAAATAATCATATGTTCAAACATATCCGAAAAATATTTACTTCCGTTTGAATAATGAAATTCGATGGATATATGTAATTTCCCATTTTACATGTGGTCCTGCATATGTTGCGGATAGAATATAGCTCGAACGAGTAATCCTTTTAAAGCCCTCTCGAGCATCCTGTTAAATAGTTCTTGTGAGCATCCTGATCGGTAGTGATTCTGCATGTGTTGCGCACTACCGCAGCTCTTTGTGAGCGTCCTGTTACATGATTCGATCAGTTTTGATCCAGCATGTAATGCGGACACAAACGTAGCTCTGTGTGAGCATCCTGATATAAGCTCTTATGGGCTTCCTGACATGGCTTGCTTGAACTCTGTGTTACCTTATCCGGTACTCCCTGATATTAACTCTTCGGAGTTACCTGTTAAGCTCTACGAGCTCCTTGATTAAAACTCTTATGTGTTTTCTGTTTAGCCCGGATAAGTGTCCTGAGACATGGCTCATCTGAGCATCCTGATATGTGGCTCTAGAGTGTGCTCCTTGATTAAGTGCCCTAATGGGTACCCCTGAACATGAATTGACAGATCGCTGATTTGTACACCTTGTGTGTACTACCTGAGTATCCATCGAAATTTCAATGATTCAACAGATAAATTTTCGAAATGAGAATTTATGAGATTAAATGATTATATCTCGAATGTTCCTGAAATTTCTAAAAAATTGTAACATGATGAGCTTATCCACACTATTAAATGTACATGTGAATTATGTGACTAACATACTTGTTTGAGTGTATCTCCATACTATTAAATGTACATGTGAATTATGTGACTAACATACTTGTTTGAGTGTATGTGATTAGATAAATTTTCCAAATTGTTGGGAATCATGTTATTGTATGCTTATTTGAATAAATGTAATCGGTAAGTTTAATTTTTGTTATACAAACTTACTAAGCATTAAATGCTTACTAGGTTTTATTTTCTCTGTTTTATAGTGTCGGAAGCTCGCAAAGGTTAGAGACCGGTCGGAGCATCATCACAGTATCTCCAATTCGTTTTGGTATAAATAGAAAACTTACTTTGACATAATGACATGTATAAGCTAATTTTACCAATGATGATATGTCAATGGATGTTTGTAATCTAGCCATTGTAATGGCTAGTAATGGTATATTTTGGTATGATAATATAAAGTTATATCATGTTTAATACATACATGTATAAGGTTTGGTTAAATTGAATTAAGGTAAAATATAAATCATCATAAGAAGATAAGCTTGATCATATGAATAAGTGATACTACATCATACATATTAATGATGTTTGCTTGATTTATATGTCTTGAATTGGTTGGCAAATATATGCAAATGTTGTTGTAGGTTGAAGGTTAAATTTGGGTGAGAAATAAGGCTAGGAAATGACGTTATTTTGTCCACACGGGTAGACACACGGGCGTGCATGTGGTTTGGTCGTGTGTCCCCTGCATCTTAAAATTGAGAAACATAATGCTCAGAATTGGGCAAACGGACAGAGACACGGGCGTGTGTCTCAGCCGTGTGTGCTACACGGTCTAGAACACGGGTATGCGTTTTGGCCGTGTGAAACCTTCACCTAATTTGTGAAAATGAAATTGACCGCACGGCCTAGCACACGGGCGTGTTGCTGGCCGTGTGGCACAAGTCAGGGAGTTACACGGGTAAAGACACGGGTTAGGACACGGTCGTGTACCTCACATCGAATGCCCACACGGCCTACTCACAACGGCATGTGACCCTTGTATTAAAGAAAAATTTTGAATTTTTGCAAAAAATTTTCTGAGTTCCTGATTCAGTCCCGACTCGATTCAAATGTTTAAATTGGGTCTCGAGGGTCCATTCAAGGAACAACATGATTAGTTTCAGATATGAACAAGTAAATGATATGAATTACATGAAATTTTTCTGTAAACTCTAGTAATACTCTGTAACCCTATTTCGACGACGGATACGAGTTAAGGGTGTTACAACCAAAGTTACACAATCAACAACTCCTTCCAATTACACTAACCCACAAATCTGAACCAACTCTTTACAACAACAAGTACCTATAAAATGTCTCTAAATTCCAATCTAATCCACCTACATCAGAACCTTCCTAATCCAACAACAGAAGTAGAACTCATTTTATTAGAACCATTCGAAAAGACTTTTATTAGTTAAGATTGAAGGATGAAAAGAAAAGGTTATGCTATTAGTATAATACCAAATACCCGCCTAAGCGTAAATGTGTGAAATGTTTATCGTATTAGCTCCTTATTGAGGATCAATATGAGGAGGAAAGCTAGAAGGATTTGTTGAATTCAATGAAAATCATGAACTCTTAATAAATGATACAAGTTGTATCGTGCTACATTAGTTATAACTTTGCATCGATTGATAGGAATTAATGGTTGCCAAACACTGAAGGTGTAGAGAATTATGAAGAAGTAATCTATCATCATGTCAGTTGATTATTCTGATACTCACAATTTTATGGATTGGGATATAGCAATATTATTGGGGCTATTTGTCTAGCCAATGCCTTGTAGTCTTACAATAATAGTTAATTGACAAAATTGCTAGTTAAAAGGCTTGTAGGATTTTTTTTATGCAAAATTCAAGGTGTCCCAATTCACATTGACCTTAGAGTGTTACCTTTGAGTGTTAACAATTTGACATTCTATCTTATGAGATTTTAAATTTATGACCATATAGTTCTAACATGGTGGTATTTAGGAAAAAATGCAAATAATTCATCTTGGAAATATTCTTATAGTCAACATTAAACATGTTAGGGAAGATTTTGAACAATTAGGGAAAAAATATTTCCCAACCTTGTAGCATGTTATGGATAGGGAATGTTAACATTTAATTGTTGAAATAGTGAAATTGTGAATTGGAGGGAGATGATCTTGGAGGGAGTTAGAGAATTGTTGGAAGCTGATAAAATACCTTTAGTGAATAAAGCTCAAACAGTAAGAACCAGACCTTATGAATACTCTACAAAACAAAAAGGATAAGATTAAATGAATGAGTAAGGAGGTGTCGGATATTAGGATTATCAATGAGAGTTGCAATGTTTTTGCTTCTCCTATAGTAATGGTGAAAAATGAAATATGGGTCATGGAGGTTTTATTTAGACTATAGTGGAAGACAAATTTCTTATACCTATGGTTGGTAGGAATTACTATTTCTACAATATTAGATTTGAGGTTAGGCTATCATCAAATCAAGATACCTAACATACATAAGATAACTTTTAGAAGTCATAGAGGGCACTATGAGTTTCTGGTGATGTCATTTGGGCTTACCAATGCATCTTCCACTTTCCAAAGTCTAATGAAATTGCATATTTAGATACTGAGAAAGTTTGTTCTAGTATTTTTTTTTGATATTCTCATATACCCATTGATACCACTACTAAAGGAATGAAATTAACTCTAATGGAAGGGTTTGAAGAAAGACGTCAAGAAAGTGGTTAAGAAGTGGTCGGTGTGTCAAAGTAGCAAGTACGATATTCCTCCTTATCCCAATTGTTACAACTTGTACTAATATCCCAAGCTATATGGACTAACATTTCAATTGATTTCATAGAATGCTTACCAAATTATTGTAACAGCCCGATTTAGGGGCTAGCCAGAACAGTGATCTCGGGATCACTAATCTGAGATTTGAGAAATTCATATTCAGGTTATATTATGAGTCAAACCATGATAATATATGTACATGAGAATTTTTGTGCTTTAATTTTAGCGATTTCATGTATAATCGTGAAAAAGGATTAAATCGCATAAAGTGCGAAAGTTCCATTTTATAAGCTAAAGGTACCAAATAGCCATAGATTGATAATTGGAGGTCTTGAAAAGGAAATTAGACCCCCAATACTTGCTTGGCCAGCCATAGACTAGCATAGGAGAAAAATTTGTCAATGATGGTCAAAGTTGGTGATAGTAGGTGGACTAATTTGACTAGTATTAATAAAATAAGGAAAGAAAAGATATCATCTTTTCTCTTTCACTCTTCCACCGAAAATTAGCAGCAAATAGAGGGAAGAAAGCTTCAAAATTTCAGCACAATCTTCTCTTCATAAGTAAGTGTTCTAGTGATCTTTTCTTGAAAATAGTTGTACGTTTGGGACCCCTAAAGCTTAAGCTTTCAAATGATGGGACTATTGTGCAATAGGGTGAAAATTTTAGAGTTTTTCCATGAGAGCTATCATTGTTATTTACTGCATTTTTATGGGAGAAAATGAGTCTTGGTTGTTAGATGAACAACTCTTGTGAAAGGTGTTGCCATGAAAACACCTAATTGAACCTTGATGAAAAGGTTACAAAATTGTGGTAATTATGTGAAATGATGAGTTTTGATAATAGCTATAAGAGTATTAAATGTTCACCTAGGCTTATGGAAGGTATAAATGTGATTAGAATTATTTCCGAGCCTAGGGGCAAAATGGTCATTTTTGCCAAAGCCTAGGGGCAAAATAGTAATTTTGCCTAAGCATGATTATTGAAATGCTTTTATTAATGAGGTGATTAAAATGAGCTAAATTTCTATTATAGAGCAAGAAGAACCGAGAATCTGCCTCGATCGGGGAAAGAATAAAGTCTTGGACTAAACCGACGAGTTAGCTCATTTTGGAATCGAGGTAAGTTTGTATGTGATTAATGCAATATTTATGTTAGCATAATTGAGAATGCTTGATATCATTTTGATGCATGACACTCCATTAAATTGATGTTGAATGAGGTGTTGAAGTCCTAGTGGACAATGTGAATATGAAAATACTATCATCGAGATATGAAATAGGTAAGGTCCCGTATAAGACCATGTTCAGGACATGGCCCCGGTACTGAGTTGAGATATCGTATAAGACCATATCCGGGATATGGCATCGATACTTGATGTGAAAGTCCATATAAGACCATATCTGGGATATGGAATTGGCGTTTAGAAGTAACTCCATGTAAGACCACCTCAGGGATGTGGCATTGGCTTCGTCTCTACATGAACGACGTCGAATATACGTCTTTGACTATCCCTAGTGATTAAAGGGATAAGTAGATGAGTTTAGAAGTAGAAATGAGATTTGCACTAAAGTCATATGAATGAGTGAATACAGGTACTCGTGAATGAGTCACGAAGAAACGTTTACGACATGTGGCATGGTATGTGCTAAATAAGGGCAATTGTGAGTAAGTATGGCAAGATGCCTATGATTTGTGTATGGTTAGTTAATATCATGGATGGATTATTTTATGAGCTTATTGTTGCTATTTATATTCATGCAAACTTACTAAGCTTTATGCTTACCCCTTTCATTGCCCTTCTTCCTTGTAGTATTGCCAAGATAACTCGAGGATTGTGGACGTAGGAGTTCGGAAATCACACTATCGACATCACTTTGGTATAAAAATTTAGACTTATTTTGAGTATGGCATGTATAGGACTTGAGTATTTTGTTAAGTTGTAATTGTTAGCCAAAGTGTTGGCTATGCATGTTACTAAAGTCATTTTGTAAATGGCCTTAAGTTAGGCAAATACTTGGCAAATTCCTTTGTTTAATGAAAGTGATTTTCTTGAAGTGTATGCCCTTGTGTACGAATGTTGACTTGAGTATTTAGATGTGTCTTTGGATCATGAATTACGTTGAATGGAATTGGAGTATGTATGTTTTCAATGTAGGGTGGCAAAGGGCTTGGTAGATAGCCTTCTAATTTTCTACATGGGTAGACACACGGGCGTGTGTCTAGACCGTGTGAGCGGCACGGCTAGCACGCGGGCGTGTGTCTAGGCCGTGTGAAGTCTGCACCATGCACTTGGAATTTAAATCGCCATACGATTGAAACACACGGGCGTGTGTGTGGACCGTGTGGATTAGTTAGAATGCCAAGCTTTGGGACACGGGCCAAGGCTACGGGCGTGTCAAGGCCGTGTGAAATTAGTCAGTTTCGACAACGGGTGGTAGACACGGGCATGTCTTAGGGGCATACGGGCGTGTCCCTAGACTCACACGGGCGTGCAACCCGTGTTTTGTTAAAAAGTTTCTCGAACGTGTAAATGTCCCCAAAATAGTCCCGATACCTCTCGAAAGTATGTTTAGGGCCTCTTAGGCCGAGTATGTGCAAGTGATGGGTTTAAATGAAATTTTATAGCCCGTTTTGAGATGTCAAGTGACATTAGTTAGGTAATGCCTCAATCTCGGTCCCGGCTTCGGGCACGGGTAATGGGTGTTACATTTATCGTATCAGAGCTACGGTTTAGTCGGTTCTAGGACTAACGTAGCGTAAGTACGAGTCTAGCTATACATGCCATATGTAAGGGTGTCTGAGTAATGATAGTGTGATGGCTCCTGACGTATGAAATTGTGTTTTCTGTAGTATATGGATTCTCGATCTAGACCGAATCGCAGCCGATGATGATGCGCGGTAACGCTTAGCTCCGCTTAAGGACCATGCTGACTAATAGTAGACCCGAGACATTGGGTCAGGGGGAAGAGGCTCGAGAAGCCTTTCTCCACATGATGAGCAATTGGTATACTGGGTATACCCGAGAAAATCCAAACGCTCAACCCCCTCCACCCCCACCAATCCCTCAATCTGCTCCAGTAGCTCCTCAAGTAGTTGAGGTGGTGAGAAGAGAAAGGCCTCCGGTGGATAAGATCCAGAAGCAAGGAGCCGAGGAATTCCGGGCAAATAAGGACGATGATCCGGAGAAAGCAGAATTCTGGCTCGATAATACCATCAGGGTATTCGATGAGTTATCCTGCACACCTGAGGAGTGCTTAAAGTGTGCGGTATCTCTCCTGAGAGATTCAGCCTATCGATGGTGGAACACCCTGGTGCCGGTAGTGCCAATAGAGAGAGTTAGCTGGGAATTTTTCCAAGAGGAATATTGAAAAAAGTACATCAGTTAGCGGTTCATCGACCATAAGAGGAAGGAGTTCTTGGAACTGAAGCAAGGCCGTATGTTAGTAACCAATTATGAACAGGAGTTTGTAAGGCTTAGCAAGTATGCACGGGAGTACGTGTCTACCAAAGCCGTCATGTGTAAGAGATTCGAGGACGGATTAAATAAAGATATCCTTTTATACGTGAGAGTCCTCGAACTAAAGGAATTTGTAGTGTTGGTAGATAGAGCCTGTAAAGCTGAAGAGTTGGCTAAAGAGAAGAGAAGAGCTGAGAATGAGTCTCGTGACTCGAGGAAGAGACATCTGAATAAGTCTCACCAATCCTCATCTAAGAAATTGAGGGATTACGCTACTCGATCAGTCACTTCAGCGGGGTTTTCAACCCAAAGTAAAGGCAAGCAATTTTCGGGGTCGAAAGGGTATACCACATCAGTTGCTAGTGTGGGTAACGTCCGACCTAGTAAACCGGAATGCCCTCAGTGTGGCAGGCGCCATTCTAGTGAGTGTCAAGCTAACATGAAAGCTTGTTTCAGATGTGGGTCCTTAGACCACTTTATTAGAGACTGCCCCGAGGTAGGCGAGAAAGAAAAGCCTCAGTATGCAAGATCGGGAAGTACTGCTAGGGGAAGACCACTGAGAAAATCGGGAAATGAGATGGGTAGCAAGAATCCATCTAGAGAGCAAGCCGCTAGAGTCGAGGGTAGAGCATCGGTGAGGACATATGCCATTCGTGCTCGTGAAGAGGCATCTTCCCCCGACGTAATCACGGGTACCTTTTCTCTCCATAATACTGGTGTTATAGCTTTAATTGATCCGGGATCCACCCACACATACATATGCATGAAATTAGTCTCTAGCATGAGCATGCCTATAGAGTCTACCAAATTCATCATAAGAGTGTCTAATCCCCTAGGCAAGCATGTGTTAGTAGATAAAGTGTGTAAAGGATGCCCTTTGATGATTAAGAATCATTGTTTCCCTGTTGACCTTATGCTGTTGCCATTTGATGAGTTTGATGTCATCATTGGGATGGATTGGTTAGTCACTCATGAGGTAATTGTGAACTGTGGGGAGAAGCTTATAGAGTTGAGAAATGAAAATGGGGATTTTATTAGTGTTAAATTAGATAATCCAGATAGATCACCAGTAGTGATATCAACCCTGTCGACTCAAAAGTATTTGAGAAAGGGGTACGAGGCTTACCTTGCCTTCGTGTTGAACACTAAAGAGACTGATTTGAAAATTGAGTCGGTACCCATAGTATGCGAGTACCTAGGTGTTTTCCCAGAAAAGTTGCCAGGACTACCCCCGGTTAGAGAGATCGAATTTGGGATTGAGTTAGCTCCGGGTACTGCCTTTATTTCTATTGCTCCCTATAGAATGACTCCAACCGAGTTAAAGGAGCTAAAAGAATAGTTGCAAGAGCTGACAGATAAAGGCTTTGCAAGGCCGAGTTTTTCTCCTTGGGGTGCTCCCGTTTTATTCGTGAAGAAGAAAGATGGTTCTATGAGACTATGCATAGATTATCGGCAACTCAACAAAGTAACTGTGAAGAACAAGTACCCGTTGCCGAGGATCGATGATCTATTCGATCAATTGAAAGGAGCCACGGTGTTTTCCAAGATAGATTTGAGTTCAGGGTACTATCAGCTGAGAGTCAAGGACTCGGATGTGCCGAAAACCGCATTTAGGGCTAGGTATGGCTACTATGAATTTTTGGTCATGCCTTTTGGTCTAACGAATGCCTCTGCGATCTTCATGGATCTGATGAATCGCGTTTTTCGGCAATACTTGGATAAATTTGTCGTGGTCTTCATCGACGACATATTGATCTACTCTCGAGATGAGAACGAACACGCCGAGCACTTGAGTACGGTTCTGCAAGTTTTGAGAGAATAGAAATTGTATGGCAAATTCAGCAAGAGTGAATTTTGGCTCAAGGAAGTGGGATTTTTGGGACACATTGTCTCGGGAGACGGGATTAGAGTCGACCTGAGTAAGGTTTCAGCAATTGTTGAATGGAAACCGCCAAGAAGCGTAACTGAAGTAAGGAGTTATTTAGGCCTAGCTGGCTATTATAGGCGTTTTGTCAAGGGGTTTTCCATGATAGCTACCCCGATGACTAAACTTTTGCAAAAAGATGTGAAGTTCGATTGGACAGAAAAGTGTCAACAGAGTTTTGAGAAATCAAAGACATCATTGATCGAGGCCCTGTTTTGGTACAACCTGAGCCGGGAAGAGAATTTGTGGTTTATAGTGATGCGTCCTTGAACAGATTGGGTTGTGTACTCATGCAAGAGGGTAAGGTGATTGCTTACGCCTCTAGGCAATTGAAGCCGCACGAGAAGAATTACCCGACTCATGATTTAGAGTTGGCCGTAATTGTGTTTGCGTTAAAAATTTGGAGGCATCATTTATATGGTGAAAGGTGTCGATTTTCACCGACCATAAAAGCATAAAATATTTGATGACTCAAAAGGAATTGAATTTGAGGCAACGAAGGTGGTTAGAGTTGATTAAGGATTATGAGTTGGAAATTGACTACCATCCGGGAAAGGCGAATGTAGTCGCCGATGCTTTGAGTAGAAAATCATTGTTCGCACTAAGAGCCATGAATACTCAGATGACCTTGTTGGATGATGGTTCCATTTTAGTCGAATTGAGGGCTAAACCCTTGTTTCTCCAAGAAATCTGTGAAACTCAGAAAGATGATAACAGTTTGCAAGCCAAGAGAATTTTATGTGAGTCGAGCGTGGAGTCAGAATTTTGGGTAAATCCTGATGGATGTCTAACATTTCGAGATAGGGTCTGTGTACCCAAAAATGACGAGCTTATTCATAAAATCTTGCATGAAGCGCATAGCGGATGTTTGAATGTACACCCAGGCAGCACGAAGATGTACAGTGATTTGAAGAAATTGTATTGGTGGCTTGGTATGAATAAAGACATTTCCGAGTTTGTATCGAAATGCCTGATTTGTCAACAAGTGAAAGCTGAACATCAAGTACCTTCGGGTTTACTTCAGCCCATTATGGTTCCTGAGTGGAAATGGGACCGTATTACCATGGATCGCGTGGATCGCTTACCGTTGACTCCAAAGAAGAAAGATGCAGTATGGCTAGTGGTTGATAGACTCACAAATTCAGCCCATTTTATGCCAGTACGAGTCGACTATTCGCTTGATAAATTGGCAAACTTTTACATGTCAGAGATAGTAAGACTCCATGGTGTACCGTTGTCGATCATTTCGAATAGAGATCCGAGATTCACGTCACGGTTTTGGAAAAAGTTACAAGAAGCCTTGGGCACGAAATTAAATTTCAGTACAGCCTTCCATCCACAAACCGACGGACAGTCGGAGAGGGTAATCCAGATACTTGAGGACATGCTTCGATGTTGTGTTTTAGAATTCCGAGGTAGTTGGGAGAAATACTTACCGTTGGTGGAATTTGCCTACAACAATAGTTTTCAGTCAAGTTTGAAGATGGCGCCTTATGAGGCATTGTATGGGCGTAAGTGCCGCACGCCCTTGTATTGGTCAGAACTCAGAGAGAAACAGATACACGGGGTCGATTTGGTTAAGGAAACTGATGAAAAAGTAAAAGTGATACGTGATTGTCTGAAAGTCGCCTCAGATAAGCAAAAGTCCTATTCAGATTTGAAAAGGAAAGAGATAGAATTCAAAGTCGTTGATAAAGTGTTCTTGAAAGTATCACCTTGGAGGAAAGTCCTCAGATTTGGCCGGAAGGGCAAATTTAGTCCGCGTTTTATCGGACCTTATGAAATTACCGAGAGGATAGGACCGGTAGCTTATTGGTTGGCCTTGCCACCTAAACTAGAAAAGATTCATGATGTTTTTCACGTATCCATGTTGCGCTGATACCGTTCAAATCATTCACATGTCATTGTACCAACAGAGATAGAGATACAACCGGACTTGACTTATGGTGAAGAGCCGGTTAAGATTTTGGCGCGAGAGTTCAAGCAGTTGAGAAACAAGAGCATAGCCCTTGTGAAACTTTTATGGAAAAGACACGGAATAGAAAAGGCTACTTGGGAGCCCGAGGAATTGATGAGAAACCAATATTCCAGCCTTTTTACCGGTAAGATTTTCGGGGACGAAAATCCTTAAGAGGGAGAAATTGTAATGTGACTGATTTAGGGGCTAACCGGAACAGTGATCTCGGGATCACTAATCCGAGATTTGAGAAATTCATTTTCAGGTTATATTATGAGTCAAAGCATGATAATATATGTACATGAGAATTTTGGTGCTTTAATTTTAGCGATTTCATGTATAATCGAGAAAAAGGACTAAATCGCATAAAATGCGAAAGTTCCATTTTATAAGCTAAAGGTACCAAATAGCCATAGATTGATAATTGGAGGTCTTTAAAAGGAAATTAGACCCCTAATACTTGCTTGGCCTGCCATAGACTAGCATAAGAGACAAATTTGTCAATGATGGTCAAAGTTGGTGATAGTAGGTGGACTAATTTGACTAGTATTAATAAAATAAGGAAAGAAAAGATATAATCTTTTCTATTTCACTCTTCCACCGAAAATTAGCAGCAAATAGAGGGAAGAAAGCTTCAAAATTTCAGCACACTCTTCTCTTCATAAGTAAGTGTTCTAGTGATCTTTTCTTGAAAATAGTTGTACTTTTGGGACCCCTAAAGCTTAAGCTTTCAAATGAGGGGACTATTGTCCAATATGGTGAAAAGTTTAAAGTTTTTCCATGAGAGCTATCATTGTTATTTCCTGCATTTTTATGGGAGAAAATGAGTCTTGGTTGTTAGATGAACAACTCTTGTGAAAGGTGTTGCCATGAAAACACCTAATTGAACCATGATGAAAAGGTTACAAAATTATGGTAATTATATGAAATGATGAGTTTTGATAATAGCTATAAGAGTATTAAATGTTCACCTAGGCTTATGGAAGGTGGAAATGTGATTAGAATTATTTCCGAGCCTAGGGGCAAAATGGTCATTTTTGCCAAAGCATAGGGGCAAAATAGTAATTTTGCCTAAGCATGATTATTGAAATGCTTTTATTAATGAGGTGATTAAAATGAGCTAAATTGCTATTATAGACAAGAAGAACCGAGAATCCGCTTCGATCGGGGAAAGAACAAAGTCTTGGACTAAATCGACGAGTTAGCTCATTTTGGAATCGAGGTAAGTTTGTATGTGATTAATGTAATATTTATGTTAGCATAATTGAGAATGATTGATATCATATTGATGCATGACACTCCATTAAATTGATGATGAATGAGGTGTTGAAGTCCTAGTGGACCATGTGAATATGAAAATGCTATCATCGAGATATGAAATAGGTAAGGTCCCGTATAAGACCATGTCCAGGACATGGCCCCGGCACTGAGTTGAGAAATTGTATAAGACCATATCCGGGATATGGCATTGATACTTGATGTGAAAGTCCATATAAGACCATATCCGTGATATGGCATTGGCGTTTAGAAGTAACTCCATGTAAGACCACCTCGGGGATGTGGCATTGGCTTCGTCTCTACATGAACGACATCGAATATACGTCTTTGACTATCCCTAGTGATTAAAGGGATAAGTAGATGAGTTTAGAAGTAGAAATGAGATTTGCACTAAAGTCATATGAATGAGTGAATACAGGTACTCGTGAATGAGTCACGAAGAAACGTTTACGACATGTGGCATGGTATGTGCTAAATAAGGGCAATTGTGAGTAAGTATGGCAAGATGCCTATGATTTGTGTATGGTTAGTTAATATCATGGATGGATTATTTTATGAGCTTATTGTTGCTATTTATATTCATGCAAACTTACTAAGCTTTATGCTTACCCCTTTCATTTCCCTTCTTCCTTGTAGTATTGCCAAGATAACTCGAGGATCGTGGACGTAGGAGTTCGGAAATCACACTATCGACATCACTTTGGTATAACAATTTAGACTTATTTTGAGTATGGCATGTATAGGACTTGAGTATTTTGTTAAGTTGTAATTGTTAGCCAAAGTGTTGGCTATGCATGTTACTAAAGTCATTTTGTAAATGGCCTTAAGTTAGGAAAATACTTGGCAAATTCCTTTGTTTAATGAAAGTGATTTTCTTGAAGTGTATGCCCTTGTGTACGAATGTTGAATTGAGTATTTAGATGTGTCTTTGGGTCATGAATTACGTTGAACGCAATTGGAGTATGTATGTTTTCAATGTAGGGTGGCAAAGGGCTTGGTAGATAGCCTTCTAATTTTCTACATGGGTAGACACACGGGCGTGTGTCTAGACCATGTGAGCGGCACGGCTAGCACGCGGGCGTGTGCCCAGGCCGTGTGAAGTCTGCACCATGCACTTGGAATTTAAATCGCCACACGGTTGAAACACACGGGCGTGTGTGTGGACCGTGTAGATTAGTCAGAATGCCAAGGTTTGGCACACGGGCCAAGGCTACGGGCGTGTTAAGGCCGTGTGAAATTTGTCAGTTTTGACCACGGGTGGTAGACACATGCATGTCTTAGGGGCACACGGGCGTGTCCTTAGACTCACACGGGCGTGCAACCCCTGTTTTGTTGAAAAGTTTCTCGAACGTGTAAATGTCCCCGGAATAGTCCCGATACCTCTCGAAAGTATGTTTAGGGCCTCTTAGGCCGAATATGTGTAAGTGATGGGTTTAAATGAAATTTTTTAGCCTGTTTCGAGATGTCAAGTGAGATTAGTTAGGTAATGCCTCAATCCCGGTCCCGGCTTCGGGCACGGGTAAGGGGTGTTACATTTATTGGTATCAGAGCTACGATTTAGTCGGTTCTAGGACTAACGTAACGTAAGTACGAGTCTAGCTATACATGCCATATGTAAGTGTGTCTGAGTAATAATAGTGTGATGGCTCCTGACGTATGAAATTGTGTTTTATGTAGTATATGGATTCTGATCCAGACCGATTGCAGCCGATGATGTTGCGAGTAACGCGCCGGCTTCCGCTCAAGGGACCGCGCCGACTAATAGTAGACCCCAGACCTTGGGTCAGGGGGAAGAGGCTCGAGAAGCCTTTCTCCACATGATGAGCAACTGGTATACTGAGTATACCCGAGAAAATCCAAACGCTCAACCCCCTCCACCCCCACTAATCCCTCAACTTGCTCCAGTAGCTCCTCAAGTAGTTGAGGTGGTGAGAAGAGAAATACCTCAGGTGGATAAGATCCGGAAGCAAGGAGCCGAGGAATTCTGGGCAAATAAGGACGATGATCCGGAGAAAGCGGAATTCTGGCTCGAGAATATCATCAGGGTATTCGATGAGTTATCCTGCACACCTGAGGAGTGCTTAAAGTGTGCGGTTTCTCTCCTGAGAGATTCAGCCTATCGATGGTGGAACACCCTGGTGTCGGTAGTGCTAATGGAGAGAGTTAGCTGGGAATTTTTCCAAGAGGAATACCGAAAAAAGTATATCAGTCAGCGGTTCATCGACCGTAAGAGGAAGGAGTTCTTAGAACTGAAGCAAGGCCGTATGTCAGTAACTGACTATGAACGGGAGTTCGCAAGGCTTAGCAAGTATGTACGGAAGTGCGTGTCTACCGAAGCCGTCATGTACAAGAGATTCGAGGACGAATTAAATGAAGATATCCGTTTATACGTGGGAGTCCTCGAACTAAAGGAATTTGTAGTGTTGGTAGATAGATGCTGAAAAGCCGAAAAGTTGGCTAAAGAGAAGAGAAGAGCTGAGAATGAGTCTCGTGACTAGAGGAAGAGACAACTGAATAAGTCTCACCAATCCTCATCTAAGAAATCGAGGGATTTCGCTACTCGATCAGTCACTTCAGCGGGGTTTTCAACCCAAAGTAAAGGCAAGCAATTTTCGGGGTCGAAAGGGCAGACCACATCAGTTGCTAGTGTGGGCAACGTCTGACCTAGTAAACCGGAATGACCTTAGTGTGGCATGCGCCATTCTGGTGAGTGTCGAGCTAACGAGAAAGCTTTTTTCAGATGTGGGTCCTTAGACCACTTTATTAGAGACTGCCCCGAGGTGGGCGAGAAAGAAAAGCCTCAGTATGCAAGATCGGGAAGTACTGCTAGGGGAAGACCACTGAGAAAATCGGGAAATGAGATGGGTAGCAAGAATCCACCTAGAGAGGAAGCCGCTAGAGTCGAGGGTAAAGCACCGGCGAGGACATATGCCATTCGTGCTCGTGAAGAGGCATCTTCCCCCGACGTAATCACGGGTACCTTTTCTCTCAATAATACTCGTGTTATAGCTTTAATTGATTTGGGATCCACCCGCTCATACATATGCATGAAATTAGTCTCTAGTATGAGCATGCCTATAGAGTCTATCGAATTCATCATAAGAGTGTCTAATCCCCTAGGCAAGCATGTGTTAGTAAATAAAGTGTGCAAAAGATGCCCTTTGATGATTAAGAATCATTGTTTCCCTGTTGACCTTATGCTATTGCCATTTGATGAGTTTGATGTCATCCTTGGGATGGATTGGTTAGTCACTCATGAAGTAATTATGAACTGTGGGGAGAAGCTTATAGAGTTGAGAAGTGAAAATGGGGATTTTATTCGTGTTAAATCAGATAAGCCAGATATATCACCAATAGTGATATCAACCCCGTCGACTCAAAAGTATTTGAGAAAGGGGTACGAGGCTTACTTTGCCTTTGTGTTGAACACTAAAGAGACTAATTTAAGAATTGAGTCGGTACCCATAGTATGTGAGTACCTAGATGTTTTCCCGAAAGAGTTGCCAGGACTACCCCCGGTTAGAGAGATCGAATTTGGGATTGAGTTAGCTTCGGGTACTGCCTTTATTTCTATTGGTCCCTATAGAATGGCTCCAACCGAGTTAAAGGAGCTAAAAGAACAGTTGCAAGAGCTGACAGATAAAGGCTTTGCAAGGCCGAGTTTTTCTCCTTGGGGTGCTCCCGTTTTATTCGTGAAGAAGAAAGATGGTTCTATGAGACTATGCATAGATTATCGGCAATTCAACAAAGTAACTGTGAAGAACAAGTACCCGTTTCCGAGGATCGATGATCTATTCGATCAATTGAAGGGAGCCACGGTGTTTTCCAAGATAGATTTGAGGTTAGGGTACTATCAGCTGAGAGTCAAGGACTCGGATGTGCTGAAAACCGCATTTAGGGCTAGGTATGGCCACTATGAATTTTTGGTCATGCCTTTTGGTCTAACGAATGCCCCTGCGATCTTCATGGATTTGATGAATCGCGTTTTTCGGCAATACTTGGATAAATTTGTCGTGGTCTTCATCGACGACATATTGATCTACTCTCGAGATTAGAACGAACACGCCGAGCACTTGAGTACGATTCTGCAAGTTCCGAGAGAAGAGAAATTGTATGGCAAATTCAGCAAGAGTGAATTTTGGCTCAAGGAAGTGGGATTTTTGGGACACATTGTCTCGGGAGACGGGATTAGAGTCGACCTGAGTAAGGTTTCAGCAGTTGTTGAATGGAAACCGCCGAGGAGCGTAACTGAAGTAAGGAGTTATTTAGGCCTAGCTGGCTATTATAGGCGTTTTGTCAAGGGGTTTTCCATGATAGCTACCCCGATGACTAAACTTTTGCAAAAGATGTGAAGTTCGATTGGATGAGAAAAAGTGTCAACGCGAGTTTTGAAAAATCAAGACACTCGTTGGTGAGGCCCCTATTTTGGTACAACCTGAGTCGAGAAGAGAATTTGTGGTTTATAGTGACACATCCTTGAACGGATTGGGTTGTGTACTCATGCAAGAGGGTAAGGTGACTGCTTACGCCTCTAGGCAATTGAAGCCGCACGAGAAGAATTACCCGACTCATGATTTAGAGTTGGCCGCAATTGTGTTTGCGTTAAAAATTTGGAGGCATCATTTATATGGTGAAAGGTGTCAGATTTTCACCGACCATAAAAGCCTAAAATATTTGATGACTCAAAAGGAATTGAATTTGAGGCAACGAAGGTGGTTAGAGTTGATTAAGGATTATGAGTTGGAAATTGACTACCATCCGGGAAAGGCGAACATAGTCGCCGATGCTTTGAGTAGAAAATCATTGTTTGCACTAAGAGCCATGAATACTCAGATGACCTTGTTGGATGATGGTTCCATTTTAGCCGAATTGAGGGCTAAACCCTTGTTTCTCTAAGAAATCTGTGAAGCTCAGAAAGATGATAACAGTTTGCAAGCCAAGAGAATTTTATGTGAGTCGAGCGTGGAGTCAGAATTTCGGGTAAATCCTGATAGATGTCTGACATTTCGAGATAGGGTCTGTGGTACCGTAAATGACGAGCTTATTCATAAAATCTTGCATGAAGCGCATAGCGGATGTTTGAATGTACACCCAGGCAGCACGAAGATGTACAATGATTTGAAGAAATTGTATTGGTGGCTTGTTGTGAAGAAAGACATTTCCGAGTTTGTATTGAAATGCCTGATTTGTCAACAAGTGAAAGCTGAACATCAAGTACCTTCGGGTTTACTTCAGCCCATTATGGTTCCTGAGTGGAAATGGGACCGTATTACCATGGACTTCGTGACGGGCTTACCGTTGACTCCAAAGAAGAAAGATGCAGTATGGGTAGTGGTTGATAGACTCACAAAGTCAGCCCATTTTATACCAATACGAGTCGACTATTCGCTTGATAAATTGGCAAACTTGTACACGTCAGAGATAGTAAGACTCCATGGTGTACCGTTGTCGATCATTTCGGATAGAGATCCGAGATTCACGTCACAGTTTTAGAAAAAGTTGCAAGAAGCCTTGGGCACAAAATTAAATTTCAAAGATGACCTTCCATCCACAAACCGACTGGACGATCGGAGAGGGTAATCCAGATACTTGAGGACATGCTTCGATGTTGTGTTTTAGAATTCCAAGGTAGTTGGGAGAAATACTTACCGTTGGTGGAATTCGCCTACAACAACAGTTTTCAGTCAAGTTTGAAGATGGCGCCATATGAGGCATTGAATGGGCGTAAGTGTCGCACGCCCTTGTATTGGTCAGAACTCAGAGAGAAACAGATACACGAGGTCGATTTAGTTAAGGAAACTGATGAAAATGTAAAACTGATACGTGATTGTCTGAAAGTCACCTCAGATAGGCAGAAGTCCTATTCAGATTTGAAAAGGAAAGAGATAGAATTCAAAGTCGGTGATAAAGTGTTCTTGAAAGTATCACCTTGGAGGAAAGTCCTCAGATTTGGCCGGAAGGGCAAATTAAGTCCGCGCTTTATCGAACCTTATGAAATTATCGAGAGGATAGGACCGGTAGCTTATCGGTTGGCCTTGCCACCTGAACTAGAAAAGATTCATGATGTTTTTCACGTATCCATGTTGCGCCGATACCGTTCAGATCCTTCACATGTCATTGTACCAACAGAGATAGAGATACAATCGGACTTGACTTATGGTGAAGAGCTGGTTAAGATTTTGGCGCGAGAGTTCAAGCAGTTGAGAAACAAGAGCATAACCCTTGTGAAAGTTTTATGGAAAAGACACGAAATAGAAGAGGCTACATGGGAGCCCAAGGAATTGATGAGAAACCAATATCCCAGCCTTTTTACCGGTAAGATTTTCGGGGACGAAAATCCTTAAGGGGAGAGAATTATAACAGCCCGATTTAGGGGCTAGCCGGAATAGTGATCTCGAGATCACTAATCCGAGATTTGATAAATTCATTTTCAGGTTATATTATGAGTAAAAGCATGATAATATATGTACATGATAATTTTGGTGCTTTAATTTTAGCGATTTCATGTATAATCGAGAAAAAGGACTAAATCGCATAAAGTGTGAAAGTTCCATTTTATAAGCTAAAGGTACCAAATAGCCATAGATTGATAATTGGAGGTCTTTAAAAGGCAATTAGACCCCCAATACTTGCTTGGCTGGCCATAGACTAGCATAGGAGACAAATTTGTCAATGATGGTCAAAGTTGGTGATAGTAGGTGGACTAATTTGACTAGTATCAATAAAATAAGGAAAGAAAAGGTATCATCTTTTCTCTTTCACTCTTCCACCGAAAATTAGCAGCAAATAGAGGGAAGAAAGCTTCAAAATTTCAGCACACTCTTCTCTTCATAAGTAAGTGTTCTAGTGATCTTTTCTTGAAAATAGTTGTACTTTTGGGACCCCTAAAGCTTAAGCTTTCAAATGAGGGGACTATTGTGCAAGATGGTGAAAAGTTTAGAGTTTTTCCATGAGATCTATCATTGTTATTTGCTGCATTTTTATGGGAGAAAATGAGTATTGGTTGTTAGATGAACAACTCTTGTGAAAGGTGTTGCCATGAAAACACCTAATTGAACCTTGATGAAAAGGTTACAAAATTGTGGTAATTATGTGAAATGATGAGTTTTTATAATAGCTATAAGAGTTTTAAATGTTCACCTAGGCTTATGGAAGGTGGAAATGTGATTTGAATTATTTCTGAGCCTAGGGGCAAAATGGTCATTTTTCTAAAGCCTAGGGGCAAAATAGTAATTTTGCCTAAGCATGATTATTGAAATGCTTTTATTAATGAGGTGATTAAAATGAGCTAAATTGCTATTATAGAGCAAGAAGAACTGAGAATCTGCCTCGATCGGGGAAAGAAAAAAGTCTTGGACTAAACCGACGAGTTAGCTCATTTTGGAATCGAGGTAAGTTTGTATGTGATTAATGCAATATTTATGTTAGCATAATTGAGAATGCTTGATATCATATTGATGCATGACACTCCATTAAATTGATGTTGAATGAGGTGTTGAAGTCCTAGTGGACCATGTGAATATGAAAATGCTATCATCGAGATATGAAATAGGTAAGGTCCCGTATAAGACCATGTCCGGGACATGGCCCCGGCACTGAGTTGAGAAATCGTATAAGACCATATCCGAGATATGGCATCGATACTTGATGTGAAAGTCCATATAAGACCATATCCGGGATATGGCATTGGCGTTTAGAAGTAACTCCATGTAAGACCACCTCGGGGATGTGGCATTGGCTTCGTCTCTACATGAACGACGTCGAATATACGTCTTTGACTATCCCTAGTGATTAAAGGGATAAGTAGATGAGTTTAGAAGTAGAAATGATATTTGCACTAAATTCATATGAATGTGTGAATACAAGTACTCGTGAATGAGTCACGAAGAAACGTTTACGACATGTGGCATGGTATGTGCTAAATAAGGGCAATTGTGAGTAAGTATGGCAAGATGCCTATGATTTGTGTATGGTTAGTTAATATCATGGATGGATTATTTTATGAGCTTATTGTTGCTATTTATATTCATGCAAACTTACTAAGCTTTATGCTTACCCCTTTCATTGCCCTTCTTCCTTGTAGTATTGCCAAGATAACTCGAGGATCGTGGACGTAAGAGTTCGAAAATCACACTATCGACATCACTTTGGTATAACAATTTAGACTTATTTTGAGTATGGCATGTATAGGACTTGAGTATTTTGTTAAGTTGTAATTTTTAGCCAAAGTGTTGGCTATGCATGTTACTAAAATCATTTTGTAAATGGCCTTAAGTTAGGCAAATACTTGGCAAATTCCTTTGTTTAATGAAAGTGATTTTATTGAAGTGTATGAATGTTGAATTGAGTATTTAGATGTGTCTTTGGGTCATGAATTACGTTGAATGGAATTGGAGTATGTATGTTTTCAATGTAGGGTGGTAAAGGGCTTGGTAGATAGCCTTCTAATTTTCTACATGGGTAGACACACGGGCGTGTGTCTAGACCATGTGAGCGGCACGGCTAGGATGCGGGGGTTTTCCCAGGCCGTGTGAAGTCTACACCATGCACTTGGAATTTAAATCGCCATACGGTTGAAACACACGGGTGTGTGTGTAGACCGTGTGGATTAGTCAGAATGCCAAGGTTTGGCACACGGGCCAAGGCTACGGGCGTGTCAAGGCTGTGTGAAATTAGTCAGTTTCGACCACGGGTGTAACACCCCAAACCCGGTCAATACGCCACGACCGAATCTGGTATGTCACTAAGGAAAATATTTTTGAAAGAATCGGATTAACAATTAAATTTTGTGAAAAACTCTTTGAAATTCTTTATTTGTCGAAAATAAGTTAAAACTGAGATTTACTTTGAATTACATAGAACTTTAGAACTTAGTTGATAAATCATAGGATAGAAAACATTTATATCTTTTTAAGAAAATTTGATATATCACTTTGAAAATCCGTTTGCAATTGAGTATAGAAACTTGAATTTTGGAAATCACTTAATTTGTTGAAAACACTTAACTTGTAATTTTTCTATCGAACTATTCATATTACCCGATGGTAAGATTTTTAAAACCATTGCGAGTTTTTAGTTTAGAAAACTTTGAGCTCAATTTTTAGATTAACCAAAGTAATTTATAAGCCATATTTTAAATATATTCAAAATATAAAAATAATCCAAAACATAATTAAACAGGCCTTATTACAAATCCATAAAATATGAAAAACGAAATTTAAAATAAAGTACCCAAATGGAAGTTCATGTAAAACCAAATTTTATTGCATGGCCTCCTCGAGTTCATCCGGCTCCACATCCGCGATCTCACGAATCACCTGAAAATATAAGGGAGAAGGTGAGTCACCAAGACTCAGCATATTCCCTCTCCCTGTAAATACCACATACTTACACAAATTATAACAAGGCAACATATATGTATAATGCACCCAACCTAGCCATCCATAACTCCTTTTCTACCCCGTGTGGTACCAAACCACCGGTGGTGCCAAACCACCGTGTCCAAAGACACAAATGTGATACCAAATCACTTGGTGACCGTAGTCACGAATAATCCATCTGTGGGGCCAACCCACGTGTGATACCAAATCACCGGCGAGACGATCCCATATCTCAAAAGTGGGGCCAACCCACGGTGGAGTTAATCCACGAGGGGACGAGTCGCTATGAGGTGCCAAACCTCACGTGTCCAAGACACGAATGTGATACCAAATCACCGGTGGTGCCAAACCACTGGTGTCCAAGACACGAATCATCAAGTTGTGGGGCCAACCCACGTGTGATACCAAATCAGCGGCGAGACGATCCCATATCTCAAAAGTGGGGCCAACCCACGGTGGTATTAACCACGAGGGGACGAGTCGCTATGAGGTGCCAAACCTCCGGTGTCCGAAGACACGAATGTGATACCAAATCACCGGTGGTGCCAAACCACGGTGTCCGAAGACACGATATCAATCTTCCCCCTCCTCTCATATTGCCCATACCAATGCAATAGATAAACAAATCATGTCAATAAACTTTGATGTGTATCTCATAACGAATATATCATAAATCGTAGATCATGATTTCAATCCACATGTTTTAACAACATATTGAAACGGACTTACCCGAATCCTCATTCATACCATCATGGTATCATATCCAGATCTCATCGATTTACCCACTTTCATAATATGATTAGTTATATAACACACAAATATACATATATAAACTAAGTTATAAAGTGTGTAAGATACACACCTTTCACCAAAGAAATACTAAAATCCGATGATCCGATCTACCGCACTAGATCACATTGTCCTACAATCGGCCATATCACAATATTATAAACAAAGGCCATTCGGCCAACATCAAAATCCCAAAGAGTTATCCTTCGAAATACCAATCTTACCTAAAGGCTTACCCAAAACGATCGATAAAGATACGAGGCTTAGATTGATTACTTCCAACGTCCCAAGGAGCCTAAAAGAAATCGATTCCTAAAATGGTTAAAACCTTGCAACAAATGCCCATAGGTTCGGCCCTTGTCCACAAGAAAATAACATAGAGAGGAGAAAAGAAATAATAGGAAAATCGGCCAAGAATACTTACTTATTAACCAAAATTGATTGAAGAAACCAAAGAGAGTCTACCCTTGAATATTCGGCCAAACTAAAACAAAAAGAAGTAGAAGATTCGGCTATTTGCTTATGAGAGAAGAAAACAATTGATTTGAGTCTAAAAGGATATGAAATACTGAAAGTAGAAGAGAAGAAAAAGAGAGAGAGAATTTGATTTTTAGCAACAATGGAAGAAAGAAAAATGAGTTTGGAGAAGAGAGAGATTCGGCCAAAGGAAGAAAAAGAATAAGAGAGAAATGGGGTTGAGAGATTCGGCCAACTCCTTATTTGCCAAAAAGAAAAGTGCACAAATTGACAAAATGTAGTTTTGGTTCAAAAGGACAAATAAAAGAAAGAAAGTGGTATTTGTTTCAAACAAAATGATGCTAAAACCAAAAGCAATTTTGCACCAAAAGTACCATAGACATTCGGCCAAAGGTGGGAGTTTTTGGAGAGGAAAAACAAAATGCAAAAAGATGCACAAAAAGAAAAGTTGGCCAACTATTCCCCCAAGCTACCTATCAAAATTCGGCCACCCCCCTAGCCTTACATGCCGTCTACATTCATGCTCTAAAGGCCTAGGAATACTTTCCAAACATTCCTCCTACAACCAAGCCTTATGTCTCCCCAACCTTCCATAGCTTCAAGATTCTTATCCCCAATTTCAAGCTTTCCTTAAACCAATATTCAACTTACCAAAATGTGAGAGTCCAACCTATCATAAATAAGGTTGACCGTCCATCAATGCTAGAACACAAAATAAAGTCTTCAAAAATGCTTTCCATGATACTCGAACCTCTAACGTCAAGCCACCTTTCAAGCTCCTTAACCAACTTGCCACTTACTCCTCTTATGCTTTAATTAACACTTAAATTAACTTAAATGCTAAGCTCACTTAATCCACTTCATTAAATAAACCTTACTAAAAAAAAATATTCTAACTTCCTAAATAAAATCAAGCCTTCACAAGACTATGCTAACACAAAAAATTCATACCCAAACCAACACAACAGATACTCAAATTTTAGGATATTACAATTCTACCCTCCTTAAAAATAATTTTGTCCTCGAAATTACTTACTAACGATCAATCGAATGCAGTCTAACTCACCCGCTACTACGCCTGCACGCACTCGATCTTAATAACACTACTAGACTACTAACGACATTTGAATACGTCCAACCCACATCAATCAAAGTAGTATATGGAAATCCAATGATCAAGAACATACTGGTTATGACATCCGATACATTGCCCTCCTCTCGACGTCTCACTGCATACACCAAACCAGGCTGTCTTGCCTCAGTATTGCCAACACCTCTGCCAGATGCTCCGCGGCCTCGACCAGAACCATTACCTCCTCTACCGATATCACGACCTTTCTGTGGTGGCGGTCCCTCATTTCTGAACTGAGCACGACCTTGACCCTCAGACTGATTCCTAGCTAGCTTACGTGGACAATCCCTCACACGATGATCCAGCGAGCCACACTCAGAACATCCTTTCCCTCCGGTCCAACATTCGCCCCAATGAAATTTCTCACATCGGTTACACCGTGCTGGTCCCTGATTAGCAGTAACAGGCCTCCCAGACTGATTCGGCCCACTTTGCCTAGCCCTCTTTTGAGAATTACCGGCTGATCCCGATGATCCGTAACCTCTCTTATGCTTGTTCTGGTCATAACTCTGCCTTGCAGATTCCTTGATTCCTTCGGCTATCTTAGCCTTTTCAACCAAAGCAGCAAACTCTCGCTCCTGATGTGGAGCAATCAATAATCTCAGCTCGTCCCTCAAACCATCTTCGAATCGAACACATCGCTCGTGCTTCGATGCCACAATACTTCCAAAGATACCGCTCGGGTCTTAAAAATTACGCCTCATATTCTCGACACGGACTTACTACCTTGGATCAAACTCGAAAATGCCTTACGCCGCACATCAATGTAATTAGACCCAACGTATTTCGACGATGTTGCCTTGAAATAATCCCAAGTGAGATCCTCTCGCAGCACCATTCTGCATCGCGAGCCACCACCGATATGACTCATCCGAAGAAGCGTCACGATTCCTTTCGGCTTGTCCTCGCACTCAAATCCAAGTCATCCATGATTCGCTCCGTCGCCTCTATCCAATATTCAGCCGCACTGGGAGCTACGCCTGAAACACCTCGAAATACCTCCGCTCCATTGGATCGAAGTCGCCGAGATCTGATTTTTGAACTCCTGTGCCTCCACCTATTCCAACTACCCTTTCAAGAACTCGCAAAGATCGCTCGAGACATCTGCGTCATCCCCGCTTTGATCCTGTTGCTCAACTCCAACCGCTGGTGGTGGGGGTAGTGGTACCTCATTTTCGGATCCTTGACCCGACCTCACCGCTCGCACACGCCATCCTACCTCGACCACGTCCACGCATAACACGACCTCGACCACGAGTACTCATATCTAAAGTCTCGACTTATCTCGATTTAAAAGCGTTATGCATTAGTCATTATTCCACTTTCTTTAAAGCACGCTTTTATGAATAATTTTAATAAGAAATTGTTTCATGAGTACATTCAACCTATAGTTTGGGTCTCTAGAGTAGTTCCTACTATTATACATCATGCCAACATCATCATATCATATCATCAAAATCAACAGCTTTGATGTACTTACAGTAAGCGATTGATGTCGGAGACTCGAGGCCATGCCTTTCCAACCATATAATTTTCAACAAAAACATTTTAAAATTCATTCTTTAAAACATGTTGGGCCTCGGGCCCACAGCCGAGCTTTTGAACTTGGCTCTGATACCAATTTGTAACACCCCAAACCTGGTCAATACGCCACGACCGAATCTGGTATGTCACTAAGGAAAATATTTTTGAAAGAATCGGATTAACAATTAAATTTTGTGAAAAACTCTTTGAAATTCTTTATTTGTCGAAAATAAGTTAAAACTGAGATTTACTTTGAATTACATAGAACTTTAGAACTTAGTTGATAAATCATAGGATAGAAAACATTTATATCTTTTTAAGAAAATTTGATATATCACTTTGAAAATCCGTTTGCAATTGAGTATAGAAACTTGAATTTTGGAAATCACTTAATTTGTTGAAAACACTTAACTTGTAATTTTTCTATCGAACTATTCATATTACCCGATGGTAAGATTTTTAAAACCATTAAGAGTTTTTAGTTTAGAAAACTTTGAGCTCAATTTTTAGATTAACCAAGTAATTTATAAGCCATATTTTAAATATATTCAAAATATAAAAATAATCCAAAACATAATTAAACAGCCTTATTACAAATCCATAAAATATGAAAAACCAAATTTAAAATAAAGTACCCAAATGGAAGTTCATGTAAAACCAAATTTTATTGCATGGCCTCCTCGAGTTCATCCGGCTCCACATCCGCGATCTCACGAATCACCCGAAAATATAATGGAGAAGGTGAGTCACCAAGACTCAAATGCATATTCCCTCTCCCGGTAAATACCACATACTTACACAAATTATAACAAGGCAACATATATGTATAATGCACCCAACCTAGCCATCCATAACTCCTTTTCTACCCCGTGTGGTACCAAACCACCGGTGGTGCCAAACCACCGGGTGTCCAAAGACACAAATGTGATACCAAATCACTCGGTGACCGTAGTCACGAATAATCCATCTGTGGGGCCAACCCACGCGTGTGATACCAAATCACCGCGCATTTATCCCATATCTCAAAAGTGGGGCCAACCCACGGTGGAGTTAATCCACGGGGACGAGTCGCTATGAGGTGCCAAACCTCCGGTGTCTCAAGACACGAATGTGATACCAAATCACCGGTGGTGCCAAACCACCGTGTCCAAGACATGAATCATCAAGTTGTGGGGCCAACCCACGTGTGATACCAAATCACCGCGATTTATCCCATATCTCAAAAGTGGGGCCAACCCACGGTGGTATTAACCACGGGGGCGAGTTGCTATGAGGTGCCAAACCTCCGGTGTCCAAGACACGAATGTGATACCAAATCACTGGTGGTGCCAAACCACTGGTGTCCGAAGACACGATATCAATCTTCCCCCTCCTCTCATATTGCCCATACCAATGCAATAGATAAACAAATCATGTCAATAAACTTTGATGTGTATCTCATAACGAATATATCATAAATCGTAGATCATGATTTCAATCCACATGTATTAACAACATATTGAAACGGACTTACCCGAATCCTCATTCATACCATCATGGTATCATATCCAGATCTCATCGATTTACCCACTTTCATAATATGATTAGTTATATAACACACAAATATACATATATAAACTAAGTTATAAAGTGTGTAAGATACGCACCTTTCACCAAAGAAATACTAAAATCCGATGATCCGATCTACCGCACTAGATCACCTTGTCCTACAATCGGCCATATCACAATATTATAAACAAAGGCCATTCGGCCAACATCAAAATCCCAAAGAGTTATCCTTCGAAATACCAATCTTACCTAAAGGCTTACCAAAACGATCGATAAAGATACGAGGCTTAGATTGATTACTTCCAACGTCCCAAGGAGCCTAAAAGAAATCGATTCCTAAAATGGTTAAAACCTTGCAACAAATGCCCATAGGTTCGGCCCTTGTCCACAAGAAAATAACATAGAGAGGAAAAAGAAATAATAGGAAAATCGCCAAGAATACTTACTTATTAACCAAAATCGATTGAAGAAACCAAAGAGAGTCTACCCTTGAATATTCGGCCAAACTAAAACAAAAGGAAGTAGAAGATTCGGCTATTTGCTTATGAGAGAAGAAAACAATTGATTTGAGTCTAAAAGGATATGAAATACGAAAGTAGAAGAGAAGAAAAAGAGAGAGAGAATTTGATTTTTAGCAACAATGGAAGAAAGAAAAATGAGTTTGGAGAAGAGAGAGATTCGGCCAAAAGGAAGAAAAAGAATAAGAGAGAAAATGGGGTTGAGAGATTCGGCCAACTCCTTATTTGCCAAAAAGAAAAGTGCACAAATTGACAAAATGTAGTTTTGGTTCAAAAAGGACAAATAAAAGAAAGAAAGTGGTATTTGTTTCAAACAAAATGATGCTAAAACCAAAAGCAATTTTGCACCAAAAGTACCATAGACATTCGGCCAAAGGTGGGAGTTTTTGGAGAGGAAAAACAAAATGCAAAAAGATGCACAAAAAGAAAAGTTGGCCAACTATTCCCCCCCAAGCTACCTATCAAAATTCGGCCATCCCCCTAGCCTTACATGCCGTCTACATTCATGCTCTAAAGGCCTAGGAATACTTTCCAAACATTCCTCCTACAACCAAGCCTTATGTCTCCCCAACCTTCCATAGCTTCAAGATTCTTATCCCCAATTTCAAGCTTTCCTTAAACCAATATTCAACTTACCAAAATTTGAGAGTCCAACCTATCATAAATAAGGTTGACCGTCCATCAATGCTAGAACACAAAATAAAGTCTTCAAAAATGCTTTCCATGATACTCGAACCTCTAACCTCAAGCCACCTTTCAAGCTCCTTAACCAACTTGCCACTTACTCCTCTTATGCTTTAATTAACACTTAAATTAACTTAAGTGCTAAGCTCACTTAATCCACTTCATTAAATAAACCTTACTAAAAAAAATTATTCTAACTTCCTAAATAAAATCAAGCCTTCACAAGACTATGCTAACACACAAAATTCATACCCAAACCAACACAACAGATACTCAAATTTTAGGATATTACAACGGGTGGTAGACACGGGCATGTCTTAGGGGCACACGGGCGTGTCCCTAGACTTACACGGGCGTACAACCCCTGTTTTGTTGAAAAGTTTCTCGAATGTGTAAATGTTCCCAGAATAGTCCCTATACCTCTTGGAAGTATGATTAGGGCCTCTTAGTCCGAGTATGTGCAAGTGATGGGTTTAAATGAAATTTTATAGCCCGTTTTGAGATGCCAAGTGTGATTAGTTAGGTAATGCCTCAATCCCGGTCCGGGCACGGGTAAGGCGTGTTACAATTATGATGGCAAAGATGCCATTTTTGTCGTAGTTGACAGGTTAAGCAAGTATGCTCATTTCTTATCTTTATCACACCCATTCCACTATTTTAAAGGTAGTTTAGTTGTTCATGGACCGTGTTTATAAATTGCATGGAATGCATATTGGGATCTAGTGTCCTAAGTGTAGTGATTTCGTTTATGTGCTTGTAATTTTTCAAACAAATTGGTTTAATAAAAATCCATCATTATCATTAAGATCCTTTTGTATATTTTCTTCAATAGTTTTTGCATGCAAAGCAAAATGAAAGCAAATATTGATTCACTGATTATCTAACATTTAAATTAATATTAAGGCGACATTACTATTGGATCAATACCAATTAAGATAAATGCTTTCTACCAAGAAGGATAGTATTCATTGTTACATTGTAAGAGACATATTTTCTTCCTCAAAGAAAATTAACAAATTTTAATATTTGGGCATACGACAGGTATGTGACCGATGAACTTCTAAGAGTTATCCTGAGAAATCTCATAGTTTTCTTATTTATTACTATGTCTCCACTTCTACTGGTTATTATTATGTCACTTATCATGTCCATGATTATGTCCTTAAATTTTTTTATGCTTGCGTTCACTTCGGGGAATGCAACAGATCTAGTAGGGAGGGCTTTTAAACATCCCAATATATTCTTTATTTAAAGGGAACTAATATCACAAAAGCTTATCGTGATAATTTAGTCAAATTTAAAATAAATAATAATCACAATTATACCTCAATAAAAATATGTTTAAGCTCCTTATCAATCTAAATTTCACTCAATAAATCCAAAATCATTGTTGAGATCAAAATTTTCACCATCCTCTAAAAGATAGAAATAAAACAAGTTAATAAAATCAATCACGATTAATCATGAATTAAAATTAATTAAAAAATATTAATCAAATATGAAACATTAAATAAAAGAAACTTTTTTGTAAAACTTTGCATATTGATGTCTAAGATCTTGGATGAAAAATCAAGGATAAATTTGATTGTCGATTTGAGGGGACAATCACTTCTAAGCAAGATATACAATATTTTATATAAAATTCTTGCCAAATGTAATTCAAAATTTTTGGAATAGTCGAGTGGTTAAAGGTGAATATATCAAACAGAGGTTGTTGGTTTAAGCCCCTTTACCCGCATTGTCCTTTTATTTTCTCTTCAACGCCGCCAATTGGTTTTATAATTTTCTTTGCATATGATATCAATAATGTGGATTAGGCGAGCGGTGAGTTGTTGGGGTTGGCTGTTTGAAAATATTGACATCACATATATAATAAGGGTAATTACATATTATTTACTATCATAAAAGGTTAGCCCAAATTAAAAGTGATATAATTTGGTTGAGGTTTATTGGGCTTTAGTTATTAAATACAGTATGGGTCAAATATGTGTAGATACTCTAGTAACTAATTTCTAATTAATGATGGGTTGATTAGAAATTAGGGTTAATGTATAAAAGTTATATATATTAAGGTTAAGGTCCCTAAATTACACACAGGGTAACTTTCTAATATCTTATCTTTAGAAAGGAGAGAGCAAATTTTCTTTGAATTTCTTGCTTGTTAATTTGGAAGAATTTGGAAGATCAAAATCGTAAGATCTGAAAATTTTCAAAAAATCGATGGATTCAGGTACACTTCCACATCTAGTTATATTCATGATTTATTTTTGATGATTTTACATGACAAATTCCGATTTATTAAGCTCTGTATCAAGATTTTTACGATTCTAACAAGTGGCATCTGAGTCTTGTCATGTCAAATCATTGGGAATTGATTAAGTTTCTTTCTTTTTGGAGTGATTGATTCATGAAATTTCATGGGTTTACTATTTCAGATTTATATATGTTGGTCTTTGAAGGTTTATTTTAAAGTTTTTTTAAGATCTTGATTATCTTAGACTTGTATTAAAAATTTTAGGGTTTGAATATTTGTGTAATTCTTTAAAATCAAATTAGATGGTTGAAATTCTATGTGCATTATTCTTATTTATTTATTCAAATCCAAAGTAGCAAAACAATTATGAATTTTGGGTAGAGTTACTACATGGCACTTGGTTTATTGTGCTTGTCAAGTGAGAATATATGCTTCATGAACCAATTTGACTCTTGAAATTTGTGTAGAGATAGTGGAATTGATGTGTCTCTAACTAACTATGACCACAATAAAGGCAAGCGCACCTATCGTTATATAGTATGGTTATGGTAAGACCGGTAATATCGTATCCACAAGGACCAAGAGTACTAGTAATTACTATCTTCTTATTATCTAGCCTAAAAATTGGAGTGATTTCTTTTTAAACTAAAACTAATTAATTAAAACACAACAAAGAATGAATTAGGAAAATACTTTTAGACAACTTATGTGATGGAGGCAATACCTAAGGAAGAATCCACCTAGACTTCACTTATTACTTTTGATTCATATGATTTATTCACTTGACTTAATCCGTAGAAACCTCTGATTTATGTTAATATCTCTCTCAAGACTAAAAACAACTGACTCTAGGTTGATTAATTAAAATCTCTTTCTAATTAAAACCCCTATTGTCGCATTAACTCGATCTATGGATTCCCTTATTAGATTTAACTCTAATCCGGCAGATTTTCGTCGCCCTATTTCTAGGGTTGCAATCAACTCCGCTTAATTGTGTTGATCTACTCTTAAACAAGGACTTTTGCTCCTCTGAATAAGCACATTCGACTTGAATTAATAACCTGAATTATCAAAACAAGAATAAGAACTCACAATTAAGAATAAGAGCAAGTATTTATCTTATAAATCAAATAATAATAAGATCTGTCATAGGTTTCATCCCCTTAGGTATTTAAGGGATTTAGTTCATACTGATAGAGGGAAACATCATAGAATAGGAAAAACAACAAAACATAAGAAAACCCAAAAACTTCTAAAGAACTTGATGGGAGATCTTCAGTCTTGATGGAGATTCTTCTTGAGCTGCTCCCAATGGCTGCCTTCGAGTATTTTCTGCCTTCTACTCTCCGTCTCCCCTTAGGTTACCCCCTAGGGAGTTTATATAGGCTTTGGAACGTCTTTCTTGGCCCACAAGTAGCCTTTTCCGAATAGAATTTAACTCGGGTTCGGCAGGGACACGCCCGTGTGGTACGCCCGTGTCGATAGCCTAGGATCGTGTTTGCATCTGCTTGCCATACACGGCCGTGTGGTCTTCCCGTGTACGTTGATCCAGGCCGTGTTCGATTCTGCTCGTAACACACGGCCGTGTTTGATAGCCCAGGCCGTGTTGGTTTCTAAGGTCGGCCCATTTTTCCCCTTTTCGGCCCGTTTCTCGTTCTTTTCGACTCCCTAAGCTCTCCTGAGTGTAAAACATGAAATTAAGAGATTAGGAACATCGAATTCATCAAATCTAATGAAAATTCATCCAAAAATAAACCAAGCATGGGGTTAAAATATGTGTAAATTATGGTTTATCAAATATCCCCACACTTAAGCATTTGCTTGTCCTCAAGCAAAGTCCTCAACTCACAATTAAAATTAACTTCCTTAATTCATAATTCTCATCAATAATGTCTCACCATATTTCACGGATAATTCATACATGGATAATTTAACTAGAAGAGTCTTAGAGATTCAAACAATCTAAGTCATAGATTTTTATAATATGAAAACGTAGGTGTTTCCCCTTATCTAAATAATTACCTTTGATCCAAAATCGACAAGAATTGACATCCTCACTAAAGATTAAATCAAATAACTCAAAGTGTTTAAGGTTCAAATTAAGCACTCAAAAGTCAAACATGAAAAGTTATTACCATAGGCTTGCATGAAAATCAAATCTCCACCACTATAAAATGAGATGATACACAAATCAAAAGGTCTTTAAAAGGGTTGTAACGGGGCTTGGGTTAAAGGTGTGGATAAAGGCTGAAAAGGAGGGTTAAAATCGAGATTGAATTGATAATTTACCTAACTAGAAAAATAAACTAATACTGAATAATTACAATAATTGAAAACTTATCAATAATAACACGAGCTTCTTCTAAAAATGTAAAATTAACTGCTTAAGCTC
Organism: Gossypium sturtianum; assembly: GCA_025698515.1. NCBI lineage: Eukaryota > Viridiplantae > Streptophyta > Magnoliopsida > Malvales > Malvaceae > Gossypium > Gossypium sturtianum. Next base: position 140,252,005 of record CM046943.1, read on the forward strand.
AAATAACCAAGAACTAATAATGAATAAATTTCCAACTTTAAAAAAAAAAAGAACAAGTATATGATAAAAGATGAATTTAACCACTGAAATAAAAAATGTAGTTAGGCAACTGATCAAATCAAATCTCGACAAAAGAGTAGTCAAGAAAAATGGGGATAACAAATTAAATAACTGGGTTTCGGGTTAATATTAGTGGTATATCAAGAAATGGTTGATTAGGCTTCAAAGGGGTTCACTAGGGGTTAATTATGAAGGTAGGCTTTTAATGGAGTAAGTGGGTTAAATCCTAGGTGTCTTTATCATCTCAGTATATCAAATCAAAGGTGTGGTCTCGACATGTATAATCGAAGCAAGTTCTAGAATAACAAATCAATATTGACACACTCATAATCAATAAAGTGAGCACGAAAAGAATATGCTCTAAAAGGCTCAAAAATCTCACAAAAATTATGGTTTTTGATATCAACCTTGCAAATTTCAAACTTCAAAGTAATATTTAAATTTAGGGAACCAACCTAATAAATTTTTAATTTTGAAAATAGACTTATCATGCTTGATTCTCTAATGTCTTAAAGTTTAAACCATCAATGCACAATTACCTATGACTTAATCCAAAATATATCATTAAAAATCATAAATCAATAAAAGTTTCATTCTAATAGTAATATGAGAAAATTACTTAAGACAAGATATCATTCGAGGATTTTCTGGTAATGAAATCAATAACCTCCCCACACTTAAGATGTACATTGTCCTCAATGTGCAAAGATACGTAATGACAAATTGTAAGAAAATCATAAGATAGGGAGAGAAGTGAAACTTCCTGAATTTTGGATGGAGTCAAAGAAAAGAAACAGTGTAAAGTTAGGCAGGGGTGGTGGATACTCCGGTGGTTGTGGGGTTGTTCCGTAATAGCCCCTTGAACCTAAATTAAAGAAATATAAATATAATAATATAAATTAAAGACAAGAAAGATAAAAGGAAAGAATTTAAAAATGAAAATAAAAGAAAAAGAAAAAATAAATGGACTCAAAGGTCCTTGTCTTGTCGAATTAATGAAGCGGCCGGCATGAACTTATGTAGAGTGGTCGCGCACTGGGAGACTGTGCCAGGATCCTTTCGCTTTTTCGACATGGGGGTGGTGGCCTTGGTCTTGCCTCTAGTATTTGTATATGGTGGTAAGGATGGTCGTTGGTGTGGTGGCGGTGTAAAGAAGGAATAACGGAAAGGGGGGAAGGAAAATGAAGGGAGAAAGATAATGGGAAAAGAAAAAGAAGAAGGGGGTTTTCGGGCTGGGGGAGAAGTGGAAAAAATGGAGTAAAGTGAAGTAAGTGGAGTGAGGAGGCGGTGGCCGGTGGTGGAAAGGGAGAAAAGCTGTGGTGGCTAGGGTTGGGGAGGAAGGGATATGGGGGAGAAAGTGAACAGGAAAGGAGGTTTAAATAGAAACTGGGGCACATGGTCGTGGCCCACGCCTGTGTGCACTGGGCGTGTAGGTCACACGGCCGAATTGCACGGCCGTGTGACGCTCCGTTCATTTCTCCCACGCCTGTGTAGGGGTGTTTAGTCGGTTAACCGACCCGAAATAACATTAACCGAATGAACCGACCTTTCAAAATTTTTAACCGTTAATCGAACCAAATTTTTTTCAAAAAAATTAACCGAACCGAAATTTTTTCGGTTAATTCGGTCGGTTAACCGAATTAACCGAAAATTATATGTTTTTTATTTTTGGTTAAAAATTAACCGAATTAATCGAATTAACCGAATTACCCGAATTAACCGAATTACCCGAATTATCTAAAATGAATCACTACATAATTAAAAAGATTACATAATTTTAGGTTTAATTTTAGAATTTTATTTTTATTTATTAAATTATTTGTAATTTTTATGATTGGGTTGGATTGGGTAATTGGGTTGGGTTGGGTTGGATATTTGGGTTTGGATTGGGTTTAGGGATTGAGTTTAGGTGAATAGTGGGCCTATTTATATATTATAATTTTATTTATTAATTTTTTCGGTTAAACTAAAAAAATTCGGTTAACCGACCGGTTTCGAACCGAATTAACCGTTAACCGAAAAATTACAAAATAATTAACCGACCCCGACCGAAAAAATTCGGTTAACCGGCCGATTAACCAAATTGGGTCGGTTAACCAAATTTTTTTGGTTTTACCCGAATTTTGCACACCCCTACGCCTGTGTAGAAGTTTCCACGCCCATGTTGATTGATTAGTATCGACGACGGCCTAATAGGCATGGGCATGTCGCACGCCCGTGTGCTTTACTCAGTAGTTCCCACAGTTTGATGGCACGGGCGTGTCGCATGCCCGTGTCACTTACTCGATTCGACCACGGCCGCATCGCACGGCCGTGGCAATTTATCGCAGCCCGTGTTCTTTGGTCAGGTTCGACGACGGCCTCTGCCACGTCGATGGGCCTCCTCATGGTGTCCACACGGCCACGGCCACGCCCGTGTGCAAGGCCGTGTGGTAGGGGACATCTGCGCCTAAAACATGAATGAAAGTGAAAACTAACTAATTAATAAGGTTAGTGCTCGGGTTGCCTCCCGAGAAGCACTTGTTTAGAGTCCTAAGCTAGACTTTCCTTTCATTCGCATAATCATGGTGGTTCGAGGAGTTGAAACTCCTCATTCCTGCTATCAATTTTATGAAAATAAGGTTTTAGATGAGATCTATTTACTTTGAAGGTGCCAAATTTGGAATTAGTGACATCGACTGTACCGTATGGAAAAATATTAATTACCGTGAAAGGGTTTGTTCCATTAGGTTTAGAAGTGGTAACACGAGGATCTGTAGTATCCATTAAAACTCGGTCTCCAACCTTGAAGTGATTTGCTTCTCCTTTAAGCTCGTCATGGAGTTGCCTCGGTTTTGCTTTGTGTGTTCTTGGTTTCTCCTTGGCATGTGTCCTCCATTCGTCTAGTTCATCGATCTGAAGCCTTCGTTGCTCGTAAGTTATTTCATTGTTGGCACGAGGACTAGGATGTGGCTCAGTTGTATATTTTCGAGGTGCTTCCTGAAAAGAGGGTTGAACTGAATGGTTATTAATAGAATTTATGTACTCACCTTTATTACTCGATGTCCTAACCGAGTCACGAGCCTGAAGAGTGATCGTTTCGCCACCTACACGAAGTGTGAGCTCACCTGTACCAACATCAATTCTAGTTTTAGCAGTTGCTAGAAAGGGTCGCCCTAAAATTAAAGGTGCGTTATTGTCCTCATCCATGTCTAGAACAACAAAGTCAACTGAGAAAATAAATTTATCGATTTTTACAAGTACATCCTCAACAATTCCCCTAGGAAATCTAATAGTTTTATCTACGAGTTGAATACTCATCCTAGTTTGTTTAGGTTTCCCAAGACCTAGTTGCTTAAACATTTTATAGGGCATGGCGTTAATACTCGCCCCTAAATCAGCTAAAGCGTGTTTAATATTTAAACTACCAATTAAACAAGAAATAGTAAAACTCCCTGGATCCTTTAATTTATCGGGTAGTTTATTCTGTAAAATGGCTGAGCAAACTGCATTTAACTCTACATGCGACACATCATCTAACTTTCGCTTGTTTACTAGAAGCTCCTTCAAAAATTTGACTGAGTTGGGCATCTGCGAAAGAGCTTCAATAAACAGTAAGTTAATATGTAGTTTTTTTAAAAGTTTAAGAAATTTACCGAATTATTCATCTGTGTCGTCTTTCTTCGTCGCGTTAGGGTATGGTACACGAGGTACATACTCTTTACTTACCGGTGTTTGTGTATTGTGGCTTTCCCCACCCTTACCTTTACTTACCACAGTTTCTTGCCTCGGTTCAGATTCAGATTCTACTAACCCTTCGTTGTCGCACACCGTGATGGCATTGAGTTGCTCCTTTGGATTAGGTTCAGTATTACTTGGCAAGCTCCCTTGTGTTCATTCTGAGATCAGCTTAGCAAGCTGGCCTATTTGATTTTCGAGTCCTTGAATTGATGCCTACTGATTTTTGAGTGTTGTTTCAGTGTTTTAAAAACGGGTTTCTGACACCGCGATGAATTTTGTTAGCATCTCCTCAAGGTTCGGCTTCTTCTCTTGTGGGTAGGGTTGTTGTTGAAAGCCTGGAGGGGGTTGTTGTCTCTGATTTCCTTGACCACCCCACGAGAAATTTGGGTGGTTCCTCCAACCTGGATTGTAAGTGTTACTATAATGGTTATTTTAAGGTCTAGAATTATTACCCATATAGTTCATCTGTTTGCTTTCTATGCCAGGGCTGTAGGATGGGTATTCTGTATTGTTCGTCCCTCCTCCATTTGTATCACAATGCATCACTGGATGTACCTGCGAAGAACCACACAAACCATCAATTTTTTTTACTTAAAAGCTCTACCTGGTTTGATAGCATTGTCACTGCGTCGAGGTTGAAAACTCCGGTGGCTTTTGTTGGCTTCGTCCTCATAACTTGCCACTGATAGTTATTCAGTGACAGCTCTTCAATGAATTCGTAAGCCGCTTTAGGAGTTTTGTTATTCGAGGTTCCACCGGCGGCCGCATCTCGCTCAGTTGCCTAGTTGAGGGGTCAAACCGTTGTAAAAGGTTTGAACTTGTAACCATAGAGGTAACACGTGGTGTGGGCACCTTCTCAACAAATCCTTGTATCTCTCCCATGCGTCGTAAAGCATTTCTAAATCCATCTGCACAAAAGAAGAGATATCATTCCTTAATTTACCCATTTTAGCCGACGGAAAGTATTTTAAGAAAAAAAATTTGGTCATTTGTTCCCATGTAGTGATTGATCCTCGTGGTAACGAGTTCAACCACTGTTTAGCTTTGTTCCTCGACGAGAAGGGAAACAACCGAAGGTGAATGGCATCATCAGAAACGCCATTAATCTTGAAAGTGTCGCAGAATTCCAAAAAATTTGCCAAGTGATTGTTTGGATCATCATCCTGCAAACCATCAAACTGAACAAACTGCTGAATCATCTGAATAGTGTAAGGTTTTAGTTCAAAATTATTTGCAGCAACAGTAGGTCTAACAATACTTGATTCAGTTCCTGTTAAATTAGGTTTAGCATAATCATACATAGTACGAGGAGCAGGATTTTGATTCACCGGATTTGCAGCGACCACAGGAGGTAGCGGATTCTTCTGGGGATCAGCCATCTCCTCGATATTAGTGATATCGTTCTCTTGCTCTTCTTGTATGTATTGTAAGCTTCACCTTATCTCTCTTCGGTTTCTGTGAGCTATACTCTTAATCTTACTGTCGTAAAGTAAAGGTCCTGACGGGTTTCTTCTAGTCATAAACTAGAGACTCCTGCCAGAAGCAAGAAAGAGAAAATTAATAAAAGTAAAAATAAAGATAAAAATAAATTGCAATAAAATTACAATGGCTAAAGTAATAAAAATTTAGTGTTCCTAATATCTTAGTCCTCACAAGAACTACGCCAAAAAACTTGATGTGTCTCTAACTAACTATGACCACAATAAAGGCAAGCGCACCTATCGTTATATAGTATAGTTATGGTAAGACCGGTAATATCGTATCCACAAGGACCAAGAGTACTAGTAATTACTATCTTCTTATTATCTAGCCTAAAAATTGGAGTGATTTCTTTTTAAACTAAAACTAATTAATTAAAACACGACAAAGAATGAATTAGGAAAATACTTTTAGACAACTTATGTGATGGAGGCAATACCTAAGGAAGAATCCACCTAGACTTCACTTATTACTTTTGATTCATATGATTTATTCACTTGACTTAATCCATAGAAATCTCTGATTTATGTTAATATCTCTCTCAAGACTAAAAACAACTGACTCTAGGTTGATTAATTGAAATCTCTTTCTAATTAAAACCCCTATTGTCGCATTAACTCGATCTATGGATTCCCTTATTAGATTTGACTCTAATCCGACAGATTTTTGTCGCCCTATTTCTAGGGTTGCAATCAACTCCGCTTAATTGTGTTGATCTACTCTTAAACAGGGACTTTTGCTCCTCTGAATAAGCACATTCGACTTGAATTAATAACCTGAATTATCAAAACAAGAATAAGAACTCACAATTAAGAATAAGAGCAAGTATTTATCTTATAAATCAAATAATAATAAGATCTGTCATAGGTTTCATCCCCTTAGGTATTTAAGGGATTTAGTTCATACTGATAGAGGGAAACATCATAGAATAGGAAAAACAACAAAACATAAGAAAACCCAAAAACTTCTAAAGAACTTGATGGGAGATCTTCAGTCTTGATGGAGATCCTTCTTCCGAGCTGCTCCCGATGGCTACCTTCGAGTATTTTCTGCCTTCTACTCTCCGTCTCCCCTTAGGTTACCCCCTAGGGAGTTTATATAGGCTTTGGAACATCTTTCTTGGCCCACAAGTAGCCTTTTCCGAATAGAATTTAACTCGGGTTCGGCAGGGACACGCCCGTGTGGTACGCCCGTGTCGATAGCCTAGGACCGTGTTCGCATCTGCTTGCCATACACGGCCGTGTGGTCTGCCCGTGTACGTTGATCCAGGCCGTGTTCGATTCTGCTCGTAACACACGGTCGTGTTTGATAGCCCAGGACGTGTTGGTTTCTAAGGTCGACCCATTTTGCCCTTTTTCGGCCCGTTTCTCATTTTTTTTGACTCCCTAAGCTCTCCTGAGTGTAAAACATGAAATTAAGAGATTATGAGCATCGAATTCATCAAATCTAATGAAAATTCATCCAAAAATAAACCAAGCATGGGGTCAAAATATGTGTAAATTATGGTTTATCAGGAATCTCATATTCCTTTTGTTTGGTGTGAATATTTCTAATGTAAGTATGACACTGAAGTTTCTAGGTTAATTTTTTATTTCCATACATGAATGAGTTAATAGTTGACCGACTGCGCGCATGCGCATTAAAACACTAAATTTATGAAACTATTTTTAAAGCCCAGTTTTACTGCAAGCGTACAGGTGTCAGTTGTAATATTTATAGTTTTACAATGAAACACCGGAGTATTCCAATGATCGAACCCAAAGGAGTCGGTGATTTAATGATGTCTATTAAAAAAAATACATGCAAGAAAGGAGTCTAGCTAGCTACTTACTAATTGCTAGAGTACGACAAAGCATAAACATATATTTTTAACACTAATTTCTAAATTAACTATCCTAAGGACTAAATTGTAAGGAATATAAAACTAAGCGACTATCCAAAAAATAACTAACGGTGGTTGGTTGATTTTGATGTAGTTCATCGATCTTCGAACAAGGGACTTAAATCGCTTAAATTACTAAGTGGCTCCATTTTATCTTTTGATATCAATTTTACCAACTTAGACAAATTAGGTTCGATTTATCTTCCGATCTCACCGGTTAATCCAAGACTAATGAATGGGTGCGCGACAAGATTACCTTTTGGTCTCACTTTATCTTGATATTCCCTTAAGGGCATCACTACCTAAGTTCTTAGTTCTATTCAAATTAATCTAATTTATTACGATTTAGTCATTTGTCCAAAAATCAACTTGCCTACATCTCTATCAACCAACCCTCTTGGATTTAGTTACCCATTACCATATTAAAGCTAACAAACATAAAAGAAACAACTGAGATATCCATAAGTATCAAACGTAAGAAAATAAAGATAAAATATTGTATTTTTAATAGAGAAAACTAAAGGAAAGTAAATATGAACAACTAGCAGCAAGGTAAGAAGTAAAAAACATTAAAGGTAGAATCTTTAACAACTAAAACTAAAGAAAACTGAAATAACATTAAGCAAAGATTAAAGAGTGATTACAAGAAAGTTTAAAGTCTTTAATATGTAAATAAAACTAAACTACAACAAAAACTAACTTAACTAACAACTATGAAATCTATTCTAAAAAGAAAAGAGAAAACTTAAACTAAAAATGAAAAGAAAAAGAAAAGAAAAAAACCCTAAACCTAACCTAAACCTAAGGAAAAAGATGATAGAAACAAAAGTGAAAAGCTCTCCCTTTGATTCATCCAAAAGTGACTTTAAATAGATGATTTCAACCTTAACTTTTGAACCAAAATGTAACACCCCTTACCCGTATTCTATGCTAGAACCGAGCTCAAGGCATTACCGGCTTAATCCACTTGATCACACTACTTTTGTCACAACTTGACTACTCTCTATGGTCACCACAATGAACTTATTAAGGACTCACAAGGCCTTAAACATACATACGAGGGTTTCGAGACCCTACCAGAAATCCTTGTGATCTTAAAATTTCTTTCACCTAAACCAGGGTCCACACGCCCACGGAAAATGGGACACACCCGTGTAGGTAGGCCGTGTGGTCACACACGCCCATGTCCCTACCCCGTGTATAAAAACTTGAATATTCTACTTGTGTCACACGGTCTAAGAACACGCCCGTGTTCTCCACTCGTGGTGAACACTGACCATCTTACACGGCCTAGGCACGTCCGTGTGGCTAGCCCGTGGTCGACACTGACTTACAACCTTAACATGCAGGGGACACACGACCAAGTCACACACCCATGTGGCTAGCCCGTGTGTCACACACGGCCTAGACACATGCCCGTGTGTCTACCCGAGTGGACAAGAAAAAGGCTATTTTCCAAGCTCCTTTCACCCCTCTAGTTCACACAACATGTATCTATTCTACACATCATCAAACAATTCATGTTTTGCAATATAAACTCTCATGGATAACTACATATTTTCATATAAAAAGATAAACCATTAACCATGGCATTATACAAAATTGATTATCCATCAAAAGGGCCAACACATCCTTGGCCAATACAACAACATAAACTAACTTGTCTAGCCTCTATACATGTAACAGCCCGATTTAGGGGCTTGTCGGAACAGTGATCTCAGAATCACTAATTCGAGGTTAGAGAAAATTATTTTCATGTTATGTTATGAGTTATAACATGTAAAAATTGGTGCCTTAATTTTAGCGATTTCTAGCTAAATTGTGAAAAAGGACTAAATCGTATAGAGTGCGAAAGTTCCATTCTATAGGCTAAAGGTACCAAATAGCTATGGCTTAGTAATTGGAGGTCCTAAATGAGTAATTTGGCCTTGTCTAAGTGAGTTGGCCGGCCATAGTAAGCTAAGGGGACAAGATCATTAAATGTGGTCATGTTAGGTGTTTAAAAAGAAATAAAATAATATGAAATAAGCCAAAAAGCTATCATCTTTTTACTTCTTCTCTTTCAACCAAAAATATCAGCCATGGGAGGGCTTGGAAAGCTTGAAAATTTTAGCAAGCTTCTCTTCACTCAAGTAAGTGATTTTGATGGCTTTAGATGTTAATTTTTGTACTTTTGAGACCCCTAAAGCTTAAGCTTTCTAAAGAGGGGACTAGTTTGCAATAGGGTTGAAAGTCTAGGGACTTTCCATGAGAGATTTTATGTTTTTTGATGAGTTTTATGAAATAAAATGAATGATAGGATGATGAGAAACAACTTTTGTGAAAGGTGTTGTCACCTATTTGGGACTAAAATGCAAAAGTTGTAATTTGTTTATTAAGGCATGAAATTGATGGAATTGAGAATAGTTGTAAGAGGATTAAATGTTCATCTAGGCTTTTTTAACAAGAAAATGTGATGAAAATTTATTTACGAGCCTAGGGGCAAAATCGTAATTTTGCTAAAGTATAGGGGCAAAATGGTCATTTTTGCCTAAGTAGAGATTATGTTGTAATACGATCATTAAGTGATTAAATGAGTAAATTTCATTGTTTTAGATCAACGAAAATGAGTTTCGGACCTAGAACAGATGAAAAGAGAAATGTGGGCAAAAAGTCATTTTCGGCTCTTTCGACATCGAGGTAAGTTCATGTGCAAATGTTGAAATTACGTATGAGCTTATTTAGTATTCCAATGTTGTATGGAATGTATGTTATTATGTGAATGTATGAAATGTCTCTTGATGAGATGTCAATGGAATCAAATTTAGAGTAATGGGAAAGGTGTATAGCACGATAGAACGATGGTTAAAGGCTCGAGTAAGACCATATTGGGATATGGCCTCGATGTAAGAATTCATATAAGACCATGTCAGGGACATGGCACCGATATGTTAGAGTATGTAAAACCCAATTGGGGTAGAGTGACAACGAGAACTATGTGCATGAGACTCAAGAGAGTTATTTAACAATTCGAATGATTCAATGTATATGTGAATGTATGTGGTTGTACTATGAGTAGCACAAGTAGGCGTAGAATTGAATTGAGATGAATTCAATAAATGATGAACCCCTAGTGGGGTATGTGTATTTGATGCACTGTGTGAATGAGAACGAGTATCGTAAAAAGTTAAGTAAAAATGGGAAGATGTGAGGATGTTCTTGAATGAACATTTGAAATAGAGATATATTTGTGAATTATTATCCATGAATGTAAATAACGGTAAGCTATGTGAAATGTCACCTTATTGATTATTGATCGATGGGCTACGTGTGATATCATCACTTATAAAGGAATCGTGGGCTAAGTACGAAACCACCGAGATATTAGTTGCATGAGCGGCTTATTAAAAATGCTTAATGTGTAGTTATATATGATCTTGTGACGATCAGTGCAGGAACGTATGCTAATTAAACGAGCGAATTGGCTTGTGATATGGTAAGAATGTGGTAAGAGATTGAATGAGTAAGTTTCAGGAATGGTTGAGTAAGTAACCATGAGTTGATGAGAAAAACTCAACATATTGCCTTGGTGTTACATATATTCAGTGAATATCAATATTTGTCAAATTATACAGATGAACTTCCTAAGCATTATTGCTTACTCCTTTACTTTTCTCATCTCTTATAGGTTTTATTACTTAGCTTGGGTTGGAGGCCGCTGGAGATGTTTTCACACTATCGAGCAGACATACGGTATGAGGTATCAAGTTTTTAAGAGTCATGGCATGTATAGGGATTCGTTTAAGGTTGATGAAGTCAAATTGTGGTAGCCAAATGTTGTTGGCCAAAGAGTATTCATAGTATGGTTGTGTATAGCCATTTATGATGGTTTAAGTTGTTGTAAATGTTGTGGGAACAATTCTCCCAAGTGTATGAGAGGAAACTTTATTTTCATGAACCAAACGTGTTAATTTATGTGTTTCAATTGATGTTTTGAGAATGTTTTGAAGAAGTATATGAATGTATGCAATGGAGAGTAAGAAAAGGCTTGGTAGATAGCTTCTGAGTGCCCACACGGTTAGACACACGCGGCGTGTGTCTGGCCGCACGTAACTGCACTTGAATCTCATAAGTTAGAATAGGCCACGGGTTAATCCCACGGCCGTGTGTTGAAGCCGTGCATGACACACGGTTAGAAAATGGGTGTGTGCCCCGGCCGTGTGTAATAAGTTAGTATATCAAGGTATAGTACACGGTCTAAGTCCACGGGCGTGTCAAGGCCGTGTGTAATTAGTCGCTGTCGACCACGGTCGGAAGACATGGGCGTGTAAAGGGTGCAGCGCGTGCCCTAAACCGCTTGGGCGTGTGCCTTAACCGTGGGGCATTTGGCAGAATGCTTAGGTTTTTAAGCACGGTTGTTGAACATGGCCGTGTGTGTCTACACACACGGGCGTGTCTCATTATACACGCAGGCGTGTGGCCCTGCTTTAAAGAAAAGTTTCCTTTAACTCGTAAAAGTTTCCGAACGCAAGTTTAAGGCCTCGTAGGCCCACGATACGAATGACTTGACTAAGAAATAGAAGTTTTTAATTTGGAACGAAATTTTACAGCCCGTAAGTGCATGATTAAGCAAGTTAAAGCATAGTAATATCTCGTATTCGGTCTAAGCCTCGGACTCGGGTATGGGGTGTTACATTTAGTTGTATCAGAGCTATGGTTTAGTCGGTTCTAGCACTAACCTAGCATGAGTAAGAGTCTAACTATACATGCCGTATGTGGATCGTGATAGTGTGATGTCTCCCGGCTCTAACGAAATTATTTTGTTAAGAAAGTGATGATTCCCAACCGAGCTAATTTCAGTAAGTTTGTATGATTTCTAAACTTTATGATTTATATCATTGAATTGCTTACTATAATGTACAATGTTATTATGAAAAATGTTTAATGTTATGTGAAACAAAGAAATTAATGAGATCAAGCATGAGAAAGCCCCGATTGAAGTTGAATAACTTAGGATACTCGATATACCACATGAAACAAGAAAGTCCGTATAAGACCAAGCCGAGGCATGGCATCGGCAAGCAAGCAAGTTATCATGTAAGTCCAATGCAAGCTTGGGATTGAGTAAGTTATCATGTAAGTCCAAGGCAAGCTTGGCATTGAACAAGTTATCATGTAAGTCCAGGCCAAGGCATGGCATTGGTGAGAACGAGAAAGACTTCGTATAAGCCCATGTCAAGACATGGCCTCGAAACCAAGAAGAGAGATTCCATGTAAGACCGTATCTAGGATATGGCTTTGGCATCGAGCATGTGAGATGAAATTCAGTATCCTCGGTTATTCATGGAAATTCATCGGGCACACAAGTAAAGCTTAAATGAGATAGCAAGAAAGTTAGTAGCAAAGTTGATATTATGCCATGCTAGTTAAGGCTGACTAACAAGTATAATACATGTTATGAATAATGATGCTGAGATTATGTTTATTATAGTAAGGTATACTGATCTATGTAGTCAAGTGTTACAGGTACCTTGTTTACCTTACAAGCAAGAGACTAGTAAGTGCCATGATGTATGTGAAAAGCAGTAAGAGTAAAATGCAGGATATGAGTACGGTCGTCCAATGATAAAATGATGAATAAGACCATGACTGTACATGTCATCCCATGTAAGACCATATCTAGAATATGGCGTTGGCACCTAAAGGAAATCCCATATAAGACCATGTCTGGGACATGGCATTGGTGATGATACGTGTGCTAGAGTAAGACCATGTCTGGGATATGGCATCGGCCACATTATGAGGGCCAGTGTAAGACCATGTTTGGAACATGGCATTGGCGTTGATATGTATGCTAGTGTAAGACCATGTCTGGGACATGGCTTCAGCACCAAAGAAAGATCTCGTATAAGACCATATCTGGGATATGGCATCGACCTCAAGTTACAAGATCTCGTATAAGACCATATCAGGGATATGGCTTCGGTATTGAAAAAGTTAAGTGGATAAGACCATATCTAGGATATGGCATCGATATTTGTTGTGAGATCCCGTACAAGACCATATCTAGGACATGGCATCGACATCAAATAGTAATCCCGTGTGAGACCACGTCTGGGACCTGGCTTCGGTATGAGATCGTGTAAGACCATATATGGGATATGGCGTCGCTATCGAGATAAGATTTTGTGTAAGACCATAGCGAGGCTATGGCATCGTGACGGCATGTAAAACAATAGCTGGACTATGATGTTGTGATACGAGTAAGACCATAGCTGGACTATGGCGATCAAGTAAACGACGTACTCAAAACTCGTAAGACATTCTCTAGATTAATAAGAAATAGTAAGAGGAATTAGAGTTTAATGTTGAGTACTTGAGTAGACATTAAGGTGGAACTTGAGTAAGTGAAGTCACTGTTCGAAATTATGGGTGATAGAAACCATTGTAACATGAGTAAGTATGAAAACTTGCCTGAGGCGAGTTGTGTGACTATGATGATATTTCATTGACAATGAGTAGTAAATCATATGTATGTAGTCACGAGAGTTAGGCTAAGGGACTTTGCAACCTCGCTCCCTTACCACTGTTGAATTATGATGAGATGTTACGAGAGTTAAATTGAGTAAGTTTATAAGTGATTAATGCAGTATTTATGTTAGCATTTTGAGAATGCTTTGTATCACATCGATGCATAATACTCTACTAAATAGAGTAACTGTTGTTGAACATGAGGTCGAAGTCCTAGAGGACTAAAATGATGAGGCTATCATCGAGATATGAGATAGACAAGGTCCCATATTAGATTATGTTCGAGGCATGGCCTCGGCACCAAGTTATGATTCCGTATAAGACCATATCTAGAATATGGCATCAGTAATGAACATGAGAATCATGTAAGACCATATTCAGAACATGGCATCGATACTTGATGTGGAAGTCCATATAAGACCTTATCTAGAATATGGCATTGGCATTTAGAGGTGACTCCATATAAGACCACCCCGGGGGTGTGGCATTGGTTTCGTGCCTACATGAATGACAACGAATTTGCGTCTTTGATTATCCCTAGTGATCAATGGTACAAATAGATGAGTCTAGAAGTATAAATGAGATTAGTACTAAAGTCATGTGAAGGAGTGAATGCAGATATTCGTGAATAAATCAAGAAGAAACTAGTACGATGTGTGGCACGATAGGTGCTAAATAAATGGCAAGTATGAGTCGGTTGGCTCGAAGCCTGTGGTTTGTGCACGGTTAGTTAATGCCATGGATGGGATTATAATGATCTCCTTTAGTATTATGTACTAATACATGTTTCCCTTCAGGGATATTGTGGTCGTACTTTTCATGAAATTGTGATTGTGTGAGAATGTTAACTGACGGAAAAAGTAGACTAAACGGTTGTCGATTTAGTTAATTGAAATCGACATTCTCTATCTCCTCGTAACCTTAATTGGGTACCTTGAGGAGGAAGTTGGTGATGATTCGTGTATAAGAGGTGAAATCACAAGTTTCACATTGTGTGATGGGTTTTTAAGTAAGCTGAATAGATTTAATGAATTCGATCGAGATGTCCCTACTATCGTAAGATATGATGCTAGTAAAGGCTTTAGATTAGCGCAGCAAGAGAAACTCTGACGAGAGTGTGCTAGAAAAAAGTTCTCTGTGTGGAAGAAAAGAGTAGATTAATGTATTGAGATATGATTCAAATCCTGTGTATACTTAAGTAGGGAGCGTGATACGAGGGTATGCTCATCGAAATGTTCAAACCATGTTAGGGGACTTGAAAGCTATAAAAAGAACTATAAATTGAAAGTTCTAATATTGAGTTCAGTCCGAATCGAGAAACAGAGTTGACAGTTTGGTGATCCTAAGACGATCACTTTTATGTTTGTGATGTGAGTTAGATGTTATGAAAGATTCATGTTAAGCAATGTGAGTTAGTTACTCGGTTGATATTAGTTGGTAATATCCTAGTTTCAGCAAGGTTAATGGCAAGAGCGAGTTTTCTTTTCAGAACAAAAAGAGTTCAGAAGTGAGATAGTAAATGGTATTTTAAATAAGCTCTGAATGAGTTTATTCGAGATGATAAATACAAGTTGTATAAGTTTTCGTTGTTGATGATTCCTCGAGATAGAATTGGAATGATGATAAATCCAGAACTTATACAGAAGTTTTGGTATGGGATTCAGTGGTAGCATATCTACTAATGCAAGAAAAAGAAAGTACAGTTATGTGATAAATGTTTTCACAATAGAGTACGTTTCACGATATGATTGAGATTATGGTCAGAAATAGTTGACCACTAAAAGCTGAGTTTTCAAAGCGTATAAGTCAAGACTATTACAGTCGGTGAATGCTTTAATGAGAAAGTGAGGTAAAACCTTATAGATTTCAAATTCAGTTTGACAAGATTCCATAAGAAGGGGATGTCATTCAAATTGTAGTGAATCAACCAGTGAAGATTCGAACGATCACTTGGGCATGTACGGAGTTCCAAATTAGTGGATTTCTGGATATAGTATAAGCCCCAGAGGAAGAATAACCTAGGTCTCAAGTTACGTTTCGATCTTATGTATCACAGCTTAAGAGTTATCGGCAAAAGGAATTTGAGGATAAGTGGAT